>JANAVB010029815.1:10957677-11477501 GCA_029216955.1 Iris pallida | reverse complement strand
AAAGTTTTAAAGAAATATAAGAATTCTTTTGTTTTTAATAAAGAAATTGATATTTTTTTTATAAAATATACTAAGGGACTTCCGAATTAACTTCAGAAAACTGAACTTAAGTTCGAGATGGTTCAGGATGGGTGGACCAACATTAAAATCCAAGAATATTAATTTTCTAAAAAAAATACAATTTTCCTAAATTAACATTTAATATTGATTATAATATAATTAGCTACTAAAATTTACATGTTGACTAAACACTAAAAATTTTAGAAATATAATTATAAAAATATACTGAATTAATTATTAAAATTACGGGTTTCACAACCTTCCCTCCTTAAGAAATTTTGTCTCGAAATTTAAAGGATAGGGTTAGGAGTTACCTCAGGTCTCAAATAGATACGATACTGCTCCCGCATCTCATCTTCTCGCTCCCAGGTAGACTCGCTGGGAATTGTGCCGCCACATCACTCTGGCTATGGGCGTCACAAAGTTCCTGGTTTTCTTCTCACCTCGGTCGAGAATCGCCACTGGCTTCTCTGGCACTGTGAGGCTGGGTCCAATCTCCAGCTCTAATGGTCCAAGATGTGGCTCGGACCCGGGATGTAATCTGAGCTGTGAAACGTGGAAGACGTTGTGCACGCCTTCAAGATTAGCTGGTAGAGCTAATCGGTATGCTACTTCTCCAATTCGGCTCAAAACTTCGAATGGGCCGATGTACCTGGGGCTCAGCTTCCTGCTTTGCGAATCTGATAGTTCCTCTGGTAGGGAAATCTTGACGAAGATATTATCTCCTGCTTCGAACTCCAGTGGTCGGCAACTGGTATCAGCCCAATGCTTCATCTATCCTGAGCAATCCTAAGCTTGTCTCTAATCACCTTTGCCTTCTCTGCTGCATCGGTCACCATTTCAGGTCCAAGCAATACTCTTTCTCCTACGTCATCCCAAGAAAGTGCGGCAACAACGTCCATAGAGTGCCTCGAACGGAGTCAACCGATGCTAGCTTGGTAGCTGTTGTTGTAGGAGAACTCTACCAAGTGCAGTGGTCTACCAAGACCCTCCAAATTCCAAGATGCAAGATCTCAGCATGTCTTCTAGCGTCTGGATGGTTCTCTGATTGTCCATCAGTCTGGGGATGGTAGGCGATGCTGAACTTCAATCGTGTTCCCAAACTGTCATGCAAGCTCTTCCAAAAATAAGAGGTGAATCTGGTATCTCTGTCAGATAATACTTACCGGAACTCCATGAATCCGGTAGATGCTGCATGTACAGTGCTGCCAACTTCTCGGTGGATAGACCAACCTTGAAGGGGATAAAGTGAGCTGACTTTGTTAGTCGGTCCACAATAACTCAAATGGCATCCTTCCCTCCTTGGGATCGAGGCAGTCCTGACACAAAGTCCATCGTTATGGTTCCCATTTCCACTTCGGGATGTCTAGCGGATGCAACAATCCTGCTGATCTCTGTCTGCTAGCCTTCACTTGTTGACAAATCAAGCATCTAGCCACAAACCTGGATACGTCATTCTTCATTCCGTACTACCACACTACAGTACGCTATCCCGATACATTTTATTAGCTCCTGGATGTATGAATATGCAACTGGTGCATTTCTTGTATCAGCTCATTCCTCAGTTCGCTAGTTGGTACGTAAAGCCTCGTACCATGCCTCAGTGCTCCATCGCTTGGCGATTGAGAATCCTTCAAGTGTTCCTGCCAGCACTTGATCTTGAGTTTGCAAAGCATCTCGTCTTGAAATTGTCTCCTTGACTTTATCCATCAAACTTGAACGCACTGAAACTGCATCATTGATGATTCAACTCCTGGTACAATTGTTCTCTTTCCAGCTTCTTCATTTTCCTCTTTAGGCATACATTTCTAGTCCAAGATTCTCTGTCTTCCAGTAAATGTCGCTCCTTGGTCAAAAACATCGCCATCGGGTATCGACTAAGTGCATCTGCAACAATATTAGCCTTACCCGGATGGTACTGCAAGTCAATGTCAAATCTTTCATCAGCTCCAGCCATCTCCTCTGTCGCATGTTCAGCTCCTTCTGAGTGAAAAATATTTAAGACTTTTGTGGTCTGTAAATATTTCCACTCTCTCTCCATAGAGATAATGCTTCCACAGCTTCAGTGCAAATATACTGCTGCAAGCTCCAAATCATGCGTGGGATAGTTCTTCTCATGAGTCCATAATTGCCTAGATGATAAGCAATTACTTTCCTGTTTGTTGAGAACACAACCCAATCCTTTACCAGAAGCATCACTGTAGATTGAGAAACCGTCGGTACCTGCGGGTAGCGCAAGTATCGGTGCCGTTGTAAGTCTCTTCTTCAGTTCCTCAAATGCTGCCTAGCAAGCTTCAGTCCATACAAATTCTTTATTCTTCCTGGTGAGCTCGTCATCGGCTCAGCAATCTTGGCAAAATCCTTCACAAATTTTCGGTAATAGCCAGCTAAGCCAAGAAACTTCTGATTTCAGCAACTGAACTTGGTGTACTCTACTTCTCTATAGCAGCTATCTTCTTTGGATCCACCAAAATTCTTCTCATGTAACAACATGGCCTAGAAAATCACCTTGTCTAAGAAGAATTCACTTTGGATAACTTACCGTAGAGCTTCTCCTTCCTTAAGGTTCCTAGAACTTTTTTCAGGTGCTCTTCTTTCGGTCTTTGAGTAGATCAGGATGTCATCGATGAAGACAACAACAAACTGATCCAGGTTTTCATGGAAGACCTTGTTCATGAGGTTCATGAATACCGCAGGGGCATTCGTCAATTCAAATGGCATGACCAAAAATTTATACTGACAATATTTGGTGTTGAACGCGTCTTTGGAATATCCTCCTTCCTGACCTTGATTTGATGGTAGCCAGATCGAAGGTCTATCTTTGAGAACACCTTAGCTCCACTGAGTTGATCAAACAGGTCATCGATCCGGGACGAGAGTACTTGTTCTTGATGGTGATGTTGTTCAGCGCTCGGTAATCGATGCACATCGTACAGTTCGTCCTTCTTGGGCACGAACAAGACTGGTGCTCCCAGGTGAAGCTCCATCTCTATAAATCCAAGGGCCTTTAGCTCATTGATCTGGTCCTACATTTCCTTGGCCTCCTTAGGGTTGACTCTGTAGCATCCCTGAAAAATAGGGGCAGAGCCGGAAACTAGGTCGATCGTGAATTCTACATCTCGATCTGCGGTAATCCTGAAAGACTATTAGGGAAGTCATCCATAATTCTGCTATGATAGGATGAGGAGGTCCAGATTCTTCGGTGATAGAGGAGTAATACCCTCCATATCTTCAGGAGCTCGAGAGATTTCAAACTCCGTCTCTCCAGGTGGGCTGAAGACTACACCTCTGTGACAATCTATCAGCGTACGCTGCTTACTTAACCAGTCCATTCCTAGGACTACATCATAGTTATGTAAGGGCATCACAAGTAAAGGTGCTAAAATTGTGTCCTGAGATAGTTATAGGGCAGTTACAGGTCTCAGTGATGGGTATGGGTCCACCACCGGTCATAACTCTATATATCTTCTTACTAAATCGCGTAACTAGGTGGTGTACAGAGATGAATTTTGATTATATGAAACTATGTGATGCACCCGAATCAAATAATGCTAAAGCAGGAATGCACATAAATGAAACTACGATGACATCAGTGGTAGGTTCCTGCTCTGGCTCTTGCTCATCTGCTGTTAGGGCAAAAGCTCACCCAATCTTCTGTTGGTGTTGTCCAAACTGTTGTTGCTGAGTGGGTAGAGGAGCCTTCTGCGATGTTGTTCCAGTCTAGTTGAAGGCCGTGGGGCAGTCCCTCACTTGGTGGCTGGCAGACCCACAAACTAGGCAGTGTCTAAGCCTCTTCCTGCAGATGTTCGACTGATATCCTGGCCTCATGTAGAAATCATAGACAGGAATCTGCTTCTGAGGCGCTCTGTCATTGGTCCTCGCCTGATGGTGCTCCTGGTGGTGATGAGAAGGCTTGTTGTTTTTGTTGTGGTTAGGCCTCTTCTGGTTACTCTGGAAATTACTAGTTCCAGAATACTCTCTCTTTGAACGAGCAGGCTGACTCTTCTCTATATCCTGAGCTCGTATTAAGATCCTCTCATATGTCTTGGCGCCGCCTGCGATCACAGGAGTGCGAATCTCTTCCCTCAGTCCATACCTGAATCTTTCAGCACGATCGGCGGGGTCGGCAACCAAGTTCTTGGCAAAGCGACTAAGTTGACCAAACTCGGCCGCATATTCTCCAACAGTCATGTTTCCTTGCTTCGGATTCTGGAACTGTCTTTCCATCTCCCACAACTCTGATGTTGGGAAGAACTTCCTGCGGAACAACCTCTTGAAGGTGTTCCAGTCAAGCTGTCTGTCCTGGAGTCGGGGTTCATTCCGATACCAGGTGCTCGCTACATCTAGCAGTTAGAGTCCCACAGCTTCAACTTGAAGATCATCGGGAAGTCGAGCAACGCTGAGGAGACGCTCCAGGCTGTCGAGCCATTCGTCAGCATAGATAATTCCCTCGGTTCCCTTGAAAAGTTGAGGTCCCAGCTTCTTGAATTTCTTGATATCTCCGACTTTAGCCGGCCTTGGTTCAGATTGGGCTGCTTCTCCTCTCTCCAGTAAAGCCATAACCACATTGTGGACATTCTCCATGCCTTCTCTCATAATCGCCGTTTGTTCGCGATGAGCTTCAGCTTGAGTTCTTTGTGCCTCAAGCACTCCTCGTAGTAGGCCTACGAGGTCGGTGGGGTTCACGGGCACTGGTGGGGCAGCTGGATCGAGCACCACCGCAGGGGCTTGCTGTTCAGTCTGGGAAGATGTAGGATCTAACACTTGAGTAGTAGTGTAAAATCTACGAGGTGCTGATGCATTATGGGGACGATCGGTCAGCTGCCGGGGTATAGGATCCGGACTCGATTGAGGAGGTGGGGTGTGATCGGGTGATGATATCCCATCGCCAGCAGGATTGGTCTTGTCTGTGGCCATACTCTGGAAGGTTTAGGATTGTAAAACATAAGCAAGATAGCCTACCAGTCTATAACAAACAAAAATATTTATTGTAATATATTTCGGTCCTATATTGTGACAAATTAATGTTCCAGTGTTCTAAATGTTTCTAGATATGTTTACCTAAGTTGTTGACCAGACCTGCATGGACCACCACTAAAAACATGTCACGACCCGGTCCCAAATTGTTGGGTCGAATCGGATCATGCCCAGCCTGCACCGTTGTGAGACGGCGGCAGTAAGCTGTATCCAGATGTAGCTAATCACAACAACACAATCTATTTTGTCACAATATCTAAATTTTGAATATTTAAAAACTTTGTCCAACAAAATACAACTGAAATAAAACTGGATTAAACTGTCTTTTTATTCAAAACATCAGTCTAGAAAGGAAATAACATCGTCTAAGAAGTTGGCTCGTCAGTCACAGGATCATCGTCCTCCAAGTGGGACTCTGGCAGAACAGCTGGATAAAGCACCAGGTCGTAGTAGCTATTTATTAATAGCTCAGCTTCATCAAAGGAACCTATTGGGGGTGGGGGATCCAGTCAGGAAAGGAACAAAGTACAATTATGAAAATTTAACAATTTAACTAATAATTACAAATTTGCAATTTAAACAGTTTGAAATACCTGAACAATATTTTCCAACAATTTTCCACAATTAAAAAAATATGATTTTGAGTATGTAATACTTATGACCGGCTTGGATTGTACAATAGTATCCTAGTGATACGATACGGCTTATCCCCGTGTGTAAGAGGGGTAAGCTCGCACAATCAATATGCAATATGAGGGGTATTGGTCATAATACACTACACTACTCCCCCAATCCCACAATCAATACAATCAATACTCTAGGAGAGAGTTCCGTGTAGCAATTTAGTTTAATCTTGCAATATTACAATTATTAACTAAATTGAAAAATAAAAACAACCGTACTTGCCTTTGTTTATGACTGGGTTTTGAAGAGTCGGTTCCGAAAAGAAAATCAGACTCGTCCTCGAAATCCTACATTGAGAATCCCGACTTAGCATAAATGAGGAAACCATATCTAGGTGTGCTTGTTACAATCTCTAAAATTGATCCTAGTCAAATTTTATGTTGTTATAAACAAAACACGTTTATCGATGCGATTTCAAAGTTATTAATTTAACGAGGTAAAAGTCAAGTTAACATTTATATTGGAAAACTTCGCATTTTTCAATTATTTGGCAAAACTTTTTTTTAATATATATATATATATATATATATATATATATATATATATAGTTATTTTTATATATATATATAAATATATATATATATATATATATATATATATATATATATATATATATATATATACATATATATATATATATATATATATATATATATATATACATATATATATATATATATATAGTTATTTTTCTTTTAATGAGAAAACATGAAATTGTCTAAGTTACAAACTTGAAATCTTATTATTATTAATGTGAGAAAACTCTTATAAATTTTCTATAAAAATAAATATTTAGTTTACCATTTACACGTTACCTATAAAACAACAATCCAGAAAAATAAAAGAAAAACTACCTACTTATTACAGTTCCACAGAAAGTAGAAGAGAAACTTGGACTTTTGCCCTTACAAATTTTTTTTACATAAATTAATTTAATTTAAAGGTGAGCTCTGAATGTCGTGAACGGTCCAACAGTAGGCCGAAGCCCTGCACCAAAATTATTAATAGCAGTAATCCATTCTAAAATAATAATAAATTATAAAATGCGTCTCAGACTTGGTCTAAACTGCCATGTTGCATTCTAGCTAATGCCTCAACGTCCGGAAGTTCCGATTTCGTTTGCATTTTGCTAGTACCCAAAATGTTATTCGAAAGCCAAACTGTTAAATGACTATAGTTGAACTCAAGAAATAAATCGAAAGATTTTCAAATATTTTAGAAAAATCGGGCAGCATCTCCTTTGTAATCGGGATAACCCAATAATGGGAAAATACAACCAACATATCCCAAACCAGGAATAATGCCAACACCAAAATATATAACTGGAAAACCAACTAAAATCCATCTCAAAACCATAAATGTATACATATACCATAAATAAATCCACATAGTTAAAGCCACCAGCATATGAGTTCCTAATAGAACTCAATCAGAAAAATCCGAAAACTATCGAACTCGAAATCGAAAACAAACCCGACTATTCCAAAACAAATTCGGAAAATCAGATCCAACTCCGAATAGGAACCAGAATATGAAACCAGAAATCACAGCGTAAATTTCAAAATTTAATCGAAACCCAATGAACCAATTCTGATTTAGAAATCAGAACCAATGTCAACAATCGAATCCCATAGCGGGATCGAGACCATGTCATCATCGACAATAAATGGGAGGGACACAGGAATACTGAAGATACCTGGGGTGCTCGGCTAGAGCTCTCAGATGAGAAAAGAAGGAAGAAAAGACAAATCCCGCGGTCTCAGGAAAATCCAGAACAGCGCTGGAAACCACAATGAACGCTGGACAGCGTCCGGCGCACGGGGACACCAACGCACACAGGGAGGTGCGAACGGGGCAGCGCTGGAGGAGCGGGGCTCGCCGCTCGGGTCGGAATCGGCGTCGGATGGCACGCCGGAGGGAGGCGATCGGCTCGGGGGAAGCCCCGTGGGTCTTCGGACAGCGGGGCGCGAAGGGGATCGGGTTCGCTGAGGGCCGGCGGGCAGCGGGGGGCGCGGCTCAGGCGAAGGGGTCGCCGACGGGAAGGGCTCGGCTCGGCTCAGCTCAGGAAGCTACGGCACGGAAGTGGGTTTTGGTGAGAGCTGAGTGATGGAGAGGGGATGAGGGTTTAAATAGGGGAATTTGGGGGTTACGGGAGAGGGAAGGAGGAGTCGGGCGTTAGGGAGCCGAGGGGGTCGGCTACGGCTGTTCGGGGAGGTTTCGGCAAGTAAGGGGTTCGGCTGAGCGAATGTTTGAGAAGGAAAGGAAAGGTTTCCTTTCTCTCAGGATTAGAAAATTGAGAGAGAGAGAGAGAGAGAAAGTGAGTTAATGAGAGTAAAGTTATTGAAAGTTTTAAAGAAAATATAAGAATTCTTTTGTTTTTAATAAAGAAATTGATTTTTTTTTTATAAATATATACTTAGGGACTTCCGAATTAACTTCGGAAAACTGAACTTAAGTTCGAGATGGGTTCAGGACGTGTCTGGATCAACATTAAAATCCAGGAATATTAATCTTTCTAAAAAAATACAATTTTCCTAAATTAACATTTAATAATGATTATAATAATAATTAGCTACTAAAATTTTCAGGTTTGACTAAACACTAAATTTTTTAGAAATATAATTATAAAAATAACACTGAATTAATTAATTAAAATTACGGGTTTCATAATCTAGGTCCATATGCAATCAAAGGATAATAAATAAAGTAATTCTAATATCACTGAGCAGACAATAAATCAAGAACTGTAATAATGGTACAACTACAAGAACTGAAAATAAGTAAACAGTGATATGCAATAACAAAAATATAGACTAAATATAAGCAGTAAATATGACACGGTATCTTGTCTGAGGTTGTGTGCAAAAAGGGCGACGTCCAATAGCTCGAACCATCAGAATAGTGAAGCGATGAAAACCAAATCCCGAATACGTCCTCGAATGTTGAAATAAATACCACGAACGTGTTCGAAATATAAGATATATCTAGGAAACACCTGTCCAAAAGTCAAATTCTGGAACAGGGGCAAAATCGTAATTTCGGATCAAAATGATATCCGTCGTTGGACCCGTTTTGCACCGAAACACGTGCTAGAACCTACAGTCTCTAAAGTTATCAAACTACATGTCTACAGGTCCGGTTTGATGAACCGAACTCAATGTTATGTCCAATTTTAGATTTCGATGAGCCGTGCAAAAAATTGCCCGTTCAATCAGATCGCGGGCCCGCCAAATAGGCGTTCCAGTCGACCTTCTCAGAATCAAACCAAACTTGACATACTGGACCAGAAAAATGATACGGTCCTGCTGGCGTAAGTTTTGTTTCGATTCGACGAATGTGCACAAAGTAATTGAAAAATTTACAAAGTGGCCGATACGGTAAATTTTAACGGATACACATTAAATTCGTCGCGCACACGCAACCAATTTGAATTTCATCAAAATCCACACGTCTGCGAAGTCGATACGCACCTTTCGATGCTATCGGTTCGCGACCACGTCGCTCGGTTTGGCGGGACGCACGTCGTATAGAAGAAGTTTTCTAAATTTTCAGTTTTAGAAAAACAGATTTTTCTCAATTTTTAACAACTAATATCTTTCTGAAATCTTGATGAAATTAGGAACTACCCAAGGGAATTTAACCATGTTTATGTTGTCTATAACTATTTCGAATTAGATTTTGAAAACTGTCAGTAGGTCGACATTAATTGGCCTTCAAACTAGGGTTCCAGGAATTGTTTTCTGTGCTATTTGTGGCAGGATTTTGACGATGTTCATCTCGAATTCTAGGGAAATCTAGGCAGCAATAATTAAAACCATTTTAAGGGTTGCGAAGATGGTCATGTTGTCTACAGTCACGAGTTGGTAGATTGAAAAGTTATCGAGCAAGGAGGAACATGTGTACCTGCAAAGTAGGGGGGCGAGACTGTGTGTGCTGTGTCGCTCCATGTGCCCGACGCTGCGCGCGCGCGGCCCTGGCCGACGGCGGGGCTGGGGTCGTCGAGGGTCGCAGGGGATCGAGGGGTTAGGGTTTTCTTTTTCTTTTGTTGTTTTTTTTTTGTTTTTTTTGGCGATATATAAATAGGGGGTCAGGGAATGCTCGGGTAACAGTGCCCCCCGCTGGTACTGTTCGCCTGGGTGTTTTTTTTTGTTTATATATATATATATATATATATATATATATATATATATATATATATATATATATAGACACAATAATTCAAAAAAAATTATTAAAATAAATCCTAAAATTACCAAAATATTTCTAAACTATTCTAGTACAGTTTTAGCATAGACTATACATATGTTTATACAACATATAGCCTTTAACTGCTATTATTTTATTTATTTATTTTTATTATAAACAAAATCACAAGTGAAATGCAATATTGTTTAATATTTAAAAAAAAAGAATAAAAGTTCCTTAAAATTTCAAAACTAATATATATATATATATATATATATATATATATATATATATATATATATATATATATATATATATATAATTATTTAGTTCATAATTTCAAATAAATAACCTTAATCTATGATTACCTCGATTGTAGCATTTGGCTAGCTACCAAATTATTAACAGAATGTAAAATATTATAAATCCAATAAATTACAATACTGTAAAAATATGTTTAATTAAAAATAAGATTATTAAATTTTTGGGAATTTTACATTTTCAATACAATTGTTTGGGTTGTATTGATACATCCCATGTATTGTAGAAGGACCTATATATATATATATATATATATATATATATATATATATATATATATATATATATTTTATATATATATATATATATATATATATATATATATATATATATATATATATATATATATATATGCAAAAAAATAATATATATGTTGATCGCATATATATATATATGCAAAAAAAAAATATATGCTTGGTCGATCGGCTAGGATGGCCAACCTACGAGCTTATCGGGAATGAGTCATCGGTGGATATGCTTATTGAAAATAACAGATGGTGCATCAAGGATGGACATCTTAACACCTTGCTGGGAGAAGAGATAAGGAACTCTCCAATCACTGGAGGTCATGGAGCGGACCGATGGACGTAGGATGGGTCGGCAACCGGGATATATGTTCGACGAAGTGCTTATGAGAGACTGAGACTGGTTTATCCAGCCGTCCCATGGGCGGAAGTAGTATGGGTAAAGGGAGCAGCGGGGAAGATGAAGCTGTGCTTATATAAAGCGGTACGGGATAGACTCTTATCAAAGGAGAGGCTCATTCGCTTTGGGGTCTAGATTCCAGATGGACGTTGTGTTCTTTGTGGAAGAGAAGACGAAACGCGAGACCATATCTTCTTTCAGTGTTCGTTTTCAGGTCGAGTATGGCATTATTTCAGAGGACAGGTGGGATTGTCGAATGGATGGCAAGATTCTCTACCAGAAATAGTAGAAGAGATCAGGGGGATGCGAAGCAAAGGGGGCCAGATATTTAAACAAATTAGGCTTCGATTATTATCGGTGGTTTGGCATGTCTGGAGGGAACGCAACAATAGGATATTTGAAGGGAGAAGCGCCTCTTTATCTGCCCTTCTGAATAACATAACAAGCGATCTTCTTATACTGGAGTAGTTAGAATCAAGGAGGAGATATTTGTACATAGAGAAATACTGAGATTGTAAGTTATTCCTTTTTATCGATAAAGTACCTTTGCTTCTATATATATATATATATATATATACAGCCAAACTCTAGTAATCAATAATTCTTCCTTCCAGATGTGACCAACTATGGTAACCTGCCTATGATTTCCTTTTATCGGTCTTATGAAGACCGACACCAGGGATCGGATTAAGCCTTTCCTAAATCAGACTATCCTTCCAGATGTGACCAACTATGGTAACCTGCCTATGATTTCCTTCTATAGGTCTTATGAAGACCGACACCAGGGATCGGATTAAACCTTTCCTAAATCAGACTCCGCGTAGTCATCTCCTCCCCAACCCATCAAATAAAATCTAGGGTCCTTCTTCTTCTTCTTCTTCTTCTTATTCTTCTTCTTCTTTCTTTTTCCACCACCAGCAACAATGGAGACCGACACCACCAGCAGCAGGAATCGCCGGTCCTACCACGACAAGCGCTTCGGCAGCAGCAAGAACGGGGATGGAGCCCCCCGATCGAACAAGGTCTGCTACCACTGGCAAGCGGGCCACTGCAACCGCCACCCCTGCCTCTTCCTCCACGCCGAGCCCGACGACTCCTCCGTCCCCTTCTCCAGGCGCCCCCACCACCCTAACCCTAACGCCTCCTCCGCCCTCGTCTGGCGGAACCCTAACGCCAACTCATCCGCCAATCCCTCCCGGTGGGGTCCGAAGGGGCGCGCCGGCGCCGGTGGAGCCCCGCGCGCCGCCGCAGGCGCCGTGTGCAACTACTTCCTCGCCGGCACCTGTAGCTACGAGGACAAGTGCCGGTACCTCCATTCCTACTCCTCGGGCGACGCCGTCTCCCTCCTCACCCCTCTCCAGGGACATACGAAAGTTGTCACCGGGATAGCGCTCCCGTCGGGGTCCTACAAGCTCTACTCCGGCAGTAAGGACAAGTCTGTCCGCGTCTGGGACTGCCAGACCGGCAAGTGCGTCGGGGCCATCAGTGTCGGTGGAGAAGTCGGCTGCATGATCAGCGAGGGTCCGTGGGTCTTCGTCGGAGTTCCCAATTCTGTCAAGGCGTGGAACACGCAGTTGTCGACGGAGATGAGCCTCACAGGACCTGCCGGACAAGTGTATGCGCTGGTTGTTGGCCTCGAGATGTTGTTTGCTGGAACACAGGACGGACGTATACTTGCATGGAAATTTAGTGCCGTCGGGAACTGCTTCGAGCCAGCTGCATCTCTTACTGGCCATCGGCTGGCCGTAATCTCGATGGTAGTGGGTGCTACTACTCGGTTATATTCTGGTTCTATGGACCACACAATCAGGGTTTGGGATCTTACCACGTTACAGTGCATCCAGACCCTCACTGACCATACATCAGTTGTTATGTCAGTATTATGCTGGGATCAGTTCTTATTGTCTTGTTCATTAGACAAGACTATAAAGGTTTGGGTTGCCACAGAAAGCGGAAACCTAGAAGTTGCATATACTCACAGAGAAGACCATGGAGTGCTTGTACTATGTGGTATGCATGATGCTCAAGAGAAGCCTGTTCTGTTCTGTTCGTGCAATGACAACATTGTTCGCCTATATGACCTCCCATCGTTTAGCGAAAGGGGTCAGATTTTCGCAAAGGAGGAAGTGAGAGCAGTAGAATCAGGTCCTGGTGGACTATTTTTTACCGGAGATGGAACAGGCGAGCTGAAGGTGTGGAATTGGGCAACAAATAATACTCCAGCTGCCAACACATAGTAGATGATGAGGATTGCAGTCTTTGTAACTATATTATTAATTTTCCCATGTAAGCTCAAGGGAGGGATATTTGAGATGCAATAGAAAGTGAGAAGTATGTGCGTCAATTTTGATCATAGCTTATTTTATGTGTTCAAAATAATATATATATATATATATATATATATATTTTTTTGGAAATAGATAAATTAACTCCTGACCACTCGGGCCGCATGCATCTCTCTTAACCACTAGGCTAGAGATCATCTGCATATATATATATATATATATATATATATATATATATATATATATATATATATAGAGCCCGTTTCTTGTGCGAGACACAACTTGCGGGAAGGTTACGGGAAGGTTTATTCCGAGCCCACAAGTAACTATTTTTGTATTTTTATATAAGGCGTTTGAAACCTATTCTTTACAAACAAATTAGCGGAGCTAAATGCCATATAATGCAAAAAAAAAAAAAAAAAAAAAAAAAACAATTCAGTCTCTCATATATATATATTCTTTAGCAGATCACCACTTTATTCCTTTATAAAGTACAAACAAATACTACAATAGCAACCTATTTATGATCCTCTCTAGGTACAGCTGCAGGAAGTAAGGTTTTGGCTGGGTTCGTGCGACGTGGCGGAGGACGCCGCACGAGCGTACGACGATGTTGTACGGACTCTATGAGGTGCCAATGTGCAAACTAAGTTCGCCTCGTCCGCGGGAAGCTGGCCGGACGACGACAACGTCGGTCGCACGCTAGGGAGCATGGGCGGATGCGAGGTGAAGGATAGACTCATCAGCCTCCCTAACATGGAATTGATTGTGAAGCTCAACCTCCTCTGTTTGAATCTTGGCCTCCAATTGAGCATCCATGCTACTCAATTAAGCAATGAGTGTTTGTGGACCGTCGATCTCAAAAACATCAATGAGTTGGTCCGCGCAAAATTTGTTGGATTCCTCCAGAACTTGCATATCTTTCTCGGCTGGCCTCCTCTTTCTATTCCGTTAAGCAACTTCGTCCTATGATTCTTCATACCCATTCGTCTTTGTCATCACCAACGGATGCCACCTCTCGAGAAACTCCTTTTAAACCACCTGGTAGCGTTGCACATGTCTCCTCCTATTCGACAGTCAACTAGGTGAACACAATGGCCTATAAGAGCATCTCCAACCCTATTGTGAGTTTAGAAAAAATGTTTGCCACATAGGAATGACAAACTTTTATTCCAAAAATTCTTCTCCAATGCAAATGTAGAATAAAACATGGCAATGACATGGCAAGGAGAATGTGAAGTTGGTTGTCTAGATCTAAGAGCATCTCCAACCCTATTGTCTTGTTAAGTGTTGTGAGTCTTATGTGGCTCCTATGTGGCATGAGCCACAAGACAATGTCTTGTTTATGTGGCAAAATTATATCTCAAAAGACAATGAGATAGAAAAACTTTCTCCAATGCAAAAGTATTGAGGAGACAATAAAAATTATTTTTTTCCAACTTCCAAGGCAACTTTTAAGACAACTACTCATCTTCTTTCTTTTTTCTAATATTTTTTATTCATAATTGATGACATGGAAGAGAAGACATTGTCAAGTGCATTGTCTAGAACAAGACAATCAACTTCACAATGTCTTCTTTAATTTTTGCCACATAAGCTTCACAATTGACTTGACAATTGCATTGGAGAAGAACTTTTGAATAAAATTTTGTCATTCCTATGTGGCAATAACTTTTTTCCAAAGTCACAGTAGGGTTGGAGATGCTCTAAACAATGCACTTCACAATGATTTTGTCTCCACATCATCAATTATGAATAGAAATATTTATAAAAAAAGTTGAAGAAGTGGAGAAGTTGCCTTGGAAGTTGAAAAAAAATACTTTTTATTGTCTCCTCAATACTTTTGCATTGGAGAGAGTTTTTCTATCTCATTATCTTTTGAGATATAGTTTTGCCACATAAACAAGACATTGTCTTGTGGCTCATGCCACATAGGAGCCACCTAAGACTCACAACACTTAACAAGACAATAGGGTTGGAGATGCTCTAAAAAGTTGTTAACTCACGTAATAGTAGAAGGAAGTAACGATGAAACCTTATTAGTGCACACATATATATCTAACCGAGTGCAGTGTGACCGAACATATATATCTAACATAGTGTCGAGACATCAAATATCATAGAGATGAAGGAGATGAACACATACTATTCACAAGGTAGAAGAATAGGTTTTTACATATATGACATAATTTCTATTGGATGCCATGGGTGAAGAAAACAACGTATGGAAGAGGAATAAACGGAAGGGAAGAAAGAAATCAACAGTGTGCTGAATATTATGAACATGGACCAGTTAACAAATGCCTTATGTATAAAAAAGACAAAAATAGTAGAGTGGTGGGGCCCGGAATAAACCTTCCGTAAACTTCCCGTAAGTTGTGTCCCGCACCAGAAGCGGATTGATATATATATATATATATATATATATATATATATATATATATATATATATATATATATATATATATATATATATATATATATATGTGTGTGTGTGTGTGTGTGTGTGTGTGGAAAATTCTTCAATACATTCCATGAAAAAATTTGTATTGATACATTCCAAATCTGAACCTTTGGATGTTCATCCAATGGTTCGGATTAAATAACTTTTCTTAGACTATTAATAGAGGTCAAAAGTCAAAATCAACATTAAATGATGTTCTATTAGTCAATCCGAACCATTGGACCAACATCCAATGGTTCAGATTTTGGATGTATCGATACAAATTTTTCCATGGGATATATTTTAGAAGGACCATATATATATATATATATATATATATATATATATATATATATATATATATATATATATATATATATATATATATATATTAGTGTGTTTTTGATGGCTCAGCTCCTTCCTCCCGAGTTCCCCCTCCCTCCCTCCCAGGGAAGCCCCTAGGGCTTCCCTTCTCCAGCTCTCCCCCGGTGGTTTGTGCCAGCCAATGGTCCAGCCTTGGCCGGCCGACTGCATGGAGTTGTTCCGACAGCTCTACCTCCCTCATGCTCCCCCTCACTCCGAGCCCCCCTCCAATCCCCTTCTGCTCCCCTCCCCTCCCCGTCTTCTTCCCAGCTCCCTGGCGTCCGAACATCAGGCCGCCCTCCGTAGCCCCATGCTCATCCCCTTCTCAGGCCCAAATCCAGTCACTCGAAGCCCTCCGCCATCTCGCACTCTCTACGCCCCCTCTTCCGTGCCCATGAGCGCAGCTTCTGTGTCTGCTTTGGCAGGCCACCTAGCCCTCGCGCTCGCCCGCAACTCCCACACTCCTCTTCAGCCACCCACCGCCCACTTATCGTTTCCTGCTTCGATTCGAAATTCGAATGGAGCAGCCCTCTCCTAGGGGGGTCAACCACCTGCGGTGCAGGTTTGAGGGACCGTCCTTTCTGGCACCACGTGAATGGTTCAGTCAACCTTCTCAACGTGGCGGGCCACCCTCCATTTTTTACTGGCGTGCGTAATTGCCCAATGCCAGCGATTTCCTATGGTGGGACCCACTCCCATCTTGGATTTTACGCACCTGGCTTAGCTTTCCAGCCCCCATATGGGACTCTCCCTCACTCTGTTTTTTATGCGTATGACCGCTCAGGTGGGGCCCCCGCTCTCATAGATTATTCCGCGCTTGAAACGTACGCGCCTGGCTTTGCCGCTCAGCACTCAGGCGGGGCCCTCCCCTCTATTGATTTTTACGCACATGACCCCGCCACTGCAGTTTACGCGACTGGATATCAGCCCGCGTATTCTCATTCCCTAAACTCTTATCTCTTTGGAGGGCCCACACCGGGCTCTTTCGATGCTTTTTACGCACCAGGTTCTCTCTCCGCGTATTCCTATTCCTTTAATCCCCCTCCCTCTGGTGGGCCCACTCCCCAGCCCGTGCTCCACGCTCTGTACCCCATCTACGCCAATCCTTCCCTCGTCCCTTCCACTGTGCTCTACGCCCCCCCTACGCCAATCTACTCCTTGCCCCATCCAATGCGCTGGTCGACTATTCTAATCACGCCTCCATTCATCACACCCAGGCCCTCTCCCCCCTCTCATCCATCCCTCCCCTCCTCAGGCCCCTCAGCCCCTGACCCCCCATCTGAGGCCCCCGACCCCCGCAACAAACCCCCTATTATCCCTCCCCCCGTCCCCTTGGTTATCGCGGACCGAACCCCGGAGCACAACCTTCTTGCCCCCAGCTCGACCGAGCTAGGGGACCCGCTGTGGTCACCCAGGACGCTCACTCTCCTCCTTCTCCAGTTGCTGATGGTCCGTCGGGGGTGCCTTCTTCAGCGACCGAGGCGAGCCCCACCCCTAGGAGGTCCCCTACGGTCGCCCCCCCAACCAGATCGCATCCTCCAAGCAGCCCCCCCCCAGTTATCGCCCTCTTCCCCGAGTGGACACCCTCCTCGACTGCTCTCCTCCCTCCTTCCAGTGGCAATTCCACAACCCCTTCTTCGGCCGTTCTCCCTCCGTCGACCTTCGCAGACAAGCTGCGCCCAGATCTGGCGTCAGCTAAGGCGCCTCTTATCCCTGACATCAATCTTTCGGACATTGAGTACTCTCAGGAATCATCGGTGCCCTCGGTTCCATTCTCTAACATGGAGATGTCCTCACTATCGAACTCATTCTTCCACACCTTCATTCTCAAATTTTCATCCGGAAGCCCCAAGCTCCCTGGGGTGCAGGAGACTATAGCCAGCTGGAGACTTACAGCAGAATACCGTGTAGCTCCCCTTGATCCCAAACACATTCTCATTCACCTCTCATCCGACTTAGACCATAAGGCAGTCTGGTCCAAAGGCACGTGCAGGATTGACTCCTATCAGATGAAGATCATTAAGTGGTCAGCTAGCTTTAGTACTAAAGAAGACTCAGCGACTGTCGCCGCCTTGATCACTCTACCTAATCTGCCCCTCATTTGCTTTGTCCCAGCGGCTCTCAGGCGTATTGCTAACTCTTTCGGCACGTATGTGGCCTCAGCCCCTGAGGCCAGCAACCTCACCAAAGTCCACTATGCCAAAATCTGTGTGGAACTCGACCTCACCACCGAACCACCCAACTTTATCAATATCGAGCTGGGCAACCGAATCCATACCCAACAAATCCTCTATGATAACCACATCATGTTCTGTAATCACTGCCACTTAAGAGGTCATCTCCCAAAGTACTGCCACCGACTTCATCCAGAACTAAAGAAAAAACTATCCCGAAAAGACAGCGAGCCAGCAGAGAGGAGAACACCCTTGCCACCTATCCTACCTCGCCCAAATTTGTACACCCGATTCAGCTCCGACGACGTCTCGTCCGACATGAGTGATTCCCCTACCAAAGCATTGATCCCACACAGCACCCAAGCACTCACCCTATCCAACTAGTTCGACGCTCTTGATTCGAAGGACGCAAAAGACCAAGCGGAGACAGCCTCTCCCCTAGCCGACCGGGCGCTCACCGAGATTCTCCTCAATCAGGAAGGAGTAGAGCATCTCACCGACATAACCGTAGCCAATCAACAACTTACCACCGAAGTCCACGTGGTTGAGGCCTTAGCCATTCTAGGGCCAGACCTGGTTCGGAGAGGGCTCCAGATCCAAGCCACGGGCTTCCCGCTTCAGCAAACCAACCTCCTAATAGGGAGCACCAGTGACTCCATTATTATTCCACCAGAGAATCCTATCCTGGACTCCATCGGAGAATCGGTCAGTCAGCAACCGGCCCCGAAGGAGCAATCATGGAACGATCACCCCATCAACGGACCCACTGAAACCGCCACCATCCAAACCAGATCCACCGCCAAGCAGAACAAAACCCCCTCCACCCACAATATCCTTAATGCTTAACATCCTATCCTGGAATGTCCGCGGTCTGACGGACAAACCGACGGTAAGGAGAATAACCAATCTGCGAAAAATCTACAAGATAGACATCCTCATCATCATCGAACCCAAAATTCCTCCCAAAAGACTAAAATCTATCCAACTGCAACTGGGCCTTCCTATGGCCATTGCAGGCAGATACGATATTTGGATTCTCTGCACGAAGGATGTTAAATTATGAGTCATCCAGGACTCCCAGCAGGCCCTCTCCTGTTGGTTCGACCACCCTAGACTTCCCGAGCGCGCTATCCTTTCAGCAGTCCATGGCAGCTGCGATGTAGCAGAGAGGAAACAACTCTGGAACGAACTTCTTGACATCCATCACCTCAACACCAACTCCCCTTGGCTTTGCATTGGGGACTTTAATGCGATCACATGTAACACGGAGAAATCCGGAGGTCGCCCACCCCCCGCCCCGGCCATGCTAGAGTTCAACAATTTCATCTTCAATGCACACTTAACCTCTCTAGTTCTCTAGCAATGCATTCACCTGGTGTAATATGCAGGATGGCGATCGTCGTCAATACTCTAGACTTGACAGGGCCCTCACGAACGCCTTCTGGAACGGAATGGGGATCACAACCAATCTGTCCCACCTCAACTCCACAGAATCAGACCACAACCCCCTGTTGGTTGAGATCGAACTACCTCATCCAAAAAGAACTTCCAATTCCTCGACTTCTGGATCGGGCACCCCCAATTCCTGGGTATCGTTATGGAAGCATGGAACAATAAGGACTCCTCCAACCCCCTCGTTCGGGTGAGCAACAAGCTTAAAGCCACTAGGAAAGCCCTGTCCGGTTGGAGCAAGCTTGCCTGCGAAGATATCTTTCAAACCGTTTGGGTAGCCGAGGACGACGTCACCCGCGCCGAAGCCCTAGTCATCATGGATCGCTCGTTAGCGGCTAGTAGAGTCCTCAGCCTCACCATGGCTATGCTTAAATTCAGGATCAAAGTGGAGACTGATTTTTGAAAGCGGAAAGCGAGGCTGAAATGGGACAGCGAGGGGGACAAAAACTCGAAGTACTTTCATGCCTGCGTTAACGGGCGTAGACAGAAGCTCTCGATTCACAGGACTGCTGACGATAATGGGAACATTATTACCGACCAAAAGGGCATCCAAGAGGCAGCCACTGATTTCTATTCCAAACTTTTTGCCAAAGGGACTGTCCACAAAGATAGATCATTCCTTGACCAAATCGCCCTCCTCATTAACGACTACAACAACGCCCAGTTGAACCGCACTTCCACGGTTCAGAAAGTTAAAGATGCAGTGTGGGCTCTGAACGAGCATAGTACGCCAGGCCCGGACAGATTCTCGAGGGTATTCTTCTGCACATGTTGGGATATTATCAAGCAAGACATCACCGAAGCGGCGATCGCCTTCTTCGAAGGTGCTGTATACCCCAAAACCATTTCTAGTGCCAACCTGATCCTCATCCCAAAAAAGACAACCCGGAGTCCTTCCGTGACTTTCGACCCATTAGTCTGTGTAACTTCACCAACGAGATCATATCCAAGGTTATCGCAACCAGGATGGCTGATATTCTCCCCAAGATCATCTCGGAGGAGCAAAGCGGGTTTGTTCGCGGAAGGAACATCCATGATAATATTATGCTAGCCCAAGAGTTAATCACCTGCATGAAATTTCCTGTGAGAGGAGGCAACATTGTCGTCAAAATCGACATGGAGAAATCTTATGACAGACTGGATTGGCAATTCATGATCTGGGTTTTCAGAGCTTTCGAATTCTAGAAAACTTGGACCAACATCGTCTGGAGATCCATCAACAACTCGTGGTTTTCCACGGTTATCAACGGCCACCCTGAGAGATTTTTCAAATCCCACCGCGGGGTGAGACAGGGCAAACCTGTCACTACCATATTTCTAGTGTGAGGGTATTTTTGTCATTTTTGGGGTATTTTAAATTTATTAGAATTTATTAGAAATTATGGGAATTTTTAGGAATTATTTTTGATTGTTTGAACTAGGTTGACTTTTAACTAGTGTTGACTTTGTAGACCAACCTAGAAACTAACCCTAGTTAGTGGGTCATGGTTAGGTCAAGTGACTCTAGTCTAACCTAGCCTAGGACTTGATTTAGTCATTTTAGCAAAAGGATTAGGAAGTCATAAGTCATGACTTATGGTTTTAGAACCCTTAATTAATTTAGTCTACCTCAGCCTTTGTAACTTGGCCCAAAGCCCAATGTTTTAGCAAAACCCTAACCCTAAGCTTTAGTGGCCGGCCACCCCTATAGCCTAGGGATTTCCACCATATAAAACCCCTCCCAAATCTAGGGTTGCCTCTTTCTTAGAAAGAGCCCTAATTTCAAGGAGGTGAGTTCTATTGTCATTTAATTTCTAGAGCTCCTTTCCTATTCCTTTTTCTTTCTAAATTGTTCCAATAGGTTCTAATAGGACTATTATTGCTATTCTTGAGCTCTTTTTTCAGTGTGAAGTTGTTTTGGATTGATTGGGTCTTCAAGTGGAGAGCATTGAATATGGGGTTTCTATTAAAAGTTCAACAAGAGGTAACTTCTTCAAATCTCTATGAAATTTCGATTAGTCTTCATGAATAGGAAGCCCTAAGGGTCCCCCTAGGGTCTGGATAGGATTCGTGCTTGGTGTCGGGGGTTTCGTGTCCGTTCTGGACACATATTAGTAGTTAGGACTAGGTGTTCGACGAAATGCCTCAAAGGGCATTTCGATCGTATTTATTCAATATTTTTAAATAGGAATGTTAGTTTAGATCTTGTCTATGGATTTCTGTTCTTGTATGGTTAGTGTTGTGTCGGATTCGATGTGGTGGACACGCGCCGCACACGACCGCGCGCACCGCTACAGTGCTCCCATGTCTATCGGGGTCTGTAGCGGACACGACACGTATTGTTTGGACACGAGACTTGACACGTGGCATGGGCCATGACGGACACCCCGTGTGTCAAGCCCCATGTGTCCCCGTGTCGTGTCTAGGTAGGAATCGTGTGTGCATGGGGACACACTGTGTAGTCGAGTGTTCTGGAGTTGTATTCTGATGTTTAATTATTTTTTAAATGTTCTTAAATTATGTTTTAATGATGGTTTGGATCCTAAATATCATGTTTAATCCCTGTTATTATAGGGTTACATATTTGTTTGGGTTAAGGTGGTGTTTTGGCTCGAAAATAGGTTCAAATGACTGTTCACTGATACATGGCTCTGATACTGCATTCCAGTTGATTTCCAACCTATTTAATCCACTATTCTGCTATGTTTTTTCAACTAAATTTGATCCCCACATGTTACCTATCATGTTAGCTAGGTATGTTCATTCGAGATTTGAAATGGTATAGTGTGTTATGAGAATTGGCATGTAGGTTGGTTTGAATGTTAAATATGTTGGACTGAATGTGTTCATAACTGTGTACTTTCCAGTTTTTCCTTTTTCCTGAGAATTGATGGACTGTTTGGGTTCCCATGTTGAACCTGAGATTTAAGTTGGTTTAACCCAGTTAAGTACTGTTTTGGGGTTCAATAGAAACCTATGAGTTTGGTTTTGATATGTTGAAACACTGTTTCATTGTAAAACTGAGTTTTGGTTTTGGTTTTGGGTTAAATTTGCAAAACCTGAAGATTAGGAGGGGGCAATGAATTGACTTCCTTTCCTTTTTCTAATTAATCTGAGAATAGGCCATGTCTTCCTGTCTTCATGATACTTTGACTGTTTTTAAAATGTTTTACTGATTTCCTTTTTCTCTTCACTGTCCTGTGCTCTTCCCTTGCTATGTACTGGTTTTAATTCATGCACACACTGTTTTTGGTTTTTCTTCACTGATTGGGTATTTCCTGCACATTAGTTACCTGTACATGTTGAATGTTGCACTGTTTTATGTGCCATACACACACCACCCACAGCAGTTGCACACTGTCACTTTACTGTTTTTCTTCCCTACATATATGGTAAATCCCTGCATTGTATACACACACACCACATCACCCTGTACACACACTGCTCTCCTCATTCCCTGTCATTTCTTGCACACTGTTTACATAACACACACACACATGATATATATTACCTTCCTATACACCCACACATTCACTTAACACATATCCTATTACACTACCCTACTTTCCTGTCACTTTGACACACCACATCATGTAGCACACACACACAGCTACACATACACACATTTACTCATGTCCCTATATGCCTACCTAATGCACAGCCCCTATATGTGACTATATGCATATGTAAATCAATGTATTATATATATGTAAGCTAATATATGCTTTGAGACATATGTGTTCCTATATGTATGAGTATATATATTTATATTTCTATGCTAGTTTAATACTTAGCCTAGGGTCTTTTAGGATGTGTATAATGTGTAGAGTAGTGAATGTGCATATTTTGTGTAGTGTGATGAATATATTGTGGTATGCTTAGACTTCAATATATATATATATATATATATATATATATATATATATATATATATATATAGAGAGAGAGAGAGAGAGAGTGATAGGTTTAAATACAGGAATTTACTTGTTTAGACTAATATAGACTAGTGTAGTATAGGGTAGACTAGTTTAGACTTAATTAGACTTGGTTGACCTAGTTTGACTTCTAGGGTTGACCAGAGTTGACCAAGAGTTGACTTTGGCCTAGATTGACCTAGAATCATGTAGAATGCAGGTCAAGACTAGAAGTGTAGTGGTACTCGAACTAGAGTATCACTGCAGCCTGCTATAGGATATAGGACATTAATTTTAAGATACTCAATCACTTTAGGAAAATTCTTTTTATTGCCATCTAAATCCTTTTGTCAGCTGATCCTTTGAATTATAATTGTCCGCCTTTGTTACTTCGCTTCTTTCTCAAAAATTGATACTCTTGTTTATCTATCTTCAGGATGGTAGAGACTCGATTGCAGCGTGCCACCCATGAGGATGCTATAGAGGGGACTGCTACCTCTCAGCCAGTACGGCGAGGCCAGGGGACTGCAGCTCCTGCCACCTCAGCTCGTGTTGAGACCTCGACAGTCGCAGCAGGGGGTATGCATCCACCGACTGGAAGGCAGGACCCGGTCATTCCAGAGGATCCTTTTCTGCCGCCACCACCTCCAGGATATGTGGACGCAGCTCAGATGTTCGCGTATTTCCAGCAGTTCATAGACCGACAGCAGGCTCGGCAGGACAGAGGCATGGAGTTGGCCGTCACGACAGCCGCAGCTCGACCAGTGGTGCAGCAGCAGAGGACACCGGGGATCGAGCAGTTTTAGAAGATGAGCCCCAGGGACTTCATAGGGACAGAGGGGATCCTGTATGCCGACGAGTGGATCGAGCATATGGAGGAGATCTTCCGCTTGGCCAGGATTCCAGCAGACCTTCAGATCGAGGTCGCAGCTAGCCGGATGCGAGATCTTGCTTGCACCTGGTATCAATCGGTCCCCAGGATAGGGGTACCAGGGCAGACTTGGGACCAGTTTAGGAGCTTCTTCAAGAAGAAGTTCTTCCCAGATTCAGCAGTCAGAGCCTTGGAGACGCAGTTTGAGAGCTTGGTCCAGGGGAGCCTCTCAGTAGAGGAGTATGCGGGAGAGTTTGGCCGTCTCGGCAGGTTTGTTGAGGGGTTGAGCAAGACGGCGAAGGCCCAGAGGTTCCGGAAGGGTCTGGTCAAGGAGGTCAAGTCCTTGACCAAGGGGAACAGAGATGCTACGTTTGAGGAGATCTTGACGGGAGCCTTGCTAGCAGAGGATAACCTTGAGCTTAGGCTCAAGAGGGGGAGAGACCCAGTTGGAGGCAGCAGCAGCGGGGGCCAGGCCAAGAGGCCCCACTTCCAGCATCAGCAGCTGAGGCAGTTCCAGCCGCAGCCAATTCAGCAGAGGCCAGCGCACCAACAGCAGTTTCAGTATCAGGCACCCAGGCACCAGACAGTCAGTTGCACCTTCTGCAAGAAGCCTGGGCATGTCTTCAACGAGTTCAGAAAGAGGCTCAGAAAGTGCCTTCTTTGCGGAGCAGCAGATCATCAGATGAGCGATTGTCCTAGGTCTGGAGGACGAGCAGGCCCGGGAGGAGGAGCCAGAGCTCCAGCAGGCCAGCAGAGGGGACCAGCCCTGCCGACACAGCAGCAGAGGTTCGTCCAGCACCAGCAGCAGACCAGGGGAGGCCAACAGGGGCAAGCTTTTGCCATGGCAGCTAGAGAGGAAGAGGTGACTGGAGAGCTGATTGCAGGTTCGATTCTTCTTGACTCCAGTCCAGCATTTGCCTTATTCGATTCCGGTGCTTCGCATAGCTTCATATCAGTATCTTTTGCGATTAGACACGGTATCGTAGCTGAATCGTTGCCTATGACTTACAAGATCACGACCGGGGGTGGCATTATCCTCGTGAGTGATATTTGTAAGGGTCGGAGAGTAGTTTTGGGAGGCCGTAAGTTGGAGGTGAGCCTGCTCGTAATGCTATTGCCGAACTACGATATAGTACTAGGCATAGATTGGTTGAGCAGGCACTACGCCAGCATTGATTGCAGAGGGGGTAGAGTTCTCTTCAGAGCGCCGGGGGAGCCAGAGTTCGAGTACTCCAGACGTCAGGCAGAGCAGAGCAGCGGAGTCTTCTGTGGAGTCTCGGTCGAGGAGCAGGCGATTCCATACCCCTTGATAGCAGAGTATATGGATGTTTTCCCAGAGAAGTTGTCGGGACTGCCACCAGACAGAGACATTGAGTTCTCGATAGACTTGATTCCAGGAGCGGAACCCATCTCTCAGCATGTCTATCGGGTGAACAACAGCGAGCTGGTGGAGCTGAAGAAGCAGGTGGATGAGCTACAGGACAAGGGCTTCATCCGCTCGAGTTCGTCGCCATGGGGTGCACCAGTGTTGTTCGTACCAAAGAAGGATGGGTCAGTACGCATGTGTATTGACTATAGGGCACTCAACAACCTCACGATCAAGAACAAATACCCACTGCCGCGGATCGACGATCTATTTGACCAGTTGAGCGGAGCTCGGGTATTTTTCAAGATTGATCTGAGGTCGGGATATCACCAGGTAAAGGTGAAGGGGAGGATATTCCCAAGACCGCTTTCAGGACTCGGTATGGACAGTTCGAGTTTTTGGTTATGCCGTTTGGGCTAACCAATGCACCAGCAGTGTTTATGAACCTTATGAACAAGGTATTCCATCAGTATCTGGATCAGTTTGTAGTGGTGTTTATTGATGATATCTTGATATATTCCAAGACTAAGGAGGAACACGAGGAGCATTTGAGGATAGTGTTGGAGATTCTCAGGAAGGAGCAGCTTTACGGGAAGCTCTCCAAATGTGAGTTCTTCCTAGACCGGATGGACTTCTTGGGGCATGTGGTGACTGGAGATGGTATCTCAGTTGACCCCAAGAAGATTGTAGCAGTTGAGGCATGGACAGCGCCGACTTCAGTTGCAGAGATCAGGAGTTTCCTGGGGCTGGCAGGATACTATCGGAGATTCGTGCAGGATTTCTCCCGGGTTTCAGAGCCGTTGACACGGTTGATCCGGAAGGATGCTGAGTATGTTTGGTCAGAGGAGTGTCAGGCAGCTTTTGATGAGTTGAAGAAGCGGCTGATGACAGCTCCGATTCTGACGTTGCCTTCAGGATCAGGTGGATTCACTATTTATAGTGATGCTTCAGGGAAGGGGCTGGGTTGTGTGTTACAACAGCACGAGAAGGTGATTGTCTATGCTTCCAGGCAGTTACGTCCCCATGAGAAGAACTACCCTACCCACGACCTGGAGCTGGCAGCAGTAATTTTTGCATTAAAGCTGTGGAAGCATTATCTGTATGGTGAGAGGGTGGAGATCTTCACAGATCACAAGAGTTTAAAGTATGTGTTCACTCAGAAAGAGTTGAACATGAGACAGCACAGATGGTTGGAGTTGATGAAGGACTTCGATATTGCACTACAGTATCATCTAGGGAAGGCCAACGTGGTTGCCGATGCCTTGAGTAGGTATCCGACAGCCATGTGTTTGACCATGGATCGGCATTTGCTTGCCGACTTGGAGAGCCTTAGGATTGAGGTGATCGTACCGGGAGTGCAGATGCAGCTATGGGGGATGCAGATTCAGTCAGACTTGGTAGACAGGATCAAGGTAGCCCAGTTCGAGGATGTGGCTTTGTAGAGTATCAGAGAGCAGATCAGTATGGGAGTGGGGGATCCCGAGTTTTCACTTGCAGAGGATGGTGCCCTGAGGCACGGTGCCAGGTTATGTGTGCCTAGCGGGGAGCTCAGAGAGCAGATTATGCAGGAGGCCCACAGATCGCAGTACTCTATACATCCGGGTGCCAACAAGATGTACCGAGATCTGCGGGAGCATGTTTGGTGGTCAGGAATGAAGCAGGAGGTGTCCCACTTCATAGCTAGGTGCTTGGTCTGTCAGCAGGCCAAGGCAGAGAGACAGAGGCCCGGTGGATTGTTGCAGCCGCTGCCCATTCCTGAGTGGAAATGGGAGCATATCATAATGGACTTCGTTTCAGGATTACCGCGTACTCCAGGAGGGAAAGACGCAATTTGGGTCATCGTTGACAGGTTGACCAAATCGGCCCACTTCTTGCCATTCAAGGTGGGTACGTCTACAGAGAGGCTGGCGGAGTTGTATATGCGGCAGATAGTCAGGATCCACGGAGTTCCAGTCAGCATCGTCTCGGATCGGGATAGCCGTTTTACTTCCCATTTTTGGAGGAGTCTGCAGACCAGCTTGGGTACTCAGCTCAAGTTTAGTACTGCATACCACCCCCAAACGGACGGACAGTCAGAGCGGACTATTCAGACTCTTGAGGATATGCTGCGGACGTGCGTCCTGGAATTTGGAGGTTCCTGGGAGGATGATCTTCATTTGGTGGAGTTTGCCTATAACAATAGCTTCCAGGCCAGCATCGAGATGTCACCTTTCGAGGCTCTGTACGGGCGTAGGTGCCGTACACCCTTATCCTGGGATGATGTTGGTGAGCGAGCTTTGCTGGGGCCAGAGATGGTTGTTGATGCGGCCGAGAAGGTGAAGCTCATCAGGGACAGACTTGCGTGGCGCAGGACAGACATCGGCACTGGGCCGATAGCCACCGGAGGCCCTTGGAGTTTGAGGTACAGATTAGAGTAGGATTAGATTTAGGGTGTTTGTTTGTGATTTTTTTTATCATGTTTATATTTATATTAATTGAGACCTTGCTTGTGATTAGGTCGGAGACCAGGTTTTCTTAAGGATATCTCTGACTCGTGGTACGATACGTTTTGGTGGAGGCGGGAAGCTTAGCCCGCGCTTCATCGGCCCTTTCGTTATCAGCGGAAGAGTCGGTGAGGTGGCTTACAGGCTAGACTTGTCGCCTGCACTTGTGGGGGTCCATAACGTATTTCATGTATCACAGTTGAGACAGTACGTGGCTGACCCTAGCCATGTGCTCGATCATTCGGAGATTGAGGTGGGTCCTTCTCTCAGCTATCCAGAGCAGCCAGTGGAGGTGTTGGATCGACGGGAGAAGGTCCTGAGGAACCAGGTGATACCTTTGGTACGCATCGCATAGAGGCATCATTCTCCAGGAGAGTCTTACTGGGAGCGGGAGGATGAGATGCGCGAGCGGTACCCTTATCTTTTTGGACCGTGAGGTATACTTTCTAACCTTCTCATCAGTTGCATTTCGCCTTTCAATTTCGAAGACGAAATTCTTTTAAGGAGAGTAGATTTGTCCCTACCACATTTCTAATGTAAGGGTATTTTTGTCATTTTTGGGGTATTTTAAATTTATTAGAATTTATTAGAAATTATGGGAATTTTTAGGAATTATTTGAGATTGTTTGAACTAGGTTGACTTTTGACTAGTGTTGACTTTGTAGACCAACCTAGAAACTAACCCTAGTTAGTGGGTCACGGTTAGGTCAAGTGACTCTAGTCTAACCTAGCCTAGGACTTGATTTAGTCATTTTAGCAAAAGGATTAGGAAGTCATAAGTCATGACTTATGGTTTTAGAACCCTTAATTAATTTAGTCAACCTTAGCCTTTGTAACTTGGCCCAAAGTCCAATGTTTTGGCAAAACCCTAACCCTAAGCTTTAGTGGCTGGCCACCCCTATAGCCTAGGTATTCCCACCATATAAAACCCCTCCCAAATCTAGGGTTGCCTCTTTCTTAGGAAGAGCCCTAATTTCAAGGAGGTGAGTTCTATTGTCATTTAATTTCTAGAGCTCCTTTCCTATTCCTTTTTCTTTTTAAATTGTTCCAATAGGTTCTAATAGGACTGTTATTGCTGTTGTTGAGCTCTCTTTTCAGTGTGAAGTTGTTTTGGATTGATTGGGTCTTCAAGTGGAGAGCATTGAATAAGGGGTTTCTATTGAACGTTCAACAAGAGGTAACTTCTTCAAATCTCTATGAAATTTCGATTAGTCTTCATGAATAGGAAGCCCTAAGGGTCCCCCTAGGGTCTGGATAGGATTCGTGCTTGGTGTCGGGGGTTTCGTGTCCGTTCTGGACACATATCAGTAGTTAGGACTAGGTGTTCGACGAAATACCTCAAAGGGCATTTCGATCGTATTTATTCAATGTTTTTAAATAGGAATGTTAGTTTAGAGCTTGTCTATGGATTTCTGTTCTTGTATGGTTAGTGTCGGATTCGATGTGGTGGACACGTGCCGCACATGACCGTGCGTACCGCTACAGTGCTCCCCTGCCTATCGGGGTCTGTAGCGGACACGACACGCATTGTTTGGACACGAGACTTGACACGTGGCATGGGGCCATGACTGACACCCCGTGTGTAAGCCCCTTGTGTCCCCATGTCGTGTCTAGGTAGGAATCGTGTGTGCACGGGGACACACTGTGTAGTCGAGTGTTCTGGAGTTGTATTCTGATATTTAATCATTTTTAAATGTTCTTAAATTATGTTTTAATGATGGTTTGGATCCTAAATATCATGTTTAATCCCTGTTATTATAGGGTTACATATTTGTTTGGGTTAAGGTGGTGTTTTGGCTCGAAAATAGGTTCAAATGACTGTTCACTGATACATGGCTCTGATACTGCATTCCAGTTGATTTCCAACCTATTTAATCCATTGTTCTGCTATGTTTTTTAACTAAATTTGATCCCCATATGTTACCTATCATGTTAGCTAGGTATGTTCATTCGAGAATTGAAATGGTATGGTGTGTTATGAGAATTGGCATGTAGGTTGGTTTGAATGTTAAATATGTTAGACTGAATGTGTTCTTAACTGTGTACTTTCCAGTTTTTCCTTTTTTCTGAGAATTGATGGACTGTTTGGGTTCCCATGTTGAACCTGAGATTTAAGTTGGTTTAACCCAGTTAAGTACTGTTTTGGGGTTCAATAGAAACCTATGAGTTTGGTTTTGATATGTTGAAACACTGTTTCATTGTAAAACTGAGTTTTGGTTTTGGGTTAAATTTGCAAAACCTGAAGATTAGGAGGGGGGCAATGAATTGACTTCCTTTCCTTTTTCTAATTAATCTGAGAATAGGCCATGTCTTCCTGACTTCATGATACTTTGACTGTTTTTAAAATGTTTTACTGATTTCCTTTTTCTCTTCACTGTCCTGTGCTCTTCCCTTGCTATGCACTGGTTTTAATTCCTGCACACACTGTTTTTGGTTCTTCTTAACTGATTGGGTATTTCATGCACATTAGTTACCTGTACATGTTGAATGTTGTACTGTTTTATGTGCCATACACACACACACCCACAACAGTTGCACACTGTCACTTCACTGTTTTTCTTTCCTTCATATATGGTAAATCCCTGCATTGTATACACACACACCACATCACCCTGTACACACACTGCTCTCCTCATTCCCTGTCATTTCCTGCACACTGTTTACATAACACACACACATGATATATATATTACCTTCCTATACACCCACACATTCACTTAACACATATCCTATTACACTACCCTACTTTCCTGTCACTTTGACACACCACATCATGTAGCACACACACACAGCTACACATACACACATTTACTCATGTCCCTATATGCCTACCTAATGCACAGCCCCTATATGTGACTATATGCATATGTAAATCAATGTATTATATATGTAAGCTAATATATGCTTTGAGACATATGTGTTCCTATATGTATGAGTATATATATATATATATATATATATATATATATATATATATATATATATATATATATATATATATATATATATATATATATATATTTCTAGGCTAGTTTAATACTTAGCCTAGGGTCTTTAGGATGTGTATAATGTGTAGAGTAGTGAATGTGCATATTTTGTGTAGTGTGATGAATATATTGTGGTATGCTTAGACTTCAATATATATATATATATATATATATATATATATATATATATATATATATATATATATATATATATATTTTTTTTTTTTTTTTATATATATATATATATATATATATATATATATATATATATATATATATATATATATATATATATATATATTTTGATAGGTTTAAATACATGAATTTACTTGTTTAGACTAATATAGACTAGTGTAGTCTAGGGTAGACTAGTTTAGACTTAATTAGACTTGGTTGACCTAGTTTGACTTCTAGGGTTGACCAGAGTTGACCAAGAGTTGACTTTGGCCTAGATTGACCTAGAATCATGTAGAATGTATAGTAGGACTCCATTTTACTATTCTGGACTTGTTGTGACTTGTGCTGTTCTGATTAGGAGCCAGACACCACTCCTTGGATGGTACTTTTTATATTGGACACTCAGATACAGGCGAGTACATTCTCTGATCATTTCATATCCTGTTTAGAATTATATTCCTGCTTTAGATTACCTTACTTGATGCTGTCACGACATTATCACAGATTAGTACTATATGGATCTCTTCATACGATGTTATCCCCCTCGGGAGCATCGGGTACATTGTGTCATGTGCGTTTCACTTTCATCATGTACTCCTGTGCTTTCATTATACATGTACACTCTTGTGAATCTTGTACTCTCATGTTCATAGAGCCTTCATGTATACTATCATGTGCACCCTTTTAAGGGCCCCATGTGATATCATGTACAATAACATAACTTGTTTAGATCCTTGTGTATTGATTGGGGAAAACGGGGGAGTGCTAGTAGTCATGTGAACAATTCCATTGTAGTGTAGATCATGTGCAAACTCTTTAGTGTAGATCATGTACAAATCTGTCCTGTTCACATGTGCTATCTTGTACTCTGCTTCACTAGCCACTATTGGTTCTCTATATACATTAGCTATTTATATACAGTTCTCTCTCTTTCATCATGTATTTCCCTTCAGTTTCCTGTATTTTACTCTACTGTATGTTTATATTTTCTAACCTGCTATGAATTGTTGAGATGTACTGTGCTCGCTCCTGCCCTGACTGGACCTGTAGAAAATATTACAGAGGACGAGGAGGAGGCTTGCCTGGACACTTACTACGGGGCAGCCTTAGATGACACCTGCAAGCTGGACCCTCAGGAGGACCCAGCTCTAGCTGAGGAGATTACCCCGATTGCCTAGACTAGGCTAGTTAGGCTTATCTTACTTTATGCAGTCTTGAGACATGACTTAGTTAGATTTTATTTGGAGTTATGAGTTGTATATATTCTTTCATCTGAGACCTTGTACTGTTGGATATTGCTGGGATTATCTTAGACTGCTTTTATCTATTTAATTCCTTGAGTTCTATTTTATATCGTGCCATCTCTTCCTTAGTTGTGATTGAGTTTACTATTGCTATGTCACCCCCATTCGGGGAGTATAAACTGCTTAGAGATATATTGTTAGATGTTGTGACCTAGGACAGCGTTCTACCGCCGACACTGCGGCGTAGGCTGGGCGTTGTTACGTTCTCGTACCCTCACAGTGAGTACGGGTCGTGACAGAACCCCTATCCTCCATTGTTTTCATCATAGCGGCTGACGCCCTGAGTAGGAACCTTAACAATATGGTCAACACCCCCAACTTCCAGCAGTATCATACATCCTGCCCAATCATCATCCATCTGGCTTTTGTAGACGACCTTCTCATCTTCTCTTCCGGGAATGAAGGTGCGGTGGTTCACAACACCCTGATGAGGTACTCTATATGCTCCGGCCAGAAGATCAATCATTCCAAGAGCGTTATCTACGCTCACCACAAAACCAATAGAGAGCATGCCAATAACCTCTCCAACTTAACATCCTTTTCGGTCGCCAGGCCCCCATTCACCTATCTCGGATGCCCGTTAGTGTACAAAAAATCCAACGCCAGCATCTTCGAGGACTTAACAACCAGAATCAGGAAAAAACTGGTAGGGTGGCACAACGCCACCTTATCCCCAGGTGGCATGATGATCCTCATCAATCACGTGCTATCCTCGATCCCCATCCATACCCTTGCTGCGTGCTCGCCGCCCATCAAGTTCTTTTCTTCGATTGAACAGATCTTTTGTAATTTCTTTTGGGGACATAGCAACGGCCACGATAAGCATTACTGGGCAAGCTGGGAATCTATGGCCCATCCGATTGGAGAGGGGGGATTGTGATTCACCAGACTCATTCATATAGTTAAAGCATTCTCGATGAAACTGTAATAGAATTTCCGAACGTGCAATAACTTAGGGAGTAGGTTTTTGAAAGCTAGATATTTCAAACATATCCACCCCTCGATGGCCATATCAAACTGCAGATCCTCCGTGGCTTGGCATCGCATCCTTATCGGCCGCGACCTTGCCGAACCCGCGATGAGACTCCAGCTGGGAGCGGGCGACTCGAACCCATTCCTTGAACGATGGGTTAGAGACAGCACGATCCCGAATCTCACGGAGACTCCGAGAGATTGTAGGATCAGAGACTTGTGGAACTCCTCTACTGACGATTGGAACTGGGACCAGATTCATGAGTGGTCTGATCTCGATGTAGCTGATAGCATCCGAGAGAGAGGGTTACGCATCGGTAGCGAGACGGATGCGCTGAGATGGTCCTTCGAGGCGTCGGGGACATTCTCGGTGAGGTCGACAAGAACCGCTATCCAGGGCACCAGTCGGTTGTACCTCCACAAGGCTCACTATTGGCATTCCAGCATTCCCAAGAAGTGGTCCTTCTCTTGTGGAGAGTCTTCAGAAAGAAACTACCGACAGACGACATCCTTAACACCATCGGGATTAGCTTAGCATCAGCTTGTTCCTGCTGCTCCGAGCGGCAGACGGAGACTATTGATCACATCTTCCATCACGGAACGCTGCCAAACAGTACTTGGACCACCCTTAACCAGCTATTCAGCATTGAGCAGGGAAGCGAACGCTTCCACGATCTACTGGCTTCCTGGGGTTCCGCCTCCCATGGCCACCAGATCGTCGCAGCGGCCGCTACATGGGTCATGTGGAAGAATCACAACAAAGCGAGATACGAAGGTCACCCATACTCAGCAGACCAGCTCTATCGAGAAATTGCCCGATAATGCCGTAAGCGGAGCACCCTGTGTTCTTACAGCTCGAGAGCATTCTGGTCGGTGCTACCCCTGTAGCCTATGGCGTCTGTTTTGCCTGTTTTGCCTTCCTCCCTCCTTCTTTTTGTGGTATACCTGTATAGGCTTCGACATTTTGCGCCTTGTATACGGTTTTTGTTCGGTCTTTGAGCCGTCATTAATAAATTGGGGGGGTTTTTTCTTATATATATATATATATATATATATATATATATTTATATATATATATTTTTTTTAAGAAGATGGCTCGAGGGGTATTTAGCAGGGAGTAGTTGATCATTATATATATATATATATATATATATATATATATATTATATATATATTATATATATATATATATATATATATATATATATATATATATATATTTATATATATATATATATATATATATATATATATATATATATATATATATATATATATATATATATATATATATATATATTAGTGTGTGAGTGTGAGTATGTGTGAGTGTGAGTGTGTGTGTGTGTGTGTGATATATATATATATATATATATATATATATATATATATATATATATATATATATATATATATATATATAAAATATATAAATAATATATATATATATATATATATATATATATATATATATATATATATATATATATATATATATATATAAAATATATATATATAATGATCAACTACTCCCTGCTAATACCCCTCGAGCCATCTTCTTATGTCTATGACTTGTCCATATACCTTAGCGGGTTAAGCTTGTGCATGTCACAACATACATCCCCTCGAACTAGAAGCTGGTAACCCTTCGTAAAATAAAATAAAAAAATATATATATATAAAATATATATATATATATATATATATATATATATATATATATATATATATATATATATATATATATATATATATATATCACACTAATATATATATATATATATATATATATATATATATATATATATATATATATATCACACACACACTCACACTCACACACTAATATGGATATATGTGTACATAGATGAATACTACAATGATTACTAGTTAGCTAGAAAAATAGGGAAATTACATGATTTCTTGAAAACCCTTCCCGTCTTGCTATTAATGATCAACTACTCCCTGCTAAATACCCCTCGAGCCATCTTCTTATGTTTGTGACTTGTCCATATACCTTAGCGGGTTAAGCTTGTGCATGTCACAACATACATCCCCTCGAACTAGAAGCTGGTAACCCTTCGTAAGCTACGTACAATCTATTTCCTATAACATATTGCGACAATCATCATCCGTCAGCTTCTCGATTGACACCCACTACAACAAATATGGCCTACAATAGCGTGCGCAAAACGCTATAGAAACCCTTCTATAGCATATTATGTCCGCTATAATTGCCCATGCAATAGTATGTCAAGGCACGTGAACGCTATAACATTATAGTGTTCTTGAATGTTGTAGTTGGTTTATAGCATTCGTGTACGCTGTAGATGTACTACCAAAATACACTCAATTAGCGACGGATATTTAGCGACGGTAATTTTCCGTCGGTGTTAGCGACGGCTTCGTGGCCGCTCAGCGACTGAGTACCGACTACACGTCTTTGCCATTTTTATTTTAATTTTAGGGGAAGGAAAGGTCGCACGTCCGTCGCTAGACTGTCGGAATTATAGCGACGGATCTCCAGTCGTCGCTACGTAGTCGATTATTTGGCGGGAATTGTGTAGAGAATTGGCGGGACATATCTTCGACTACGTAGCGACGAATATTCAGTCTGCACGTATCAAACATGGCGACTACGTGGCGACGGGTTTTATTCCGTCGCTATTCAGTCGCTAAATATATGTACAAGACTTTAAATGAAATGGCAGGGGGAACTTTTCACATTCCCTCCAAATTTACTCTCTCTCCTCTCTCTCTCTTTCTCTCTCTCTCGCCGGTGTCGGCTTCGGTGATCGGCGTCGGTATCGTCGTCGGCGTCGGCGTCCTCTCCTCTCTCTCTTCCGAAGGTAACCCCCTCTCTCTCTCTCTCTATCGATCTCTCTCTCTCTCTCGGGGTCTGGGAGGCGGGCTTGGGGTTGTGGCATCGGGGGCTGGGCGGCTGGCTTGGATCGGGGGCTAGGCGGTGGGCTTGGGGCGGCGACGTCGGGGGCTGGGCGGCTGGCTTGGGGCGGGCGCGTCGGGGACTGGGCGGCTGGCTTGGGTCGGGGGCTGGGTGGTGGGCTTGGGACGGGGGCGTCGGGGTTTGGGAGGCGGGCTTGGGGCTGGGGCGTCGGTGGCTGGGCGGCTGGCTTGGGTCGGGGGCTGGGCGGTGGGCTTGGGGCGGCGGCGTCGGGGGCTGAGCGGCTGGCTTGGGGCGGGGTCTGGGCGGTGGGCTTGGGGCGGGGGCGTCGGGGTCTGGGAGGCGGGCTTGGGGTTGGGGCATCGGGGGCTGGGCGGCTGGCTTGGGGCGGGGTCTGGGCGGTGGGCTTGGGGCGGGAGCGTCGGGGTCTGGAAGACGGGCTTGGGGTTGGGGGCTGGACGGTGGGCTTGGGGCGTCGAGGGCTGGGCGGCTGGCTTGGGTCGGGGGCCGGGCGGTGGGCTTGGGGCGTCGGTGGCTGGGCGGCTGGCTTGGGTCGGGGGCTGGGCGGTGGGCTTGGGGCGGCGGCGTCGGGGGCTGGTCGGCTGGCTTGGGGCGGGGACGTCGGGTCTATTTGCAACCGACGCACAGCCATAAGCACTCTTCATATATATATGCAACCGAACTACTGGACTGGGCGGCGGGCTTGGGGCGGCGGGCTTTGGTCGGGGGCGACGGGTGGCTTTGCTTCTCAAATTCATCTGAGTTTATATATTGGCTAAATAATGTGTTATCCATATTGGGTGTTCCATTAGTTTGGTGGTGTTTGGATTAGTAAATATGAATACGGGATTTGGATTCATGGTATATATATTTGTTTACTGTCTCAAGGACAGTGCGAGTTCTATCAGTTGTGTGCTTCTCTATAGATGTATATATCTATACATCTAGCTGTGATATACATATGTGTATGTGACAATCTTAGTTAGCGATGGACTAGTTACCGGTTAGCGACGGATATTTCCAGCTCCATTTGTATTAATCTACGGTACGACATGGTGATCAGAATATAGTCCCTGCAGCCATTCGACTGGCGAGGCAGAAACTATGTAGCCGTAGATAAAGTTGACTGTCTTCCGACCCTCATCCCTCTGCAATGATGATACGACAACCTATCACTATATCTTATATAGTAGTAGATGATGTCTTAGTATTATATTAAGTGAGTTCATCTTGATTCTGTCATATCCTTCTGATACTAGATACGATAATATACTACACGATATGTATACAGAATATAGATGATTCAAACTAATGTATGCTAGAATGAGTTTTGGGTTGTGTTCTGAGCCATCCGTTCTTACACTTAAAACATATAGGAATTAGTAGTGTGAGAGCGCCGGAGAGAGTGAGAGCGCCGGAGGGGGGGAGGAGAGAGAGAGAGAGAGAGTAATTAATGGTACGACATGGTGAAGTAGTACTGTATTTTGGCTCCAGTTCCAGCTCAATTTGCATTAATCTACGGTACGACATGGTGATCAGGACATAGTCCCTGCAGCCATTCGACTAGCGAGGCAGAAACTATGTAGCCATAGATAAAGTTGACTGTCTTCCGACCCTCATCCCTCGGCAATGATGATACGACAACCTATCACTATATCTTTTATAGCAGTAGATGATGTCTTAGTATTACATTATGTGAGTTCATCTTGATTCTGTTACATTCTTCAGATACTAGATACGATAAGAACATATACTACACCATATGTACAGAATATAGATGATTCACACTAATGTATGCTTGAATGAATCTTGGGTTGTGTTCTGAGCCATCCGTTCTCACACTTGGCAAATCCTCGAATTTTTTATACTTTATCGGCTTTCGAAAATGTACTCAAATTACATGATGGTTCCTTTAGTTTGTCATAACCCGATCCCGAAGGATCGAAAACTAGCCACTGGGCGTGATGTCGTACAAGTCTAGATTGTACTTGTACAAGGCAAAACCATTACAGTTTCTGGTATTTCTCAGAAAATATCGACAACACAGCAAAACCAAGCAGATAAATTGAAGTCACACAAGATATGAAGAAATGTATCTCTTTATTGATAATCATAATGGATTACAAGACTTGCAGCGGAATACAGAGTTTACAACTGATTACAAGACTCTTGAATAGCCAACTGAATGTATACACTTGCCCTTTTGGCTACAACTGAATATGCCGACTTCTTTAATGAACTTGCCAATATGGCTACAATCTCACTGGTACAACTGAGTTCCCCTGTTCCATACATTATGTCCCGTATAGCGAAAGACATCGTCTTGGAAGAAGAGCTTCTGCACACCCATCCGATTCATCGATGCCAAGCACTGATTCACATAATTTTCCCCAAGCAAACACCTGTAATATTGCCCACAACGTGGGTCAGTACATCATCAATGTACTGGCGAGCGGTGCTGGCCCAACTCACCTAAGAAGACAACACTAAGTAATCGTGTTGCAGAACATTATTATAAATGGTCTTTCTTGTTGCCTTAGGGTCAATTTCATGTAATAGCCGACAAGAAGTAAAGCATGCAATTCTCATAGCCAACATAATTTAAAGCATACTGTTATCACCCTTTGGTGATTCTTACCCACGGTCGTGTAGCCATCCCTGTACATTTATAATACTTACTCTGCCTGCATAAGACATTGTTAGAAACAATATCATGATTCAATATGATTATCACCATTCAGGTGATTCTTACCAAAGCCGACATCCTTTCCTGTATTTGAGTAATAACTTACTCTGCCTGCATAAGACATCATTAGCACCTGACCTATCTATATGAAGGTCACTGGCGACACGCCATCCTGGACCATCTTACTGGTATACAGCGCCCTTACTAGTGCAGGTAGCTAGCCCCACTGCAAGTCCTGTATACCGTGCTACTACTTCAGCATTGCTACTACTTCAGCATTGGTTTCCCCTAGGACGAACCGGGTTCCATGGCCCAGGAATACCGTTCGAGAAACCACCTTGTCGACAAGTTGTCCATGACCATGCAACTATATGCAACTTATCTAAGAAGAAAACATATAATGCATGATAAGAAAAACTAAGCAAAAACCATCATTCTCATTCGTATTGCCATCTAGCCATCTTGCCTTGAGCCAATGCTCACATTATCATCTGCCCAATCCAGGGTCTTGGCGTAATCAACATTCTACATCGACGACAGGATAATAGAATGTTGTTACCCAATCCTTTTGCCACATCTTTGATACCATACATCTTTCCAACCAAACTCAATGTACTCACCGCCCAATTCCTGGGACTTAGCATCTGTATAGCATATATTCATTCGAATGCAAATCAAGCATACTCACTGCCCAGTGCTTGGGTCTTAACATCTGTTTTGCCATCTATTCATTGAGCCAAAGCTTGATATACTCACCGCCCAAGTATTTGGGACTTTGCTTTCACTTGTCATGTAATTCATCGCAACAACGTACAAGCATACAATTCATTTAGCCACAACTGTAGAAGCATGGAAAATACTAAAGGAAATGATTCATGCGACCAGGAAAGATCCATACGGCTCAGAAAACTCATGCGGTTCATTGAATCATGCGGCACAAGGAGCTATGCGGCTCAAAGCATTTCATGCGGCTCAGAAGACACGTGGCCTGATAGTGCTCCCCTCCACCCACGCTGCATTAATTGCTATGACGGCTGACCCCTCTGAAAAGTTGACAGCCCTGACACCAAAGGCAGGTAATTATGGCTCTGCTATAATGATGAATCTCTAGGGAAGAGGAAAGAAATCTCTGACACAAATCCCCCGAGAGCCATAAAAATGCCACGTGGCCTTACCACGTGGGCATTCGTATGTGGCTCGCTTCTCATGCGGCTCAGAATAAATCCTATACGGCTCAGGCCATAGGAGCCTCATACAGCTCGAGCAAAGGACTTCCCATGCGGCTCAGAAGTGAATCCATCCTATGCGGCTCAGGCCATAGGAGCCTCATGCGGCTCGAGCAAAGGACTTCCCATGCGGCTCAGAAGTGAATCCATCCTATGCGGCTCAGGCCATGAAAGCCTCATGCGGATCGAGCGAGGACTTCTCAAGCGGTTCACGAAGATCATATCCATGCGGCCCAGGCGGATATATACCTATGCGGCCCACAAGGATTACTCCTCTGTGGTTAGAGGACTCAAGTAAAGGCCACTGCCTACGCAGCCCTGACACGTGGGCTCATATTCATATGCGGCTCATATTCATATGCGGCTCACTATTCATGCGGTCCAGATTCCCCCCAGCAGCTCCTAGGACACGTGTCCTAAACCGATTAATTCCTCAGATTGGCTGCCATTAAAGATTGGGTCAGATCCCAATAGATCTGGGACACGTGGCAGAAGAATAGATCTGATTTTTTTGCAGATATCAGAAGATCAGTATAAGAAAGATTTATTCCAATCAGCATTAATTGCTCATGGGATTTGGTACAATCTACACCTAATGGCCCAGATTCATCATAATTAAAATGAATGACCAAGATGGACCAATCTCCAAGCCGCCGCCATCTCCAAAAGCTAATCATTGTCAACCCTAATGATCACATCCCACTATTATAAATAGCAAGGTGCCATTCCCTTGTAAGATATACAATTTCAGAGAGAAAAAAATACGTATATACAGAAAGACCCCCCAATAGTCAGAAAAAAAAGAATACACAGAGAGAGAGAAGCCAGAAGAGCAACAGAGGAGCAAGAAGAGCATTTCTTCGTCAACGCCTACCATCTTTTCACAGGGAGCCAAGGCTGCATACCGATCGTCCAAGGAGTAAGGCAGGGCTGCCGTCGCCTTTCCGAGCCTCTATCGTCACCCCCCAGAATCTAAAATAAATAATTGTACTTAGACTGCTGTACCTAGGTTTTCGTCCCTAGGCTTTCTTTGTACAAGCGAGTTTGTAACGTGAAGTAAAAGTTGGGTCCTCCGATAATTGTTCTGTTCTTTTATATTTCATGGCAAACACGATGGCGACTCTGCTGGGGACAAACTTCTCCACGACTGAGGAGTTGGTGACGCAATCGGATGCAGCCAAGCTTGGCTCCACTCAACAAAAGATGGTCGCCCGGTTCGACCAACAGGCGTTCGAAGAGATGCTCTCCGACAAGAGCATTGGCCCGGTCCAGAAGCGAGCCCACACGAAGAAGGCCCGTAAGGAGTGGAGACCCCGATCCTTCGTTCCTACTGAAGCTCTTACGGAGACACCCTCCGTTGTTCAAAACGGCGAGCAAGATCCCCCTGCGGCCCCACTTCAGATCGTAGACAACTCTGCTGTCCCCAAGTCCGGCAGAAAAAAACACTATGATGCTAAACTTGCAGGGGCAAAGAGGAACTCTATGAGATCCGAGCCGCATAAGGGTATCAGCCGCAGGAAGAAAGCTCATGCGGCTACATCCTCCAGCCGCATGAAGAAAACTCATGCGGCCATATCTGTCAGCCGCATAGCTTATGCGGCTACAGTTGCCAATTACACGGATGAAACTCATGCGGCTATGGGAGTCAACCGCTTACAGAAAACCCATGCGGCCATAATTGCCAACCGCATGCGGCCAGCCTGTACGGTCGTGACTCCTAGCCGCACAAAAACAATTCATCCGACGGCAGAAGACAACCGCATGCAGACAGCCTGCACGGTACCCAACCCTAGTCGCATAGCATCTATTTCACGCTTTTCTAGATCAGTCTTCGACCGTCTCTCATGCGGTCCTGACCATGATACTTCTCTGGATGATAAGCCAGACTCTCTGTTATTCAACTTGGACTCCTCCTATTACGCACCCGCAGGTGCTAAAAGAAGAAAGTCTAGGACAGCATGGACTCATCGGGTCCAGTCAGCTGTCCCAACCTCTGACTATCGGGGCGTCCCGTTGACTATCACACGGGCCTCGGATGGGAAGTTGTATGCAACCGCTCGAGTCCAGCCCCCGGCGGCAAATGGACAGAGTGGTTCCTCTGACCTGCAGGAGGCGATCCTCTACAAACGCAAGGAAAGAGAAGGAGTGTCGGCGTGCAAAGAGTCCTCGCTTGGACATCGCTGCACCCAAATCATCGTCAATTGCTGCTGCAATAACGCGGCAGTAACGGAAGATCGGCCGTCCGTCTTCCAAAGACTACAGCACCCGAGCTCAGAAGATGAGGCACCCCCTGTTGTCTCCTGCAATTCCGCTCAAAAGGTCCCCACCGAAAGGAGGGGGAAAAAGACAAGCATCTTCAGTCCCAAGATATCAACCACTACAGCTACGAAACTGTCGTCTAAACGGTTGTCTTCCACCGGAGTATTCCAACACACCCGTTCAAAGACGAAATCTGCTACAGTGGAAAATTCATCATCCGCATCGCTGGGGGTTGGGGGTAGCACTCATCCGAACATCCGCAACAATCTAATGTTTTAAGGAGCCGAGCCCGGGGAAACGATTCCCCCATCAGGAACGACAGGCACCGATGTCCCCGAGGACACCCGTGATTCTCAAGACGAAGTAAACTCTGAGGCTGGGGGTACTGCTCCCTCCGAGTCCGAACCAGAAGATAATATTCCCACATATCCTGATGACTTCTCGGTACACGGGTACAACTCGGAGGGCACATCCTCTACCGTCCCTTCCATCACTCCTCACGTAAAGACGGTGTTCATGACGGACAGCAATCAAGGTGGTTCCAGTGATCGCCAGCGCATTGACAGTCTCGAAGCCATATTACTTGCTTTGGTCAAATCTGTAGACGAGATTAAAGCGGCCCTGCCCACTCTACAAGGAGGAACGCCTGGTCAAACAAGCACGGGCCCCGCGGTCAATATAGATTCAAACTCAGCGGCACCAAACCCGGGCAATAATCCTTCCGAAATAACAGCCCCTACCGCGACAGATGAGACCCGAGAAGTAAGGAGAGAGGTCCAGGAGCTCCAAGCCATGTTCTATGTCTCAGAATACGGTAACCATACCCTGCTGAATGGAGGGATGTTCCATTCCCACCAAGATATAAGCCGTTCAATATCAACCCGTATGATGGCAAAACCTCAGCAAGTCGGTACATCACTTACTTCGAGGTTACCACCGACCATCTCCCCCATGATGATGCCATCCTCACATGGTTATTCATTGGGGCGTTAGAAGGGGTCGCCTTCGATTGGTACCGCAATCTACCGGACAACTACATCCATTCCTTCGCCGGCTTCAAGCGCATGTTCTTGGAGCGATTCTACGAAGTAGGACAGGACGTCACTATGTCCACTCGCATGGATGTCGTCCAAGGGGAAAAGGAGTTGACAAGGAACTACATCGAGCGATTCCGCCAGACCGCCATGAAGCTGCCCTCCAGAAATCTAGATTCCTCTTTGATTGAGATCTGCCAAAAGAGACTGCTTCCTACGATCAGTCTCTGGATGGGCGAAAGTCAATTCAAAGATTGGAAGGCATTCATCATCAGCGCCACAAGCACCGAAGAACGACTAAAGAAGGATCGCCAACTGGGGTTGCACATCTTGGAAGGAGAAAACAAGGGCAAGCGTCCCAACAACGATAATGGGGGTAACCCCTCCAACAATCGGAACAGCAAGGGAAAGCAGGCTATGGTGGCTGACACGGCACAAAAGCCCGAGTTACAACCAGCAGACAAACAATGGCTGTAAATCGATAACTCCTTCGAAGACGGCCACGTCAAGCCTATCTTGGACATGCTCATACAAGGGGATAGAATTCAGCTTCCTCCACCAAGACGGGAGCCTCGGCCGGCTGATCTAGAGAACCCAAAGTTCTGCCATTATCACCGTTATGTACACCACGCTACACACGACTGCTACCAACTAAAAAGGTACATCCAAAGCCTCATCGATTCGAACGCTCTGGCCATCGACTTCGAGGTAACCGTAGCAGCTAATATGGTGTCCGTACAATTCGGTAGCTTCCCTCCGATGGAGACTCAAGACGGGGTGATCCCCGTCCCTCTGGCAACAATAGAGATTACCAATCTTCCCCCTCCTCGAGATCAGGCTGCCGGTCTAGTACCTCTCACCACCGCACGAGGGGAGGTCATGTGGGTCCATCCAAACTTGGTATCAGAAGTAACTCGGCCCACACCATCTCCCACCAGCAAAAGGAAGAGTGGAAAAATCAGGACCTGCCACACAATCTCAGCAAACAACGAGGAAGCTACAGCCGTCGTTACGCGGTCCGGAGTGCAATCCCAACCTGTGGTTGACAACCCAGCCAAAAATCATCAACCCACTACAACTGATGCTCTGGGACCGGCTCAGCCTTCGACGACCGACAAGCCTAGGCCGAAGGAGACTCGCTTCGACAAATCCCTCCGAAAGGACGCAGCCCAAGGGCTAGAGAGGCCCTATAACTTTGACATCTTAGCACAATTGGCTAACACTCCGGCCAAATTGTCACTATACGAACTCCTAAGGCTCTCCAAGGACATTCGTATTGCATTGAGCGAAGCACTCCAAAATGCCGATGCCTATCTCGCTCAATCCAACCTCATCGGGGACGACTCACCCGTGGATCCCCAAGACAGTGCATGCACGGGAGCAATGCCCAACATCGTCTTCACTCCGCAGGACATGCTTATCAAAACCAACTTACATGATCGCCCGCTATACTACACGGGATACATCGACGACGTGAAGGTGGATCGGATGCACATTGATCCTGGCTCTTCCATAAGCATCATCCCGAAGGGTCTGCTACATCATCTTCGTATCCCAATGCATCGCCTGACACCTACAAGCACCGCCATCAGTGGTTTCAATTCGGGCAGGAGCTACCCTATTGGAAAGATTCGTCTGAAGTGTCAAATTGGCAACCTCCAATCCGAAGTCACCTACTACGTCATAGATGCAGACACTTCTTACAATATCCTCTTGGGGCGCCCATGGATACACGATTATATGATCGTGCCTTTCACGCTACACCAGTGCTTCAAATACGTCGACAAACACGGCTTCATGAAGACAGAATTTGCTGATATCGATCCCTTCAAAGGGGTCGAATCCTACTACTCAGACTCCTGCCTATACGAAAAGTCGAAGAGGCACCTTGATGAAGGAGACGCACAAGCTCATACTGAGAGAGCCACGGGATCAGAAGGACCCCTGACGATCCACCTCCAAGCTCGCAAACCGGGCAAGTCCGCACCCCTCACCGCCACTCTGCGGAAGGACGCGATCAGCCTCTCGGCACAAGAGGAGCAGATGATAATCCGGCTGCCAAGGTCCGGCCAAGTGCCGAGACCCACAACGGAGCCATTAACAATCAGGTTACCAAGAGTCAGCCAACCACAAGCAGGGAAGCTTAACCCCTCGGACAGGCCCATGACGATACGCCTTCCCAGGAAGGGTCGTCACCCCGATGCAAGGTCTGACACTTCCAGCGAACCAGCCACTCCTCGCTCCACATCAAATGCCAAACTGGGGGTCGCTAGTCTGCCAATAACTCCTCTCTCTGCGCCATCAACTGAACCACTGACAATCAAGCTTCCTAGGACGTCCTCTCAGTCTTCGTTCACACAGGGGGTAGCCGAAGAGGAACGGGAGCTAGCCAAGTATATGGCTACCCACACCAATGTCCCCTCCGCTGATGATGTAATCCCCCTAGAAAAGATACCTTACTTCATCAATAAAGGGTTATCTTTGAACAACACCGAGCTCAATAAGTTATGTACAATGTATGCTATGGAATACGGTATAGGCGCTCACCTACACACATAGGTGACAAATGTGTACAACGCGATCCAGCTTACTCCAGTAGAAGACGCTTACCGAATATTCGAAGGAGGAGATCATCCGATCATCTTCGGCCGGACAAACAACCCGCATCCCCGCACCATAGAAGAAGTCGACCTCGGGTCAGATGCCGGGAGACTGCCTCTGTATCTCTATAGCCCTCAATCCAAATATCTCATGCAGAAACAGGGGTATGATCTAGAGGCAACGCCAGGGTTGAACTACGGCACTGGGCGACGATTACCTTTGAAGCCGCCAGTCCCGGCAGGAAAACCACGGAACTACTACAACAAAACTCGATGCGGGTTAGGGTATGTAACGCCTACTACGACCCCTGAGAGTTCAGATGAAGAATGCGACTGGCAGTCACATTCAACCGGATCACCAACTTTCGACTCAGATACCAGCTGTCACGACCCGCACCCTAGAGTAAGGGCACGAGAAGTGGGTACGTCCAGCCTACGCCGCAGTGTCGGCGGTAGAACGCTGTCCTAGGTCAATCATCTAACAGTATAAGGTACCTGTACAGTTTATACTCTCCGAATGGAGGTGACAAATAGAAAACAAACTCAATCACATCTAGGGTAGAAGAACGAAGAACAGATAGATAGTAACTCAAAGAGAACCATAGCATAGATGAAATAAGACTAAGTGTCTAAGATACATAACATCCAGAATGTCAACTCATAATACAATAAGTCTAAGAGTCTATACATCTCCACATCTCAAAATACAACACAGAATGTGAGACAAAAAGTAAATATAGAAAAGACTGCCTAGACTAAACTGGTCTAGACTACTGGAACATCCTCCTCAGCTGTAGGTGGAACCTGCTGAGGGTCCTCAATACAAGTATCATCTAGTCCTGCTCCATAATAGGTAGACACCAGGCCTCATCCTCATCCTCTGTAATATTTTCAACAGGTCCAATCAGGACGGGAACGAGCACAATACATCTCACGCAGTGCATATCAGGTTAGGAAATACGATACAGGCAATAGAGTAAGATACATGAACTGCTGAAAGGAAATATACGCTGTAAAAGAGATAGTTGTAATGAAATATCTACTGTATATAGAGAACTATGAGTGACTAGTGATGTAGAGCACAAGATAGGCATGTGAATGGCTAGAATTTATACATGACTATACTACTGAGTTTGTACATGACTACACTACTTTGGAATTATTCACATGTCCACTTCTACTCCCCCGTACCCCAATCAATACACAAGGATCTATACAGGTTACGTTATTGTACATGATATCACATGGGGCCCATGAAAGGGTGCACATGATAGTATACATGAGAGCTCAGTAAACATGAGAGTACATGATCACATGAGTGTACATGAATAATGGAAGCACATGAGTACATGATGATAGTGAAACACACATAACATGAAGTACCCGATGCTCCCGAGGGGGATAACATCTCATGTAAAGATCCATATAGTACCAATCCGTGTTACCAACGTGACAGCAACAAGTAAAGTAATCTAGAGCGAGAAGTAAAGCCTGAACAAGTATGAAACGGTCAGAGAATGTACTCGCCTGATAACTGAATGTCTGAAGAGGATATACTGTCTGAGGAGAGGTGTGTGGCTCCTAGTCAGAGCAACACAGGTCACAATGTATCCACAATGGTAAAAATAAAGTATACAATGCATACTACATGATTCTAGGTCAAACTGGTCAAAAGTCAACTCTTGGTCAACTCTAATAGTCAAACTAAGTCACAGGAAGTCATACTAAGTCAAATAAGGTCAAACAAGATCAAACAAGGTCAAACAAGTTTAATCTAGGTTAAAGTCAACTCCTGGTCAACACTTTAATCAACTAGTCAAATACTAGTCAACATGATCAATCTGGATCAAGTCTAGATCAACTTAGACCAGCTAAGTCATTGGTCAAACAAAGACTAGTCAGTTAGGGTAATTAGGTCAAACATGGTCAACTCTAAGTCAAAGCTAGGTCAACACTAGTTAAACTAGTTAGGGTTTTAGTCAAACTAGTCAAACTAGTTGATTTAGGTCATTCCTAGTCATTTCTAGGTTAACTAGGTCACTTTTGACCAAATGTTGACTTTGGTCAACCCTTAGTCAACAAGGGTTTTCTAGCAGGGTTTTGGGTCATTAGGGCTAGTCCTAACCATAGGCCAATAACCCTGGCCATAGGCCATAGTCTAGGTTTCCATATAAACCTATAACTAATAAGTCCCATATATATATATATCTATATATATAGACATACACTATCTATATACCCAAAATCCATATTTGCATAACACAATCACACACCTATATATATATACACTGTTTTCTACATATATAAACTTAATACCATTTATAAATATATATATCATGTATATATATACAATACATATATATATATATAACTATATATATATCACACATATATATATAGTGAGACAAAGTGAGAGAGAGAGTGAGACAGTGAGAGAGAGAGTGAGAGATCAGGACACAGGGGGGGGGGGTTTCAGTTTCAGAAAACTGAAACAACACACACACCCACATAACACATATACATGCATATCTACATATATACATAACTACACCCACACACACCCAAATCTCCTCAAACTTGACCCACACTCACACATACCTATATACTACACGTATACATACTAAAATACACTTGTACAATGGATTAAACATATCAAATTTGGTTTTAAAATTCGATTTTGCAAAATAGGAATAAACCCAAAACCTGGAAATTAAAACACTGTGCAGTGAAAAATAGGTAAACTCGATTTCACATACGAAATCGAGCTAGGACACGAATCTCTAGGTTGGTAATCGTGTCCCCTAGGATACTCTAGGTCTTAGGATACCTGACACAGGACCACGACACGACACGGCGTGTCAAAGTGATAAAAACTCCACTCGGGTAAACACTGGACACTGGGTTTACACACAGTGTCGTGCACGCGTGCACTTCGCTCTAGGACACGGAACACGTGTCTAGAAGTCTCGTGCACGTGTGGGCTGCCAAGGGGGTGTTCTTGGCTGGTCATAGGAATGGGGGGGTGTCCTTGGGTTGCTTGCAAGCTAAGGGAAAGACTTTGGTGTAAAGGGTTTAGATATTTTGAGGTTTTTAAGGAAAATATCCTTAAAGTAAATATCATGATATTTCTCCTACTTTAACCAATGCAAAATATCTATCCTCAAGCCTCTAGGTTAGTGGCTAACCTCTAGATTAGGGCTAAACTAGGTTAGGGGCTCTCATGACACTAATCAACTAATTAAACAATAATAAAAACACATAAATCTAAATAATTCCAAATAATTTCTAGAAATTTACCAAAATACCCTTTAGGCTAAAAATCACTAATTTGGTGTTCTAAGCCTATGGCTAAGCTCTCATGGGCATGGCAACTTCTAGGTTAGAGAAAACTAGGGTTTACACTAAGGTTTACTAACAAAGTCACAAAGTCATAAATCATGACTTAGCATGACTTTAGAATTGGTTTAACTTAACTAAAGTCACCAGAAAATCATACCATGACTAAAATACCACTAATAAATAATAAAAATAATAATTTTTCAAAAATCCCCAATTTTCAGAAACAGGGTGTTACACCAGCATCGGAGATGTGTTCAGACAAGTCATGTCAGTCAACATGGCGTTCGCCGACGCTTACGAGGAAGACAAAGACATCCCCGAAATCCTCGAGCAAGAGCCATGGGCCCATCAATTAGACACGCAATGGGAAAAGCAGTTCGAACTGAGAGAACCTCCTACTGAAGATGAGGTCATACAAGTGGATCTCGGCAGCGAATCTTCTCCAAAACCGATCTTCATCAGTAAAAGCCTAACCGACGAAGAACGGGAGTCGCTGCTAGAACTTGTCAGAGAATACATTAATGTGATCGCTTGGAGCTATGAAGACATGCCAGGGTTAAATCCTGACATCGCTCTTCACAAACTCAATATTCGACCAGATGCGAAGCCAGTCAAGCAACAACAGCGACGCTTCCGCCCAGACATCATGGACGCGATCGAAGCTGAAGTCAACAAACTGATAGCCAGCGGCTTCATTCGTGAGGAGCAACATCCCGATTGGGTCGCCAATATAGTACCCGTCCTCAAGAAGAATGGGAAGATTCGAATCTGCATCGACTTCTGCAACCTGAACGAGGCATGCCCCAAAGATGAGTTCCCCCTTCCTATTACAGACATCATGATCGACAATACCTGCGGCTTCGAACACATGTCATTCATGGATGGCTTCTCGGGGTACAACCAAATAAAAATGTCTCTTGACGACGAAAAGCATACATCATTTCGAACACCGATTGGCACGTACTGCTACACAGTCATGCCTTTCGATTTAAAGAATGCTGGCACCATATATCAGAGAGCCATGAGCATCATCTTCAGAGACCACTTACGCAAGATGGTAGAGTGCTATGTTGACGATATAGCCGTCAAGAGCCGTAGCAAGGGAGACCATCTGCAGGATCTAAGGACGGTATTCGACCTAATACGAACGCACAATTTGAAAATAAACCCTACGAAGTCCTTCCTGGGCGTATCCAGTGGGAAGTTCTTAGGCTTTATCATCACTGCAAAGGGTATCCATATAGACCCTGAAAAGACAAAAGCAATCATGGAGATGGGTCCCCCGAGAAATCTCCGCGAACTCAGAGGCCTTCAAGGAAGGCTAGCTTACATCAGAAGGTTCATTTCCAACCTCTCCGGGCAATGCCGACCATTCACGCACCTCATGAAGAAAGGAGTCTCATTCGTATGGGATAAAAAATGCCAGCGCGCTTTCGACAGCATTAAAGAATATTTGTCAAATCCTCCGGTCTTGGTGGCCCCAGTCCCTGGAAAACCATTCCTGCTCTATGTACGAGCAATGGAACACTCCCTCGGTGCCCTATTGGCACAAAACAATGATGCAGGCCACGAACAAGCTATATACTATCTCAGCCGAATGATGGTGGGACCCGAGCACCGATACACCGCGGTTGAGAAGGAATGCCTCGCCTTGGTGTTCGCCATTCAGAAGACGCGACACTATGTCACCGGACAAATGATATATGTGATCTCACGGGTCAACCCTCTCAGAGTCCTCATGACCAAACCAGGGGCACTTAGCTCTCGACTCGCTACATGGGCAATATTGCTATCCTCTTATCATATGATCTTTGTCCCACAAAAGGCAGTCAAAGGTCAAGCCCTGGCAGACTTTTTAGCAGCCCACCCAGGCTCGGAGTCCTCCAGAATATACGAAGAGATCCCAGACGAGGTCGCCAACTCGCATGCAACCTCTCACGAGGCTATATGGCGAATGTTCTTTGACGGTGCTTCAAGGACCGGACCTAAAGGCAATATACTCGTCGAAGTCGGGGTAGTGCTGGTCTCCCCTTCCGGATTGGTGATCAACCGTGCCTATTCCCTCACAGAACCCTACTCTAACAATGTGGCCGAGTACAATGCTCTGGTCATTGGCCTCCAACTTACAAAAGAGCTGGGGGTAGAATACCTTGAAGCATACGGCGATTCCCAACTAATCGTCAATCAGATCCGGGGTTCGTACGAAGTCCGTCACGAAGACATGATCCCTTACCACCAAATAGCGATCGATATCATCTCGTCATTTGAGGGGTTCTTCATCGAACATGTCTCCAGACTCCGAAACATCGAAGCAGATGCCTTAGCCGGTCTTGCCGCTTCCCTAGCAGTTCCGAATTATGATCGCCAATCAGTGGAAGTGATAGGCCATGAACTGGTCTGTCCTAAAAACAATGTGCAATTCGTGGCAAGTTATTCCGCACAGACGATCGATGACGCCCCAGATTGGAGACAACCATTCATCGACTTCGTCGTCTACGACATCCTGCCCGAGAACCCAAAGGAAGCCACTTCCATCAGAAGGCGTTCTCTCAGATTCTTCTACGATACAGAGACGAAGATGCTGTATCGCCGCTCTTACGACGGATTATTACTTCGGTGTCTGTCAAACACAAAAGCCAAAGAAGCAGTACGAGAAGCTCATGACGGTGTCTGCGGGGCCCACCAACCCGGCCCAAAACTACAAGATCGTCTTCGCCGAATGGGCTACTATTGGCCCACAATGGTGGCAGATGCGATCGATTATGCTAGAAAGTACAAAGCTTGCCAAGTCCACGCGGACTTCATTCATCAACCATCCGAATTTCTACATCCGACGGTAGCGTCCTGGCCATTCGAAGCATGGGGAATGGATATCATTGGTCCAATCACCCCACCTTCCTCCCGAGGATATCGCTTCATACTTGCGATCACGGATTACTTCTCCAAGTGGGCTGAAGCTTCCCCACTTGCAGAAGTCAAGAGTTCAAACGTAATCAGCTTCCTTAAGCATCACGTCATCTACTGCTTTGGACTGCCCCGAAGGATCATCCATGATAATGGCTCGCAGTTTGTAAGCCACGCATTCTATTGGTTTTACGATAAACACCGTATTCAGAATATCGCTTCGACGTCGTACAATCCAACAGCAAATGGGTTAGCAGAGGCGTTCAACAAAATGATCATCAAACTCCTCAAGAAGTTTGTCTCCTCCAACAAGCGCGACTGGAACGAGAAGCTCGGTGAATGCTTATGGGCTTATCGTACCACAGTTCGAACAGCCACCGGGAATACACCATTCTCCCTGGTGTACGGGAGTGAAGCGGTTCTCCCATTAGAGACTCAAATACCCTCACTCTGCGTCGCCCTCACTTATCAATTGACAACGGATGACAACTACCGACGTCGACTGCAAGAGTTAGAGGCCTTAGATGAAAAGCGCCTCCTAGCTCAGCAAAGGATCGAGCTATACCAAGCACGCATCTCAAGAGCCTTCAACAAGAAGGTCAAAATTAGAACATTCCGAGTGGGTGATCTTGTTCTGGTAGTCCGGAGGCCGATGGTCATGACTCACAAGACCGCCGACAAGTTCCAGCCAAAGTGGGAAGGTCCATTTATCATAGAGACAGTATTCTCCAACGGTGCTTACCGCCTCGCAAAACAAAATAGAGACTTGCTCATGCTGCCCGTCAACGGCAAGTTCCTGAAGAAATACTATGTTTAAACAACATTTTCCAGATTTTTGAGTCACGTACCCGCTGGTACCACTTAACTCGCTCCACAAATTTCCAGATTATCGAGTCATGTATCCGCTGATACCCCTGAACTCACCCTCATAGTTTTCCAGCTTCTCGAGTCATGTATCCGTTGATACCACTGAACTCACCCTCATAGTTTTCCAGATTATCGAGTCACGTACCCGCTGGTACCACTGAACTCACTCCATGAACTGTCAGATTTCCGAGTCACGTACCCGCTGGTACCACTGAACTCACACTCACCATATTCTAAATTTCCGAGTCACGTACCCGCGTGTACCGCTGAACTCATGCCCTTCTTCCACAAAGATATCCCAAATTTCCAAGTCATGTACCTGCTGGTACCTCTGAACTTACACTTTGATTCCAACATTGTCGAGTTATGTACCCATCGGTACCCCTGAACTTACATCCTGGTCACTTTTTTTGAAAGAAAGTCATGTATAACCATACTGCTGAACTTTCTTCCTACAAGAGATCCTCCCTCATGATCTAACACCTGCACTTCCAGTGCACAACAAAGGTAACGGGTCCACAAACTTCCAAGACGGCCATGTCCTCATTACCTCTGAGTTGTCCCATTTCCGCCAAAAATAAATTACCCCCCACGTAGAACTTCCATGTCCTCATTACCTCTGAGTTGTTCTATGCACCCTCCTTCATTGAGCCCACTCCTGTCATGTCCTTATTACCTCTGAATGGGAAGGCTCCGTCGAAGAAACCTTCATACTTGCCATGTCCTTATTACCTCTGAGTAAGTATGATGATCCCCTTTCGACCTATTATCTGTACCCACAACCGGAGTACGCCAAGGGTAATAGGTCCACAAATGTCCTCTGTTGACCAACAATATCCTCCATCGAGTTCACTCCTACCATGTTCTCATTACCTCTGAGTAGGAAGACTCTACGTTTAAAAAACCTTCCCACTTGCCATGTCCTCGTCACCTCTGAGCAAGTATGTTGGTTTCCCTTCATCCTATTATCCGTGCCCTAAAACCAGGGTGCGCCAAGGATAATAGGCCCATAAATATCCTCAGCTAAATTTCTCAGCACAAATCTATCACCTTATCAGGCCCCGGGAGCCCAGCTGCTCTACGGCATTCCTTTTTCTCAATACCCAGAGCACCCATGACCACTTCGCTATGGCTGCTTCAGGTACCCTGATCAAAACTTGTTACCTCTGCCTAAAACCAAGGTACGCCATGGGTAACAGGTCCACAAATATATCTCCTATACGGGGTAAACATCACCACAATATCACAGGCGCAGCAAGCAATACAAATAAAGGGTAGAATTAAAAGTACTCTTTATTTAAAGGAAGAAAAAAGCATTACATGTTTCGGGATCATGTCCCCTCCAGAAAGAAAGAAAACAGAAACTAAACAAGAGGAAAAAATCTGATTATAGTTCTGCATTGCACAACTCCAAGAGACGATTTTTCACCAAGGCAGTCCCCCTATCAAGCCTCTGCTTATCTCGACGCTCGGCTTCTTGGGATAACTGCTCTGCATCAGTCAGAAGAGTATATGCCTGCTAATTATCCTCCATTTTCTTGAGGGCAAGCTCTAGATTAGCGGAAGCCCTACTGTACTTTTCAACCTCCTGGATAGCAGCCTCTTTCTCAAAACGGGCGGTCTCAAGCTCTGACTCCAGGAAAGCCAGTTTTCTCTGGAGTTCAAGGATATGTTCCCGAGTATCGGCTACCCCGCGGGAAGCATCCGCTTCCCGAGTCGAGCAATCTTCAGTCCGATGGCTCCACTGGTCATGCAATCGAGTCAGATCCCGGCGGTCCTTCAATATAGCCGGTTTAAGCGATTCCCAGGCAGCCATCACCTTCTCCACCGTAGTAATGAGAAAATTGTGCTCTTGATTTATAGCCACAAGTAAATTAGTCTGTTGCAACAAGCAAAACTGGGCCACGAGACGATCAGCTTCTAATAGCTTCGATTCCAAAAGTGCTGCCAATTCCCCTCCTCCAGGGAGTGTCTTAAGGATGGCAATCTGACCCCCGGCACATCGACGGGCCAGAGTAAAGGGAGTCCCCCTTTCCACTGCTGCCTCGACCCCTCTCTTCAAATGACGATTGAAGCTGGCAACCACATCCTGTAACGCGTCATCCAAGACCTCCGTAGAGGACGACGACAGAGGAAGAATGGCAGACGATACCGGAAGAGCAGCTTCAGAAGTTACTGCACCCGCCACCAAGGAAGCAAATTCCGTACGGAAGGATGCTTGGATGGCGGCTAACTCCTCTTCCGCCGCCCAAAGAGCCTGGATGCTCGGCAGGGTCGAAAGGTTAACCCCTGAAAATACATTCGCAGAGGAGGACACAGGGGGCATCGCCTCTTGTCCCAGTTGCACTGCTACCCGAGACCCTGAGCTTGACCCAGACAAGGGCCCCTCGACACAAAGAGGCTCTGTCAGGCCCTCTCCGGTAGGGTACGATCTAGCAACATCAATCACTGGCAGCGAAGGGTTGAGATCTGAACATCCAAATCAACCATTAGTCAACATAATCTGAAAGAAAAATTGACAAGAATACATAGGCTTATTCACGAGCTATGGTTCGATTTTTATTACCAGGAGAAGAGCGTGGGGACGACGGCTCATTCATAGCCGGCATAGTTTCCCCACCCACAAAGTCATCATATGGGAGCTCGAATGTTTCAGGGACGGGCGCAGTAAAGCCCCCATCCCCCTGGGTTGAGGTTCCAGCACGGTAGGAATCCTCGGTCACAACCGGAAGCACTCCAGCAGCGATGATAGCAGTGCACACACCACTGACTAAATGAGACAGGACCGTATCAGCCTCGATAGTCGGGTCCTGAGGGACGAGCTCACCCGACGCCTATAAAAGAGCAAAAGAAACAAATAATTAAGGCATAACATAGAAGAAGAAAAAAGGAAACAGCTGAAGTCCAAATCACCTCAGGAACATCATCCACATCATCAAGAAGCAGCCTGCGACGTCTTACCGTAGCATGCTTCATGGAGTGGGTTCGGTCATCTGCGGTAGTCACGCGCCTGCTTCGTTTATGCGAAGGGCTGGGTATTGCAGACGGTTGATCCTCCACCACCTCGTCAGACAAACCAGACGATTGACCCACGGCCCTTTCCACCTGCACGACAGGGGGTTGACTCCCAACCTCCTCGCCCGAAGAATGAGATGAGTCATCAGTGTCCTGTTTGTCGTCCTCCTCATCCGCCCTAGTGGACTCTGAGTCCGGAATAGGAACCCTGTTCGCCCCCTTCTTCCTCTTCTTGGACCCTTCTGGCTTCTCAGCCAAACCGGTGCCAGTAATGAAGCTAGTATTCATATCAAAACTAACAGGGGGTTTGCTCGTCGCAACATGATAAAGGGCCGCTATATACAAGATATCACCCTCCACCTTGGCATCAGGGAGTGAGAAGCTGGCTCGGGTATGGGTCACATTATAATAATGCCAAGCCCGGACACCATCGAGCACACTGCCCTCGAAGCTTAAGCAAGCGCTAGGGCAATCCAGGAACAATTGACTATACCCGAATTGACGGGAAAATCTACTGGGCAGATAAGGCTCCAGGTATACTCTATTCCGGTAACGATACACCAAGTGCGCGGGACGGATGTTGCGCAACCAAAGAAGCATCTTCTCAGATAAAAGTTGGGGGGGGGGGGTCAACGCCGTCAACATATACCCTCCTCACTTCGCCGGGGGTGAACTCAGGGAGAGATACGAAGAATTCGGGCCCATCAATTCTTGCCAACGCCCTCCGGCAGGCCGACATGGTATCATGTTCCCAAGGCTGATAACGATACCGAAAAGGGAAGGCGTCATCAACAGAAACATCTTCATCAGGTCCCGGCCTCATCAACGACCGATAGTGCAATAATAACCACCCCATGAGGTAGTGGTAGGGTAATTCTATCCGTTTAAAGTCCATCGACACATCACGAGCAATAACTTTGGATGAAAAGGTGCGAAGGCCATGGTGTATGCTACACACCATAGCCGGGAGGAGCGCCAGTCTTACCTTGAAGACTAATTTTACAGCAGGAAGAATAAAATGGCGGCTGATCCTTTCTATAGAACCCGCGCCGCCCGAGACTACACAGTTGCGTAGCCACACCATCAAGAACCCAGCTAAGATCGCCTTATCAGACATCTCCCGGGTACAATAGTAGAAATAACCGAGGGAGTCAGTGCTACTCCCAAACCGGTCACGGGTAGACTTCGACTTCTTGACCTTCGACTTCATGTCCTCCACCTCCTCCGGGGTTCGAGGAGTTCGAGACGAAACTTGACCGGAAGGACACAACTTGAAAAGATACAAAATCCAGGCCTTGGTATGAGGAGCGTTCCCTTCCGAACTATTTACTTTCTTGATAGCCATCTGATGGCAGGTGCTGTGATGACACAACAGTTCTTGATACACGGCAACGAAACCAGGAAACTGTCGGTCCAGTGCTTCGAGTTCTTCGTTCGTCGGTGTATACACTTCAAAAGCTTCACCTCCCCACGGCAACCTAGACACAGTGTTCATTTCATGAAGAGCCAGCCCCAGTTCTCCTCCGGGGGTAAAGAAAGTCCCTGTACGCCGATTATATAGCTCCAATAGAGCCATAAACAAGGACTTATTAATGGGCAACCCGTAGCAGGTACCCCTGACGGCGTAGTAGAGATCAATTTCCTGAAGAAAGTCCCCATACTTCCTCAAAATCCATGAGGTAAGATTAGTCCACGTGTGAATGGGGTTGATCCAATTCAGCAGCGACAACCTGCCTATGGGATAAGACCCCTTGTGAGCGAGCTGATTCAGAAATGTATCAGCTAGGGTGAAGGTAAAATTAGGGCCAGTTGTATTTACAAAAGTGCCCGGGAGCAGCCCCGTCACAGTCCGACTCACGGATTCCTTGCCCGCACATACTAAACCCGTGCGTCTGTTGTAGTAAATTTTGCTCACAAACATTCCCTGTTGGGTGGGAGTCAGGGAGCCCACCATAGTCCTACCCAACGGTACCATGTTAAACCATGAGAGAGGATAATGCCGCTCCATCTCAGGGATATGAATCTCTACCCCGTCTACAGAAAAATCCCAGTGCTCCGAGATATCCAGCAATCTGGAGTTCTTTATGAAAAGGGCGTCCCCAAAGAGAAAAGCTGGTTTCAGAAATTCTCCATCCAACTTCTCTAAATTCATCATTGAACAAAGAAAGCAGAAGGGTTGTTTATTAATAGCAGCCACTCTCTCCTTAGGCTCATTGGTAGGAAGCTGATCCTCTATACGACGGATTAACTCGTCAAGCTGCACGTTTGCGGCATACTGAGCTGAACCCACAAGGAGCTCCCCTGCTGGGTTGGTTGGGAGGTTCACTGAAAAGAAATAAAAAAGAGAGAGAGAAAGAAAAAACAGGATTAAAAAATGGCTTATACAAAAAATTACTGAATGAAGAAACTCTCGCAAGCCTATGCGGTTCAGGTCAATAGGGTCTTATGCGGCTCCAGTCCAGTTGGGTCCCAAGAAATACAGTGTCGAGGAAGCCTGTACGGTTCGAGTCAAGACAGTCTCATGCGGCCCAAATCAGATGGAAGTACCATATGACTCTAGTTCGATAGCTTATGCGGATCAGACGAATATACACAGTTCTAACAGAAGAACTCATGCGGCGCAAAACGCTATGCGGTTCAGCCTGCTAAAAACATATGCGGCTCCGTTCAGAGGAGACTTTATGCATTTAAACCCTTCTTCTGCGGTTCAAACATGGGGCATTGTCTATGCGGTTCGGGCATGAAAAAGTCATATGGCCCATACAGCATATGCGGCTCGGCCAGCAACTTGGGAGGAGGCTTGCGCATAAATATGCGACAGAGCCATGGGTACTCAAGATCCAAATGCAACCCTTACCCTTAAAGGCTGGACGAACGTCAGATGGCATTTCAGGCGCTTCACGCTCGACGGCTGACGAGGACGTCACTCTCTTGCCCTTCGCGGCGGCAGAAATAACTTTAGAAGACTTAGGAGCCATTGCTTCGATGAGAGGACAAGGAAGATCAGAAAGAGAAGACAAGAAAAAGAGTGAACGAAAGAGAAGGTAAAGAAGTCCCTCCGGCTAAAGTTACCCGTATTTATAAACAAAGACGGAGCGTTTCGATCCCCGTGTACACACGTAAACCGACTCTTCGGTTATTAAAATAAGCTGCCGAAAATGAAGGCAAGCTCCTCGGATCCCGCACCAAAAAGCGGCCTTTAAAAAATCAACAGCATTCAAGTACTAAAGATTGCCCTACGTGGCAAGTAATGACGTGGCAAGAAGCTATGCGTCTGAACAGTCTCCTGCGGCTAAGTCACTTATGCGGCTGAATAATTCATGCGGCCGAGACTTCTATGCGGTCAGAATTCCACATGCGGCTAGAGGAACCTGGCCATGCTTCTTATTCAAAGTATTTCAATTTTACAAATTGAAAACTTTGAAGGGGGTCCTGTAGAAGCATGGAAAATACTAAAGGAAATGATTCATGCGACCAGGAAAGATCCATGCGGCTCAGAAAACTCATGCGGTTCATTGAATCATGCGGCACAAGGAGCTATGCGGCTCAAAACATTTCATGCGGCTCAGAAGACACGTGGCCTGATAGTGCTCCCCTCCACCCACGCTGCATTAATTGCTATGACAGCTAACCCCTCTGAAAAGTTGACAGCCCTGACACCAAAGGCAGGTAATTATGGCTCTGCCATAATGATGAATCTCTATGGAAGAGGAAAGAAATCTCTGACACAAATTCCCCGAGAGCCATAAAAATGCCACGTGGCCTTGCCACGTGGGCATTCGTATGCGGCTCGCTTCTCATGTGGCTCAGAATAAATCCTATGCGGCTTAGGCCATAGGAGCCTCATGCGGCTCGAGCAAAGGACTTCCCATGCAGCTCAGAAGTGAATCCATCCTATGCGGCTCAGGCCATAGGAGCCTCATGCGGCTCGAGCAAAGGACTTCCCATGCGGCTCAGAAGTGAATCCATCCTATGCGGCTCAGGCCATGAAAGCCTCATGCGGATCGAGCGAGGACTTCTCATGCGGTTCAGGAAGATCATATCCATGCGGCCCAGGCGGATATATACCTATACGGCCCACAAGGATTACTCCTCTGTGGTTAGAGGACTCAAGTAAAGTCTACTGCCCACGCAGCCCTGACACGTGGGCTCATATTCATATGCGGCTCACATTCATGCGGTCCAGATTCCCCCCAATAGCTCCTAGGACACGTGTCCTAAACCGATTAATTCCTCAGATTGGCTGCCATTAAAGATTAGGTCAGATCCCAATAGATCTGGGACACGTGGCAGAAGAATAGATCTGATTTATTCGCAGATATCAGAAGATTAGTATAAGGAAGATTTATTCCAATCAATATTAATTGCTCATGGGATTTGGTACAATCTACACCTAATGGCCCAGATTCATCATAATTAAAACGAATGGCCAAGATGGACCAATCTCCAAGCCGCCGCCATCTCCAAAAGCTAATCATTGGCAACCCTAATGATCACATCCTACTATTATAAATAGCAAGGTGCCATTCCCTTGTAAGATATACAATTTCAGAGAGAAAAAATACGTATATACAGAGAGACCCCCCAATAGTCAGAAAAAAGAATACATAGAGAGAGAGAAAGAAGCCAGAAGAGCAACAGAGGAGCAAGAAGAGCATTTCTTCGTCAACGCCTACCATCTTTTCACAGGGAGCCAAGGCTGCATACCGATCGTCCAAGGAGTAAGGCAGGGCTGCCGTCGCCTTCCCGAGCCTCTATCGTCACCCCCCAGAATCTAAAATAAACAATTGTACTTAGACTGCTGTACCTAGGTTTTCGTTCCTAGGCTTTCTTTGTACAAGCGAGTTTGTAACGTGAAGTAAAAGTTCGGTCCTCCGATAATTGTTCTGTTCTTTTATATTTCATGGCAAACAACAACAGTTTACGTTCAGGTGATTATTATCTTTCATTATCTTTCCAAATTCCATGCAAGGTGTTATTGAACAAATTAACAAGAAACATAGCATACTCATCCTTATTTTAAGCATGAAGCTAAAGGATCTTTGAAGGGTTCAACACTACTCACATTCATAGGACGAATCCTGCCACGATCGCATAGACTTTCAAGCGATCCTTCGCATAATCCCAAGTCCAACAAGGCTTCATCGAACCAACCATCCATCACAAGGCATCTTGCGGGTCGGGGCGCTACAATATATACCACCCAGAAAAAGTTTTGTCCTCGAAACTTAAAACAAAACTCATCTCCAAAACTTCAACCGACTTTTCATGAAACTTCTCAACGATCAACTTACACCATTTATTATTTCTCCGCAATCTCTCGATTAATTTTCAAGTAATGTACCGTCTCGTTACAGCATCTCAATTTATTCAACATAGTTTACCATCTTTGATCTTTCCATCAACACTCGTGCAATTTCTTAGCAAATGATAATCCTTCCCGTGGCTTTGTTTGAATTCAGCATATCACTTAGTTGGAATCATACACATATTTTAGGCATCTCCGAAAATGCACTTCAGCCAAGTTCAGCGATAGAGAAGACAAACGAGCTATGGTGTAATTTCTCTTCCGAACATCAGTAATTCTTTTCAAGCATCTCGTATAATCCCACTTGTTTATTCAATATCCCAACCAACTAATAACACAATAGATGTTACCAATTCCAACTCGAGAAATTTTCCACAATCGATCCAACATTTCCAAAATATTCAGACTTAGATGTATCAAGTATTCCTTTCAAGTTCATTGTCATCCATGCCACCAAAGTTGGTAAATCCCATAGCCATATTTTATTTTGATACCCCGATTCTCGTCGATCAAATCTTGTACTCATTATCGTTCGCATCCATACACTTTGTTTGCAACTTGTAAATTTCTCGATCATGATTCATCTATCAAATTGTACCATCATCCCACTCTAGTAACATTTCTTGCTGTACTCAAATATTTCTTCGTATTGATCAAGCCAACACCTTATCCTCTCGCATAGTCAATTATCATATTCTAGCAACATTAATTCCGAGGGTCATTCATATTCACATTCGCTCTCGTCTATCTCGGCTACATGCACTATCCAATTCCGTCATTAGACTTATATCCTCAATTCTGATTCGGTCAATGAAATTATCCCAACTATCTCAAAGTACTACCAATAATTTTCGTACCTCAATATCAATCAATCAAATCCAACTAGTCCTAACAATTTCAACAAAGGCAACCAAGTTCAGAACCAACATGATCCGTCATCCCGTCCAACATTATAATATTAAATTTCCCAAATATTTTATTCTATTCTGAAGCCTACCTTCCAACACATCTTACTCATTCTGACTATACTCACGCAACATCAATAGGGACATCCTACGATTTTCCAACAATCAACTTAGCATACAGTCAAGTCTCTACGGTCAGCTAATCTAAGCTAAACCAGACGAATCATTCAGCTAACTCATATGAGATGGATAGCTATCAGGGACATACTTATCTCTTATCTTAGAGGCAACCAATTCTCATCATAGGGAAACTCTATGGTCTGACCAACTTAGGGACATGGGACACCACCCCAATCTTATGAACTTATTCCCAACATGGACAACTGAAGAACATAGCCAACCAATCTGAAACTTAAGCAACCAACAAACATTCTAGGCAACCAACCAAACATTCTAGGGTCAAGTCTTTCTACCCGTACTCATACTCGGGTCATACCCAACGAAGTCTCATTCTAGACTTACCCACAACCGACCAAATCTATCCGACAATTCTATCCAACAATTCTTATGGGTCAATCCCGAAGCTATCATATAAAACTTATCAATCGAATATCCAGACTTCCAATTTTCACTTATATAGACATAGCATCACTTGTTCAATCCGACTTGCATCCTCATATCGTACTCCAATTTGTCTATTCAATCGGGTCAACTATTCTGAGTCATCATCCGACATTGATATCTTAATATTTTATCACTTACGATCTCTTCTTACGTTCTCTTTGCGACATATATGTTTCCCACATTTTTAGATCATCAACACGGTCTGTACCCCTTAACCAACAACATAGGCAACTACATAATCATATTCCTTCCGAGGCATCATTTATAAATTTTCTAGCACCAACACGGTCATCTCTTAGCAATTCGCGTTAACCATCAATATTTGTTTTGCATTATCTCCTTGTGATTCCACAAGAAGATTTACTATTCATGTACCGATCCAATCTTTATGGCACCAATCATCTAGCATTCGCACATCGGTCATCTTAATGGACATAACATAATTTATTAGCTAAGTTATAATCCAACAATCTATATTCCACCACACTTGTTATTCATGCGACAACAATATCTACCGACATGGTCTCTTACATATCGCTGCACCTCGATACTTATTTGTATCCCACCATTCGACTCTCATAAGGAACATCTATTCTTTTTATGCATCAAGGGACAAGTACTCATTCTCTATGCATTAAAATGGCCAAGGGTCATAACTTGTTAATTCGGAACACATCAAATTCTCTTAAGCCCAACTGCACATCGTGCTAAGATCATCTATTCCTCAATCCCATTCTCAATCCTTTCGATCGTTGATGCAACTCTCTCTGCATCGTCTAAATCATTCGCAACATCCCGATAAGCGCCTACCATTACCATCAATTCTGTCGATATCCAGCATGTAATTTCTTTTACTCAATTCCAACATCGTTCGATATTCAGTTCATAGTTGTTCTCGTAAAATCTTTTAATAGCAACATCACACCATCATTACTAATTCTACAATCCTTTTACCCAACTGATTCAAGTACTCGCCTGAATCTAAAATTTGTTTCCTTTCCGACCAAGGCATTCATTTCATATTCTCAATTCATTTATTACCCAACATAATGCTAACCGACAAGGTCTAGCGATGGTTCATCCGAACGCATCAAAATCTCACAACGGGTCATCCAACTTGACAAAGAACACGCTTAGCCAACATGTATCAATCGTAAGCTCAGCTACGATTCGATAACGCCCAATACCTTATAGGTAAAGCAATCACAAAATCATAAACACATCAAGGGTCAAGGGACATCTTATCACGACGAGGGTATATGCAATATATCACCCAGAACTCAAGCCATTCCAACATAATATTCCTTCGCATCAAACCAACGTCCCATATGGACAATTCATCCTGCAGTGGTTATGCTGACCACAAATACCGACTCATGATTCTGTCGATTCCCATTCACTGAAATCTATGCACATTCTGTTCCAACATACCAAGCCATCACCCACGGTCGATTATTGCATAACAATCGACTCAAAGAATCCCACACATAAGACATCCAGCATATATCGCAAACTTATTATCGCATCGCATCATTGTTATTCTTTTTGGTATCTTTTAGAAATTCAATCAAGCACACACATCACAGCCCACATATTTAGACTTATTGTATGGAACATCCAGTAAGAGGTTAGAATGATCAACGGACTTTCAGTCAAGGGAACAACTTAGAATAATTTGGAAGCAACACGGAATAATCGCAGAAGCACTATGAATCATCATAGAGGCAACTTTGATTTCATCGCGGAAGCAACTTTGAGTATTCGCAGAAGCAACTTTGATTCACCGTGGAAGCAACTTTGAATAATAGTGGAAGCAATCTTTGAATCATCGCGGAAGCAGCTTAGAATTATCTTAGTAGCAACATTGATTCGAAACAAATCAAATAGGAATCCAAGGACGTAAAGCCGTGCTTTGATACCATTATGTCATGCCCCGATCCCGGAGGATCGAAAACTAGCCACTGGGCGTGATGCCATACAAGTCTAGATTGTACTTGTACAAGGCAAAACCGTTACAGTTCCTGGTATTTCTCAGAAAATGTCGACAACACAGCAAAACCAAACAGATAAATTGAAGTCACACAAGATATGAAGAAATATATCTCTTTATTGATAATCATAATGGATTATAAGACTTGCAGCGGAATACAGAGTTTACAACTGATTACAAGACTCTTGAATAGTCAACTGAATGTATACACTTGCCCTTTTGGCTACAACTAAATATGCCGACTTCTTTAATGAACTTGCCAATATGGCTACAATCTCACTGGTACAACTGAGTTCCCATGTTCCATACATTATGTTTCGTAAAGCAGAAGACATCATCTTGGAATAAAAGCTTCTGCACACCCATCCGATTCATCGATACCAAGCACTGATTCACAGGATTTCCTCCAAGCAAACACCTGTAATATTGCCCACAATGTGGGTCAGTACATCATCAATGTACTGGCGAGCGGTGCTGGCCCAACTCACCTAAGAAGACAACACTAAGTAATCATGTTGCAGAATATTATTATCAATGGTCTTTCTTGTTGCCTTAGGGTCAATTTCATGTAATAGTCGACAAGAAGTAAATCATGCAATTCTCATAGCCAACATAATTTAAAGCATACCGTTATCACCCTTTGGTGATTCTTACCCACGGTCGTGTAGCCATCCCTGTACATTTATAATACTTACTCTGCCTGTATAAGATATTGTTAGAAACAATATCATGATTCAGTATGATTATCACCATTCAGGTAATTCTTACCAAAGACGACATCCTTTCCTGTATTTGAGTAATAACTTACTCTGCCTGCATAAGACATCATTAGCACCTGACCTATCTATATGAAGGTCACTGGCGACACGCCATCCTGGACCGTCTTACTGGTATACAACGCCCTTGATAGTGCATGTAGCTAGCCCCACTGCAAGTCCTGTATACTATGCTACTACTTCAGCACTGCTACTACTTCAGCATTGGTTTCCCCTAGGACGAACCGGGTTCCATGGCCCAGGAATACCGTTCGAGAAACCACCTTGTCGACAAGTTGTCCATGACCATGCAACTATATGCAACTTATCTAAGAAGAAAACATATAATACATGATAAGAAAAACTAAGCAAAAACTATCATTCTCATTCGTATTGCCATCTAGCCATCTTGCCTTGAGCTAATGCTCACATTATCATCTGCCCAATCCACGGTCTTGGCGTAATCAACATTCTACATCGACGACAGAATAATAGAATGTTGTTACCCAATTCTTTTGCCACATCTTTGATACCATACATCTTTCCAACCAAACTCAATGTACTCACCGTCCAATTCCTGGGACTTAGCATCTGTTTAGCATATATTCATTCGAATGCAAATCAAGCATACTCACTGCCCAGTGCTTGGGTTTTAACATCTATTTTGCCATCTATTTATTGAGCCAAAGCTCGATATACTCACCGCCCAAGTATTTGGGACTTTGCCTTCACCTGTCATGTAATTCATCGCAACAGCGTACAAGCATACAATTCATTTAGCCACAACAGTTTACGTTCAGGTGATTATTATCTTTCATTATCTTTCTAAATTCCATGCAAGGTGTTATTGAACAACTTAACAAGAAACATAACATACTCTTCCTTATTTTAAGCGTAAAGCTAAAGGATCTTTGAAGGGTTCAACACTACTCACATTCATAGGACGAATCCCGCTACGATCGCATAGACTTCCAAGCGATCCTTCGCATAATCCCAAGTCCAACAAGGCTACATAGTTAGCTTGCTTATGTTACAATTATATTATTTGTGACTATCGATCTTACCAGATGGCACCCATGACCCGAGGAGCGGCACGTCATTTGAGGAAAACAGTGAATGCTGAGGTGGCTCCTCCTACAGTTAAGGAGGAAGTGGCACCGGTTGCTAGTAAGACTGGGAGTTCTATTCATCCAGCACCGGTAGCTAGTGAGACCGGGAGTTCTTTTCAAGCAGTCCTTGCAAGGGATGACATCTCTCCTCACACCAAAAATCTCGCTTTTTTGAGGTGGTTGCGTGATCGTATCACTGAGCGTTTGCGTGAGCAGCGTGGTTCTCATTAGCTATTAGTACTTATTTGTATTGGACTATTTGTATTGAGTTGTTTTTGTATTAGACTATTTGTATTGGACTACATATATGAACTAGAACTGTGTCAATCTCTGGATTGTATTGGACTACGACATGGTGATCAGGACATAGTCCCTGCAGCCATTCGACTGTCGAGGCAGAAACTATGTATCCGTAGATAAAGTTGACTGTTCTCTGACCCTCATCCCTCGACAGTGATGATACGACAACCTATCACTAGAGGATACTCTGAGAGATCCATCTGTGTAGGACGTATACTCTGAGAGATCACCTTTACAAGAATGATATCAGTAGTAGGATTGAGTGCTGGAGGGGATATTATCAGAGTATACGTCCTACTCAGATGGGTCTCTCACTGTTACTATTTTTTTTTCTGACAGCAAGGTGGATGTGCTCCGTCAACAGATTCTTGCTACGAGCCAAAACTTTGCCCCGGAGCTCAAGTGGATATCCTTCGTGTAGAGCTCGAGTGAGAGATTCCTGACAGCATGGTGGTCTCCTTTGTCAAAGTATCCGTGCTCATCCCACATTGGTTGTGGGACGAGCACGGATACTTTAACAAAAGAGACCACCATGCTGTCAGGAACCTCTCACTCGAGCTTGTTACTCCCCGTTCCCAGAATGCGTATTTTTATACATGTACAACTCATATATATATTTATTTATCATGTATTATCCTGTAATTAAATTCTTTTAATTTTATGTTAATTAATTATCTGAATTTTTATTTCCTGCTGTTATTCTCTGCTTTTAGTCTTGCTTTTAGGTTCGGCCTAGGAGGGTTTTTCTCGGGTTCATGGTGGTTCACATGAACCGAACCCCACCTACCACCACCCTTTCCCATTTAAAGCCCCCATCCCCTTCTCTCTCCTCATAACTCTCCTTTACCAATTACTTCTTCTTCTTCCTCATCACTCTCTTCCACCTACCAGGAGAAGGCAAGTACATCTTGCTTCTCCTTCACCCATTTTTATGGTTTATTTGTCTTCCTCTTGTGATTCTAAGAGAGATTAGTACTTAGCATTTTTGATTTCTTTGGCTTGTTTCTTCTAGATCCAAGTTGTTGTATTATCGGTTGTTCATGGGTTTTGATCTACCAAACTGGCGTGTTTTCGAAAGTAGATGGTTCGTGTGGTGGAGCTCCTCATTCTACACCATTCTGAACCATGGGAACCTTATTTCTGGCTTGGAATGAAGGTTCCATAAGATTGGAGTTCAGGAGATTTAGTCATGCACACGTCTTTACGTATTAGCGTGAATTTTTAGTCACGCACACGTCTTTACGTGTTAGCATAAATTTTTAGTCACGCACACGTCTTTACGTGTTAGCGTGAATTTTTAGTCACGCACGCGTCTTTACGTGTTAGCGTGAATTTTTAGTCACGCACACGTCTTTACGTGTTAGCGTGAATTTTTAGTCACGCACGCGTCTTTACGTGTTAGCGTGAATTTTGAGTCACGCTCACGTCTTTACGTGTCAGCATGACATTTGAGTTGCGCTCACGTCTTTACGTGTCAGTGTGACATTTGAGTTACGCTCACGTCTTTGCGTGCGTGCGTAGATTTCTTATCACGCTCACGCTGTGCGTGCGTGAGTTACTTTTCACGCTCACGTTATGAGTACTTGAATTATCCTTCACGCTCACGCTGTGCGTGCCAACGTGAACCACTTTTTACGCTCACGCTGTTTATACGCTCACTCCTACCTACTAGACTTGGCGTGACTTGTTGGCCTTAGCATAGACTTGTTGGCGTCACTTGTTGGCCTTAGCATAGACTTGTTGGCGTGACTTCCTGACCTGGGTATTTCTATTTGTTCTATAATTTATTCATTTAATGGTGGCATGATAATTCTTCTATTATATCCTTATGCCTTTTTATGAACTCGATAATCTTAGCATGTTAATATTTGTAATACATATGGTTGTGTAGAATGTGCCTTATGTCTTGACTGGTTTATGGATACCCAGTAAGGCTGGAACTTAACTCTGAGAGTTATAGACTCGACCCCATTTAATACTAATTGACTTTCATGCCTTGTCACCATTGATAATAATGGTTAACTTGACTAAAATTGATCATGCGTTCCTAGTTGGAACTAAGAGACTGGCTAGTCGTCTTATTGAATTGATTGAATGAGACACGTTCATGTAATGAACTATTGTAGTCGATTAGCCGATCCCGAATATTGACATACAGGCATGTGCAGGCTTCAATTTATTTATTTTTCTACAAAGCAGCATGTGTACTTTATGGTCAAGGCATGATTACTCCGTGGTTAGATTTGATTGTTGCATTACGCTATGTAAGACCTACAACCTAGCCGTACGGGTATCGTTGTAGAGTTGCGCATATCGTACCCCATACGAAAGTACTCATTTGAATGACCATGATCCACGGCATGGGATTTCACTCAACGTAGAGACTATTAAGTTAAATAAAATAATGATTGCATAGAGAGAATGGATCCCCGAGTTCTTACATGGCAGCCCTCTTGGGACTAGTAGTGCCCGACAGGACGGCTGGTTCCCACAGATACTGTAAACCTGCCACACGGACAGGGAGCGGTATCTGCTTATATTATTATTGTATATTATATATTGATGACGGGCGTCCCGCTGGAACTTGTCTAATTCATGATTGGTGCAATTGATTGACTGGATAGACTAGCCTTGCTCGCACATAGTAAGAATTGAGGAATCCCTATTTGCATAAGTCCAGGATAACTTGGGACTCACAATAGCAAGCCGTAGAAGTTGATTGGCAGTTCAAGATGATTTGTTTGTGTACTGTACCTACTTTGTTGCCTAACTGAGATAATCAGAATGTCAGGACATGACGGGCCAACTTCTGTCCTTGTTTGGTTGGAAGGTTGGATCGAAGTGTCGTGATGTTATGTGAATCCTAGTGGAAAGCAGAGATCTATTATTATATTCTTTTACTTACTGGTTTAATCCTTCATATCGTGCTTCCTTGTGGTACTTGCTATTAGAGGTCTAACCTCTCTGGTTTTGCATGGCCAGATTTAGAGCCAGTCCTCGAGGATCCAGCTTACTTCTACCTCCAAGATGGTCAACACTAGAGGGATGATCGCAGGAGGACTCGAGTGGGTTTCTTACTTCCCCGCCCGTTTTGTTATCTACTTTAAAACTTAGTCGTTTGGCACCGACATGTTAGTCGGATTGTCTTGCACTTACTTTTACATAATTGTAATTAAGTCAGACTGCAGCTGATAACAATTGTGTATATGTTACTATACCATCTGGCTATGTGTCACGACCCGCTACCCAAATTGTTGGGCCAGGCCGAGTCATGCCCAGCCTACGTTGAGATAAAACGTAGTAAGCTGTTCTAAAGACAACAGGATAAGACTAAAATGTGCTAACAGTTCTATAAGTGAAGAAGAATCATAAATGCTCCAAACATAAAAATCGTCGTATACAGTAAAATGTCCAAGTACAGGTAAACTGCAAAGTAAAACTGGATACATGTCCAGATACAAAAAGATATAGTCTAATACATGTCTACTCTCAAAAGTCTAAGTAAACAAAAGACAACTAGGCGAGGTTCCCTGCAGGAACATCCTCGTAAAGCAGAGCCGGGTCCTCGGCAGTAACCCCATAATAGGTGTCGCAGAGTAACTCCTCCTCAGTAAGGACACCTACAACGTTATCCTGTCAGGACGGGAGCAAGTACTGAATCTAGCAAACTAGCATATGAAACATGAAAATGAATATGAGAGGAATAACTGGAAAGCATGGCATCACATAGTCTATCATGGCAAGGACACATATGTCATAGAGACAGATGTATATGTAATGTTTAAAACTGTAGCAGGTACGTGATCGGTCAATAGATGTACAATGTGCTGGGGCACATAATGAAATGTACATACATACAAGTTAACAAGCATAGGTGTACATCCGTACAGACATGCGGGGTAATGGCCTATGGCAAGGTATGTATATAAAATGCGACCTCGCTCGCTACTGTAGGGGGGTCGTGATCACGTACAATACTATCAGTTTCCCCATAACCCATATTCTAATCATGTGAGAGATACATCAAGACTGTTCTAAGCATGGTAGTAACTGAAAGTACAACATATAGAGATCTAACTTGCTACCCCAAGGATCAGCATTTAATATGGTGGAGTTTGCAGTTCATTTATGTGACGATATGTAAAGTTCGTAGAAAGTACTTGCCTCTAGCAAAGCAAAACAAAACAAGCTGCGATAACAGTGCTATGGATGTCCGATAACTCGTCGCTGTAGAAGTAAATATAATAACTTAGTTTTTACACTAAGCTAAAACATTAGGATACTAATTGGTGAAACACGACTTGTGATTGGGCACCTAGCCAAAATAATGATTTTGGCATAGGAGACCAATGTGGGATGACACACTACTTTAACTAACTTTCTAGGGTCTTTACACTAGTGAGGAACGAGGTTTAACACGGCTAAAACTCCAAATAACACAAAAAGCTACAAGTCGTAATTAATCAATAAATAAATCAAAAGACCATTGTGTTCTAACAATTTTTGAAGATAGACAAAAAGCCTAGTTTTTCTTAAAGTAAAGTACCAAGGTGATCCTTGTTAATCATAGAAATTTATTATAATTTTTCTGGAATTTATTAACCAGTACAAGTATTTAATAAAAATCGGGTTTCCTAAGTATACAGAAAATAAGTTTTGGTTTCATATGCCAAATTAGTGGCAAAACAGTAATTTAAATACTACAAAAATTATACCAAATTAGCTAACTTAACATAGTATCTAAAAACTATTTTTCCATAATTTTAGCAGTACTTTAAGTATTTTTAGAAAATCAAAAACAGCATTGCACACAATAATTAATTATCTGCGTATTTTGTCCATGTATATAATTTGAACCAAAGTTCAAATACAGGACCCAAGGCCATGAATCAAGTCCAATATGACTTGTACAGGTCTTGAATGTGTGAAAATACATTTGAGCCCAAATACCCATGCTAGGCTTGGACACCAAATGGTTGCAGTAATTTAAATACAATAAAAATACAATTTGGTAATAGTCAAAATAAATATTATTATTTTAATAAGGCGAATTTGTATAAAAGAATATATACATACCTATGCTAAAAGTATATATAGATATATAAGAAAAAATACTTAATTTGTAAAGTATATATATATATATATATATATATATATATATATATATATATATATATATATATATATATATATATATATATATATATATATATATATATATATATATATATATTTTTTTTTTTTTATATATATATATATATATATATATATATATATATATATATATATATATATATATATATATATATATATATATATATATATATATATATATATATATATATATATATATATATATATATATAAGAAAACACTTAATAATATAGTGTATATATATATAATACATATATACGTATGAAAAAATATATATATAAACATATGTATATAGAATTTACTAACTATAAAATATATACATATATATTAAATACTGTTAAAATATAGTATATACATATATATATATACTAATATATATATACATATATATATATATATATATATATATATATATAAATACAAAACAGAAAAAGAAAAAGAAAAAAAAACAGAAAAGAAAAGAAAAAGGAAACAGAAAGAAGAGGGGGGGGGGGCTCGAACCCGAGCCAACAGAGCGGGGGGGGGGGGGGGGGGGGGGGGGGGTTTAGGTCGGGTTGGGCTGGCCAGGGGGTCAGCCCGCTGGGTTTGTTAGAGTTAGGGTTTTGTTCATTTTATTTAGTTTAGGTTGGTTTTATACATAAAAAAAATAAAAAACTGTCCTGTGTCCTGACAGTTAAGGACACAGGTACCAACGTGTCCTCGCTTAGCACGATACGTACGACACGAGTCTCATGTGTCCTAGTCTACGTTCGTGTTCGCCAGGACACTGCGAACACTTCCGACCCAACACGAGACACGTACGACACAAGGGAACACTGCCACTCACGTGTCCGGTTGATCGGGGGGGGGGGTTTCGAGTGCTCGACGACGGAGAAGGCGTCGGGACGGCGGCGCTCCAGTGGCGCTGCGGTCATCTCGTCGTAGCGAAGCGGATGGCGGTGGTGGCGACCGTCGACGACGAGTGGTGAGGCGGTGGTGGTGTGTCGCCGGAGCTAGGGCTTCGGCTAGGGTTTTCGGGGAAGGATAGGGCGGTGGTCGGTCGTGGAGGTGTTTAGGTCTAGGGTTTTGGTCTGGGGGTCGAAGGGGGTTTAAATAGGGTGTTCGAGGCGGTCGGGGCAGCCGGGAATGGCGGGGGTAGCCGGTCGTGGCGGTCGGGGCAGTCGTTGGGGGTCGGTGAGAGTCAGAGGAGAGAGAGTGAGTTCGGTCGGGGGGGGGGGGGGTTAGGGTTTTCCACTTAGGTCCTTAGGTTTTAGGATTTTGCACTAGGCCCCCAACAGATAATAAATGCAAATATAATTTGTATTTCTTATTTAAAAACAAACCATTTATTACAAACTGATATACAATCAATTCTAATTATTACAAACTATAATTAAAACAATTCGATAAATTATAAAATTATATTTAAACAATTTAGAAAATTATATATTGATATTTTTAGTATTAAAACTCATTTAAAAACTCATTTAAAAATTATAAAAAAATTCTTAAAAATCCTAATAATTATTTAAGGCTATAAATTATCATTAAAAATTTATTAGCACTAATAAAAATGAAATTTGAAAAATAGGGCTTACAAGTCTTTCCTCCTTGAAAAATTTCGTCCTCGAAATTCACAAGGATTGAAGACCCTACAATATTCTAACATAGCAAGCAATGCAACAAATGGCTAAGGCAATGATTGAAACTAACCTCTAAGGTATCAAGTGGGAATGGGTGGTTCCCTCGCAGCGGTTGGATCGAACAAGTAAGGGTATCTCTCCCTTATGTCCGACTCCCTCTCCCAAGTAGATTCACCTGGGGAGTGACGGCTCCAAGCTACTCGCACTAGGGGTATAACCTTGTTCCTCAGCCTCTTCTCTCTCCGGTCTAATATCTCCACTGGCTTCTCAGAAACTGTAAGGCTCGGTCCGACCTCCAACTCTGAATGATCTAGCACATGACTGGGGTCTGTAACATATCTCCTCAGCTGAGATACGTGAAAGACGTCGTGAACTCCTGCTAGGTTGGGTGGAAGTACAACCCTGTAAGCTACCTCTCCGATCCTGCCAAGTATCTCGAATGGCCCGATGTATCTGGGGCTCAGCTTCCCTCCTCGTCCGAACCGGATCGTCCCTCTAGTAGGTGATATCTTCACTAGCACCATATCACCGTCTGCGAACTCCATCGGTCTGCGACTAGCATAAGCCCAGTGTTTCTGCCTATCCTGAGCTACTCTGAGCCTGTCTCTGATCATTCCGACTTTCTCTGCTGCATCCGTGATCATCTCTGGCCCAAGAATAACTCTGTCTCCGATATCATCCCAAAAGAGCGGTGTGCGGCATCGTCGTCCATATAGTGCCTCGAAAGGAGACATACCAATACTGGCCTGGTAGCTGTTGTTATATGAAAACTCTACCAAGTGCAGATGGCTCTCCCATGATCCTCCGAAGTCCAGCACGCAGGTCCTCAGCATATCCTCCAGTGTCTGTATCGTTCTCTCGGACTGCCTATCTGTCTGCGGGTGGTACGCCATACTGAACTTGAGCCTACTGCCCAATTCCTCCTGCAAGCTCCTCCAGTAGTGGGATATGAATCTGCTGTCTCTGTCTGACACGATGCTCACCGGCACTCCGTGTACGCAAACTATCTGTTGCATGTATAGCTCTGCCAACTTCTCGGTGGAAAGCCCTACCTTGAAGGGTATGAAGTGCGCACACTTCGTCAGCCTGTCTACGATGACCCAGATGGCATCCTTCCCTCCTTGGGAACGAGGAAGCCCTGAAACGAAGTCCATCGTAATATGTTCCCACTTCCACTCAGAAATGGGTAACGGCTGCAACAAACCAGCTGGCCTCTGGCGCTCCGCCTTGACCTGCTGGCAAACTAGACATCTCGAGATAAAATGCGACACATCCCTCTTCATCCCGTGCCACCAAAGATGTTTTCGCAAGTCACGGTACATCATTTTAGCACCAGGGTGAATAGAATATCTCGATCGGTACGCCTCCTACAAGACTGCCTCTACTAGCTCTCCCTTCGGCACGCACAATCGGCTGCCATGCCTCAGGGATCCATCCTCTGCTATAGTGAAGTCATCCAACAATCCAGATAATGCCTGGGGTCGAAGTCTGCGAAGGCTCTCATCTGTAGACTGTGCCTCCCGGATCTGCTCCATCAAACCTGACTGAATATCAAGCGCCATCATCTGTATCACTGATCCTGGCCGAACTAGCTCGATACCGAGCTTCTCCAGATCCTCCCGCAAATGCCGATCAATCATCAGGTACCATGCCATCGGATGCCTGCTCAGCGCATCCGCCACCACATTTGCCTTCCCGGGGTGATACTGTAAATCGATGTTGAAGTCCTTCATCAACTCCAACCATCGTCTTTGCCTCATGTTCAGCTCTTTCTGCGTGAACACATACTTCAAGCTTTTGTGGTCAGTAAAGATTTCCACACGCTCTCCGTATAAGTAATGTTTCTATAACTTGAGTGCAAAGATCACCGCAGCTAACTCTAGGTCATGGGTAGGATAATTCCTCTCATGAGTCCGCAATTGCCTAGATGCATAAGCAATTACTTTTCCATGCTGCTGTAGGACACATCCTAGCCCCTTCCCAGAAGCATCACTGTATATGGTGAAACCTCCAGAACCTGAAGGTAAAGTCAGAACTGGAGCGGTCGTCAGCCTCCTCTTCAGCTCCTCAAATGCTGTCTGGCAGTCCTCTGACCAGATGTACTCTGTGTCCTTCCACGTCAGCTTCGTCATGGGTTCAGCTATCCTAGCAAAGTCCTGGACGAACTTTCTATAATAGCCTGCTAAACCCAAAAAACTCCTGATCTCTGAAACTGACGTCGGAGCCTTTCACGTCTCAACTGCAGCAATCTTCCTGGGATCCACCGAGATTCCATCTCCAGTGACTACATAGCCGAGAAACTCCACTCGGTCTAAAAAGAACTCGCACTTCGATAATTTGGCAAACAATCTCTCCTGCCTCAGAATCCCCAAAACTATCCGCAAGTGCTCTGCATGCTCCTCCGGCGTCTTCGAGTATATCAGGATGTCGTCGATAAACACTATGACGAACTTATCCAGATACTGGTGAAATGTCTTATTCATCAAGTTCATAAAGACAGCTGGCGCATTTGTGAGACCAAATGGCATCACCGGAAACTCGTACTGCCCGTACTTCGTGTTGAACGCCGTCTTCTGGATGTCTGCTGGCCTAACCTTCACCTGGTGGTACCCGGATCTCAAATCTATCCTGAAAAATACCTTCGCCCCGCTCAACTGGTCGAACAAATCATCTAACCTGGACAGAGGATATTTGTTCTTGATGGTGATGGCATTCAAGGCCCGGTAGTCAATACACAACCGGACTGTACCATCCTTCTTAGGCACAAAGAGTACTGGTGCTCCCCATGGAGAAGCACTGGATCGAATGAAACCCTTTTTCAATAGGTCATCAATCTGCTCTTTCATCTCTACTGTCTCCTTGGGATTCACTCTATAGCAAGTCCGGGATACTGGTGATGAACCCGGCACTAAATCTATAGTGAACTCCACATCTCTGTCAGGCGGAAGTCCTGGAAGATCCTCTGGGAATACATCCATAAACTCCCTAATGATAGGGTGTAGCGGTGCTGCGTCCCCGACTGTCGCACAACAGTTCGGCTCTAGGCTGATCTCCGTCCCTGTCCTCCTGACACTGAATGGTGTTGTACCTGGGGGACTGAACAAAATACTACCCTCATGGAAATCTATAGATGCATGGGCATAGCTAAGCCAGTCCATCCCCAATATGATATCATAACAGGGGAGTGGCATCACAAAGAATCGCCCCTCGAACTCTCTCCCGGCCATCATAATAGAGCATCTATAGCTAGCTCTAATAGGCACTGGTCCTCCTTCCGTCATTACTCTACTAATCTCCGCAGTAGGTGTAGATACTAAATGATGTTCTTGCATAAACTCTAATGATAGGAAGCTATAAGATGCACCAGAATCAAACAAGCATAGAGCTAGAAAAGTATGCAAATAAACATGACCTGTAATGACGTCAGCTAAGTAATCCGGCTCCGAAACCTGCTCCGGCTCCGGCTCAAGGGCTAGGCTATAAACCTTCCCCTGAGGTCCCTTCTGCTGCTGCAGATGCTGCCCAAACCTCTGCTGCTGAGTCGGGAGCGGTCCTCTAGGCTTCGCTGCTGGGCAGTCCCGAATCTGATGGGTGGCAGACCCACAAACTAAATACTGCTTCAACCTCTTCCTGCAAATGGAGCTGTCGTGCCCTGGTCTTCCGCAGAAAGAACATATAGCTCCCCTCTGCTGCTGTCGGGGTCCCGGGGCTCTAACTGGCGGGGTCTGATGATGTGGTGTAGGGGGATGGTAAGTCTGCTGAGGTGGCGTCGGTGCTCTCTGCTGGAAAGCCTGACGCTTGGACGGTCCCTCATGATGTACAGAAGCCGACCTCTTGTATGACAGAAGACGCTCCTCGATGCTCCGGGCCAACTCTAGGCTCTGGTAGTAGTCAGTCGTACCATTCGCCACTATAAGAATGCCAATGTCTGGAACTAGACCATGGCAAAATCTACGGGTTATCTCCTCTGGATCAGCAACCAGACTAGGAGCGAAACGGCTCAGGCGACTAAACTCTGCCGCATACTTGTCAACAGAACGGTTCCCCTGCTGGATATTCTGGAATCGTAGCCCCATGGCTACTCTAGCAGTGGTCGAGAAGAATTTCTTCTTGAACTGGGTCTTGAACTGGTCCCAGGTGGCTCTACCTCTCACGAACAACGGCACATTCCGGAACCAGACTCCTGCTAAGTCTATCAGCAGAAATCCCGCTGCCTCGACCTGGAGGTCATCCGGCATTCTGACTCCGATGAGCTTCCTCTCTACCGAATCTAGCCAGTCATCTGCTACTACTATGCCCTCAGTCCCTGAGAACTCCTTGGGATTCAGACCCATGAAGTCCTTGATCGTCCCCGCTCTCTACCGTGGCTCTACATGTGGTGGGACCACGAGACGTCCCTCAGAACGCTCCATGCTCTGACGGAGTAGGGTAGTCTGCTCCTGATGGGTTGTTAGGAACCCGTGGATCAGTATGAGCAGCTGGGTCCCGTCGAGTGTGACGGAAGCCTGGGTGGGTATAGTGATAGGGGGTGGTGGAGGTATCAGGTCCTGCCGGGCCTGTGATGTGGAAGGTGGTATCTGGGTCTGTGGATCTGTGGAGTGGGGGAATGTGGTAGGTAGAGATGTATCAGTCAACTGGTCAGCTGACTGGATATGGAGGGCCCCATTCTCGGGGGTAATATACTGGGATGAACGAGTAAGCACCATCTAAATTACACATAAAAAGACTTATAAGGACTTATTTAAAGTAAGTAATCATATGCAAGGAAATCTAATTATAATAGCAAACATGTGATGTATTTCCTATGTTGCAATCCTAGCATTCCTCTAAGTGTTCTAAGCGTCTTTCCTAATGTTGTTTAATTACCTTAAGTTCCTAATTGCAGGCATGCTTGGTACAATAACGTAACTAAACAGTTTAGTCAGGACCTGTATGGGCCACCACTAAAAACATGTCACGACCCGCTACCCAAATTGTTGGGCCAGGCCGAGTCATGCCCAGCCTACGTTGAGATAAAACGTAGTAAGCTGTTCTAAAGACAACATGATAAGACTAAAATATGCTAACAGTTCTATAAGTGAAGAAGAATCATAAATGCTCCAAACACAAAAATCGTCGTATACAGTAAAATGTTCAAGTACAGGTGAACTGCAAAGTAAAACTGGATACATGTCCAGTTACAAAAAGATATAGTCTAATACATGTCTATTCTCAAAAGTCTAAGTAAACAAAAGACAACTAGGCGAGGTTCCCCGCAGGAACATCCTCGTAAAGCATAGTCGGGTCCTCGGCAGTAACCCCATAATAGGTGTCGCAAAGTAACTCCTCCTCAGTAAGGACACCTACAACGTTATCCTGTCAGAACGGGAGCAAGTACTGAATCTAGCAAACTAGCATATGAAACATGAAAATGAACATGAGAGGAATAACTGGAAAGCATGGCATCACATAGTCTATCATGGCAAGGACACATATGTCATAGAGACAGATGTATATGTAATGTTTAAAACTGTAGCAGGTACGTGATCGGTCAATAGATGTACAATGTGCTGGGGCACATAATGAAATGTACATACGTACAAGTTAACAAGCATAGGTGTATATCCGTACAGACATGCGGGGTAATGGCCTGCGGCAAGGTATGCATATAAAATGCGACCTCGCTCGCTACTGTAGGGGGGTCGTGATCACGTACAATACTATCAGTTTCCCCATAACCCATATTCTAATCATGTAAGAGATACATCAAGACTGTTCTAAGCATGGTAGTAACTGAAAGTACAATATGTAGAGATCTAACTTACTACCCCAAGGATCAGCATTTAACATGATGGAGTTTGCAGTTCATTTATGTGACGATATGTAAAGTTCGTAGAAAGTACTTGCCTCTAGCAAAGCAAAACAAAACAAGCTGCGATAACAGTGCTATGGATGTCCGGTAACTCGTCGCTGTAGAAGTAAATACAATAACTTAGTTTTTACACTAAGCTAAAACATTAGGACACTAATTGGTGAAACACGACTTGTGATTGGGCACCTAGCCAAAATGATAATTTTGGCATAGGAGACCAATGTGGGGTGACACACTACTTTAACTAACTTTCTAGGGTCTTTACACTAGTGAGGGACGAGGTTTAACACGGCTAAAACTCCAAATAACACAAAAAGCTACAAGTCGTAATTAATCAATAAATAAATCAAAAGACCATTGTGTTCTAACAATTTTTGAAGATAGACAAAAAGCCTATTTTTCTTAAACTAAAGTACCAAGGTGATCCTTGTTAATCATAGAAATTTATTATAATTTTTCTAGAATTTATTAACCAGTACAAGTATTTAATAAAAATCGGGTTTCCTAAGTATACAGAAAATGAGTTTTGGTTTCATATGCCAAATTAGTGGCAAAACAGTAATTTAAATACTACAAAAATTATACTAAATTAGCTAACTTAACATAGTATCTAAAAACTATTTTTCCATAATTTTAGCAGTACTTTAAGTATTTTTAGAAAATCAAAAACAGCATTGCACACAATAATTAATTATCTGCATATTTTGTCCATGTATATAATTTGAACCAAAGTTCAAATACAGTTCCCAAGGCCATGAATCAAGTCCAATATGACTTGTACAGGTCTTGAATGTGTGAAAACACATTTGAGCCCAAATACCCATGCTAGGCTTGGACACCAAATGGTTGCAGTAATTTAAATACAATAAAAATACAATTTGGTAATAGTCAAAATAAATATTATTATTTTAATAAGGCAAATTTGTACAAAAGAATATATACATACCTATGCCAAAAGTATATATAGATATATAAGGAAAAATACTTAATTTGTAAAGTATATATATATATATATATATATATATATATATATATATATATATATATATATATATATATATATATATATAAGAAAACACTTAATAATATAGTATATATATATAATACATATATACGTATGAAAAAATATATATATATATATATAAACATATGTATATAGAATTTACTAACTATAAAATATATACATATATATTAAATACTGTTAAAATACAGTATATACATATATATATATATACTAATACATATATACATATATATATATAAAAATACAAAACAGAAAAAGAAAAAGAAAAGAAAACAGAAAAAGAAAAGAAAAAGGAAACAGAAAGAAGAGGGGGGGGGGGCTCGAACCCGAGCCAACAGAGCGGAGGGGGGGGTTTAGGTCGGGTTGGGCTGGCCAGGGGGTCAGCTCGCTGGGTTTGTTAGAGTTAGGGTTTTGTTCATTTTATTTAGTTTAGGTTGGTTTTATACATAAAAAAAATATAAAACTGTCCTGTGTCCTGACAGTTAAGGACACAGGTACCAACGTGTCCTCGCTTAGCACGATACGTACGACACGAGTCTCACGTGTCCTTGTCTACGTTCGTGTTCGCCAGGACACGGCGAACACTTCCGACCCAACACGAGACACGTACGACACAAGGGAACACTGCCACTCACATGTCCGGTTGATCGGGGGGGGAGGGTTTCGAGTGCTCGACGACGGAGAAGGCTTCGGGATGGCGGCGCTCCAGTGGCGCTGCGGTCGTCTCGTCGTGGCTAAGCGGATGGCGGTGGTAGCGACCGTCGACGACGAGTGGTGAGGCGGTGGTGGTGTATCGCCGGAGCTAGGGCTTCGGCTAGGGTTTTCGGGGAAGGATAGGGCGGTGGTCGGTCGTAGGGGTGTTTAGGTCTAGAATTTTGGTCTGGGGGTCGAAGGGGGTTTAAATAGGGTGTTCGAGGTGGTCGGGGCAGCCGGGAATGGCGGGGGCAGCCGGTCGTGGCGGTCGGGGCAATCGTCGGGGGTCGGTGAGAGTCAGAGGAGAGAGAGTGAGTTCGGTCGGGGGGGTTAGGGTTTTCCACTTAGGTCCTTAGGTTTTAGGATTTTGCACTAGGCCCCCAACAGATAATAAATGCAAATATAATTTACATTCCTTATTTAAAAACAAACCATTTATTACAAACTGATATACAATCAATTCTAATTATTACAAACTATAATTAAAACAATTCGATAAATTACAAAATTATATTTAAACAATTTAGAAAATTATATATTGATATTTTTAGTATTAAAACTCATTTAAAAACTCATTTAAAAATTATAGAAAAATTTCTAAAAATCCTAATAATTATTTAAGGCTATAAATTATCATTAAAAATTTATTAGCACTAATAAAAATGAAATTTAAAAAACAGGGCTTACACTATATTTTGTAAAGCCAGATCTCTAGAATATTTTGACTAAGCGTCTGGGACGCCTTACTGCTTTATCTTACATGTTCTCTATTTTTGCTTCTTGTTTGAATGATTAAGACAATAGATGTGAAGTGACCATAGTAAGAATTTTATGTAGTATTATCACGCCCCCCTCCCGTAGGAGCGATCGTCCTCACTAAGACGTGATACCGCACGAACCTAGATTGCGCTCGTGCAAGGCAGTTTCATAACGGCCGATTACATCGGCGGCGACGGGGTCGTCGCTCAGAAGTCCCAAGCAGAAATATTGAATCATGCAGCAGAATTTAAGAACAAGTAACACATGAACACAAGTCATTCAAAAGAAGCTCTTTATTGATATTGAATACAAAATTACATTTGTGGGCGCAAGGCCAAATTACAAGTCTCTCGTGCTCACTTTTCTCTCGATTACAAGTCACTCTGCCCTCTCTCATCTCTCGATTACAATGCCTGAGCCAGCGGAAGCTTCGGAAGGCGATGTCCATACATTATGTCCTGTATAAGTCTTCAGATCACGCGGCCGCACGCTTCGACTCGCCAAGGAACTCCGTGCCTCGACGCATCCACGCAAGCTCCGCACCACGAGCTTCTACCTGTGCCTGCACATGAAATACTGTGTGGGTGTCAGTACCACTGTACTGGTGGAGTGAGCTCCTCGCCCACCCATACAAAACCTACACGTTTTATTTACTTTGTGCAACATAAACCCATTTTCGATTGTCTTTCTATTCTTGCCTTAGGATCAGTTTTAGGACCGGCGCCTTAGCGCAACTTGTGTATCAGAACCATCGCGTGCTTGCAATGTCAACGTTAACTCATACTTTGTCTCTAGACCACTTCTCGCTGCCCACAACGTTAACCTATCAAGTCGTGTTTGCCTTACGGCCATAATCAGAGACGCAACTACACGAAAGACTCTATTTCCTTGCCTCTAGACCTTTCTCGTGCTTGTATTATCGACGCACCGACTTATACTTGTCTTTTGTGCCAAACTCTGGGACGTAACGACTCGGTCGTGCCACAACTCGATTTGTGCTTCAATATCTCCGAGGCAGTGCCTCCTTGCTTAGTCTCGGCTACACTTGTGTTGTGACAACGCGGCCGTGCCTCATATTTCGAGGCCGTGCCTAATAACTCAACGTAACTTTACACAACTTGCCCTACGGCCCTTTTCGACTTAACTCGTAACAGCTCAAGCCAAACTCATACAAACTCTATGCTAACAACTTAACACTCGACGCCACATCTCGTGCCGAAGCACGTCGCCTTCGCTGTAGCCAAATCTTAGGCTCAGACATTGTGTCTTTTTAACTCATATATATTCAAATCAATCCAAAGGCACCTACGCGGATTGCCGCCCGTGCCGACACATCTATATGAATGGTCACTGGCCTAACCAGCCATTTTGGACGTAGCCTGGCAAACGGGACCCTTGCACCGCCGGTTGCGATACTCGCTGCAAGTCCCCGTACTACCAATTGCCTTTCCAGTGTTGCTTATTACCCAGCTCGGCTACAATCAGTTCTTCCTAGGCTGAGTCGGTCCCGTGGCCCCGGGTTGCCGCTCGAAGAACTGCCCCTTGTCGACAAGTCATATATGACCACGCGCCTACGCTAACTTCTAGACTTAACGTAATGCATGGTCTCATTATTATCACAGTTCCTTTGTTTTACTCTTTCTGCTTTTCGTACTTCCTTTGCAGAGCCCCTAAACCAGGGTTGCCTCGGCGACTAACCATCGCTTAGACTTAACATTCTTTAAACTCAGGGAACGGCTACTGCATAGCCTTCCAACTTAACTTGAACATAACGTGTTCCCTTAAGTATCGACCGACCGTGACTAACTTTCCACTGAACCAACCGTGGCTCGTGCCTCTAAACCGACTCGTGTTCTACACAACGCTGTTGCCCAAGTCATACTTCATATGACGAGCCTTGGGGTCGTGGGACTATTTATCTTGACAACCGCAGAATGAGCGGGACAACACATAGAATAACTTAGGTCGACCGGCATAACTTTGCCTAACTCACTCAAGCCTACAACTTAACCCAAGGGACGAGCAAAGGCTATGCCAAGCCTTACGGGACAGGACCATGCATGCTTTAGCAAGCACTTGTGCGGGCGACGCCTATGACTTAGGCTAACTCACCGAAGACCAACTTTCCTTCTCCCAAGCCACGGGACGAAGGACCGAGTGTCATTTTCAAAGCACGCCGTACACCAACTCTAAGCCGACCGTGGGACGTTTTCCATGATCTAACTCGATTCAAACCGTTGGGACTATTTCCTTAGCTATGTGGATTCGTCTCTTTTATTATTAAGGCCACTTGTGCAAGTTGAAAACACGATTTATTATGTGAAGACAAAGATGAGGCAAGTTTACCGAAACTACCCCACCTGAGCGATGTCTCCGAGCAAGCCGTTGCAAGGCTAAGGCCGAACGCCGTTGGCGTTTCGATTCCTCCGATTAACTTTGTGGGATGGGACACTACATCATACACCACTCAGAACAAGTCTCGTCCTCGAGACTTTCCAGAAGGCAAGCTATCCTACCATTTCTATGGCCACGACTTAATCGTACACATTTTGCCTTCGCGTTCCTTCGATTCCGAGCCACGCTCGCACTATTATCAATCTTTCCTTTAGCACGATTTCAAGATCTCGACACACTCCCATCTTTCAAGCCTTGCTTGAACTCGTCGTATCACTTGGCTGGATCGTGCACGCATTCCAAGCGTCCCCAAAATACATGCATTCAGCCAAGCCGTATGATAGAGAATTGTCATTCTCACTCGAGTCGCATCGTGTACATACCCAGGCGTCCCTGAAATATATGCATGTCAGTCGAGTCTCGTGAGCAGGGTTTCCTATATTCGTGATTTCCATGTATGCCAATCCTCAAGATCAATCTTTTCGATTTGCTAACACTTGCAACAGGGCGTCTCGCCTAACCGCTAGGCTATTTCTTTTCGAGGCTAAGTCAATGTCAATATTGGAATCATAGTTCCCCAATAACAATGCCAATACTGACCCCAATCCTAGGGTCAAACCAAAGTCAGTAGTACGAGGTTTTCTACCCAAGCTCGCGTTACTCAGATTTCTAAACATCGAGCACGATCACCTAATTTGTATTACGGCACGCGTTGCGTATATTCGAATCCTTTCAATTCACCAATTCTAACCAATTCATGTATTCGATCACGAGGTCGTCTCGCTCGACAATACGTTGTGCCCTAATCTCACGCGAGTCCGATAATCCGTGATGGTCCATGAATCACCATGCAACGCTCCCGCGGAATAATCATTCTCATCGGGGCGTAACTCTTGTTTGAGTTTAGATTCATTCATTCTCGATACGCGGATTGGACCTACTCAATCCTCAAGTTCAACCGACAAGCACACCAATTCAATCTCAAGTCCATCTTCGTGTCAAACCATAAGTCGAAGTACAAATTGTCGTACCGTACAAGTTCGACCACTCCCGCTGTATGAATCACCATACCAGCGCTCACGCAGAATGATCGCCCTAATCGGCGTGACGCATGTACGAGGCTGGAGTAGCGCTCACATAAGACAAGAACATCAACATTATGGTTATCGACGAAGCAAATCCAAACATTCCAGTTTTCATCCAAGCCAAGTTCGATAGTTCGATCGTCATTCGTTCAACTTAGAAAATCCTCGAGCCAAGTCTATCCTTTCCTCGACACATTTTAATATCCCGATTATAGCATCCATCGAAACAATGACATTTGCACGATCGTCATTTGCCGAGTCAGAGTACCCCCGAGTTATCGCATATCGATCTTTGATACGCCTCAATACCATCGACGACATGCGTAACCTGACGATCTTCCTTTGCAACCAATTTCGAGTCGTGCGACTAATGCTATTGTCCGAGTTGGATATTCCACAATTTTCTCAATATTCAAGATCAAGTTCGATCGCTATTCCTCAAGCTCATTTCAAGATCGTTTGTTCAAAACTCAAGTCACATTTCATTTACATCAATCCGATATCGCACGCGCGATCCTCTAAGTTTCCTCGATCAAGACCATTTATTTTCATCCATCGTTCTGAATTGTTTTCTAACTCACGTTGCTCATTCACAAGTTGTCCGAACGAGATGCTCGTTCGGGACATTCGAAGTCATGACCAACTAAGCATGATGCGTTCTAAGGCTTTGCGCGATCGCATCGCCTCGCCAACATACTCGTAATCCTCAATATTCATTCGAACAATTCCCAAGGCAAACCATACACCACTCAGATTCGAGCCACTCTTCTAGTCGTCGACACTCATTCTTATTCTTCTCCGAACCTATCACATACACCACTCGGATTCAAGCCATACGATCTAGTCCTCAATCACGTTCGCATTGTGCGCTAAGACATCCTTCAGATTCGTTTGTCGAATCACTAGCGTAGTCGCTCGCGTCGTATCGACGCACTAAGTCGTTCGCACTATTTCCTTAAAATCTAAATCGATCTTCCGTGTACACCTAAGCGTTAGTCCGATAGCATTTCTATTGTTAGACACTCTAAGTGTATCTCCGTTCCCGACCGAGCAATACTTATTATCGCTCGCGATTCGTTTGCACCAAGGGTCGAGGTGCGCGACGCGAAACACAACTTAGCCAAAAGGCCGTGTGCATAGCCATCCCATGCGGACTATATTCCGAGTTTGCACGCTCAATTGCTAGGGTCGACGTTGGACTAATTAGGCATGTATGCGACTTGCTAAGGTCGACGTAGGACTATTCGGGCACACGTGCGACTTTGCTAACATTAACACATGTTTTCTATCGAGTCAAGTTTGCAACATTCGGCACAAAGGCCCTATCGACGCATTTGGCAACGGCCTACCGATGCGTTAGATTGAACGCTTGTACGAGCTTTCGAAAATATTTAGACTTATTGTATGGACATTCCGAGGGACATTTGAGAGAGAGAGCGCACCAACGATAACAACTTGCGGAAGCAACAGAGTTTTACGGAAACATCGAAGTTAAAGAATTCAATCGACAGTCCAAGGACGTAAAGCCGTGCTCTGATACCATTATGTCACGCCCCGCTCCCGTAGGAGCGATCGTCCTCGCTAAGGCGTGATGCCGCACGAACCTAGATTGCGCTCGTGCAAGGCAGTTTCATAACGGCCGATTACATCGACGGCGACGGGGTCGTCGCTCAGAAGTCCCAAGCAGAAATATTGAATCATGCAGCGGAATTTAAGAACAAGTAACACATGAACACAAGTCATTCAAAAGAAGCTCTTTATTGATATTGAATACAAAATTACATTTGTGGGCGCAAGGCCAAATTACAAGTCTCTCGTGCTCACTTTTCTCTCGATTACAAGTCACTCTGCCCTCTCTCATCTCTCGATTACAATGCCTGAGCCAGCGGAAGCTTCGGAAGGCGATGTCCATACATTATGTCCTGTATAAGTCTTCAGATCACGTGGCCGCACGCTTCGACTCGCCAAAGAACTCCGTGCCTCGACGCATCCACGCGAGCTCCGCACCACGAGCTTCTACCTGTGCATGCACATGAAACACTGTGTGGGTGTCAGTACCACTGTACTGGTGGAGTGAGCTCCTCGCCCACCCATACAAAACCTACACGTTTCATTTACTTTGTGCAACATAAACCTTTTTTCGATTGTCTTTCTATTCTTGCCTTAGGATCAGTTTTAGGACCGACGCCTTAGCGCAACTTGTGTATCAGAACCATCCCGTGTTTGCAATGTCAATGTTAACTCATACTTTGTCTCTAGACTACTTTTCGCTGCCCACAATGTTAACCTATCAAGTCGTGTTTGCCTTACGGCCATAATCAGAGACGCAACTACACGAAAGACTCCATTTCCTTGCCTCTAGACCTTTCTCGTGCTTGCATTATCGACGCACCGACTTATACTTATCTTTTGTGCCAAACTCTGGGATGTAACGACTCGGTCGTGCCATAACTCGATTTGTGCTTCAATATCTCCGAGGCAGTGCCTCCTTGCTTAGTCTCGGCTACACTTGTGTTGTGACAACGCGGCCGTGCCTCATATTTCGAGGCCGTGCCCAATAACTCAACGTAACTTCATACAACTTGCCCTACGGCCTTTTTTGACTTAACTCGCAACAGCTCAAGCCTAACTCATACAAACTCTATGCCAACAACTTAACACTCGATGCCACATCTCGTGCCGAAGCACGTCGCCTTCGCTGTAGCCAAATCTTAGGCTCAGATATTGTGTCTTTTTAACTCATACATATTCAACTCAATCCAAAGGCATCTACGCGGATTGTAGCCCGTGCCGACACATCTATATGAATGGTCACTGGCCTAACCAGCCATTTTGGACGTAGCCTGGCAAACGGGACCCTTGCACCGCCGGTTGTGATCCTCGTTGCAAGTCCCCGTACTACCAATTACCTTTCCAGCGTTGCTTATTACCCAGCTCGGCTACAATCAGTTCTTCCTAGGCCGAGTCGGTCCCGTGGCCCCGGGTTGCCGCTCGAAGAACTGCCCCTTGTCGACAAGTCGTCCATGACCACGCGCCTACGCTAACTTCTAGACTTAACGTAATGCATGGTCTCATTATTATCACAGTTCCTTTGTTTTACTCTTTCCGCTTTTCGTACTTCCTTTGCAGAGCCCCTAAACCAGGGTGGCCTCGGCGACTAACCATCGCTTAGACTTAACATTCTTTGAACTCAGGGAACGGCTACTGCATAGCCTTCCAACTTAACTTGAACATAACGTGTTCCCTTAAGTATCGACCGACCGTGACTAACTTTCCACTGAACCAACCATGGCTCGTGCCTCTAAACCGACTCGTGTTCTACGCAACGCTGTTGCCCAAGTCATACTTCATATGACGGGCCTTGGGGTCGTGGGACTATTTATCTTGACAACCGCAGAATGAGCGGGACAATACGTAGAATAACTTAGGTCGACCGGCATAACTTTGCCTAACTCACTCAAGCCTACAACTTAACCCAAGGGACGAGCAAAGGCTATGCCAAGCCTTGCGGGACAGGATGTAAAACCCCTAAATTTCTACTTTTTTATTTATTTATTAATTCGCATGGATTTAAAATTTTTGTACTGTATGTCACGTAGTCGTATTGTACGTCGTATGCGAAATTTTCGTTTGCTCGACGAGTGCGAATATGTGCGAGCGTACATATTTTAGAAAAACAATTATTTTTATTTTCTTACACTTTCAAAATACTATATAGAATTATTATTCTTGCCATAAAAAGTCTATTGTTTTTAGCCGTTATTAATAATAAAAATTTTCGTGCAAAAATATTTATTTCATAAATATTTATTTATTTTAAATAATAATGCATTTTCGAAATTAATTAATATTAATATTTTATTATTCAAAAGGATTTATTATTTTCAAAATTTATTTATTATAGTATTTCTGGCAAACATATTTTGAAATATTTGTGACAGTTTAAATTTTGATTTGATTCCATGGATACATTTAAATAGTAAACTATCTATATTTTAAATTGATTTGATTTTAAACTAAAAGTATTTAATTTGATTTAAATTAGACATTTAAAAATTTGAATTGTATTTGGAATTAGATTTGTATTTGGATTTGGTTTTAAATTAAATATATGAATTATCTACTTGGGTTTTAAATTCTCCTAATCCTATCCAAATTGAGAATTCCCACATCCTATAAATAGGCAGGTACTCCTCCAACTTTTTATTCTTCTACAATTTTTCCACAAAATAATTCTCCAATGGTGCGTGCCCCGTGTCCGTGTTCCACCATCCACGATCTTATTCCATTACATTTACAATTACATTATTTCTTCTCCGTGTCGGACACCCCCCCCCAACATCAATGAATTTCTATCTAATCCCTAACCTAATCCACCGCAGCAGCCAACCCGATCACCCTCGCCGTCGTCAACACCACCATCATCAAACCACCACCACAACTACTGCCGTTATCTCCACCTGCATCTCAGCCCCGGCCACCCCCGTCGACCCCACTGTCATCACCATCCCCGGCCAACCGACCCTAACCCGGCAACCACCACCACCGCGGCCATCGCCGCCACCAGTACACCACCCTACCACCATCGATGTCGACCCCCTAGCCTCACCGTCGCCATCCCGACATCACCACAGCACACCCTCACTACCACAGTCGTCTCCGCCACCCACGACGGCCGGCCATCACCGTCGCCGTCGTAGCCACCCCAGCCAAACTCATCAAAACCAACCAAATAGGAAAGGAAAACCAAACCCTAACCCTGAAACTTACCTCGACCGACCGAGCATTCCGCCGCCACCGCCGTGTCCTCGCCATCGACCCGCGCCCCTTCGCGCCGACGCCGCCAGACGCCGACCGCCGTCCCAACCCGTCTGAGAACCTCCTCGCCTCTTCCTCCTCCTTCGGATCGCCGCCACACGACCCCCTCCGACATCCACCGCCGCGCCCCGCGAACCGTCGACCCTTCCTCCCTTCTCCGACCATCTCCCCGCGTCCTCACCGCCGCTCTCAGCCCCGTCTCCGTCCCATCCTCGTTCCCCCGACTTCCTCCTTCGTCGATCGTCGCCTGGCCGAGATCTGCTGCCTCTCCACTGTCCTCCCCGTGGAACCCCGTTGCCGACCCCTCCTCCGCGAGCGGCACGCCGAGCGAGCGCCGCCCCCGCGTAGCCAAACCACTCCGCCGCCCTTCACCAGCCAAACCCTTCTCCGCCGCCGCTTCCTTGCGCCGGCCACCCTCCCGCATCGCTCCGCCTCCGCCTTTTCTCCTTCCACCCGCTCGAACCGCCGAACGCCGCCGCGGCCACCGCCTACTCGAAAACCCCCTCTATTTTTGTTCTCCACACTCCTTTCTCTCTCCACTCCATTTCTGTTGCTTTTTGTATTTTTTCTCTCTTTTTCTCGGATTAAGAAAGCAGTACTGTCAAACACTATTATTATTTTTATTATTATTATTATTATTTCATTATTATTATTATTATTATTATTATTATTATTATTATTATGTTTCTTAATTTCATACTGATTTATTACTTATTATCATTATTATTATTATTATTATTATTATTATTATTAATGTTATTATTATTATTATTGTTATTATTATTTTAGATGGCAGCTTAAGTGTTGCTGCCTACAGTATGTACATTGGTATATATTACTTTTTAAAATTTGTATATGTGCATATATTATGAGCACTAGTATTATTATACTTCCTAGTATTATTTTGTTAATTACTGATTATTACTATTACCATTAGTTTACCTATAATACTATAGCTATTTATTTTAATATACATATATAATCGTATCCTCAATATTTTAGATTTGATTTTTTGGAAAAACTTTATTGACAAATTTTAGTTTTGTCCAAAAAGGATTTCATAGTAGGTTTTATTTTTATCTTCAAGTATTTTTCCAAAAAAGAAATATTTTAACTAATAGATATATAATTTTTCGAGTACGATAAATATTTTTCCAAAATAGTATAAATATTATTGATCCACTTTACTTCGATCCTTCTCTCGTCCGTGACTAATCCTAGATTCCTATTCCTCACCAAATCTGTACTTCTCCCTGTCATCCCCAACCAAATTGACCCTTCCGGACTCAATGACACATTCCATGCCGCCATCAGAGGTCTCCTTGTACAGTTGTTGTACCGAAGTTGCAATTCGTGCCAACATGATTATCGCAGCACAACAGGCGCTCTACCAGGCAAGACACCTTGCCATTAGCTGTTTAATTATTTTTAGCTTATATTTCATGCATGTCTATTATTTTTTTTATAAACTGTGATACATGGCATAACTGTTCTTTTATAATTCCTGTTGTGTATTATTTTTCTTATAAATTAAACCTAGATTTAAGGGACCACCTTGTGTGTCGCATTCATTGGCCTTGACACATTGTAAATACGAAGTTGTGTGTCGCATTTAGAATACGGAAGTGCGTGATTGGCTGGCCACCAGTACGTACAAGCCGTACGATAGGAATAACCGCTAATAGAGATTGCATGCCAGTTTGACTTAGCGGTTATAGTGGTTTGTGTTGTGGATGCAACACAGTAGGCATTGGGTGGGGAGGACAATTCCTTAGCGTATGGGCTTCGATGCACTTCCCTTGTGACCCGGACTCTCCGCTGGAGATACGGGGTTGATGACTCATGCTCTTCCTGCTGGGGCCTCTGGTGCCCAAGAGGGGACTATGCCGATCCTATTTAGCCAGGGCCCATGCGTAGGAAGGATTGTTCTTAACAACATTTCACTTAGAATGGTAGGCTACCCTATCCGTTAGGTACGAGTACTTTTGGTTTGGGTACTTGTATCTGACCGTGACTTGGAACAATAACTTGTCGCGAATTAGTTCGTCACATCTTGTCCTTGTTTGGTTGTAGGTGTGGCTTACTACTTCGATGAGAAGGTATTGAACCTTGTTGGGGTCCGGATACCATATCGGATTCTTAGCATGGAAAGATACGTCGCCGTGAATTAGTTTACCATCTCCTGTCCTTGTTTGGTTGGGGGGATGGTACGCTCGTTCAGTAGGTGCGTATTGGACCATGTTATAAATTTGATTGACTTATTTATTGAGCAATATTTATTCAGTTTATATGGCATGCTATGATGTGTCTTGTTACGTCCCTCTGAGGACCTGGTTGTCTTGCCAGGTGTGTGCTATTGTCTTTCGCAGGTGCTTTAGCTCTAGCCGTGGTCTTTGCTACTTCTTCGATGATGATTGCATTTGGATCGTCTTCGCTTCGCTCGCCACTCATTTCATTTTCTATGTACTTTTTCTTTATTTTGTTGGTAGTGGATTTGTCTCCGTCCAACATATTGTATCAAGATATTTCATTATCTTTATATGATGTCTTTTATTCATTTATTTTGTGTGGATGAGATTAGTTGTGGTTTTACTGCATTTTACAGCTTATGTATTTATACGAGGCTTCCACATATTGGAGTATACTTCGTATGAATACAGCTGGCATGTCTACGTTCCTAGTCCTACGTATTTTGGGACTGGGGCATTACATATTTTTGTGGTGGCCCATGCAGGTCAAGATAAATTGTTTGGTTACTTTACCGTACCAAGCAAGCCTGCGTATAGGATTAGAAGTCTAGGATCTCATCCACATAGTTGACCTCTTTCCTTGATTTTATCTACCGTTTGACTCATCAATTGCATCTTGCTTGTTTTCTTCCATCCCTATTCTTATCTTCCCTTCGTGCTTGCTAGAGAATTGACCCTACTAGTTAGATGTCCCAAACACCCTTAGCTTAATTCTTTTAAGTTGGGTAGAATACCCCACACACCCTTGACCATTAAGGGAATACAAATGGTATTATCTATACCATAGAGACTAGAAGAAGTTAACCCATTTGGTCAACCAAGCCTTGGTCAATAAAACCGTAGAATGATGGTATAGGAATAAACAAGACTTAGGTTCCTATGACTCTTAGACTAATCATATTTGTTCTTTATTTCAATCTTAATCTCGTGCGTATATTTTTACTACCTAGACTAATGATGCTAATGTAGCCTAGTTTTTGCAAGCTCAATTCTTTATCAAGCTTGTTCATGACATAAGTTATTGGAGGCCTCCACTAACAGATTGTCTAATCAGAACCGGTGCATAATGGTCTGATCAACCGAGTGCACTTTGGTTCGCTTTTGTCTATTATTCTACATGGATGGGGACATAACTAAACTTGTCCTTTAGAGTCACATCCACGACTGCCTTGACAATTCCTTTGAAATTATTCGGTCGCCTTTGAATCACGTATTCGTATTCGATAACGTCTCCTTTGAACCCTCTATTATCTTCGCCTTCACCTATTTTGGAAGGACGAAGGTGTTATACTAAAATTTCCTCTATCTATCCTATCACCTAATGACCATTATCACTCGATGTTGTCTTGAACTACTCGACCTTTCCCTCGACCCTAATTCTACCATTTTGACTTTCTAAGTCACTTGAATTTAAGAGTGATTACAATTTTCTCTTAATCGTATCCTCGACCTAGACTACAACCATATAAACTTCGAACCCTTCTATCTACCGTTGTGCCCTCTCACCCCTACTAATTCTTAATTTCGAGGACGAAATTCTTTTAAGTTGGGTAGGATGTAAAATCCCTAAATTTCTATTTTTTTTATTTATTAATTCGCATGGATTTAAAATTTTTGTACTGTATGTCACGTAGTCGTAATGTACGTCGTATGCGAAATTTTCGTTTGCTCGACGAGTACGAATATGTACGAGCGTACATATTTTAGAAAAACAATTATTTTTATTTTCTTACACTTTCAAAATATTATATAGAATTATTATTCTTGCCATAAAAAGTCTATTGTTTTTAGCAGTTATTAATAATAAAAATTTTCGTGCAAAAATATTTATTTCATAAATATTTATTTATTTTAAATAATAATGCATTTTCGAAATTAATTAATATTAATATTTTATTATTCAAAAGGAATTATTATTTTCGAAATTTATTTATTATAGTATTTCTGGCAAACATATTTTGAAATATTTGTGACAGTTTAAATTTTGATTTGATTCCATGGATACATTTAAATAGTAAACTATCTATATTTTAAATTGATTTGATTTTAAACTAAAAGTATTTAATTTGATTTAAATTAGATATTTAAAAATTTGAATTGTATTTGGAATTAGATTTGTATTTGGATTTGGTTTTAAATTAAATATATGAATTATCTACTTGGGTTTTAAATTCTCCTAATCATATCCAAATTGGGAATTCCCACATCCTAAAAATAGGCAGGTACTCCTCCAACTTTTTATTCTTCCACAATTTTTCCACAAAATAATTCTCCAATGGTGCGTGCCCCGTGTCCGTGTTCCACCATCCACGATCTTATTCCATTACATTTACAATTACATTATTTCTTCTCCATGTCGGACACCCCCCCCCCGACATCAATGAATTTCCATCTAATCCCTAACCTAATCCACCGCAGCAGCCAACCCGATCACCCTCGCCGTCGTCAACACCACCATCATCAAACCACCACCACAACTACAGCCGTCATCTCCACCTGCATCTCAGCCCCGGCCACCCCCGTCGACCCCACTGTCATCACCATCCCCGGCCAACCGACCCTAACCCGGCAACTACCACCACCGCGGCCATCGCCGCCACCAGTACACCACCCTACCACCACCGACGTCGACCCCCTAGCCTCACCGTCGCCATCCCGACATCACCACAGCACACCCTCACTACCACAGTCGTCTCCGCCACCCACGACGGCCGGCCATCACCGTCGCCGTCGTAGCCACCCCAGCCAAACTCATCAAAACCAACCAAATAGGAAAGGAAAACCAATCCCTAACCCTGAAACTTACCTCGACCGGCCGAGCATTCCGCCACCACCGCCGTGTCCTCGCCACCGACCCGTGCCCCTTCGCGCCGACGCCGCCAGACGCCGACCGCCGTCCCAACCCGTCTGAGAACCTCCTCGTCTCCTCCTCCTCCTTCGGATCGCCGCCACACGACCCCCCCCGACATCCACCGCCACTCCCCGCGAACCGCCGACCCTTCTTTCCTTCGCCGACCATCTCCCCGCGTCTTCACCGCCGCTCTCAGCCCCGTCTCCGTCCCATCCTCGTTCCCCCGACTTCCTCCTTCGTCGATCGTCGCCTGGCCGAGATCTGCCGCCTCTCCACTGTCCTCCCCGTGGAACCCCGTTGTCGAACCCTCCTCCGTGAGCGGCGCGCCGAGCGAGCGCCGCCCCCGCGTAGCCAAACCACTCCGCCACCCTTCACCAGCCAAACCCTTTTCCGCCGCCGCTTCCTTGCGCCGGCCACCCTCCCGCGTCGCTCCGCCTCCGCCTTTCCTCCTTCCACCCGCTCAAACCGCCGAACGCCGCCGCGGCCACCGCCTACTCGAAAACCCCCTCTATTTTTGTTCTCCACACTCCTTTCTCTCTCCACTCCATTTCTGTTGCTTTTTGTATTTGTTTCTCTCTTTTTTTCGGATTAAGACAGCAGTACTGTCAAACACTATTATTATTTTTATTATTATTATTATTATTTCAGTATTATTATTATTATTATTATGTTTCTTAATTTCATACTGATTTATTACTTATTATCATCATCATTATTATTATTATTATTATTATTATTATTATTATTATTATTATTATTAATGTTATTATTATTATTATTGTTATTATTATTTTAGATGGCAGCTTAAGTGTTGCTGCCTACAGTATGTACATTGGTATATATTACATTTTAAAATTTATATATGTGCATATATTATGAGCACTAATATTATTATACTTTCTAGTATTATTTTGTTAATTACTGATTATTACTATTACCATTAGTTTACCTATAATACTATAGCTATTTATTTTAATATACATATATAATCGTATCCTCAATATTTTAGATTTGATTTTTTGGAAAAACTTTATTGACAAATTTTAGTTTTGTCCAAAAAGGATTTCATAGTAGGTTTTATTTTTATCTTCAAGTATTTTTCCAAAAAAGAAATATTTTAACTAATAGATATATAATTTTTCGAGTATGATAAATATTTTTCCAAAATAGTATAAATATTATTGATCCACTTTACTTCGATCCTTCTCTCGTCCGTGACTAATCCTAGATTCCTATTCCTCACCAAATATGTACTTCTCCCTGTCATTCCCAACCAAATTGACACTTCCGGACTCAATGACACATTCCATGCCGCCATCAGAGGTCTCCTTGTACAGTTGTTGCACCGAAGTTGCAATTCGTGCCACCATGATTATCGCAGCACACCAGGCGCTCTACCAGGCAAGACACCTTGCCATTAGCTGTTTAATTATTTTTAGCTCATATTTCATGCATGTCTATTATTTTCTTTATAAACTGTGATACATGGCATAACTGTTCTTTTATAATTTCTGCTGTGTATTATTTTTCTTACAAATTAAACCTAGATTTAAGGGACCACCTTGTGTGTCGCATTCATTGGCCTTGACACGTTGTAAACACGAAGTTGTGTGTCGCATGTAGAACACGGAAGTACGTGATTGGCTGGCCACCAGTACGTACAAGCCGTGCGATAGGAATAACCGCTAATAGAGATTGCATGCTGGCGTTACACAGGACCGTGCATGCTTTAGCAAGCACTTGTGCGGGCGACGCCTATGACTTAGGCTAACTCTCAGCTTTTGCACCGAAGACCAACTTTCCTTCTCCCAAGCCACGGGACGAAGGACCGAGTGTCATTTTCAAAGCACGCCGTGCACCAACTCTAAGCCGACCGTGGGACGTTTTCCATGTTCTAACTCGATTCAAACCGTTGGGACTATTCCCTTAGCTATGTGGATTCGTCTCTTTTATTATTAAGCCCACTTGTGCAAGTTGATAACACGATTTATTATGTGAAGGCAAAGATGAGGCAACTTCACCGAAACTACCCCACCTGAGCGATGTCTCCGAGCAAGCCGTTGCAAGGCTAAGGCCGAACGCCGTTGGCATTTCGATTCCTCCGATTGACTTTGCGGGATGGGGCACTACAAGTATGCACCCCCTCGTCTGGTTAGACAGCATTGATCGTATTGTGCAGTATTTATCTACCCTTAATACGTAGCTGGCTGAGTCATTCCTCCGCTCTCCAGTATTCTGGTTCTGGGGCGTGACAAGGTTTTAGTGGTGGCCCATGCAGGTCTAATTTTAGACTTGTGGGATGTTTTAATAGGATGTCTCAATCACACATATTCCTCTTTGATCTCATGATTCGTTACTCTCGACTCTAGCTTGACATTCCGGTATCCTTTGACTTCATTGATCTTTCCTGTCCGAGCGTTTGATTGTTCTTTTGTCCCTTTTCTTAGGGGTACTTCATCCGCATCTGCCAGGACTGGACAACAACAACAAGAGAAACACGGACAACCTGACCCTGTTGGTCAGCAACAAGGGCCGGTACTAACTCAGGAGACTATCCAAGAAGAAGTGATAGTAGAACCAGCAGCTGAACCGCAGTATCCGGAAGTTCCAATACCACCCATAGTTCTACCTACCCAAGTGGACACACCAGCCCTTCTCGAGATCATGAGAAGAATGATGGCTACTCATCAACATCAGATGTTGGCCCAGCAACGCATGCACACTCAGCTACAAGAGCAGAATATGTTGCTCAACCAAGGATTGCAGACGTGTCACCCTCATTTCCCATATTTTTCCGTATTTCGTATTTATACTCGTATCTGGATTTTTGGCATGTATTTTTATTTTTCTCAACTTGTGGAATTTCGGTATTTCTCGTATTTTGGGTTTTGACATGGCTCGGTTTTAATTGGATTGGGTTTGATTTGGTTTAATGAGTATTGGAACATCTTAGCCTATACTCCACCCTCAACACACCACATCCCACCCTCTTTAAAACTTTACCAACTTTTTCTCTCTTCTCATAAACCTCTATTAATTTTTTCTTCTCCTTCCTCTACACAACACTCTTCTCCTTCCTCTACACAACACCCACCCATAGGCAAGTGCACCTTGCCACCACATGAGAACCCCATTTTATTTGTCCATTTGCTAGTTTAGGACATGGTGATCAACATTAGAACTTGGTATTTTGTGATTTGGAGTCTCCATTGTTCTAGATCTAAGTTTTCTCTATTTTCAGTTTTGTATGGTTTTGATCTATTTTAGTTGGATTTTTATGGGTTTTGATGTTTCCATGTGGAAGAGAGTTCAATTCCACCCTGGTTGGAACTTTGGAAATTCGGATTTGGAGTTCGGATGGCCAAGTGGTGATGTTTTGAAGTTTTGGGAGCCATTGGAGCTTCTTCTCAGCCATGGGAAAGAAGACCCTTTCCCGTGCGTGCGTGCTTTTGCGCGAACGCAGCTCCCTTGCGTGCGTGCTTTTGTGCGTACGCAGCTCCCTTGCGTGCGTGCTTTTGTGCGTACGTAGCTCCCTTGCGTACGTGCTTTTGCGCGTACGCAGCTCCCTTGCGTGCGTGCTTTTGCGCGTACGCAGCTCCCTTGCGTGCGTGCTTTTGTGCGTACGCAGCTACCTTGCGTGCGTGCTTTTGCGCGTACGCAGCTCCCTTGCGTGCGTGCTTTTGTGCGTACGCAGCTCCCTTGTGTGCGTGCTTTTGTGCGTACGCAGCTCCCTTGCGTGCGTGCTTTTGCGCGTACGCAGCTCCCTTGCGTGCGTGCCCTTGCGCGTACGTACCTCCCTTGCGTGCGTGCCCTTGCATGCGTGTCCTTGTGCGTACGCTGCGTGACCCATGCACCCTGACCCCTTGCTTAACCCATTGGCTCTAGGAGTATTGGTTTTATTTCTTGACTTAGTTTCTTTGTTTGTGGATTGAGTTTTCCTGAGATCTGTTCAACACGGCACGACTATCTTGACCCGACACGGCCTAACACGGTTTCAAGTAATTGTTTATGACTAGTACGGTTCTCGAGGTTTTATGTGGATTATGATTTTGGTATTCTCTGATCTCCTTGCTAGTGACCCAGTGGGGTGCACACCTAACTTGTAACTTGTATTTAATCCTTGTGACTTGATAACTGGATAGTGGCCCGTGGCGGCGCACTCCTGACTTGTAGCATGACTTGATAACTTAACGCTGTTGCGACGGCTAACTTAACTTGACCTGCCTTGACACCGTGGGTAGTTCTTTCTTGCTTGCTTGTTAAATCCACTTGTCTTGTCTTGCATCATGTCTAGGATGGAACTCCTGAGTACCACGGTCAGGAGTACCTACTAAAATGGATTAAGGTTAATAACTAGAATAACACAGTAGTCATGAAGAGATGACACAGCTACAGGCAATCCCGTTACCTGGGCGCTCTTGGGATCTGTAGCCTGCCGACGAGTAGGGCGCATTTCCAGCACACTGTCATGTGTTGCACCTTCTAAGTCACCTAAGGGTACATGCATTCCTGGACGATGTACCCACCTGAATTCAACCCCTAATTTTCGACCTGGGTAACCTGGATGGTCTGCAGGGCTTGTGGCTGTGGAACAATCTCACTGCATCTTGTTAGTAATTAGGCCTGTGATAACCCTAGTTAGTTAAAGTAGTAAGCCGTAGTATCTGCTTGGCCGTGATTGATTGAATGAGGCATAACCAGTCTAGCCATGTCTTGATCCAGTACAAGATTGCTTCCTGTCTTGATTTATTACATTATTATCTTGCCGATAAATGGTGGGAAACCAAGTTCTGTTCAGGTGAAGGGTTACAACCCCGGTCCTTGTTTGGTTTACGGGTTGTAACCTGGTTATCGGAATAGTTCCATGGTTATCTCGTCGTATATCATCCTGACATGTTTTCGTAAATTTTAGTTTTACTATTAGACTTTCTTGTGCTAATTGCTTGCTTTTGTTGTTATTTCGTGGCCCCCTTGTGGCACTTGCTCTTTCTGGGGTTGACCCAGCTGGTTTTGTGTGGCCAGATTTCGGAGCAGCTCCCGAGGATCTACCAAGCTTCCAGCCCAATGGTGACAACTAGATGGAACCCGGGCCAAGAGTGGGTTTTCTTTTTTTGTCTTGCCCACTTCATTGTAAAACTATTCTTTTGAGGCGTTTAGCCGACTAGCACCTGTTAGCTCGATGCACTTTACTTACTGTCTGCCTACGGGCTGTGAACATGATTAACAAATCCTAGGGTTGATCATGTACGACTAAACTCTTGCTAGTCCTAACATTTTGTAACGACTAGCTTCATGATCAGCTAAATATATAATATTTGGGACGCCTTATTATTGTATATTTAATGATCATACATCTTGCGACCTTACTTACTTGTTTGTGATTGAGACATTAGGCTTGTTCATGACCATAAGAGACTGTTGGCTTGCAGTAAACCCTCATATATCTAGACAGCCGTGACCGTATATCGAGGTGGTTTCCATTTCAATATACGTAGCTAGCTATGTCTGCCCCCGCTCTCCAGTATTCCGGTTCTGGGGTGTGACATGGTTTAAGTGGTGGCCCATATAGGTCTTGTAAATCAAGATATGTGAGGGTTTACCAGATATATGTCTCAATCAGTACTCGTATTTGATCTCTGTTCGTTTCCTCTGAATCCCTGGATTCTTGCCCGGATCCTGTGCTTATATCATTGATCTGTCCTGGTCCTTTCCTTATTGTTCTCTGTGTCGTCTTCTTCAGCGGCACTGTACCTGGTCCTACCGATCAACGAGGTGGAGTACTTCCCGTGGGTCAGCAGCAACCCGGAGATCAAGTCCAGCATTCCGGGATAGCCTCCAGAGTTATGCCTACTGGAGGAGAGTCACCAGTTCGGCCCGTCCAGCCTGCAGAGCCAGATGATGGTACCTTAGTAAGTCTCATCAGAACCTTGATAGCTTTCCAGGATCGTCGAAGCGACGCCCTACACCAGACAGTTCAAGATGCTTTGACCCGAGACAGACTTCCAGGGAACCAGGCGGCAAACAGCTTCAAGCGATTGAACCCTCCTTTCTTCGACGGCAGCGAGGATGCGATTGCCGCGGATGCATGGCTTCAGGATATCGAGGTAATTCTGGAAGCAGCTAGGACACCCGAGAATGAGAAGGTAGCGGTGGTACGCCTGCAGTTGTTGGACTTGGCTCGCAGTTGGTTGGCGGCACAAGCCATGGGATTAGTGGCATCCATTGCTTGGACAGTGTTTAGAGAGAGATTCCAGACGATGTATTTTGATGCTGTGGCTCGGTACGACCTGCGGACCAGATTTACCAACTTGAAGTAATGAGGCAGGACAGTCGACAGTTATGCATCGGAGTTTTCTAGACTTAGTAGGTTTATCCCCACCTTGGTGGCGACCGAGTTTGATATGGCCCAGCGGTTCCAGCAGGGACTGCATTTGGAGATCTTGTTGGCGGTTGAGCAGTTCGAGCACCAGACGTTCGATGCAGTCTTGAGAACAGCTAGGAGGCATGAATACACCTCCCAGAGGATCGTGGATAGGACCGGAGGTAGGAAGCGGTCCCACAGTCAGATGCACCAATCATCTGCCCCAGCCCCGGCAGCTAGGGGATTGACCACTGGGACTCCGAGGCGGGCGGCCTCAGTAACGTCGGTTCAGCATTCGACCCCAACGTACCCGCAGCAGCAGAAGCAGAAGCAGACTTCCGCGATGGGATGTTCTCATTGCGGGAAGCCAGGGCATGTGGTGGCAGACTGTCGTAGGGCACAGGGATTGTGCCTGGCTTGTGGAGCAGCAGATCATAGGATAGGGGCTTGCCCGAATAGGGGTGGTTCATCAGCATCCAACCCTTCTAGCTCTTCGGTGAGAGGATCGGCCCCAGCACCAGTTCAGCAGCAGCAGTATCAGTCTTCGAGATCCTTGCCGCCTCAGTCTCAGGCATTCCAGCAACAAGACCGCCAGCAGTATACACAAGCCCAAGCTTAGACCCAGAATAGGCAGAGAGGTTTCCAGCAGAGGGGACCAGCAGCCAGAGGACAAGGTCAGGCCATGATGATGGCTATGGAAGAAGAAGTTGTACCAGGTAAGGTTATGGCTGGTACTATTCTCGTCAACTCCTCTCCAGCGTCTGTATTATTTGATTCTGGTGCATCGCATTTATTTATGTCTGCACGATTCGCGACACGGATAGGATTGGAGCCCGAGTCATTATCAGTGAGGCTCAATATACTTACTGGTATTGGCCTTGTGGGAGTAGATCGAGTGTTTTCTTCGTGTCGGATCGTAGTTAGCGATAGAGAGTTCCCCACTAGATTCATAGAGTTTCCTATGGCAGACTATGATATAGTCCTAGGCATGGATTGGTTGAGGAACCAGTATGCTAGGATAGACTGCCATATTGGCAAAGTTGTCTTTAGTATCCCCGACAAGCCAGAGTTTTCGTTTTCCAGAGGCGTAGTGGAGCCATCTTCTCCAGTATTGCGTATGGCAGTAGCAGCAGTGCAGTTACCCCGGATAGTTGAAGAATTTCTAGATGTCTTTCCATCGGAGCTTCCAGGGATGCCGTCGGAGCGGAAGATTGAGTTCACTATAGACTTGATTCCCGGGACAGCACCAGTATCAGAGTGAGTCTATAGGATGGCGCCTTCAGAGTTGGAAATTTTATACAAGATGATTGAAGAACTGAGGACCAAGGGATTCATCCGTGCTAGTGGATCGCCTTGGGGAGCCCCGATGCTTCTTGTGAAAAAGAAGGATGGTACGTCCAGGCTATGTGTTGATTATCGTACCTTGAATTCGGTGACAATCAAGAACAGATACCCTCTTCCGAGGATAGATGACTTGTTTGATCAGCTCAGAGGGGCTTCAGTGTTCTCGAAGATCGATTTACGGTCGGGATACCACCAGATCAGAGTCAGAGAGCAGGACATCCCGAAGACAGCATTCAGATCGAGGTATGGACATTGGGAGTTCCTTGTTATGCCCTTTGGAGCGACCAATACGCCGGCCGTATTCATGGACCTCATGTATCGCATTTTTATGCCTTACTTGGATCAATTTGTGATCGTGTTCCTGGATGACATCCTGGTCTACAGCAAAAGTGAAGTAGAGCATGAGCAGTATCTCAGAGTCGTCCTCCAGACGCTTAGGGAGCATCAGTTGTACGCCAAGTTCAGTAAATGCGAGTTCTGGCTCGATCGTATTTCATACTTGGGTCACATCATTACCCGAGGAGGAGTGGAAGTGGATCCCCAGAAGATTGTGGCTATCGAGTCGTGGCCGGTACCCAGCTCAGTGGCAGAGGTTCGCAGCTTTCTTGGATTGGTCGGCTACTACCGACGGCTCGTTTCAGATTTCGCAAGGATTTCAGCGCCGATGACCCAGTTGACTCGCAAGGATGTGCCGTTTGTTTGGACAGCAGAGTGTCAGGAATCATTCGAGAAGTTGAAGCAAGGTTTGATAACGGCTCCCATTCTTACCCTTCCAGATGGGACCGGAAGATTCACAGTTTATTGCGACGCTTCAGGCAGAGGATTGGGGTGTGTCTTGATGCAGCATGGAAAGGTAATATCTTATGCGTCACGTCAACTACATGATCATGAGAAGAATTACCCGACCTACGACTTAGAATTGGCGACGGTAGTGTTTGCTTTGAAGTTGTGAAGACACTACCTGTACGAAGATAGAGTGGAGATCTTTACTGATCATAAGAGCCTGAAGTATGTTTTCATCCAGAAGGACCTTAATATGCGGCAGAGAAGATGGCTCGAGCTACTGGTGGACTATGATGTGGATTTGCAGTATCATCCCGGGAAGGCCAACGTTGTAGCAGATGCATTGAGCAGGAGAGCCGGAGTTTATTTCCTGACGGTGCAACCAGAATTATTGGCAGATCTTTAGAAGATGGAAATTGAAGTGGTTCTTCCAACCAGCGTGGCATTGATGGCCAGCCTACAGGTTCAGTCCAGCATAGTTGAGAGAATCCTAGTGGCGCAGTCAACAGATTCCAAGATCCAGTGACTCAGAGCAGAGTGTGAAGCAAGAAGAAGGCCAGAGTTATGTATCCATGAAGACGGTACACTTCGGCACGACACTCGTCTTTGTGTACCCAGTAGAGATATCAGACAGAAAGTCATGGCAGAAGCCTACAGTTCGTAATATTCTATTCATCCGGGTGGTACGAAGATGTACCGTGATATTCATCAGCATTTCTGGTGGAATGGCATAAAGAGGGAGATAGCCCAGTTTGTCTCTCGGTGTTTGGTTTGCCAACAGGTTAAAGCTGAACATCAGAGGCCCGTTGGACTTCTTCAACCCTTACCGATCCCAGAATGGAAATAGGAACATATAACCATGAATTTCGTGACTGGATTGCCCAGATCTTCGGCCGACAGAGATGCTATTTGGGTAATTGTGGACAGGCTTACCAAGGTGGCACACTTTCTCCCATTCAGAGTTGGACAGTCGACGGCGCAGTTAGCAGAGATGTATCTCAGGCAGATCGTCATGCTTCACGGTGTGCCAGTCAGCATCACCACGGACAGGGATTCAAGATTCACATCACACTTTTGGCGCAGCTTGTAGAAGAGTTTGGGGACTCGCCTTCAATTCAGCTCAGCTTATCACTCGGAGACGGATGGTCAATCAGAGCGCATAATCCAGACCCTTGAAGATATGTTGAGATCCTGTACCCTTGACTTCGGTGGTTCATGGGAGAATCATCTGCACCTGGTGGAATTCTCATACAACAACAGTTATCAGGCCAGTATACAGATGGTACCTTTCGAGGCTCTTTATGGCAGGAAGTGTAGATCCCCGCTAGCATGGGACGATATCGGGGAGAGGCAGTTGCTCGGACCCGAATTGATTTCCCAAACGGTTGAAGTGGTCAGGAAGGTCAGAGATCACCTCCGAGTTGCCCAGGACCGCCAGCGCCATTGGGCCGATGCTCATCGGCGTCCCTTAGAATTTGCTGTCGGCGACCATGTATTCCTTAGGATCTCGCCTAACCGCGGCGTCATTCGCTTTGGCGTGCGGAGAAAGCTTAGTCCTAGGTATATAGGGCCGTTCAATATTCTAGAGCGAGTAGGAGATGTATCCTATCGTCTCGCTCTTCCGCCGTCGCTAAGTGAGGTGCATGATGTATTCCATGTGTCCCAATTACGACGGTATATTCCAGACCCGTGCCACATCCTAGACCATTCGGAATTGGTTGTTGGTACCAACCTTTCGTATGAGGAGAGGCCCGTGTCTATATTGGACCGGAGGGAGAAGATACTCAAGAACAAGACTATTAAATTAGTCCGTGTTGCTCGGGGTCATCACTCTCTAGGTGAGTCAACGTGGGAGCGTGAGGACGACATCCGATTGCGATATCCCTACCTGTTTGACTCGTGAGGTATAATGTCTTTCTTATGCCTTACATTTTTCCTTCCTTGCTGGCATTGTATGATTGTATGATTGAACTGCTTAGTGTAACTTGCCTATGCTTAATGTAGCTTGTCGTGACAATCTCTAGCTCCTTGATTAAATTCCGAGGACAAAATTCTTTTAAGGTGGGTAGAGTTGTCACCCTCATTTTTCGTATTTTTCTGTATTTCGTATTTATACTCGTATCTGGATTTTGGCATATATTTTTATTTTTCTCAACTTGTGGAATTTCGATATTTCTCGTATTTTGGGTTTTGACATGGCTCGGTTTTAATTGGATTGGTTTTGGTTTGGTTTACTGAGTATCGGAACACCTTAGCCTATACTCCACCCTCAACACACCACATTCCACCCTCTTTAAAACTCGACCAACTTTTTCTCTCTCCTCATAAACCTCCATTAATTTCTTCTTCTCCTTCCTCTACACAACACTCTTCTCCTTCCTCTACACAACATCCACCCATAGGCAAGTGCACCTTGCCACCATATGAGAACCCCATTTTATTTGTCCATTTGCTAGTTTAGGACATGGTGGTCAATATTAGAACTTAGTATTTTGTGATTTGGAGTCTCCATTGTTCTAGATCTAAGTTTTCTCTATTTTTGGTTTTGTATGGTTTTGATCTATTTAAGTTGGATTTTTATAGGTTTTGATGTTTCCATGTGGAAGAGAGTTCAATTCCACCCTGGTTGGAACTTTGGAAATTCGGATTTGGAGTTCGGATGGCCAACTGATGATGTTTTGAAGTTTTCGGAGCCATTGGAGCTTCTTCTCAGCCATGGGAAAGAAGACCCTTTCCCTTGCATGCGTGCTTTTACGCATACGCAGCTCCCTTGCGTGCGTGCTTTTGCGCGTACGCAGCTCCCTTGCGTACGTGCTTTTGTGCGTACGCAGCTCCCTTGCGTGCGTGCTTTTGCGCGTACGCAGCTCCCTTGTGTGCGTGCTTTTGCGCGTATCCCTTGCGTGCGTGCTTTTGTGCGTACGCAGCTCCCTTGTGTGTATGCATTTGCGCGTACGCAGCTCCCTTGCGTGCGTGCTTTTGCGCGTACACAGCTCCCTTGCGTGCGTGCTTTTGTGCGTACGCAGCTCCCTTGCGTGCGTGCTTTTACGCGTACGCAGCTTCCTTGCGTGCGTGCCCTTGCGTGTACGCAGCTCCCTTGCGTGCGTGCCCTTGCATACGTGTCCTTGCGCGTACGCTGCATGACCCATGCACCCTGACCCCTTGCTTAACCCATTGGCTCTAGGAGTATTGGTTTTATTTCTTGACTTGGTTTCTTTGTTTGTGGATTGAGTTTTCCTGAGATCTGTTCAACACGGCACGACTATCTTAACCCGACACGGCCTAACACGGTTTTCAAGTAATTGTTTATGACTAGTTCGGTTCTCGGGGTTTTCTGTGTATTATGATTTTGGTATTCTCTGATCTCCTTGCTAGTGATCCAGTGGGGTGCACACCTAACTTGTAACTTGTATTTAATCCTTGTGACTTGATAACTGGATAGTGGCCCATGGCGGCGCACTCCTGACTTGTAGCATGACTTGATAACTTAACGCTGTTGCGACGGCTAACTTAACTTGACCTGCCTTGACACCGTGGGTAGTTCTTTCTTGCTTGCTTATTAAATCCACTTGTCTTGTCTTGCATCATGTCTAGGATGGAACTCCTGAGTACCACGGTCAGGAGTACCTACTAAAATGGATTAAGGTTAATAACTAGAATAACACAATAGTCATGAAGAGATGACACAGCTACAGGCAATCCCGTTACCTGGGTGCTCTTGGGATCTGTAGCCTGCCGACGAGTAGGGCACATTTCCAGCACACTGTCATGTGTTGCACCTTATAAGTCACCTAAGGGTACATGCGTTCCTGGACGATGTACCCACCTGAATTCAATCCCTAATTTTTGACCTGGGTAACCTGGATGGTCTGTAGGGCTTGTGGCTGTGGAATAATCTCACTGCATCTTGTTAGTAATTAGGCCTGTGATAACCCTAGTTAGTTAAAGTAGTAAGCCGTAGTATCTGCTTGGCCGTGATTGATTGAATGAGGCATAACCAGTCTAGCCATGTCTTGATCCAGTACAAGATTGCTTCCTGTCTTGATTTATTACATTATTATCTTGCCGATAAATGGTGGGAAACCAAGTTCTGTTCAGGTGAAGGGTTACAACCTCGGTCCTTGTTTGGTTTACGGGTTGTAACCTGGTTATCGGAATAGTTCCATGGTTATCTCGTCGTATATCATCCTGACATGTTTTCGTAAATTTTAGTTTTACTATTAGACTTTCTTGTACTAATTGCTGGCTTTTGTTCTTATTTCGTGGCCCCCTTGTGGCACTTACTCTTTCTGGGGTTGACCCAGCTAGTTTTGTGTGGCCAGATTTCGGAGCAGCTTCCGAGGATCTACCAAGCTTCCAGCCCAATGGTGACAACTAGACGGAACCCGGGCCAAGAGTGGGTTTTCCTTTTTTGTCTTGCCCACTTCATTATAAAACTATTCTTTTGAGGCGTTTAGCCGACGAGCACCTGTTAGCTCGATGCACTTTACTTACTGTCTGCCTACGGGCTGTGAACATGATTAACAAATCCTAGGGTTGATCATGTACGACTAAACTCTTGCTAGTCCTAACATTTTGTAACGACTAGCTTCATGATCAGCTGAATATGTAATATTTGGGACGCCTTATTATTGTATATTTAATGATCATACATCTTGCGACCTAACTTACTTGTTTGTGATTGAGACATTAGGCTTGTTCATGACCATAAAAGATTGTTGGCTTGTAGTAAACCCTCATATATCTAGACAGCCGTGACCGTATATCGAGGTGGTTTCCATTTCAATATACGTAGCTGGCTATGTCTGCCCCCACTCTCCAGTATTCTGGTTCTGGGGCATGACATGGTTTAAGTGGTGGCCCATACAGGTCTTGTAAATCAAGATATGTGAGGGTTTACCAGATAGATGTCTCAATCAGTACTCGTCCTTGATCTCTGTTCGTTTCTTCTGAATCCCTGGATTCTTGCCCTGATCCTGTGCTTATATCATTGATCTGTCCTGGTCCTTTTCTTATTGTTCTCTGTGTCGTCTTCTTCAGCGGCACTGTACCTGGTCCTACCGATCAACGAGGTGGAGCACTTCCCGTGGGTCAGCAGCAACCCAGAGATCAAGCCCAGCATTCTGGGGTAGCCTCCAGAGTTGTGCCTATTGGAGGAGAGTCACCAGTTCGGCCCGTCCAGCCCGCAGAGCCAGATGATGGTACCTTAGTAGGCCTCATCAGAACCTTGATAGCTTCCCAGGATCGTCAAAGCGACGCCCTGCACCAGACAGTTCAAGATGCTTTGACCCGAGGCGGACATCCAGGGAACCAGGCGGCAAACAGCTTTAAGCGATTGAACCCTCCTTTCTTCGACGGCAGCGAGGATGCGATTGCCGCGGATGCATGGCTTCAGGATACCGAGGTGATTCTGGAAGCAGCTAGGACACCCAAGAGTAAGAAGGTAGCGGTGGTACGCCTGCAGTTGTTGGACTTGGCTCGCAGTTGGTGGGCGGCGCAAGCCATGGGATTAGTGGCACCCATTGCTTGGGCAGTGTTTAGAGAGAGATTCCAGACGAAGTATTTCGATGCTGTGGCTCGGTACCACCTGCAGACCAGATTTATCAACTTGAAGCAAGGAGGCAGAACAGTCGACAGTTATGCATCGGAGTTTTCTAGACTTAGTAGGTTTGCCCCCACCTTGGTGGCGACCGAGTTTGATAGGGCCCAGCGGTTCCAGCAGGGACTGCATTTGGAGATCTTGTTGGCGGTTGAGCAGTTCGAGCCCCGACAGCTAGGGGATTGACCATTGGAACTCCGAGGCGGGCGGCCTCAGTAACGTCGGTTCTGTATTCGACCCCGACGTACCCGTAGCAGCAGAAGCAGAAGCAGACTTCTACGATGGGATGTTCTCATTGCGGGAAGCCAGGGCATGTGGTGGCAGACTGTCGCAGGGCGCAGGGATTGTGCCTGGCTTATGGAGCAGCAGATCATAGGATAGGGGCTTGCCCGAATAGGGGTGGTTCATCAGCATCCAACCCTTCTAGCTCTTCGGTGAGAGGACCGGCCCCAGCACCAGTTCAGCAGCAGCAGTATCAGTCTTCGAGACCCTTGCCGCCTTAGTCTCAGGTATTCCAGCAACAACACCCCAACAGTATGCACAAGCCCAAGCTCAGACCCAGAATAGGCAGAGAGGTTTCCAGCAGAGGGGACCAGCAGCCAGAGGACAAGGTCAGGCCATGATGATGGCTATGGAAGAAGAAGTTGCACTAGGTGAGGTTGTGGCAGGTACTATTCTCGTCAACTCCCCTCCAGCGTCTGTATTATTTGATTCTGGTGTATCGCATTCATTTATGTCTGCACGATTCGCGACACGGATAGGATTGGATCCCGAGTCATTATCAGTGAGGCTCAATATACTTACTGGTAATGGCCTTGTGGGAGTAGATCGAGTGTTTTCTTCGTGTCGGATCGTAGTTAGCGGTAGGGAGTTCCCCGCTAGATTCATTGAGTTTCCTATGACAGACTATGATGTAGTCCTAGGCATGGATTGGTTGAGGAACTAGTATGCTAGGATAGACTGCCATATTGGCAGAGTTGTCTTTAGTATCCCCGGCGAGCCAGAGTTTTCGTTTTCCAGAGGCGCAGTGGAGCCATCTTCCCTAGCATTGCGTATGGCAGTAGCAGCAGTGCAGTTATCCCGGATAGTTGAAGAGTTTCCAGATGTCTTTCCAGAGGAGCTTCCAGGGATGCCGCCGGAGCGGAAGATTGAGTTCACTATAGACTTGATTCTCGGGATAGCACCAGTATCAGAGCGAGTCTACAGGATAGCACCTTCAGAGTTGGAAATTTTATACAAGATGATTGAAGAACTGAGGACCAAGGGATTCATCCGGGCTAGTGGATCGCCTTGGGGAGCCCCGATGCTTCTTATGAAAAAGAAGGATGGTACGTCCAGGCTATGTGTTGATTATCGTACCTTGAATTCGGTGACAATCAAGAACAGATACCCTCTTCCGAGGATAGAGGACTTGTTTGATCAGCTCAGAGGGGCTTCAGTGTTCTCGAAGATCAACTTACGGTCGGGATACCACCAGATCAGAGTCAGAGAGCAGGACATCCCGAAGACAGCATTCAGATCAAGGTATGGACATTGGGAGTTCCTTGTTATGCCCTTTGGAGCGACCAATGCGCCGACCGTATTCATGGACCTCATGAATCATATTTTCATGCCTTACTTGGATCAATTTGTGATCGTGTTCCTGGATGACATCCTGGTCTACAGCAAAAGTGAAGCAGAGCATGAGCAGCATCTCAGAGTCGTCCTCCAGACGCTTGGGGAGCATCAGTTGTACGCCAAGTTCAGTAAATGCGAGTTCTGGCTCGATCGCATTTCATACTTGGGTCACATCATTATCCGAGGAGGAGTGGAAGTGGATCCCCAGAAGATTGTGGCTATCGAGTCATGGCCGGTACCCAGCTCAGTGGCAGAGGTTCGCAGCTTCCTTGGATTGGCCGGCTACTACCGACGGTTCGTTTCAGATTTTGCAAGGATTTCAGCGCCGATGACCCAGTTGACCCGCAAGGATGTGCCGTTTGTTTGGACAGCAGAGTGTCAGGAATCATTTGAGAAGTTGAAGGAAGGTTTGATAACGGCTCCCATTCTCACCCTTCCATATGGGACCGGAGGATTCACAGTTTATTGCGATGCTTCAGGCAGAGGATTGGGGTGTGTCTTGATGCAGCATAGGAAGGTAATATCTTATGCGTCACGTCAACTACGTGATCATGAGAATAATTACCCGACCCACGACTTGGAATTGGCGGCGGTAGTGTTTGCTTTGAAGTTGTGGAGACACTACCTGTACGGAGATAGAGTGAAGATCTTTACTGATCATAAGAGCCTGAAGTATGTTTTCACCCAGAAGGACCTTAATATGCGGCAGAGAAGATGGCTCGAGCTACTGGTAGACTATGATGTAGATTTGCAGTATCATCCCGGAAAGGCCAATATTGTAGCAGATGCATTGAGCAGGAGAGCCGGAGTTTATTTCCTGACGGCGTAACCAGAATTATTGGCAGATCTTCAGAAGATGGGAATTGAAGTGGTTCTTCCAACCAGCGTGGCATTGATGGCCAGCCTATAGGTTCAGTCCAGCATAGTTGAGAGAATCCGGGCGGCGCAGTCAACAGATTCCAAGATCCAGCGACTCAGAGCACAGTGTGAAGCAGAAAGAAGGCCAGAGTTATGTATCCATGAAGATGGTGCACTTCGGCACGACACTCGTCTTTGTGTACCCAGTGGAGATATCAGACAGAAAGTCATGGCAGATGCCCACAGTTCGCAATATTATATTCATCCGGGTGGTACGAAGATGTACCGTGATATTCGTCAGCATTTCTGGTGGAATGGCATGAAGAGGGAGATAGCCCGGTTTGTCTCTCGGTGTTTGGTTTGCCAACAGGTTAAAGCTGAACATCAGAGGCCCGCTGGACTTCTTCAACCCTTACCGATCCCAGAATGGAAATGGGAACATATAACCATGGATTTCGTGACCGGATTACCCAGATTTCCAGCCGACAGAGATACTATTTGGGTAATTATGGACAGGCTTACCAAGGTGGCATACTTTCTTCCATTCAGAGTTGGACAGTCGACGGCGCAATTAGCAGAGATGTATCTCAGGCAGATCGTCAGGATTCATGGTGTGCCAGTCAGCGTCACCTCGGACAGGGATTCAAGATTCACATCACACTTTTGGTGCAGCTTACAAAAGAGTTTGGGGACTCGCCATCAATTCAGCTCAGCTTATCACCCGCAGACGGATGGTCAATCAGAGCGCACAATCCAGACCCTTAAAGATATGTTGAGATCCTGTACCCTTGACTTCGATGGTTCATGGGAGAATCATCTGCACCTGGTGGAATTCTCGTACAACAATAGTTATCAGGCCAGTATCCAGATGGCACCTTTCGAGGCTCTTTATGGCAGGAAGTGCAGATCCCCGCTAGCATGGAACGATGTCGGGAAGAGGCAGATGCTCGGACCTGAATTGATTTTTCAGACGGTTGAAGTGGTCAGGAAGGTCAGAGATCACCTCCGAGTTGCCCAGGACCGCTAGCGCCATTGGGCCGATGCTCATCGGCGTCCCTTAGAATTTGCTGTCGGCGACCATGTATTCCTTAGGATCTCGCCTATCCGCGGCGTCATTCGCTTTGGCGTGCGGGGAAAGCTTAGTCCTAGGTATATAGGGCCGTTCGATATTCTAGAGCGAGTAGGAGATGTATCCTATCGTCTCGCTCTTCCGCCGTCGCTAAGTGAGGTGCATGATGTATTCCATGTGTCCCAATTACGACGGTATATTCCGAACCCGAGCCATATCCTAGACCATTCGGAATTAGTTGTTGGTACCAACCTTTCGTATGAGGAGAGGCCCGTGTCTATATTGGACCGGAGGGAGAAGATACTCAAGAACAAGGCTATTAAATTAGTCCGTGTTGCTTGGGATCATCACTCTCTAGGTGAGTCAACGTGGGATATTCCTACCTGTTTGACTCGTGAGGTATAATGTCTTTCTTATGCCTTACGTTTTCCCTTCCTTGCTTGCATTGTATGATTGAACTGCTTAGTGTAACTTGCCTGTACTTAATGTAGCCTGTCGTGACAATCTCTAGCTCCTTGATTAAATTTCGAGGACGGAATTCTTTTAAGGTGGGTAGAGTTGTCACCCTCATTTCCTGTATTTTTTCGTATTTCGTATTTATACTCGTATCTGGATTTTGGCAAGTATTTTTATTTTTCTCAACTTGTGGAATTTCGGTATTTCTTGTATTTGGGTTTTGACATGGCTCGATTTTAATTGGATTGGGTTTGGTTTGGTTTAATGAGTATTGGAACACCTTAGCCTATACTCCACCCTCAACACACCACATCCCACCCTCTTTAAAACTCCACCAACTTTTTCTCTCTCCTCATAAACCTCTATTAATTTTTTCTTCTCCTTTCTCTACACAACACTCTTCTCCTTCCTCTACAAAACACCCATCCATAGGCAAGTGCACCTTGCCACCACATGAGAACCCCATTTTATTTGTCCATTTGCTAGTTTAGGACATGGTGATCAACATTAGAACTTGGTATTTTGTAATTTGGAGTCTCCATTATTCTAGATCTAAGTTTTCCCTATTTTCGATTTTGCAGGATTTTGATCTATTTAAGTTGGATTTTTATGGGTTTTGATGTTTCCATGTGGAAGAGAGTTCAATTCCACCCTGGTTGGAACTTTGGAAATTCGGATTTGGAGTTCGGATGGCCAAGTGGTGATGTTTTAAAGTTTTGGGAGCCATTGGAGCTTCTTCTCAGCCATGGGGAAGAAGACCCTTTCGCTTGCGTGCGTGCTTTAGCGCGTACGCAGCTCCCTTGCGTGCGTGCTTTTGTGCGTACGCAACTCCCTTGCGTGCGTGCTTTTGCGCGTACGCAGCTCCCTTACGTGCGTGCTTTTGCGCGTACGCAGCTCCCTTGCATGCGTGCTTTTCTGCGTACGCAGCTCCCTTGCGTGCGTGCTTTTGCGCGTACGCAGCTCCCTTGCGTGCGTGCCCTTGCGCGTACGCAGCTCCCTTATGTGCGTGCCCTTGCATGCGTGTCCTTGCACGTACGCTGCGTGACCCATGCACCCTGACCCCTTGCTTAACCCATTGGCTCTAGGAGTAATGGTTTTATTTCTTGACTTGGTTTCTTTGTTTGTGGATTGAGTTTTCCTGAGATCTGTTCAACACGGCATGACTATCAGGACTCGACACGACCTAACACGGTTTTCAAGTAATTGTTTATGACTAGTACAGTTCTCGGGGTTTTCTGTGGATTATGATTTTGGTATTCTCTTATCTCCTTGCTAGTGACCCAGTGGGGTGCACACCTAACTTGTAACTTGTATTTAATCCTTGTGACTTGATAACTAGATAGTGGCCCGTGGTGGCGCACTCCTGACTTATAGCATGACTTGATAACTTAACGCTGTTGCGACGGCTAACTTAATTTGACCTGCCTTGACACCGTGGGTAGTTCTTTCTTGCTTGCTTGTTAAATCCACTTGTCTTGTCTTGCATCATGTCTAGGATGGAACTCCTGAGTACCACGGTCAGGAGTACCTACTAAAATGGATTAAGGTTAATAACTAGAATAACACAGTAGTCATGAAGAGATGACACAGCTACAGGCAATCCCGTTACCTGGGCGCTCTTGGGATCTGTAGCCTACCGACGAGTAGGGCGCATTTCTAGCACACTATCATGTGTTGCACCTTCTAAGTCACCTAAGGGTACATGCGTTCCTGGACGATGTACCCACCTAAATTCAACCCCTAATTTTCGACCTGGGTAACCTGGATGGTCTGCAGGTCTTGTGGCTGTGGAATAATCTCACTGCATCTTGTTAGTAATTAGGCCTGTGATAACCCTAGTTAGTTAAAGTAGTAAGCCGTAGTATCTGCTTGGCCGTGATTGATTGAATGAGGCATAACCAGTCTAGCCATGTCTTGATCCAGTACAAGATTGCTTCCTATCTTGATTTATTACATTATTATCTTGCCGATAAATGGTGGAAAACCAAGTTCTGTTCAGGTGAAGGGTTACAACCCCGGTCCTTGTTTGGTTTACGGGTTGTAACCTGGTTATCGGAATAGTTCCATGGTTATCTCGTCGTATATCATCCTGACATGTTTTCGTAAATTTTAGTTTTACTATTAGACTTTTTTGTGCTAATTGCTGGCTTTTGTTCTTATTTCTTGGCCCCCTTGTGGCACTTGCTCTTTCTGGGGTTGACCCAGCTGGTTTTGTGTGGCCAGATTTCGGAGCAGCTCCCGAGGATCAACCAAGCTTCCAGCCCAATGGTGCCAACTAGACGGAACCCGGGCCAAGAGTGGGTTTTCCTTTTTTGTCTTGCCCACTGCATTGTAAAACTATTCTTTTGAGACGTTTAGCTGACGAGCACCTGTTAGCTCGATGCACTTTACTTACTGTCTGCCTACGGGCTGTGAACATGATTAACAAATCCTAGGGTTGATCATGTACGACTAAACTCTTGCTAGTCCTAACATTTTGTAACGACTAGCTTCATGATCAGCTGAATATGTAATATTTGGGACGTCTTATTATTGTATATTTAATGATCATACATCTTGCGACCTTACTTACTTGTTTGTGATTGAGACATTAGGCTTGTTCATGACCATAAAAGACTGTTGGCTTGTAGTAAACCCTCATATATCTAGACAGCCGTGATCGTATATCGAGGTGGTTTCTATTTTAATATACGTAGCTGGCTGTGTCTGCCCCCGCTCTCTAGTATTCTGGTTCTGAGGCGTGACAAGACGGCTTTGGAAAGAGAAATGAGGACTAATTTAGGAGCATCAGCCAGGTTTTACAAGTACAACCCTCGCCGTTTCGAGGGCACGGAGGATGCCATCTCAGCAGATGTATGGCTTAAGGATATTGAGGCTATTCTGACAGCAGGCAAGGTATCGGCAGAAGAACGTGTGGATCTAATAAAGTTGTTACTTCAGGATCTCGCACATGATTAGTGGGAATCAGAGGAAGTGGGCATCAGACGTCCTGTGGCTTGGGACGATTTCACTACAAGATTCAAGACCAAGTACTATGGAGTTGTGGCACAGTTTGAGCTACAACAGAAGTTTATCAACCTCAGGCAGGCCGACAAGACTGTAGATGCTTATGCAGCGGAGTTCTGCAGATTGAGTAGATTCTTCCCAAAGATGGTAGCAACAGAGAGCCAAAGGGCTATGACGTTTCAGCAAGGGTTTCATCTTGAGCTCTTGCAATTGATAGAGGGGCACAATTATCAAACTTTTGACGAAGTATTGACGGCAACTCGAAGGCATGAGATCACCATTCAGAGGCTTGCGGCAAGGACTGGGGGTCAGAAGAGATCCCACAGTCAGATTGAAGGAGGAGGGGGAGCAGCGCCCCGAACAGCAGCACCATCCACTGGCATTCGTATCCACAATGTAGCGATAGGAGGACCAGCACCACCACCCAACCCCCGACGGGCTGCACTTATTGTGGAAAGATGGGGCATACTAGAGATGTGTGTCGGACATTGAATGGACTGTGTCTGATATGTGGAAATCTAGACCATCGGGTTACCATATGTCCCATGAATTCGAGGTCAGGTGGACCAGGGCAACAGTTTCCTGCTCTGCCCGTACCAGGGGCAGGCCAGTATCGAGGACCAGCGGTGGCAGTAAGGCCGTTGGCACAGCGTCCGTTAATACCGCAGGCTCAGATGTTTCGGCAGCAGGGGCCGCCGATGCAGCAACACCAGCATAGACCACCCCAGCATCATCAAGGAAGGGGCCAGCAACAACATCAGGCTAGGCCGTAACATAGAAACCAGCAAGGAGGTCGAGGGCAAGCATTCACTCTGTCCTTGGAGAAGGCATTGGCATCGGAAGATGTTGTGGCAGGTAACATTCTCGTCGCCTCATATCCCGCAGTAGCATTGTTTGATTCGGGAGCATCCCATTCATTTATATCTGCACAATTTGCGGCACGACTAGGAATGGAGTTCGAGGCATTGCCAGGGAGGTTAAATATACTCACTGGTAATGGGCTCGTAGGAGTTAGTAGAGTTATTTTAGCATGTAGCATTATAGTTTGCGGGCATTCCTTACCCGTCCGGTTGATAGAATTTTCTGTTGGAAATTTTGACGTTATCTTAGGCATGGACTGGCTGAAAGACAGTCATGCGACAATAGATTGTCGTAGAGGGAGTGTGTCTTTTGATATTCCAGGCATGAAGCGGTTCACCTTAGTCAGATCAGGGGCAACTCAACAAGAGCAGGGAGTAATAACGGCAATGGAAGAAGTTCAGATTCCGAAGGTAGTTGAAGAATTTCTAGACGTATTTCCTGAAGAACTCCCAGGTCTACCACCGGTTAGAGATATTAAGTTCAGTATAGAATTGGCACCTGGAACTAAACCGATATCAGATCGAGTTTACAGAATGGCAGATTCAGAGCAGGCCAAGGTATATCAGCATATAGAGGAACTGAAGGAGAAGAAGTTTATCCAAGCCAGCATATCGTCGTGGACAGCACCAGTAGTACTTGTGGGGAAGAAGGATGGGTCATCCAGATTGTGCATTGACTACAGGAAGCTTAACGCGGCAACAGTGAAGAACAAGTACCCATTACCCAGGATCGACGACTTATTTGATCAGTTGAGCAAAGCTAGAGTTTTCTCTAAGATAGATCTTCGTTCTGGGTACCATCAGGTGAGGGTTCGGAAGGAGGATATTCCCAAGACAGCATTCAGGTCGAAGTATGGGCATTATGAATTCTTAGTAATACCGTTTGGTTTGACCAATGCTCCAGCAATATTCATGGATTTGATGAATCACATCTTTATGCCATACTTAGACCAGTTTGTCGTGTTTCTTGACAACATTCTCGTATACTCTGCTAGTGAAGAGGAGCATGAAGACCACCTCAGGAAAGTGTTACAGGTTCTGAGAGAGAACCAGTTGTATGCCAAGCTCAGCAAGTGTGAGTTTTGGTCGGATCACATTTCATTTTTGGGTCACATCATATCAGGAGCTGGAGTAGCAGTAGATCCCAAGAAGGTAGAAGCAGTAGAAAGTTGGCCAGTACCCAAGACCATAGCAGATGTGCGGAGTTTCTTGGGATTGGCAGGATATTACAGAAGGTTTGTGTCAGACTTTGCAAGGCTTTCAGCACCCATGACCCGTTTGACCCGGAAGGATGTACCATTCGTTTGGTCGGCAGAATGTCAGGCATCATTCAAGACTTTGAAGCAGAAGTTGATATCAGCACCTATTCTTACATTGCCAGTTGGACCCGGAGGTTTTACAGTATATTGTGATGCGTCAGGTAAAGGACTTGGATGTGTCCTTATGCAACATGGGAAGGTGATAGCATATGCATCTAGGCAGCTTCGGGACCACGAGAAGAATTATCCAACTCATGATTTGGAGTTAGCGGCAGTAGTGTTTGCTTTGAAGCTATGGAGGCATTACTTATATGGTGACCGAGTGGACATGTACACAGACCATAAAAGTCTGAAGTACATCTATACTCAGAAGGAACTAAACATGAGACAGAGAAGATAGCTGGAGTTGATCAAGGATTATGACGTGGAGCTTCAGTATCATCCAGGCAAGGCTAATGTAGTAGCAGACGCTCTCAGCAGGAGAGGCGGCGCATTTATGTTGACAACACAGAGACATATCTTAGAAGACCTTCAGGAGATGGGCATCGAAGTTATACTTCCTAGTGATGTAGGAGTTCTAACAAGTCTGCAAGTTCAATCCGACTTGGTAGGCAGGATCAAGGCAGCTCAGGCACAAGACCCAAGGATTCAGAAGCTTAGGGCAGAGTGTGAGTCAGGACTCAGGAAGGAGATAAGAATTCATGAAGATGGTATACTTAGGTTTGGATCACGTCTATGTGTGCCTGGTGGAGATATCAGACAGGAGGTTATGGCAGAAGCTCACAGTTCTCAGTATTCTATTCATCCTGGAGGGACCAAGATGTACCAAGATATCAAGCAACATTTCTGGTGGAACGGGATGAAGAGGGAGATATCTAGATTTGTTTCCCGTTGCTTGGTATGTCAGCAATTGAAGGCAGAACAGCAGAGGCCAGCTGGGTTATTGCAACCGCTTCCTATTTCGGAATGGAAATAGGAGCATATTACAATGGACTTTGTGACCGGTTTACCGAGATCACCAAGTGGTAAGGATGCTATTTGGATAATAGTGGACCGACTTACAAAGGTAGCACACTTTCTTTCTTTCAGAGTAGGGCAATCTACAGGAAAGTTGGCAGAGTTGTATATGCAACAGATAGTTAGGCAGCATGGAGTCCCTGTCAGTATTGTGTCGGATCGAGATACCCGCTTTACATCATATTTCTGGAAAAGCTTACATCATAGTCTGGGTACCAAGTTAAGGTTTAGCACGGTCTACCATCCGCAGACGGATGGACAATCAGAAAGAACGATTCAGACTTTAGAAGACATGTTACGAGCTTGTACTCTAGATTTTGGAGGGTCTTGGGAGAGTCACCTGCACTTAGTCGAGTTCTCATACAACAATAGTTATCAAGCCAGTATCCAGATGGCGCCATTCGAAGCACTATATGGTAAGAAGTGCAGGTCGCCGCTTGCATGGGATGTTATCGGAGAGAGGAAGATGTTAGGCCCAGAAATGATTGTTCAGACGGTTAAAGTGGTTAAGGGAATTAGAGAGCGACTTTGAGTTGTGCAGGACCGACATCGTCATTGGACGGACCAGCATTGTAGGCCGTTAGAGTTCTCTGTTGGGGACCACGTATTCTTGCGAATCTCACCTACTCGTGGGGTCATTAGATTTGGCGTTCGCGGGAAATTGAGTCTGCGGTACGTGGGCCCATTTGTTATCCTTGATCGAATAGGCGATGTTGCTTATCGTTTATCCCTCCCACCTTCGTTACGAGAGGTGCATGACGTGTTTCATGTATCTCAATTACGTAGGTATGTATCGGACCCAAGCCATATCCTCGATCATTCGGAGCTGGTTGTTGGTACCAGCCTATCTTACGAGGAACAGCCTGTGTCTATTTTGGATCGAAAGGAGAAGATACTTAAGAACCAAACAATTAGTCTTGTCCGTATTGCTTGGGGTCATCACTCCTTGGGAGAGTCAACGTGGGAACGTGAGGATGATATCCGATCACGGTATCCACACCTGTTTGACTCACAAGGTATATCTCTTTCAGTATACCTTGATTATCCTGATTCTTCATGCTTATCACCTTATGGGTAGAGCTACTTGATATCGTGGATTGATAAATTTACATATATAGTACTTGCTTTTGATATGGTAAAAATGATTGCTTGCTCACTAGAATTGCTTGTATTAGTTTAGCTCCGATATTTCTACCTGCTTGGATTTGAAATTCCGAGGACGGAATTTTTCTAAGGTGGGTAGAGATGTCACTCCCCGTTCCCAGAATGTGTATTTTTATACATGTACAACTCATATATATATATTTATTTAGTATTTATCATGTATTATCCTGTAATTAAATTTCTTTAATTTTATGTTAATTAATTATCTGTATTTTTATTTTCTGCTGTTATTCTCTGCTTTTAGTCTTGCTTTTAGGTTCGGCCTATGAGGGTTTTTCTCGGGTTCATGGTGGTTCACATGAACCGAACCCCACCTACCACCACCCTTTTCCATTTAAAGCCCGCATCCCCTTCTCTCTCCTCATAACTCTCCTTCACAAATTACTTCTTCTTCTTCCTCATCACTCTCTTCCACCTACCAGGAGAAGGCAAGTACATCTTGCTTCTCCTTCACCCATTTTTATGGTTCATTTGTCTTCCTCTTGTGATTCTAAGAGAGATTAGTACTTAGCATTTTTTATTTCTTTGGCTTGTTTCTTCTAGATCCAAGTTGTTGTATTCTCGATTGTTCATGGGTTTTGATCTACCAAACTGGCATGTTTTCGAAAGTAGATGGTTCGTGTGGTAGAGCTCCTCATTCTACACCATTCTGAACCATGGGAACCTCATTTCTGGCTTGGAATGAAGGTTCCATAAGATTGGAGTTCAGGAGATTTAGTCACGCACACGTCTTTACGTGTTAGCGTAAATTTTTAGTCACGCACACGTCTTTACGTGTTAGCGTGAATTTTTAGTCACGCACACGTCTTTACGTGTTAGCGTGAATTTTTAGTCACGCACACGTCTTTACGTGTTAGCGTGAATTTTTAGTCACGCACACGTCTTTACGTGTCAGCGTGACATTTGAGTTACGCTCACGTCTTTGCGTGCGTACGTGGATTTCTTATCACGCTCACGCTGTGCATGCGTGAGTTACTTTTCACCCTCACGTCACGCTCACGCTGTGCGTGCCAACGTGAACCACTTTTCACACTCACGCTGTTTATACGCTCACTCCTACCTACTAGACTTGGCGTGACTTGTTGGCCTTAGCATAGACTTGTTGGCGTGACTTGTTGGCCTTAGCATAGACTTGTTGGCGTGACTTCCTGACCTGGGTGTTTCTATTTGTTCTATAATTTATTCATTTAATACATATGGTTGTGTAGAACGTGCCTTGTGTCTTGACTGGTTTATGGATACCCAGTAAGGCTGGAACTTAACTCTGAGATTTATAGACTTGACCCTATTTAATACTAATTGACTTTCATGTCTTGTCACCATTGATAATGATGGTTAACTTAACTAAAATTGATCATGCGTTCCTAGTTGGAACTAAGAGACTGGCTAGTCGTCTTATTGAATTGATTGAATGAGACACGTTCATGTAATGAACTATTGTAATCGATTAGCCGATCCCGAATATTGACATACAGGCATGTGCAGGCTTCAATTTATTTATTTTTCTACAAAGCAGCATGGGTACTTTATGGTCAAGGCATGATTACTCCATGGTTAGATTTGATTGTTGTATTACGCTATGTAAGACCTACAACCTAGCCGCACGGGTATCGTTGTAGAGTTGCGCATATCGTATCCCGTAGAAAAGTACTCATTTGAATGACCATGATCCACGGCATGGGATTTCACTCAACGTAGAGACTATTAAGTTAAATAAAATAATGATTGCATGGAGAGAATGGATCCCCGAGTTCTTACATGGCAGCCCTCTTGGGACTAGTAGTGCCCGACAGGCCGGCTGGTTCCCACAGATACTGTAACCTGCCACACGGGCAGGGAGCGGTATCTACTTATATTATTATTATATATTATATATTGATGACGGGCATCCCGCTGGGACTCGTCTAATTCATGATTGGCGCAATTGATTGACTGGATAGACTAGCCTTGCTCGCACATAGTAAGAACTGAGGAATCCCTATTTGTATAAGTCCAGGATAACTTGGGACTCACAATAGCAAGCCGTAGGAGTTGATTGGCCGTTCAAGATGATTTGTTTGTGTACTGTACCTACTCTGTTGCCTAACTGAGATGATCAGAATATCAGGACATGACGGGCCAACTTCTGTCCTTGTTTGGTTGGGAGGTTTGTTCGAAGTGTCGTGATGTTATGTGAATCCTAGTGGAAAACAGAGATCTATTATTATATTCTCTTACTTACTGGTTTAATCCTTCATATCGTGCTTCCTTGTGGTACTTGCTATTAAAGGTCTAACCGCTCTGGTTTTGCATGGCCAGATTTAGAGCCAGTCCTCGAGGATCCAGCTTATTTCTACCTCCAAGATGGTCAACACTAGAGGGATGATCGCAGGAGGACTCGAGTGGGTTTCTTACTTCCCCACCCGTTTTGTTATCTACTTTAAAACTTAGCCGTTTGGCACCGACATGTTAGTCGGATTGTCTTGCACTTACTTTTACATAATTGTAATTAAGTCAGACTGCAGCTGATAACAATTGTGTATATGTTACTATACCATCTGGCTATGTTTTGTAAAGCCAGATCTTAAGAACATTTTGACTAAGCGTTTAGGACGCCTTTTTGCTTTATCTTACATGTTCTCTATTTTTGCTTCTTGTTTGAATGATTGAGACAATAGATGTGAAGTGACCATAGTAAGACTTTCATGTAGTATGCACCCCCTCGTCTGGTTAGACAGCATTGATCGTATTATACGGAATTCATCTACCCGTAATACGTAGCTGGCTGAGTCATTCCCCCGCTCTCCAGTATTCTGGTTCTGGGGCGTGACAGAGCTCTACACGAAGAATGTCCACTTGAGCTCCGGGGCAAAGTTTTGGCTCGGAGCAAGAATCTGTTGACGGAGCACATCCACCATGCTGTCAGAAAAAATAATAACGGTGAGAGACCCATCTGAGTAGGACGTATACTCTGATAATATCCTCTCCAGCACTCAATCCCACTACTGATATCATTCTTGTAAAGGTGATCTCTCAGAGTATATGTCCTACTCAGATGGATCTCTCAGAGTATCCTCTCCGGTTGGGTTGTGTTCTGAGCCATCCGTCCCAGGGATTTGATTCTGTATTTTGGTTTCTGTATTTTGGCTCCAGCTCCATTTGCATTAATCTACGGTACGACATGGTGATCAGGACATAGACCATGCAGCCATTCGACTGGCGAGGCAGAAACTATGTATCCGTAGATAAAGGAGGGAAAAGATAAATCGAATTATAACGACGGATATTAGGTTACTCTTCAGGATAATTGATGTCTATTTTATATTAATTTGGTTTGGTCTATATGATTCTTGGATAATTTGTGTGCATTAAATTCGTATGTGCATATTTGGTCTATGTGATTGTTGGATAATTGGTGTGCATTATATATTGGTTTGGTTTATGCATATTTTTGTGAACAGGAAAAGTGCTGCAATTTTTTTCAAAAAAATTCTCAGTTACCGACGGACTAGTGACCGGTTAGAGACGGATATTTTCTGCTCCATTTGCATTAGTTTACGGTACGACATGGTGATCAGGACATAGTCCCTGCAGCCATTCGACTGGCGAGGCAAAAACTATGCAAGTAGCCTTAGATAAAGTTGACTATCCTCCGACCCTCATCCCTCGGCAATGATGATACGACAACCTATTACTATATCTTATATAGTAGTAGATGATGTCTTAGTATTACATTAGTGAGTTCATCTTGATTCTGCTACGTTCTTCAGATACTAGATACGATAAGAACATATACTACACCATATGTATAGAACATAGATAATTCACACTAATGTATGCTAGAATGAATCTTGGCTTGTGTTCTGACCATCCATTCTGATCAAGCATCTTCCTTCTCCTCTCCTCCACCATGGCTCTGAACAAATCTTCTCCTCCCTCTACTTCTCTTCTTTTTATTTGACTCTCTCAGCCATATATGACATCCAGCTCAAGTGTAGAGTCGGGAGAGAAGAAGTGGACAGGAAGAGGAGGGGGAAGCAGCACAGCCGGCGGCATGACCCGAAGGAAGTACAGAGGTTTTCTTCAACAGCCGTAGGATAACTATAAGGATATATCTTTTCACAACATGTCATCTTGTCAAAGACCCTTCATGTGAATATCATGTTACCGCGGTGTCGGAAGACTAACATGTCATAAGTTTTTAAGCCGTGTGTTTTGACATAATCTTTCCAACTCTTTCCTCCTATGTAGTAATCTTGCATTATTACATAGCAGAAAAGAGTTTGGAGGATTATGTCAAAACATACGGCTTAGAAAATTATGACATGTTAGTCTTCCGACACCGCGGTAACATGGTTGTCATATTAAGGGTCTTTGACAAGGTGATATGTTGTGAAAAGATATATCCTTATAGTTCTCCTACGTCTGTTGAAGAAAACCTCTGTATTTCCTCCGGGTCATGTCGCCGGCTGTGCTGCTTCCCCCTCCTCTTTCTGCCCACTTCTTCTCCTCCGACTCTACACTTGAGCTGGATGTCATATGTGGCTGAGAGAGTCAAATAAAAAGAAGGGAAGTAGAGGGAGGAGCAGATTTGTTCAGAGCCATGGTGGAGGAGAGGAGAAGGAAGATGCTTGATCAGAACGGATGGCTCAGAACACAAGCCAAGATTCATTCTAGCATACATTAGTGTGAATCATCTATGTTCTTATCGTATCTAGTATCTGAAGGACGTAACAGAATCAAGATAAACTCACTAAAGTATGCTAGAATGAATCTCGGGTTGTGTTCTGAGCCATTCGTTCCGATACTTGGCAATTAAGCCATTCGACTGGCGAGGCAGAAACTATAAGGCTACTTGCATGTTCTTCCAACTTTAAATTACAAGATTACTACATTAGGTTAAATAAATCACTAACCTCATCACGGTGAGTCTTGGTGTAGCACTCAAATATGGGGCACCTGTAAATTTGCCGAGGTTTTAAATCATCGACGTTGAGTTTTAAACCCTCACGTAGCCTTTCTGCTTCACTTCTAGGGTCGAGCAGCATCTTCTTGCAAGTTTCGGTCTCCAGATACTTAGTGTCAAGATTCTGGACGCTTTCGTAGAGCATGTCAACGCATCCTAGCATCAATTTCCTCGGCAGGATTAGTATCGATCTATCATTTTGGTATGGGCCGTATCGGTTGGTATTGGTCTTAGCGAATTGGTATCATCCTATCCGATATGTATCGACCGTATAGCTAAGATTTATATTGGCCTTACGATTTGGTATCGGTCATATCCGATAGGTATCGGCCATGTTGGATTATTATATACCATTTCGGATTAGTATCGTGGAAGGTTTAGTAACAACTGTACTTGGATTTCTCTCTTCTAGAGTTAGATTACCATTGCAAGAGAGTCACGAGAGCGTAGATGGCCAGTTACAGAACATACATACTTCCTTTTCAATCTCGCTTTTCCTGATGGAAAAGGAAGTATGTATGTTACTGTAACTGGCCAATCACGATCTGGTGATTCTCTTGCAATGGTATTCTAGCTCGAGAAAAGAGAAATCCAAGTACAGTTGTTACTAAACCTTCCACGATACTAATCCGAAATAGTCTATACTAATCCGACACGGCCGATACCTATCGGATATGACCGATACCAAATCGATAAGGCTAATATGAATCCTAGCTATTCGGCCGATACATGTACATATCGGATATAGGACGGTACCAATTTATTAAGGCCAATACCAATATGATACGTCCAATACCAAATCGATAGACCGATACTAATCTGATACACTAGATACTAAGTACATCTGGCCTATACCAGCGGATCCACAAATTACTGTACGATAGGCCCAACGACTCCAGTTACATCCGGTTATTGGTGAGTACATGATTGCATAGTAATTCTGTTAGTCTTGTGATACAGATTTTTACTCTCTCATACTACCAATGTCACAACTTTTCCAGTGCTGCTCCCTCTAATGATGATGAACGCAAAAAACCAACGTCACAACTTTTATAACTTGAGTAAATTTCTTTATCCTATATGAAAATTTCTATTGTCAGAAAGATGGCTCCTAGGACTCGTCGAGGTGGTGCTGCTAGTCGAGGAAGGGGTCGAGACAAGAAACCCTTGGAGGTCGACACGGAGGAAGTCTCCGTCGTCAAACAAGAGCCGATGACTGTTAAGGAGAAGGTGTTACCAAAGGTCGAGGTCAAGAAAGAACCGATGACCATCAGGGAAGAGATTGCTCCCAAGCTTGAAGCTAAGGAGGAGCCATCGTCAGAGAGTAGTAGCATCGGGACCGACCCTCCTATCCCTACAGAAGACCTCAACCAGATTGAACCTTCGTATGCAAAGTGGCTGATAGAATGGTACATACCTCAACGCAACTATCATCCCTGGCTGTGAGGATTCATCGTCTGACTTGTGGTCTTTGTTGAGGCCAAAGTCGATTTTCCTATGTGTTTTGGAATATTTGTGAAAATTTTGGAATATTTGTGCTATGATCGGATTATAACGATGGATATTAGGTTACTGTAACTGGCCACCTTTACAACCTATGTGTTTTGGAATATTTGTAAAAATTTTGGAATATTTGTGCTAAGATCGGATTATAACGATGGATATTAGGTTACTGTAACTGGCCAACTCTTTCCTATGTGTTTTGGAATATTTATGAAAATTTTGGAATATTTGTGCTATGATCGGACTATAACGATGGATATTAGGTTACTCTTCCGGATAATTGATGTCTATTTTATATTAATTTGGTTTGGTCTATATGATTACTGGATAATTGGTGTGCATTAAATTCGTATGTGCATATTTGGTCTATGTGATTCTTGGATAATTGGTGTGCATAATATATTTGGTCTATGTGATTGTTGGATAATTGGTGTGCATTATATATTGGTTTGGTTTATGCAAATTTTTACGAAAAGTGAAAGCGCTGTAATTTTTTTTAAAATATTCTCAGTTAGCGACGGACTTGTGACCGTTTTGCGACGGTTACTACCAGTTTCCGACTACTTTTCGACGGCTATTCCGTCGCTAACTGGAGATTTGAAAAAGTTTCCAGGTAGCGACGGATGGTCGACGGATTATCCGTCGGTATGGTACATTGTTCGACGGAATAGCGACGACCTATCCGTCGCCCTTGTTCCGGAAATACCAAGAATTTCCAGAACAAGATCGACGGTTAATCCGTCCGTATTTCGTCGATATATATCGACGGAATAGCGACGACTTATCCGTCGCCATGTTGCTGGAAATGACATGAATTTCCAGAAGCTGATCGACGGATTTTCCGTCAGAAAACCGTCGCTAATCCGCCCTTTGTTATCGAAGGCGTCGACGGCTTAGCGACGGAACGATATGCTGTGATACGCTATTACGACGGGTTACCGACGAAATTTTACGTCGCTATTGTCTACACAGTTCAGTACTTAAAATTTGAAATGGACGAGAGTCCGTCGGAAACGCGTCGCTAAAGTTTCGTATTGTGAAGTCGAAAAGCCGTCGCTATTCCGTCGCTTCACGACTACGTAGCGACGGACCGTTATTAGCGACGAGCTGATTGCCGACAGATTTTTTTGGCCAAAATCCGTCGGTTATCGGTCGCTAATTGTAATTACCGTCGGATTGGCGACGGATAGGGCCGTCGCTAAATCGATAAATTTTGGTAGTGATGGTTTATAGCGTTCGTGAGTGTTGTGGATTGTTTATAGCGTTTGTGAATGCTGTGGATGCTTGATAGCGTTCGTGAATGTTGTAGATGGATTATAGCGTGCATGAATGCTGTGAATGGTTTATAACATTCAAGAATGCTGTTGATGAATGATAGCGTTCATGAATGCTGTACATGAATGATAGCATTCAAGAAGGTTTGATGTATTATAGCGTTCGTCATATGCTACCGTGATAGTGGCCAATAGTTTTAGAAACGCTATCATATTTAAACGTTTTGAGTGCTATAAATCTACTACAGAATTTCATATCTGAATAACCTATTTTGTATCATATACAAATAACCATAGAAATTCATGCTAAATCAAAATTTTGATTTCAACAATTTCAATCGCAACTTCCATTTCGATCAATCAAGATATAGAAAAAGGTTAGCCAAAATATGAATATGTTTCATTAAAACATTCAAGATGTACAAAAAGTAGTTGTGATTAAAACATTCAATATGTACAAAAAGTAATTGTACGCCTAGTAGTCCAAAATAAACCATTCCATTTACAAAATATCTGTAGGCCAAAAAGTAGCTTGATCGCCTCTTTCCTTCTAGCTATCCACAACCTTCAAAAATTTATACGCCAACCTACACAAAATTGAGAAGATAGGTCAGATATAAGATGAAACAACATTATTACAATATCTATAACTGGTTCACATTACACATACTGTGAAGATCAAGTTTGAATCATAAATCTCTGTCAACATTAGATCAGATATAAGATGAAAGTACAAAGTGCGCCTACTGAAAAAGAAATAAAGGGTAAACATTAGAAATCACCATTGTTTATTGAAATGAATCAATTGTAAGATATAATCAATTGCAGGATAAGCGAGAGTTATGGTATTCACTTGCAGGATAACTAAATAATCAAATATTTCATGATATTAACTTACAAACTTGAAACTTCAAGTACTAACATGCAAATTTTGGAAGTTTAATGTAGCAAATTACAGAAGTGTGGAAATTTATGATTTTTAGATGCAAATTAGCCAAAGAATTAATATATGGCTATTTGTATCTAGTAGGCAAAATAACTTAGTCAAGAGTAGTTGAAGGACGAGAAAGGAACTTACAAAAATGCCTCAAAGGCTTCTAAAAGTTGCAATGCTGCCAGATGTAACTCTAGATAGAAAGTTAAACTATAGACCTCAAACGTGTTTGATACCAGTTCCAGGTTCTAGTTGTATGTGCATGAGTATGATACATATTGATGTCTTCATACCAAAAGCCACCCAATTCTCATGAGAATTTTCTACCATGGCCACTGCCATCAGCATGTTGGGAAATATGTTCGTCCCTGGTCCAAATTTTCTTGTTTTAGAATTTAGACAGACTTATGTCCGTCTTAAGTAAGAAAGAATGCATAACTTGTAAGACAGACAATTAAGTTGGTCAAATTCAGATGTTCAACGATGATAAGTTTGAGATCCACTGAAGATAAAGACATAAAAAATGCAGTTATCAAATAAGTTGTATCTCTTCTCACCTTACAAGGCATCGATCGACTATGTTGCATTAATATCACAGTAAAATGGGGGATGACCTTAATTGGCATCTTTTTTCGAGTATCTTCTCCTCTATTTTGGAGAGGATGTGTCTTGTGTTCTTGTCGTGGTTGAGAGTTGAGGGATGTACTGCTGTTTGGAGAGGGAGGAACATTGGGTCTACTGTGTACTTGCACAACAGTTGCACTATGTTGCAGTAGCAACCCATGCTCGGGTCTGTAGTAGTGAATAGGGTGTGTTATTGATGCTCAGACTTGGTGTAAGATTAGCAGCAGTAATTGGAAGTTACAGGTGCAGTGAGGGGGGAACAATGTTCCAGTATTGGTAAACTGCAGTCATATGTAATTGGGGAAGACTTGAATGTGTTGGTAATAATAGGGTTGTATTGGTTAGAGTGTGTGAAGGTACATATATTTGAGGGATTAATGATACCGCCCTTCATGTAGTGGGGAATAGACTGCACTAATTAATAATTTGGGAGGGAAGGGGCTAAAATTCCTTCTATACTTGTACAAAGTTGTGCTTGTGAATGGCTATTCAAGCTAATCGGCAATGACCTAAGTCTGTACCAAACTGATATGCAGTACCTACATGGTTAAAACAAACATTAGAAAAAATTTGGGAGAGAAAAAGTAATGAGTATGTATGTGTAATAAAAAGTTGTGCCCTGAGCGATTGATCGTCCTTTCATCATAAATGAGTATGTATGTGTAATAGAAAGTTTCATGTATGTATAGATGGATGGGTATGTGTGTTATTTACTGTGTAGTAAGTAGTACCAGTAGACGAATGAGTATGTATGTGTTTATGTACTATGTAGCAGCAACAACACAGTAGTAGACGAATGAGTATATATTTTATAGCAGTTATAGTAATTCTATCTTCAACATTTTGAAACAAGCAAAATTTAGTTACTAATTCTATACCAGAAACAAAAATATCATTATAATCTGATATAAAGATTTGAATAGAACAAGTCTTACGAAATGTAAGGATTCAATCAACATGGCCGGTCCATGAGTAAGCCAAGGCAAGACTTCGAACTTGGGCAACCCCTCTACTTGGAACAAACCCCAGCCTCAACGTGACCCCACAAGAGGTCAGGGTTGCGGGTGATTATCTAGGATCAACCCACAATAAGGGTCAGGGTCAACCAAAACTAGCTCCGGATAGAACAACACAACCCTCTTGGCCGGCCCAGCTGATCAAGCCCTTGCTTTTGCTGTATAATAAACAGAAATATGTTAGGTCTGATGGCTACAGTTAGGTCTGGTTGTCAAAAGAAGCGGTTATAGTCTGGTTCACACATATCTTGACCTTTTCCTAGATCCTGCACTGGCAGGGGTCAGAGTCATGCTAGCAACATTTGAAGGGCAATAGCTCAAAAAACATACAATTGCCCAGAACATATGGCAAAAGTCGGCTATGTCGCACTGTTGCACTAATAGGGATAGATTATAAGGCACTTAGATGGTTATGAATATGAAGGAAACCAATTAGAAATAATAATCTATGTCAAGAAAAGAGACCTTACGACACTAAACCATGGCATTGCGACCCATTACCAAATCAAAAATCAACTGTAACAAAGTATGTTCTCTAGCAACCACCATCGACACTAGACAACATAATATTATCATTACCATAATACAATACAATAGCTACAAAAAGAAAGTTTAGCCAAGGAAACAAGGCTCCTGCCATCACATCGAAACTAACAATTTCTCTAAGTAGCAGGATTATTTAGAAAAAATTAATAAGAGAAAAAGTAATGTGAGAAGGATAGAGAAATCCATGTTGTATTTGATAATCAAGATGAACAAATTTGGAAGAAATCGCAACAAATCTCTCTTTAAGAGGAGGACTTTCGGCTAAATTTTAGGAGAAAGAAAAAATATTGAACAAAAAAGTGAACTTTTCCTCTTCTGCATGGCCATGATCTAGACCGTTCCCCTGAAATCAACCTCTCCGCCATGGCCATGATTTCCTGCTTTCATCTTCTTCTTCTCCTCCTTGAAATGATTTCAATTTTATAAATCTAGGGTTTTGACAAGTCTGAAGTGTAATTAAAATTTTCTCACTTATTTTGCAAACTAACATTAGAAGACAGTTATGAAAGAGGAACACCTTACCGTCGGCCATGAGATCCTCATTGCCATGAAATCTGCAAAAAGAAACGATTGTGAGAGAGAGAGGGAGAGAGATAGAGAGAGAGAGAGAGAGAAGAGGGGGGTACTTAATGCCTTGAAAGAGGACTGTGAGAGAGAGATAGGGGAGAACGACTATGTGACTTTTGTTTGTGTGGGAGAGGAGAACGACTGTGCGTTTGTGTTAGAGAGAGAGAGAGGGGGGGAGGGGGAAGTGGCATAATTTTTTTGGGGGGGTGATGAATTGTTTCTCTAAAGCTCAAAAACCTTTCACGCGCCTAAAATTCCCACAATTAATTTCAGATTCATTCGTTTTCAATTTTAGGTTTTATTTTTCCCTCCGAGATCAGTTTTCACATGTTTTCACGGAGTACTCTGAACATACGACATTCAGAAAATGATATATCTGTAATAATAGTTAACAATACCCTATAAATAAACTTTTTATTTTATGAAAAAAAAATCACTAAATCGATTCCACGAGGATTAGAACATGGGAGCAATACAAGCATGTTGTACACGTTACAGCATTCATAAAATGCTATAGCACTGAATCAGTAATTTTTGTTCCGTATTTCTAATATCATTCCATAAAAGAACGCTATTACTAACAATCTGCTATAGCATTCAGACCCGAATGCTATTAAAAATATGCTATAGTAAGTCCTATTTGTTGTAGTGACCATACTAAGATACAAACTTTGTACATGATGAACCCTCTTGTTCCCTTGTCACCCGCTCTTATAAGTCACAAAGATCCTCATTTCTAGAATTGTGTAATAAGATGCTCCTGTGTCCAAGACCATTCATGGTAATGACCCGTGCTACAAGGTTCTACAATTGATCACCTCAATAATGTGATCTTCCTTTTTCAAAAGATCATTACGATTATCCATCCTACCTTTGGTCCTTTCAAATATAAGGCTCTTGCTTGCTCGCTTATAATGGCCCCTCTCACCAAATAGTGATTGCAAACATCCTTGTAATCCATCTTCGTAAGATCCCGAGAACTCCCTCTTATTCTCTACTATATGACTGAGACTCCCCTTCTATCAGAAGCAATCATGGAGGAATCATGCAATGTCCTTGTTACTTACATAGGACCTCCTTATTCAATTAGGTTCATTTTACCAACTCCATCATGACAACTCAATTTGGTATGGAGTTATGCATCGATACCTCCAATGCCTTCCAACTTTTCAGCAAAGAACTAAGAAGCAATAGAGCTTGGAGCTCATCCTCATTCACCATTGTCAGTAGTTCATTGGTGATGGCTTGAAATTCAGATGTTGCACCACTAAGGCACCCTCCATGTTGTACACTACCAAAATAAGACATATTAGCGATGCCAAAAAATGTAGCTAATATGCCACAAAACGTCGCTAAATTAATTTAGAATGTAAATAGTTACATTTTTATGCCGCGTAACCCATGGTCGTTGACACAAAAAACTTCGCAATTCGTCGCTATAGCGACGAAGTAACGTCACAGAATTTTTGAAAGTATCAACGTTTAGCGGCGGTTCGTCGCTATAGCGACGAAGTAACGTCACAGAATTTTAGAAAGTATCAACGTTTAGCGGCGGCCCGCCGCTAATCAGTGATGTCTACTTTCATCGCTAAACGTCACAAATTATTTGTAATGAGCGACAATATTAGCGACATTTTGCTACACAAAATGTTGACATGGTAGACTTTGCCATGTCAGCCAATTAGCTACGTATAGCGACGTTAGCGATCTCGATGATACAGGTTAGCGACATTATGATACAGGATTACCGACATTGGGCTACCTCATTGGACGTCACAGAACGTCGCTATAGGTCACTAAACTACAAAAATAAATAAAAAATAAATTAGAAAGCAGTTTGTGTTACAAGTCGCTCCCGAATAAATAAGTACGAGTACGTAGCCAAGCCAGCCTACGCCACGGTATCGACGGTAGAATGTTGTCTAGTAACACATAATAAATCCTCCACAGATACAAGTGATCACAGATACGAACATACTCAGACACAGCACAAATCAAGGACATAAGAGTATGATAGATAATAAAATAATAAGATCCAAATCCAGTAGTAGAAATACTAAATCCAGAATAATAATATGGTCTATCCGGAGACAAATCTGGTCCAACTATGAAAGTAAACTAAAGCATAATAAATAAGTAAATCTAGATTCCTCTAAAGATCGACCATGGCTCTTGAGTCTCGGTACCAACATCGTCAACACCACCATATGATAGTCCATAATAAGAAAAATATAGATAGTTGTCATCCTTTCCTATAATGTCAACAACCCAGTTAGGGTGTGAGCATAGTACAACGGTATTGTATTTAATGTAATCAACACAAAATAGGCTAAAATGATAAGAACAATAATAATAAAGGATGGGTAAAGAACTAGCAGGATATGAACCACATGAGAAATAATAATCATGAACAAGTAAGATACTAGAAAAGAAATATATAAATAAAAGAATTGGACAATGATCATGAATAACGAAAACAGACTGTGCATATGAAATACCTTTCGACATGTGAAGGACTGAGCTAATACGACATATCATATAGATGGCTATCCATATTTTAAGGTACGACTAACCTATACGTGAGGTGTATGACTTAGCTATCCACAATAAACATTAACTGGGTTTGTTCACATACCTATTGAGTATTTTCCCTTATGACACACTAAACAATAATAACAGTCAATGTTACAATAAGCCTATCATGTCACCATCATGTCTCAATTGGATACCAAAATGAGAACACAATGAAGAAAGCATTATAATATATTAAAAACATAATGCACGATTGTACTTGTTTGAACTCTTGAACAAAATGTTTTCATAAGTCGATGACGAGAAAAACTCCCGCCTAGAAGTGACCAATCCATATCACACCATCGCACCACGAACCATATATGAGAACAACAAGTCAGTTTTAAGATTCTAATTCTAAATCATGAAAAAATGGCTAATGGGTTGACCTATCAAATATTATTTAATTATGAATAAATTACTTAAAAATATTATTTAAACTAATAGTAATCTGAAATATAATTTAAATAAGAGGATTTGGCTATAGAAAGTCAAAGTTCCAGTTTTGGAATTTGTAGCACATAAACAGAGACATATCGTTGACTAACTAGTCAAACATTACGAACTCAATAATTTGATGTGCATCCTAGTAGATTTTAATGCCACGAGTGCACTGGAATCGACGGTGCCACAAAATCACGATTGGGTCAAACGTTATCACCAATATAGCTAACTGTGACCAAATCGATGAATCACCAGTCAAATCTAAGTTCAACAAATTAAATAAAATATTAAACAAATTTATAATTTTTTAGAAAAATTATATGTTGTAGTGTCATATTTCCAAAACTTTAAATGAATCACAAAACGGAGTTCGAAATCTCCTAGAATCTCGAAAACCGTATGATATGTAGCATTTTAAATAACGACACTCAAATAAATTTCCAGAAATTCACAAACAAAATATTAGAAAAAAATTATATATTATGAAAATTGTCATTTTCTATTTCTGATATACATATTTTTCTACAATAATCCTGTATACAATGAGTGGTATTTGTACACGTGTACATGTATCATGTATTTACACCTGATTATGGCATGGAACAGTATCTTCTTGCAAAATAGTGTGCCATCCCTTGTCCATGTCTGATTGTAGGTATGGTTCACTACTTCGATGATGAAGTAACTGGACCATGACGTGATCCGTATTTTTATTTAATCATTTGTATTTTGTAACAGGACATGTAGACTTGGATTAGACATGATAGGATTAGGGTTTGGTGAAACCATCCCACCCCACCCCCACCCCCATATATATTTTCTTCCCTTCTCTTTCTCCCCTCATTTTCACCTTTCATTTTACTTTCCCCAACCACCTAGACAAGTACTTCTTGCATAAAATGGAGATACCACTTGCTCTAATTATTTTCTTGATTCCTTTACTTATTTTAGTTCCATAATATGCATATTTACATTCTTTATATGTTTAGTACTTGGTGTTTTCGGATTTGATTAATATTTTGGCATAGATCTAAGTTTCTAAAGTAGGGCTTTTGGGTTTTCATGATTTTGATGTATGAAAAGTTGTTATTTTTGAAAACTAGTTGTTCTATGCAGTAAAGAATTTGATTTTATATAGTTTTGGCTTTTATTTCATCAAATTTTGAGTCCTAGAACACAAGTTATGGCCATTGGAAGTTTTTGGAACTTCCATAGCTGAACTTGCTGTTTTAGGACGATGACCCTCATGTGCGCAGGAGGCCATGCGCTAAGAAGTCCTCGCCACATCATCTTTCGACAACATGTGTGCTGTGTGCATAGGCTTCCTATGGGCGTATGCTTTATGTTTTCCATAAATAAATTCACTTTATTTATTATGTTTCTGGAAAAATACAACTGTAGGAATCCGATCTAGAAGACGATCGCTTTATCCCTTAGACGATGCGAAGAAGAAAAGCTCTCAAAAATTCGACAGCAATTTAGATATCTGTGTATCTGTACAATGAATGAGAAAAGAACTCTATTTATAGAGTCAAAAATAACTAAAAAAGATAACTGTCTTCACAACCTGTGCATAGTTGAAAATCACGCAGGATTTAACATACGCAAGGTTATGAGCAGTTACTGGACGTGGCTTGTAACTGTTGGACACATGGCAATCGTGCATGAGTCGTGTGCAAATTACAGGACACGCAGGTGAGAGATCGGTGGCATGGCTGCCATGTACTCCGATTTGATGAAATCTACGCAGGCTTGTTGAGGACGAAATCCATGCAGACTTGGGGCAGAAAGCTTCAGAATTCACGCAGACTTGGTGCAGAAAGCTTCAGAATCCACGCAGACTTGGTACAGAAAGCTTCAAAATACACGCAAGCTTGAGGAAGGAACATAGAAGTTCAAAATATACGCAGACTTGAGTCAGAACTGCCAGCTATCTTGATTCGACGTGCCTCGACTGACACAAAATCTCTGACATTGATTGCCTTTTGTCAGTTGCATTAAATGACAATAAGCTCTTTTGGTACGCCAACTTGATGAAGGCTGAGTCTTATTGAAGAAGATTTTGAAAGTCACGTAATAGTCGGCTGTGATCTCTCGAGTTCCGTGCATACGTGGCATACGGGGAGACAATCTTTGATTGTCGTGCTGTCAGTCATAATGACACTCTGACAAATGATGAGCTGTCCCAGCGTAACTTTTAAACATTGTCTTGATCAACACAGCGTGACTTTTAGACTTTGTCCTGATCAACTCAGCGTGACTTTTAGACTTTGTCCTGATCAACTCAGCCTGACTTTCATTTTTGAGGCCTACAAAACCCCCTTCAAAGTTTTCGAAAAATGATAAATTATTTCGAAATACTTTGAAATCGAGATGATAAAATGAATTTAGTCACGCCGAGATGACTTTAAAGAGAGATTTACTCTGAAATGATTGGACTGTTGGGATTCTGTGCAGTTAAGATCCCGTACAAAGCTCCTAAATCAAGGCAAATAATGATGTTGTCGTTTGGAATTCTTCATGAGCCTATAAATAAGCCATAAATCACTTCTTTCTTTCTTTACTTGCTTTAGAGAGAGAATCCACAGAAGAGAAACTTCATCTTCTCCAACGAACTTCATCTTCCTCGATTTCTTCTTTCCCTTCTCAGCAGCAATGGCTCCTAAGAAAACCGACGCTCAGGCCAAGGGGAAAGCTCCTGCGACTTCCTCGCGTGCCACCACCGACAGACTCCCTCGACGCGAAGCCACGCATCCTCCTATGCAGCGTAAGTGATGGATGGAGATACGAACTATTGAAGGCGACTTGATGAAGATGACTTTGATGAAGATGAACTGCACATAGAAATCTTAGGATCTTAAAACAAATAATGAACTTTAGAAATATATCCCCCCTTCTTAGGGCAAAGGATATTAACAAAGTATGCCCCCCTCTTTAGGGTCGGCCATACTTCACATCTTCGTGTTTACGAAGCTCTGTGTTTCACGCAAATGAGCATGGCTCTCATGACTCTGCGTGATTTTTCACATGTTGGCAGAAATGTCAATGTTTGAATTATTCACGCAGCTTTCATGACTCTGCGTAATTTTTCACATGTTGGCAGAAATGTCAATGTTGAATTATTCACGCAGCTTTCATGACTCTGCGTGATTTTTCACATGTTGGCAGAAATGTCCATGTTGAATTATTCACGCAGCTTTCTGAGAGTCATCTTCTGGATAGATTAGTCTTTGATTTGTCAGCATAATTTTGTCATTCTCACTTCAATGTGATTCTGGCAATGATGCGTGACTTTTCATTCTAATCTGTCTAGACTTTGCGTGAATTAACCACATCGTGAATAAGTCATTCAGCGTGTCTTGATAGTATATCTGTCTGAAGTCTGCGTAACTTTATGAAATTTCCTTCGAACACTGCTATACACGCATAAGGTTCGTAGACATAGATTTTACTGAAACACATCTGACCTTGTCTTCTTTTATTTTCTGTAGAGAACATCGAAGTGAAGAGGCAGATTATGAAGGGCATCTGAGTTTTTTATTTAAACATGATTTATCTCATGTAAAATTTCCTCAGTTTGACCTTCCAGAAGCCAGACTGTCGTTGTTGGCAAATCAAGACCATACAACTCTACTCTGTTTGATGAATGGTGAACCCTTTCAAAGTCTTGATTTGGTGTTCCACAAGAAACCAGCATTTCTGTTCGGGGATGCCATAGCACAGAAGTTATAGCCAAAGGGCATCAGAGAGAAGGTTTGCTTCTATTTCGAAGATGATACAGGACAGCCCATGTACTGGCCGAAGGTTTCTAGGGGCTTATCTATCATGAGACTTATGCATGCCAGTTATCCCAGAAAGATGTCCTGGTACTTAACAGAATATCAGCAGGCAAAGGCGAGCCGTATCATTTACAGGAAGGAAGGATTCTTCAGTTCCTCAGAGAATCATGTATCCGTATTTCGAGGTTTGAAGCCAGGATGTATACCACCCGAAGACTCATCAATATTGATGCCATTCAGGACGCCTATTTTCATAAATGAATTCATGGCAAACGAGAAGGCATTTTACCCCACTGATTCAACGCCGAGGATGAACGGCTTAATGAATCAGGAGAACGTGAGGTGGAGGACTTTGGTCCATTGGGCTCTCGAGAAGTTTGAGAGTGAGCTGAAGAAGATAAACCTTTATGACGCGATCGTCAATTCCTCTTAGGCTTCAGACCCAACCCCTTTCTGTTCCTGGCCTTGGTTGAGAGGTATAACCACAGGACGGGGACATTTATGACTCCCAAAGGGGAGATAGGCTTTTCCTTTCATGAGATGGAATACTTCTCGCATCTGCCTTCAGGCACACTACCGTATGAAGAGTATGTGCCTACGACAGAAGAGTTGAACTTTCTGTCGGAGAAGAATCCAGAGATGGTACACCTGTTTGAAGAGATGATGTGCCATTTCGGCACATGTACTCTGTATTACAGGAGTACTAAGGAAGAAACCGGCAACCACATCCAGAAGTGGATATCCTATCTTTTCATGAACCGTAAAAAAGATGGAAAAAAGATAAACGAGAAGAGATGGTACCAAATTAGCTCCTTCAAGCCTCTCTCTGAGAGTGAAATCATTTATTTACTAGAGAAGTATGACTGCAAGGATTTCACGATCGATGAAGACTGGTATGAGTTTAAAGCTGGAACCACCTTCAGCTCGTATGTGAGACAGAGTGGAAAGACTCTGTCAAGGAACGGTCATTTAGCTGGATTCCTATCTCTTTGGTTAAGAAGATTCATCGTTCCTGGCTCCAGCTCTCTAGACAGAATACATAGAGGCATTATTTTTGTAGCAGTGCGCCTTATGTATGGTTATAAGATAGACTTATTATCAGCGATGACCTGTAGGCTAAACGCAGGTCTTCGAAATTTTGTAACCAATATGCTATCTGATCAGAGGAGGATGACCGATGAATTCGCCAGAATAGAGATGCCCTTCACATATCTATATGGTTGGCTTCTTCTTCATCACGACGGTCTAATACCTCCGGGCGCAGGAGGGAGTGGCAGTCTCTTTTTGGAGAAGTATTCTGGGGAAACTTTCTGGAAGGTTCACACTCTTCCAGAATGCAGAAATATTCTGAATCGAGCGTCACATTGGTCCATTCAATGTGTCCCTCCACCATTGGGTTATGAGAGCATGCCCTTGAATATGATAGACGGAGATAAGGGGAACAGGCTAGATGATGTAGCCTTTCAGTGGTTGCAGAGAATCCGGCACTCTCATCTGGTATACCGTCATGAAGAAATGACGTATCTGGAGCCGTATCTACCAAGCCAATTTGCCAGGCAATTCGGATATGACCAACTTCATGTTAGGAATGCCACCACCTGCCTTTCTGCTCGTGGAGGGCTTATTGACGGAGCTCGGGCCTGGAGATACTTTGCGGCTAGAGATACAAAAGTTATATTCTCTATGCCTAATCCTTTATCCAGTACGGGGACGAAGATGCTTTACATATATGCTCGCTTCTATGTTTCGTCAAGCACCTTCATGCCGAGTTTCCATCTGAAGACTTTTGTAGCGGAAGACGACCCAGCTCCATCAAAGAGGTCGAAGAAGAAAATTGTTATTCAATGATTCTCTCCAGAACCTGAAGATGAGACAGCGGAGGTTGAGCCCCTATATGACTTATTTCAAGAGCAAAATTTTCCTGATGAAGTTCTTCCTCCCATATTTGTATCCCTTTCTAAGAGGAAGCGAAGTGATGAATCTGAGACAGTCTCCAAAAAGAGTACTAAGTCTCAGACATCTAAGAAGAAGAAGAAAGGGGTCTCAGTAACTGCCACTTCATCTTTAGGTGGCATCTCAGTTGATGAAGATGACGCCGCCGATAAAGACGAAGATACAGATAAAGACGATGCTCCTTTGATAACAAGGAGGTCGAGAGGCAGGTATGTCAAGAAGACCGTCGGCAAAATGAAGGGCAATGAACTCCTAGAAACGATTATGAGTGGAGGGGTCTTGCCAGAGATCAATGAAGCGGCTTCCACTGAGAAAATAGAATCTGATGATGTTCATCGTCCAGCAACTTCAGCTGAACGGACTGAGGTAGAGTCCACTCGAGCTCAAGAAACGACTGTTCCGACAACAAGTGGAGTAGCTACTGAACCCTCAGAGATGAGGATGATCCCTTTTGAGCATGGGACAGAAGGCGTCATCCAGGCATTGGATGACCAGATTGAATATTCTGAAGAAGAACCAGCCCCGGCAGAAGTTATGGAACAATCGGAAGTTCCAGAAACTCAGGTTGAAGAAAATATTTCTTTGGCCAGAGGCGATGAAGACGTGCCAACGTCCGAGCTATCAGCTGCTGATGACTTGTTGAAGAATGTTTGTAAAGACATCATTCTTCAAACTGATATTCCAGAAAAGACTGAACCGGCAGTCAATACTGAGCTTGCTATCATTACTGTTCCTGAGATTCATTCATCTCAAGGAATAGATGAAGATGTGAATATCATGGATTCTGGATCAGAGACTCATCCTGAAGCTGGGGATGAAAAAGAGTCTGAAGAAGAAGAAGAAGCTGAAGAATAAGAGGATTGGCATGCTGGCACTTCTACTCATTATGATGAAGATAAAGTCAGAGGGAACAGAACGGAACTCGGCTCCGAACCTGCTCAATCTCCAAACAACGCTCCAGCGCCCAGTAATTCTGGAGCTGAAAGCAGTCACATGAAGCAGGTGTCGGACACTATTATGGACCGGCTACGAGAAGACGCAAGACTTCCTCAATGTATAGAATATGAACCTCAGCCTGGTAGAATTTTATTTCAAATTCTGTTTCTACTGTTCTTTTTTCTTTATACGCTGATCATTTTTTTCTTTGACTAGTAGGAACTGCTGCAGCAATGAGTTCGACTCATGCTCCACTTATCCAAGCTGATGCTGATGAAGGGAGTTCGCACTTGCCAACTTCTCCAGTGGCACATACTTCCGTTCCCAGGATAGAGAACGTTCAAGCTTCTTCTTCAATGATGACAGTGACTCCTGGGTTTGAGACTGGACTAGCAAGAACTCTAGGAATGTATTCAGAGATCATTTACTCATATCTAGATACATACTCCAAACGTTTCTTGAAGGACGAAGCTATGCCCTTCTCTGAGCTTCGAACTATGATCAATTTCTCGCTCATGGCATTGCGACATGCTGGTTGCTAATCTCAGTGCATCTTCTTCGAACATCTCCTGGATGAGTTGGAAATAACTATCCGAAAATACTGGAAGACTAAGAAGGAAGACATTCATTCTTTAACGGTGGCTGAGATTAGTCAACTAGAGCATGAAGCCCAGTCCCAGCAAGCTGCATTAGAAGCATTTCTTGCCTCTTCTTCTGAGAAATTAGTAGAAAAGGGTGAAGAAATATTAGCTACTCGTCAGAGAGTAGAGCTTCTGGAGAAAGATAAAGCATCCAAAGCTGAAGAGCTGAAGAAGTTGAAAGAGGAGTTGGCTCGTCTTCAAGAGCGAATTGCTGTCATAGAAACAGAGCAAGCTGAGGTCATTGCTGCTTATATTTCTGAAGCCGAACGCTGTAAAACTCTTCAAAAGGAGCGAGAGCAGATGCAGACAGAGCAAATTAAAGAAGTTAATCGTCGTCAATCTGCTATTATCGCTTTTGATGAACAAATTATCGATGTTGAAGCAGCAAAAAAAGTTCGAAAAGCTCATGAAGAGAAAATGAATGTTGTTCTTGATCGTATCAGGGAGCTAATAACTCCTAATAAGTGAATCTTTTTCATTTTCACTTGTATTCAATGTTTTGATTCTGAATGAAAACAAACGAGAATTCTTGATCTGATTTTTGGTTTTGCTGTTTTGGTAATGATATATTCATAGAAAATATGTTCAGAGGTAAATAATACATGACATATTTCAATAGAATAGAATATACAAACAAATTTTGTAATTCTATCAGATGATATTAAACCAGAAATGATCTTATTTTAATATTGATTGGAAAAAATAGAATTCAGACATAAAAATATCTTTGAACTCAATTTTTCATGATCTTTGGACTCGAGAATCAAAAGACTAGATATCATTTTCATAAATATGATATTGAGATAGAAAATTCAGAGGTAATATGGACGTGATTTTCTAGATATCAAATTTGTTAAGAAAATGATACAGGATAGAATATCTCTCTCCACTGGGGATAACAGATATCGAAACGATTCTTGTAAAGAACAATGACTTTGGTATTTTTAATAGCTAGGGGAATAATGAGAGAACAATCTTGACAGATGAAAATATTAGACATAATATTTCTTCAAGAATTTGCCATTAATGGGCATCATAGTGACTTTACCATCCATAGTGGTAAGCTGATATGTCCCATTAGAAAAGACCTTACTCACAATGAATGGGCCTTCCCATTTTGCATCGAACTTGCCTTTGCTCATGTGTGTCATAGTCATCGGACGTCTGACTGTAAGAACAAGTTCTCCTTTCTGATATGCTCGAACTCTGACTTTCTTGTTAAAAGCTCTTGAGATTCTAGCTTGATAGAATTCAATATTCTGTTGAGCATATAATCGCTTTTCATCCAGAGCTTCCAACTCCTGAAGTCGAAGACGATCATTATTCTTGGTGGTAAGTTCATTAGCAATTGCTATCCTTAAAGAAGGAATTTGAATCTCTAACGGGAGAACAGCTTCGCATCCGTACACCAGAGAGAAAGGTGTACATTTAGTAGCATTACGAACTGTAGTACGGTAAGCCCACAAACATTCACCAAGTTTCTCACTCCAATTACGTTTGTTGGTAGAAACAAACTTTTTTAAGAGTTTGATGATGGTCTTGTTGAAAGCTTCTGCTAATCCGTTAGCTGCCGGATTATATGCGGTAGAAGCCACATTGTTGATCCGATGATCGTCACAGAATCGAGTAAATTTCTGGCTACGAACTGTGGTCCATTATCATGAATAATGCGTCGGAGAATACCAAATCTGTAGATGACGTGATGCTTGATAAAGTTGATGACATTGGAAGTTTTGACTTCAGATAAAGGAATAGCTTCGGCCCATTTGGAGAAATAATCAGTTATTGCGAGAAAAAACTGATGACCTTTTGATGACGGCGGATTGATCGGACCGATAATGTCCATGCCCCAAGCTTCGAAGGGCCATGATGCTGCCGTTGGATGTAGAAATTCTGAGGATTGATGGATAAAATCTGCATGAATTTGACAAGCTTTATACTTCTTTGCATATTCGATGGCATCTGATACCATAGTGGGCCAATAATAACCCATACGTCGAATACGGTCTTGAAGTTTTGGTCCAGGCTGATGTGCTCCACAAATTCCATCATGTGCTTCGCGAATAATTTGTTGAGCTTCATCACCGGCAATACATCGAAGAAGTAAACCATCATAAGCTCGACGATATAAGGTTTTTGTAGTATGATTGTAATAGAATCTGAGTGATCGTCGTCTGATAGATGCTGTCTCACTCGAATTATCTGGAAGAATATCATACAATACGAAATCTAAGAAAGGAAGTCTCCAATCTTTATCCGTATTCTGAGTCTCAGCTGAATTACTGAAGATGAATTCCATGCTAGAATCAGATGAGGACGATAATGATTTACGACTTAATCCAAACCCTCTTGTTGCATTGACATCATGAGATATTGATTCTTCAATGTCAACTGGAAGTCCTAAAGTTAGATTGTTTTCGAGATGAAATAATTCTCGATTGCAGACAACAATCATTTGTTGACGTCTAATTGGAATAGCTAACACCGCCCCAAGATTAGCAAGAGCATCAGCTTCTGTGTTACATGCTTGTCTAACATGCTCGATGAAGAACCCTTCAAATGAAGAAGCCATAGATATAGCCGATCTATGATAAGGAACCAGATCTTGATGGCGAACTTCATAAGTACCCCTTATCTGATTGACAATGAGTTTAGAATCTCCATACGCTTCCAAATGTTGAATATTCAGATATTTAGCGAGTTGAAGACCAATAAGCAGTACATTGTACTCAGCTACGTTGTTTGAACATGGATGATCGAGAGAATAAGCTCTTTGGATAGCAAGACCTTCTGGCGACACAAGAACAATTCCAACCCCAGCGACAATGTCACCATTAGGACCTATTCTTGAAGCTCCATCAAAGAATAGACGCCAAGTAGGATCTTCTTCAGCAATTTGGTTTGAATCTAGGACTTCATCTGGGATTTTATCATAGAGTTTTGAATTTTCTGGAATTGAATGAGCAGCCAGAAAATCAGCTAAAGCTTGTCCTTTGACCGATTTCTGAGGGATATAGTGCATATCATACTGAGCAAGTAAAATTCCCCAGTTAGCCAATCGAGAATTTAAAATACTGGGTTTCTTCATCATGACCCGTATAGGATTGATCCTAGAAATGACATGAATGGTCTGGCCAATGATATAATGTCGTATCTTTTGGACAGCGAACATCAGAGCTAGATATTCTTTTTCGACCGGTGAATATCGAGGTTCAGCTCCGTTCATAGTACGACTGAGATAGTAAATGGCTTGTTCATGACCATTTTTATTCTTTTGAACGAGCAATGCACCCAATGAATGACTCATTGCTCGGGTATATAGGAGGAACGGTATTCCTGAGACAGGAGGTACCAATACTGGAGGGCTCATCAGATATTGTTTTATATCATCGAATGCTTTCTGACATTCATCATTTCAGACAAAAGAAACACCTTTCTTCATAAGTTTATTGAATGGTCTGCAGCGTCCTAAAAGATTAGAGATGAATCTCCTGATATAAGCGATCCTTCCTTGAAATCCTCGTAGCTCTTTTAAGGTGCGTGGAGGACGTATCTCTTGGATGGCTTTGATCTTCTCGGGATCTACGTGTATACCTTTTGAGGTAATGACGAAGCCAAAAAATTTGCCACTAGAGACGCCTAAGAAGGACTTAGTAGGGTTCATCTTTAATTGATGTCGACGCATTAGGTCAAAAATAGTCTTCAAATCTTGGATGTGATCCTCTTTTTGTCGACTTTTGACAGCAATATCATCAACGTAGCATTCGACTATTTTCCGCAAATGTTCACGGAATATAGTGCTCATGGCTCGTTGATAAGTTGCTCCTGCATTCTTGAGACCGAATGGCATAACTGTATAACAGTATATACCGATCGACGTTCTGAAAGAAGTGTGTTTCTCATCATCTGGAAACATTTTAATCTGATTGTACCCAGAATACCCGTTCATGAATGACATCCGTTCAAACCCACAGGTATTATCGATCATAACATCAGTAATTGGTAGAGGGAATTCGTCTTTAGGATATGCCGTATTGAGATCGCGGTAGTCTATGCATACTCTGATCTTGCCAGTCTTTTTTAGGACAGAAACTATATTAGCCACCCAATCGGGATGTTGTTCCTCTCTAATAAACCCAGAGGCCATGAGTTTATTGACTTCAGTTTCAATTGCATCCATAATGTCTGGACGAAATCGTCGCTGTTATTGTTTGACCGGTTTAGCATTCGGCATGATATTGAGTTTATGAGTTACGATTTGTGGATCAAGTCCTGGCATATCTTCATAGCTCCAAGCGAAGACATCGATGTATTCGCGAATAAGTTTGATCATGTCTTGCTTATCAGTTTCTGAAAGACTTTCACTGATGAATATTATTTTGAGGGATCCCTCTTCACCAACATCTATTTGAACAAGTTTGTCTTCAGTCGGAGGTTCTTTTTGCTCGAATCGGAACTCCTATTGATTATCTAACCTTTGGGCCCATTGTTCTGATTCAGGTGAGATTTCAAACTCGTCTTCGTTTTCATCATTTTCTTCAGAACTGTCAATAGAGACCATGTTGGAAGACAGAATGTTGCGGTGGAAATCACCGATACTTGTATCAGAATCCTAAGAGGTAGTACTGGAAGAATCAGATCTCTTATCTTCGTCAGATTCGGGATCTTCATGGACAATGTTGATAAAAGGAGTAGGAGCAATATAACCTAATCCGCATTTTGTCCTACCATATTTTAAAGGAGGAATCCGAACAGGCATTCTTCTTCCTCTTCCATTACTGAGGCCAGTTCTGAAGTCATAACCCATATTTTTAATGATGTCTTTAGATTGCTGACTATAACGACGTAGTTGTAATCTTTCGGTATCATCGTTTTTGTCATCATCTTCTAAATCAGAAGGATTCTGGGGCCCTTTGTAGAAGAATATTGGAATGTCTCCTGGCTTTCTACTAGGAACCAGAAAGTATGAAGTTTGTACTGATTCTAGGGATACGTCTGTATGAAAAGTCTGTACAACTCCTATGGTTATTGTTCTCAAGTCATCTAACAAATGCAAATAACTATGAACATGATTACACACATCAATATACTGCAAAGATGGAGACTTTTCAATAAATTTAAAAGCAGTAGTATTTACATCAAAAGGAGGTTGAACCTTAGAAGGAGGTTGAACCTTAGAAATTTTAGCCAAATCACTGACTAAAGGGGGATAAGAAGAATTAGAAGGAGTTTTGTTTCGATTAAGATCGATAACAAATGGCTCAGAAGAGGTGAGCTCCCTTGAAGCCTGAGATGGAAGAGTAGTCCGCCCTCCAACAGGGATTACCAGAGTATCCTGTTTTATATGTGAAGATACAGGAACTGTAGTACGCCTACTGACAGGAATGATCAATGTATCTTGAGTAGACGACTGAGGTAATGGAGAGATCCGTCCGCTCACTGGAATAATGAAAGAACTTTCTCCAGAGGGTTTAGGAGATTGTTGCTGAGTAGTTCGACCTTTAACAGGAATTATCAAGGTCTCACTTTGCAGATCCTCTTTCTCCATAGCTTGTATCACCCTTGTATACTCTTTTTTGTACATCCGGGAATCATTGAAATAAGCTTCAACCCCATAGAAAGGATTTATATCAGCAACTTCCTTTTGTACTCTTCCATTGCTGTCAATGTATTTAAAACACTGATGAAGAGTAGAAGGCACCACATTATTTTCATGAAGAAAGGGCCTCCCTAGAAGAAGATTATAAGATCCTACGATTTCGATCACATAGAAAGTGACTTTGGATCTGAAATCACCTATCTGAAGTTTCAGATGAATCTTTCCCAAAGGCTCGCTTCGGCTTTGATTGAATCTCAGGATAGTAGTAACCGTCTTGGAAAGCTTGTGAAGAGGGATTTTTAGTTCATCCAACAGACTCTTTGGCATTATACTTATAGCAGACCCTGGATCAATGAGGATACGGTCTATCTTCACCGTATCGATATAACCGGTGTAGTAGAGAGGCCGATCATGTCGATTATCCTCCAGTAGCATATTATCTTGCGTAAAGGTGATATTTGGGATAATCTCCAATACACTGTTGCAATGTAAGCAAGTGGCAGGTTCTTCATCTGGCTTTTTTAATTGTGCAAGACAAGAGTCAGCCTGAAGAAGTGCCTCACTTAACGTCTCCCGAGTCTCTTTAGAAAGACGTAGAAGTTCAAAGAGGGACATTCTAGCTGGAGTATTAGCAAGTTGAGCTAGAATGTCAAAATTATAAGGTTTCTGAAGCCCAAGAGGAGGGGACTTCTTGATTGGCTTATCAAATCGAGCCTGTTGTTTGCCTTTCTCAAGAGTTGTGGGCTTGGAAGGAGTAGGTACAACCGGTGCAGTTAAAGGAACAGGTGCAGTGGATGATTCTTCTTCAGGAGGAACATTAGGAACATCTTTATCAGCAGGAGGGATATCAGGAGTATCCTCAGGACTCTTGGAATAATCCTTTAGATAAGGTTTCCCTGTTTTAGTAGCACCAGCAAGTGCTTCTGATTTATCTTTCGGCTCTGTGTCGGAAGTAGATTCGAAAGAAGTCATATGACATGACTTAGTTTTCCCAGCCTTGTTAGATTTTCGGGAAGTAGTCATTTGAAGAGGAGGAGATACAAAATCTGCCACTAGATCAGGATGAATCCATATAATTTCTCTTGTTTCTATAGTGATTGGTACTAATCCTTCAGACTGTGGATGAGGAATATTCACTATTTCAAGAGTTGCCTTGGGAATAGGAACGATCCCGTTTTTAAGGAGTTGAGGAGGAAAATCTCTGAATTGCATAGAGACGACGTTAGAGGTGACGGTCTTCTCTTTCGGAGTAAGAGTGATAGCTCCAGATTTAATCATTTCCTGGATCTTTCCTTTCAGTACATAACATGTACGAACTGTGTGACCCAACATTCTGTGGTATGGACAGTATTTAGGATGATCCGTCTTACCAGCTTCATCAGGTTTCTTGATTTCAGGTAATTGTATTTTATTACCTTTCAGCAGACATTCAAAGATACCAAGGACATCATCGTCATCAAAAGAGTATTCTTCTTTGGGGCGAGGTGCTCTTGGTTGTTGAGTTGTAGAGGCAGAAGGAGTTTGAACAGTCAATGCATCTTTACTCTGAAGATTAACTTCAAGGGTTTCTTTTCCCTTGCGAGTATTGGATTTAGCATTATTGTTAGTACTTTGACCTGTTTCTTTGGGAGTCATCTGTACTCCTAAACCTTTGAAAGTTTCAGCACTAATTTCTGCGGCTTTGGCACTAACTATGAAGGAAGGCCAATCTTGAAATTGAGTAGATCCTGTCCACATGCTGATGATTGACAACAAATTTGATTTACATGTGTCGATGGTGACAGCATCAGGAGTTCCAAGAGGCATCTTCAGAGCTTCTCTTCGAAACCGTTCAATGAATTCCTCTGTAGTTTCATTATTTTTCTGCTTGATTCTTATAAGAGCAGACATAGTCATGTCATTGAGCCCTTCATAGAACCGTTCAAGAAACATTTGTTTGAAACCGGCAAATGAGGTAATACACCCATCCGGGAGACTTCTATACCATTCATAAGCCGTTCCTTTGAGACATCCGACAAACACCCGAGTAAGGAGGGCGTCACTTGGTTGCAGCTGGTCAGTCATCACTTCAAAGTGATTAATAAATTGACTCGGAGAAGTGGTTCCATCATAGAATGAGATAGTAGGAGGCTTGTATTTAGGAGGATACGATACTTGCTTCCATTCTATTGGATAAGGTTGCTTGATGCCTAACCTTTGTAAACCATCCTTCTGTTTGAATACCTCAAATTGAGTTCGGAGATTCCTCAATTCTTCAGTAACAACTCCGAAGGATTGTGGAGTTGTAGCTTGTAGAGAATAGTTGGGAGGAGGAACAGCATTATAAGCACTACCCCCAGCTCCAGAGTGACTAGGAACCAGTTGAGCTAGCCCAGGAGTATTGGATTGTACTGCCGGAGGAACATGTACTGGACTTACACCAGTATCAATTGGTATGGCATCTGGTACAGTTTGTCGATTTTGCAGCTGGGTTGCCATGAGTTCATACATCGACTTCATAGTATCAGCCATCGATTTCATTTGCTGTTCCAAAGAAGCAATCCTTTGGTCTTGAGGAGTCATTGAAGAAGAAGGTTCATTGTTCAATTCAGTATTCCCATCCACCATATATGTTATGACTGTACAAGGGATTATTGATGAATTAGTAGATGTTGTATGTTCTGAATCACTGCTTTGTGTATCAAAGTCATTTCTAGGAGAATTACCCCCAGTAGGAAGAGGTGGGAAGTTAGATTCTCCAAAAAATTTAGAATAATCTTCAGAAACCGAAGTTCTTTGATTAGAAGCCATGACTCTTGATCTGGTGCCTCTATACACTCCATCTGGACTATCAGTTCTACCCCCAGTATCCCGAGAGGTCATGTTGACAGAAGCAAACAGAGGTTCATCTTCATCAGGCATAGGTTCACACTGAATCCGATTGAAGACAGATTGTCGTTTAGTTTGACATCTGCATTGCATTGTGACTCTCGGTTGGAAGTCATATTCATGATCAGCATGGTCATGATCCATTAATTGACATCTGTATTGAATTATGACTCTTGGCTGGAAGTCATATTCAGCATGGTCATGATCCATTGACACAGAATTATTCCTTCTCTTCTGTTGAAGGTGTTCTCGTAAATCTGTCTGTAAAGATTGAGGTACATCAGAGAAAATTCTTTGTGTATTTTTAGGAATATATTTTCGGTTCTTGGGTCTTGATGGCTCTTGATTATATAGAGAGTGATTAATGTGAGCCACATAATTCCTAGCATACTCTGCATCTGGATTTCTTGCTTTTATTCCCGATTGGTATGGTTTTTTGACACCAGAAGTGCTTCCTAAACGGGTTTGATTAAGTTTTGCTCTTAGATCAGTTGGAGGTAACACATTGGTTTTTGAAACATGGAGTTTTCCTTCCATTGATCTGGATATTTGCAGAGAAGGAAGAGTTGAACCATCCCCTTGATTAGGAGTTGGTAACAGACCCTCTTTTATAGACAAATTCTGTGCCCAATTCGAAGAAGTCGTAGAAAAAGACATTAAAAAATGTTTCTTCTTAGACTTATTCAAGTTTTGAGACATAGAATGCCCAGAAGGAAGAGTAGTCAAAAGACCATCTCCTTTTTTTTGACTAACAAAACTGTCAGTCAAAGCTGTTCCTGAAGTAAACACTACAGGAGCAGAAGAAACAACTAAAGAGTTATTTTCTTTCGAAGGGACTTTGTGAGCCATTGGTGGAGGAGTTCTAGCAAGACCACCCCCAGTTCTAGTAGAACTTGGCAAAGAAGAAGAGATAGCTAAAGAACTATTCTTCTTAGAGTATGCTGGTGATAATTTGGCTAAGGAGCCAGTATTGTCAGCGTATAAAGTCTTGGCTAAAGAGCCAGATTTTGGTACGCATACTGAGTCAGAGAGAATTGACTTGTTGGATGATGTATGCGGAATACACGCTAAAACAGGTTTGATTAAAGAACCTGTGCTGTTAGCGTGACTTTTGAATTTAGAAATACACGCTGGAACAGATTTGACTAAGGAGCCAGTGCTGCCAGCGTGATTTTTGACTTTGAGATTGCACGCTGGAACAGGTTTGGCTAAGGAGCCAGTGCTGCCAGCGTGACTTTTGACTGCTGTCGTCTTTGAGCACACAAGAGTGTGCGTGCTTGCAGTAGAGTCCTTGCCAGTGTTAGGAGTAGCCACTGTAGCAGAAACTTCATCATTGGTTGCCAACAAATTCTTAGGGACGTAGACAGATCGTCTCTTCGACTTGGCAGTGGTGATGGAGGCTGAAGTAGGCTTGCCACCCTTAGCCCGCTGCATTTCTTCGTAGGCGAGTTGATCGAATTGGATCGATATCACCTTCTTCGTCGAGCCGACTGACGAAGTGTCGTATTGAGTTGTTGCCATCTCAGAAGAGGAGATGGTTTTCCCCAGCAGAGTCGCCAATTTGTTTTCCATAAATAAATTCACTTTATTTATTGTGTTTCTGGGAAAATACAACTGTAGGAATCCGATCTAGAAGACGATCGCTTTATCCCTTAGACGATGCGAAGAAGAAAAGCTCTAAAAAATTCGACAGCAATTTAGATATCTGTGTATCTGTATAATGAATGAGAAAAGAACTCTATTTATAGAGTCAAAAATAACTGAAAAAGATAACTATCTTCACAACCTGTGCATAGTTGAAAATCACGCAGGATTTAACATACGCAAGGTTATGAGCAGTTACTGGACGTGGCCTGTAACTGTTGGACACATGGCAATCGTGCATGAGTCGTGTGCAAGTTATAGGACATGCAGGTGAGAGATCGGTGGCATGGCTGCCACAAACTCCGATTTGATGAAATCTACGCAGGCTTGTTGAGGACAAAATCCACGCAGACTTGGGGCAGAAAGCTTCAGAATTCACGCAGACTTGGTGCAGAAAGCTTCAGAATCTACGCAGACTTGGTGCAGAAAGCTTCAAAATACACGCAAGCTTGAGGAAGGAACATAGAAGTTCAAAATACACGCAGACTTGAGTCAGAACTGCCAGCTGTCTTGATTCGACGTACATCGACTGACACAAAATCTCTGACATTGATTGCCTTTTGTCAGTTGCATTAAATGACAATAAGCTCTTTTGGTACGCCAACTTGATGAAGGCTGAGTCTTATTGAAGAAGATTTCGAAAGTCACGCAATAGTCGGCTGTGATCTTTCGAGTTCCGTACATACGTGGCATACGAGGAGACATTCTTTGACTGTCGTGCTGTCAGTCATAATGACACTCTGACAAATGATGAGCTGTCCCAGCGTAACTTTTAAACATTGTCTTGATCAACTCAGCGTGACTTTTAGACTTTGTCTTGATCAACTCAGCGTGACTTTTAGACTTTGTCCTGATCAACTCAGCGTGACTTTTATTTTTGAGGCCTACACTTTAGGCACATGCTTGTCTGCAGTGCGCCCTTTGGAGTCATGTACCAGTCTGCCACGAGCATAACTGTCCATGTGCCAAGGTGCAATGTGCAAGACTGTCATGAGCCAGGTTAACATGCGCATGTCGATGCCATGCTCATGTCTATGTCATGCGCCAGGTTGGCTTGCGCCTGGCCTTGTCATACGCCCGTTGCTTATGCGTCTGGGTGTACTCATGCGCCTGATTGCTTATGTGCCTGGATATGCATATGCGCCTAGATGTACCCTCCGGACCTGAACCGTTCATGCGCGTGACTGCTCACATGCATGATTGACCCATGTGCCTATTTGCTGAATTGTATTAGTTTTACTGTATTTCCTTGATGAATATATTTCTAGACCCATGCGCCTATGAGGCTCATGCGTCTGACTTATGCACTCATGTCTCCCATGCGCCTATATGGCCCAAGCGAGCTAAGTGACCATACACATATGTTTGAATTTAGCCTTTAATTAGAGTTTATTATTTTTACTAGGTGACTTGACTATGTTCCTAACTTGACTACCTGTATATATGCTGATACTATTTGATGTATGTACTACGGTACAATTTCTTGCCTGAGTACTGAGGTGCGTCCCTATCAATGCACTGAGGTGTATAACAATCCTGCATGTTATATGTCAGTACATTCACATCCAGCACTGTCACGCCCCAGAACCAGAATACTGGAGAGCATGGGACAGACACGGCCAGCTACGTATATTGAAGTACAACCCACCTCGCAATACGGTCACGGATATCGAGATACATGAGGGTTAAACTACAATCCATCAGTCTCTATGGTCAAGAACAAGCCTAGTGTCTCAATCTCAAGCAAGCAAATAATGTATAAGATGTTATATCATCAGATATACAAAGTAAGGCGTCCTAAACATTACATATAAAGATGATCATGAAGCTAGTCATACAAAATACGAGACTAGCAAGAGTTAAGTCATACATGATCAACCCTAGGATTTGTCAATCATGTTACAGCCCGTAGGCAAACAAAAATTAAGTTTCAACATAAGCTAACACTTGCTCGACGGCTAAACGCCTCAAAAGAAAAATTTATAATAGAGTGGAAGAGAATAATTAGGAACCCACTTGTTGCCAGGATTACGTCTGGTATTCACCATCTGGCTAGAAGACAGGTATATCCTCAGGTGCTACTCCAAAATCTGGCCATACAAAACCAGCTGGATCAGAACCCAGAAGAGCAAGTGCCACAAGCGAGGCTTCATTAAGGAACTAAAACCAGCAGATAATTAAATAGAAAAATACATAAATGAACCTGATTAAGCAACATGACGACAGGATTAGAATAAAATGATAGCTTGTATTAGGAAAACAAGATATGGAATATAATTTCCATGCTAATCAAGAGACAAGCATTCATGCACGGCCAATCAAGTCCTACGGCTTGCTATCATTATCTAACTAGGGTTATCACAGGCCTAGTTACTAGCAAGATGCAATGAGATGTTTCCACAGTCACAAGCCCTACAGACTATCTTGGTTATCCAGGCGAGGTGATTTACAAGAGTTACAAGAGTTATCAAGATTACTGGTATACTTTCAGTACTTATGTTTTCAAAAAGTGCCCCACATGACAGTGAACTGGAAATGTACCTTACTCGTCGGCAGGCTACAAGTCCCTCAGGTGTGGTCGGAATAACGGGATCGTCTGTAACTGAGAAAATATCTCTATATGGACTACTTGATCAATCTAGTCATTAACCTAGTCAGATTCACTATGAATTCCTGACCGTGGTAACCCGGAATCCAGGTCCTAAACATAATACAAGACGAGACAGGTAACTTGTACAGGCACAATCAAGAGAATCAACCACGGTGTCAAGACAAGAGTTACTTAGCAAGTCAGGGTAGCTGTCGCAACAGCGCTTCAAGATTATACATGTCATGTCAGGTTACTTGTCATCACAAGAGTACTTGCCAGGAGTGCGCCTCGATGGGCCACTATCAAGATTATTCATGCTATATCAAATTTACTTGTTACTTGTCAAGAGTGCGCCTCTACGGCCACGATAAATAATTATCAAGATGGGTTCATATTATCATGTCGTATTCATGTCAAGTTCTGATCATAGCCCAGAATTATCATGTTCAAGTCCAAGTCAGGGCTCATGCCCAAGTCAAGTTTGTGTTACAGCCAAGTCTGGTCAGGCTCAGGTCAGGTCAAAGCTCAGGGTACATGTATATACCAAAATATGGTGATACACTGGTCATAAGGCATACAACAATTGGAGCACGCGACGAGGTGCGCGACGAGAATGGCGCACGACGCTCGGCCAGAAGCTCGGGGTGGCGCACGATGAGAGTGGCACGCGGTACTAGGTGGCGCTCGGCAAGAAGTGCGGGAGGCACTGGGCCAAGTGGCACGAGGCCAGGTGGCGCCAGGCCAGAGGGGCGCTGGGCCAAGTAGCGCTGGGCCAGGTGGCGCCAGGCCAGAGGGGTGGTGGGCCAAGTGGCGTTGGGCCAGGTGGCGCCAGCCCAGAGGGGCGTTGAGATAAAGAGCGCGTGACCAGGATAGCGCGGCGCTAAGTAACACGTGCGCAACGAGATGGCACGACGCTAAAGATCATGCGCGTACTCCTCATCTTCTCCAACCAGACCGAGTGAAGCTCAAGGTACCCATGAACTTTAAAATGTCATAAGTTCCTCAGAATAAGTCGGAATCAGGACTTCAAAGGGTCTAAACTGTGTAGAACCAGCCTGGGATGACTGGTTTTAGGAAATACCAAGGTTTAATAAATCAAAACCAAGAAAAATAAAAAAAAGATTAAAACTTAGATCTACAAAAATCCATTCATGAAAACTAAAAATACCAAGTTCTAAAGAGGCTTAGAATCATGCAAAGAAGAGAATGGAACAATAAAACTTGAGATCCATCATGAAGCAAGTTACACTTGCCTAGGGCTTGGTAGGTAGGAGGAGTAATGGAGAAGAAGAAGAGTTAATGAGAAGTAATGGAAGAGAGAGAAGAAGTTGGTTTATATACAAACCCTTCTCATCTCAAACCAAGCCAAGCCAAGTTGAACCAAATCAAGTCAAGATTAAACCAAGGCTAAGCTAAGCAAGACAAGTCTAACTACAAGTCACCTGACAAAAGTTAAAAAAATACGTATAACGGGAAACGGGGGTGACAACTCTACCCACCTTAAAAGAATTTCGTCCTCAGAATTTAATCAAGAGACAGAGGTGTCGGGGCAAGCTATACTAATCACAGGCAATCTACGACTAGCAGTTCATCAAGCAATCATTCATGCAAGTAAGGAGTTAAAAGCGTAAGGCATAAGGAAGACATTATACCTTATGAGTCAAACAGGTGTGGATATCGCGATCGGATATCATCCTCACGTTCCCATGTTGACTCACCCAAAGTGTGATGAACCAAAGCAACACGAACTAAACTAATAGTCTTATTCTTGAGTATCTTCTCCCTTCGGTCCAATATGGATATGGGCCTTTCCTCATATGAAAAGTTGGTACCAACAGCCAATTCTGAATGATCAAGGATATAGCTCGGATCCGGGATATATCGTCGCAATTGGGATACATGGAATACATCATGTACCTCCCGTAACGACGACGAAAGAGCGAGACGATAGGACACATCACCTACTCGTTCGAGAATATCAAACGGTCCTATATACCTAGGACTAAGATTTCTCCATATGTCGAATCGAATAACGCTACGGGTAGACGAGATCCTAAGGAATATATGGTCGTCGATAGAAAACTCAAAAGGATGCCGATGAGAATCGGCCCAATGGCGTTGACGATCTTGTACAACTCCAAGATGATCTCTGACTTATCTGACCACCTCGATAGTCTGCGTAACCATCTCTGGATTGAGTATCTGCCTCTCGCCTACATCATCCCAGGCTAAAGGTGATCTGCACTTCCGGCCATACAGTGCCTCAAACGGTGCCATCTGAATACTGGCCTAAAAACTGTTATTATAGGAGAACTCTACCAAGTGCATGTGATCTTCCCACGAACCATCGAAGTCAAGTGTATAGGATTGTAATATATCTTTAAGAGTTTGAATCGTGCGCTCTGACTAACCATCTGTCTACGGATGATAAGCTGAACTAAACTTGCGACGAGTTTCCAAACTCTCTTGAAGTCTCCGCCAAAAGTACGACTTAAATCTTGAATCTCTGTTTGATACGATACTGACTGGCACTCCATGGAATCTGACTATCTGCCTGAGGTACATCTCTGGTAGCTGATCCGTCGACTGACCAATCCTGAAAGGGAGAAAATGAGCTACTTTGGTAAGTCGGTCAACTATAATCCAAAAAGCATCTCTTCTAGCTGGAGATTTAGGTAACCTAGTTACAAAATCTATGGTAATATGCTCCCATTTCCATTCTGGAATCGGTAAAGGTTGAAAAAGCCCAGCTGGTCTCTGATGTTCAGCTTTAACTTGTTGGCAAACTAAACAATGAGAGACAAACCGAGTTATCTTCATCTTCATGCCATTCCACCAGAAATGCTGACGGATATCACGATACATCTTCGTACTACCAGAATGAATTAAATGCTGTGAACTATGAGCCTCTGTCATGATCTCCTACCTGATGTCACCACTGGGTACACAAAGATGCCTTCTATGTCAGAGTGTGCCATCTTCGTGAATACATAAATCTGCTCTTCGTCCCACTTCACATTCTGTCCTAAGCCGCTGAAGCTTAGAATCTGATGACTGTGCTATCTTAATCCTCTCAACTATACTGGACTGAACTTGCATATTGGCCATCAATACCACATTGGTAGGAAGAACAATCTTTATTCCCATCTTCTGAAGATCAGCTAATAATTCGGGTTGTGCTGTTAGAAAACAAGCTCATGTACTTCTATTCAACGCATCTGCAACTATGTTGGCCATCCCAGGATGATATTGTAGGTTGATGTCATAATCTACCAATAGCTCTAGCCACCTTCTCTGACGCATGTTAAGATCCTTCTGGGTAAACACATACTTAAGACTCTTGTGGTCGGTAAAAATCTCTACCCGATCTCCATACAAGTAATACCCTAAAGCTTAAGTACAAAAACCACTACTGCTAATTCTAAATCATGGGTTAGGTAATTCCTCTCATGATCACGAACCTGACATGATGCATAAGCTACTACCATGCCATGTTGCATTAAGATGCATCCTAATTCTCTGCCTGAAGCATCACAATAAACTAAAAATTCTCCCGTCCCATCTGGAAGCGTGAGAATAGGTGTCATCATCAATCCTTACTTCAACTTCTCGAATGAACTCTGACACTTTTCTGTCCAAGTAAACTACACATCCTTACGGGTCAACTGTGTCATGGGTGTTGAAATTCGAGCAAAATCTGATACAAATTATCGGTAATAGTCGGCCAATCGTAAAAAACTGTGAACTTCTACGATGGTGCCAGGTACTGGCCATGACTCTATAGCCACTATCTTTTGGGGGTCCACTTTCACTCAACCTCTGGTGATGATGTGACCTAACTACGAGATACGATCAAGCCAAAATTTATACTTACTGAACTTTGCGTACGACTGGTGCTCTTTGAGAATCTGAAGAACTAATCGGAGATGCTTCTCATGCTCTGCCTTACTCTTACTATAGTCCAAAATATTGTCTGTAAACACTATCACAAACTGATCCAAATAAGGCATAAAGTATGATTCATGAGATCCATGAATACTGCTGGCGCATCGGTCGCTGCAAATGACATAACGAGAAACTCCTAATATCTATATCTAGATCTGAATGTCGTGTTTGGGATGTCTTGCTCTCTGACTCTGATATGATGGTACCCCAACCGCAAATCAATCGTCGAGAATACTGCAGCCCCACTGAGTTGATCGGACAAGTCATCTATCGTTGGTTGAGGATATCTGTTCTTGATTGTTACAGAATTCAAGGTACGATAATCAACACATAATCTTGACGTACCATCCTTCTTCTTCACAAGAAGCATCGGGGCTCCCCAAGGTGATCCACTAGCATGAATGAATCCCTTGGTTCTGAGTTCTTCAATCATCTTGTACAGGATCTCCAACTCTGATGGTGCCATTCTATAGACTCTCTCTGATACTGGTGCTATCCCTGGGATCAAATCAATGGTGATCTCTCTCTCTCTCTCTCTCTCTCTCTCTCTCTCTCTGGCGGCATGTCTGGAAGCTCTTCGGAAAATACGTCAGGAAACTCATCTAGTACTCTGAAAAACTGAACTGCTCCTGCTACCGCCATCCGCAAGACTGGTGGAGAAGCTTCTACTTTGCCTCTGAAAAATAAAACCTCTTTTTCGGCAGGAATACCAAAAATAATCTTGCCAATATGGCAATCTATTCTTACGTATTGATCCTTCAACCAATCCATTCCTAGGACCACATCATAGTTATTCATCGAAAATTCTATTAATATAGCAGAAAACTCTCTACCGCTAACTACGATTCGACACGAAAAAAAGACTCTATCTACTCCCACCAGACCGTTACCAGTAAGTATATTGAGCCTTACTAATATTGACTCGAGCTCCAGTCCTATCCATGTTGCGAATCGTGCAGACATAAATGAATGCGATGCACCCGAATCAAATAATACGGATGCTGGATAAGAGTTGACAAGAAGGGTACCTGCCACCACCTCACCTGATGCCAATTCTTCTGCTATTGACAGAGCCATAGCTTAACCCTATCCTCTTGGTGCTGGTGACCTCTCTGCCTATTCTGAATCTAAGCTTAGGCTTGAGCATAGTATTACGGCCTCTACTGTTGGAATGCTTGTGCCTGAGATGACAATAGTCTCGGAGGCCGGTACTGCTGCTACTGCTGCTCTGGTGCTGGACCCCTAACTGATGGACTAGTTAGGGTTGACGAAGATAAACTGGCTCTATACGGACATGATCATATCATGTGATCTGGTACCCCAAAAGCCAAGCACAATCCTTGTGCACTGTGACGCTCTAAAACCACGTGTCCTGGCTTCCCACAACGAGAGTAGCCCATTACGGAAGATTGCTTTTGTTTCTGCTGCTGAGTATATATCAGAGTTGAGTACTGAACTGACGAAACTGTGGTTGCCCTCCTAGGAGCTCCAATATCATATCCCTAGCTGTCGGGGCTGGTGAAGGCCCTCCTAGGAGCTCCAATGGTCAAAGCCCTAGCTGTCAGGGCTGGTGTTGACGACTAAGATAACTATCCACGAGACCTCTTCCATCCTCCAGCTCGATTTACTATCCTCTAGGAGGTATATTAATGCCTTCTATCTGCTCACAAAACAGCATCAAACGTCTGGTGCTCAAACTGCTCCACTGCTAGAATGATCTCTAGGTGGAGACCCTGCTGGAATCGCTGTGCTCGGTCCAATTCGGTCGCCACCAAGGTAGAAGAAAACTGACTAAGCCCAGAAAACTCGACCATATATCCATCGACCATCCTTCCCATCTGCTTGAGATTGCTGAATCTGGTCTGCAGAGCATACCGAGGTACTGCATCAAAATATTTTGTCTAGAACTTGTCACTGAATACCGCCCACATGACAGGCGTTACCAAATCGACTACTAACATCGCCCACCAGCTGCGAGCTAAGTCCAATAACTCTAGGAACACAACAGCCACTTTTTCTTCCTTTGGAATTTGGGCTGCCTCCAGAATAATCTCTATATCTTGTAGCTAAGCATCGACAGTAATAGCATCTTCACTGCCGTCAAAGAAAGGAGGGTTCAGGCGCTTGAAGCTGTTAGCCACATTGTTCCCTTGATAGCCAACTCTTCCCATAGCATCTTGTACTGTCTACTGCAGGACATCGCCCCGACGGTCTTGTGATACAAGCAAGTCCCGGATGAGTCCCATCAGGGTTCTATTATCAAGCTCTACAGGCGGGGCTGGTTGAACTGGTGGCTCTGGATTCCTGGAATGCATGACTCGGGATGCTGCTCCAGAGTGCTGGGCTTGGTCCCCAGGTTGTGGCTGGTTCACTTGTTTCTGGTTCACTGGAGGTACTCTATCCGGCTGATCGGTAGGATCAGGAACAATGCCACGAAAGAAAATGACATGAGGAACAATAAAGAAGGACAAAGATTGATCAAGGATAGAAGAACCTTATCAGGTCAGGTTTCAGAAGGATTAGAAAACACGAGTAGAGATCAAGAAAGAATGCTGATTGAGACATCTATTCTGTAAAAGCCTCACACATCTTGATTTATAAAACCTGTATGGGCTACTACTTAAACCGTGTCACGCCCCAGAACCAGAATACTGGAGAGCGGGGTACAGACACAGCTAGCTACATATATTAAAGTGCAACCTACCTCGCAATATGGTCACGTCTATCTAGATGCATGAGGGTTAAACTATAATCCATCAGTCTCTATGGTCAAGAACAAGCCTAGTGTCTCAATCTCAAGCAAGAAAATAATGTATAAGATGTTATATCATTAGACATACAAAGTAAGGCATCCCAAATATTACATATTCAGATGATCATGAAGCTAGTCATACAAAATACGAGACTCGCAAGAGTTAAGTCATACATGATCAACCCTAGGATTTGTCAATCATGTTACAGCCCTTAGGCAAACAGAAATTAAGTTTCAACATGAGCTAACACTTGCTCGGCGGCTAAACGCCTCAAAAGAATAATTTACAATAGAGTATGAGAGAAAAATAAGGAACCCACTCTTTGCCAGGATTACGTCTGGTGTTGACCATCTGGCTGGAAGGCAGGTTGATGCTCGGGTGCTATTTCGAAATATGGCTATACAAAACCAGCTGGGTCAGAACCCAGAAGAGCAAGTGCCACAAGCGAGGCTTCATTAAGGAACTAAAACCAGCAGATAATTAAATAGAAGAATACATAAATTAACCTGATTAAGTAATATGAAGACTAGATTAGAATAAAATGATAGCTTGCATTAGGAAAATAAGAAGTGCAATATAATTCCCAAGCTAATCACGAGACAAGCATTCATGCACGGCCAATCAAGTCCTACGGCTTGCTATCATTATCTAACTAGGAATATCACAGGCCTAGTTACTAGCAAGATACAATAAGATATTCCCATAGTCACAAGCCCTGCAGACTATCCAGGTTATCCAGGCGAGGTAATTTATAAGAGTTATAAGAGTTATCAAGATTACTGGTGTACTTTCAATACTTATGTTTTCAAGAAGTGCCCCACATGACAGTGAGATGGAAATGTACCCTACTCGTCGGCAGGCTACAAGTCCCTCAGGTGTGGCCGAGATAACAAGATCGCCTGTAACTGGGAAAATCTCTCTATATGGACTACTTGATCAATCTAGTCATTAACCTAGTCAAATTTACTATGAATTCCTGACCATGGTAACCAGGAATCTATGTCCTAGACATGATGCAAGACGAGACAGGTAGGTTGTACAGGCACAATCAAGAGAATCAACCACGTCGTCAAGACAAGAGTTACTTAGCAAGTCAGGGAAGCTGTCGTAACAGCGCTTCAAGATTATATATTTCATGTCAGGTTACTTGTCATGTCAAGAGTACTTATCAGGAGTGCGCCTCGACGGGCCACTGTCAAGATTATTCATGCCATATCAAGTTTACTTATTGCTTGTCAAGAGTATGCCTCGACGGACCACTATAAAGAATTATCCAGACAGGTTCATATTATCATGTCTTGTTCACGTCAAGTTATTATCATAGACAAGAATTATCATGTTCAAGTCCAAGTCAGGGCTCTTATCCAAGTCAAGTTTGTGTTACAGCCAAGTCAGGTCAGGCTCAGGCTAGGTTAAAGCTCAGGGTACATGCATATAACAAAACATGGTGATACACTGGTCATAAGACACACAATAATTGAAGCCCGCGGCGAGAATGGTGCGCTGCGCTAGGTGGCGCTCGGCCAGAAGTGCGGGGTGGCGCGCGACGAGAGTGGCACACGGCGCTAGGTGGCGCTCGACCAGAAGCGCACAGGGGGACGTTGGGCCAAGTGGCGTGGGGCCAGTGGCGCCAGGCCAGAGGGGCGCTGGGCCAAGTGGTGCTGGGCCAGGTGGCGTCAGGCCAGAGGGGCGCTGGGCCAGTTGGCGCCAGGCCAGAGGGGCGCTAGGCCAAGTGGCGCTGGGCCAGGTGGCGCCAGGCCAGAGGGGCGCTCGACCAAGTTGTGCTGGGCCAGGTGGCGTCAGGCCAGAGGGGCGTTGGGCCAAGTGGCACTGGGCCAGGTGGCGCCAGGCCAGAGGGGCGCTGGGCCAAGTGGCACTGGGCCAGGTGGCACCAGGCCAGAGGGGTGCTGGGCCAAGTGGCACTGGGCCAGGTGGCGCTAGTCCATAGGGGCGCTAGGCCAAGTGGCGCTGGCCAGGTGGCGCCAGGCCAGAGGGGCAATGCGCTAGCGCGCACGACCAGGATAGCGTGGCACTAAGGAGCGCGCGTGCAACGAGACAACGCGACGCTAAAGCGCGCGTACGTACTGCTCATCTTCTCCAACCATACCGAGAGCAGCTCAAGGAATCGATAAACTTCAAAATGTTATAACTTCCTCAAAATAAGTCGGAATCAGGACTTCAAAGGGTCTAAATTGGGTAGAACCATCCTGGGATGACTGGTTTTAGGAGATACCAAGCTTTAATAGATCAAAACCAAGAAAAACAAGAAAAGATCAAAATGTTGATCTACAAAAATCCATCCTTCAAAACCAAAAATGCCAAGTTCTAAAAAAGCTTAGAATCATGCAAGAAAGAGAATGGAATAATAAAACTTAAGATCCATCATGAAGCAAGTTGCACTTGCCTAGGGCTTGGTAGGTGGAAGGAGTAATGGAGAAGAAGAAGAAGAAGAGTTAATGAGAAATAATGGAGGATAGAGAAGAAGTTGGTTTATATACAAACCCTACCCATCTCAAACCAAAACAATCCAAGCCAAGCCAAGTTGAACCAAGTTGAACGAAATCAAGTCAAGATTAAACCAAAGCTAAGCTAAGCAAGACAAGTCTAACTTCAGGTCACCTAACAAAAGTCAAAAATATTCGTACATGTATATTGAAAATACGTATAACGAAAAACGAGAGTGATAAGCAGAATCTTAGTAATGGTCAGTAACATTGGCATGGTATGATGATTATTTGTTTGATGCATTACACTAAGAATGAATTTAGATTTGGGACTCTGTGAGTCGGTGTAGATTCATGCTTAGGGCACTCGTACTGAGGTACGACATCTAGGAGGATGGCTATGTGACCATGACATGTGATTTTGACACAAATAAAGGGTTAATTCTAAGCAACATAAATTGGTAGAACATTGGAGGTAACGGAATATCGAGATCTGCGTTACCGGCCCTATTGGACAATTGTTTGGGAGTGCAAGGATGGCCACCACGGATACTGTATATCATCCGCACTAGTGGAGTGCAGTATGTGGTTTACTAAATGTTGAGCTAGTACCTCTCTATAGGAGGACTACAGCTATTATTACTTATTTTGCATGATGGCCTTATGAGGGACCGGAGCATTCTTGCATGCATGTATTATATCTGGTTCGGCAAGCCCGACTCGGATATAGCAGATCTGAGGATTCCTATATATATATATATATATATATATATATATATATAGGAAAATATATATATATATATAGAAAAATATATATATAGGAGCATTACTGGGGATAACCCACACACATCATAGAAAGCCGTACGATTGACTGGCCATCGGTAAAATGACTTGCTTGTGATCTATTTCTTTTGTTAACAACCAAAGAACATGGACTGTCATGGTACGTGGTCCAGCCTTCGTCCTTGTTTCGTTTTTAGGTTGGGCTACTGTGCCACGACAAGCTATGGACCAAAGTTGCGAATTAGAATCCTTTAACCTGATCATAACTATATGATGTATTCTATCCCAGCATGGTTGGGCACCCTTTGTCTTTGTTTGGTTGTAAGGTTGACGAATTGTCTCGATGATATAATATAAGCCTATAGCCATGGCCATATCTTATTTATTGTCTAGGTTTTGTCACATTCATATGTGCTCCCTTGTGGTACTTGCTATTCGGGGACTGATCCTGCTGATTTTGTTTGGCCAGATTTTGTAGCGGAGCATGAGGATCCAGCGTGTCTTCCCCTCCTCAATGGTGTACACCATGAGCATGGGTGCCGGGGACAATGATTGGGTTTCTTCTTCACTGCTCATTTAGTATTTTGTTTCTACTTGGACGTTTAGCTACCGGCACGTGTTAGCCATAAATTTGTATACATATTTAAAATTATTCAGACTTCAGCTGGAACAACTATATAGCCTTGGCACTGTACTAGCTTATCATTTTGTATAGCTAGTCTCATGAATCATTTTGATGAAGTGTCAGGGACGTCTTATTGCTTTATCTTATATGTTCATTGTCTACTGCTTTTGGCTTTATCGATTGAGATATATATGCTCTATGAGACTACATGAGACTTGATTGTAGCATGCTCCCCCTTGTCTAGTGACATTCATGACCGTTGTATAATATCTTTGTACCTTATATGGTGTAGCTGGCCTTATCCGCCTCCGTACTCCGGTCCTGGGGCGTGATAAGGTTTTAATGGTGGCCCATGCATCTCAGGTTTTTTGACATGTGGGGTATTATTATTATAGGAGTCTCAATAAAAACATGTCTCCCTTGATCTTTTGATTCAATTTTTGCTTCCCTCACCTTTGTAAAGTTTTAGTGGTGGCCCATGCAGGTCATAGAAATTAATGAGTGCCCTTAACGTTGACACTGAACTTGTTTACCTGTTAAGTCGAATGAAGAAGTATCAATCATGGGGCTGAGTCCTATAGGTAGAGGGTTGTATGATGAAATAGCAGATATGAAGGTACATGCTACCTTGTAGCCACGCGTATATTAACAGGGGGTAAGAATACATATAGTAGGTAAATAGCAAAGATATGTAAAAATAAGCAAATAATTGGAAGGCTTGCAACAGAAGTGAACACATGAGGTAGATAGGATAGGACTCATATTAGGAGAGGTGCACGACTCTGATGTGGGATAATATATTGACTGCACAGTTAACATGAGGTGGTATAGATAACGGGGGTACAACCTAGTGTTGAGCCTAGTATCAGTAGGTTGTTGGACCAAACAATAGGTAAAAGCCAAGTCGAGTAAATTACAGACAAAAGTGCAAATTTCAACATTGTAAGAAGGGAAGTTCTTGTACACATGCGGTAGGTATTTCATAAGAAAATTCTAAGCTGCTACTAAGAGGATTGGGATGTAATTCATGAGAAGATACCTATGAATATTTCATATATATACCTAGTAGGCAAATACATATTAGGAGGGGTGTCCTAGTAGCCTAACCAATAGTAGGGGTAATATAGGTAAAATTATACATATGGGTAAAGAAGTTAGTAAGCAAGGACAGGTATCTTGGTGTCAATAATAAATAAATAAGTCAGGAAAATAGGAATATGAAACCAAGAGTTCAATAAATAATAGGTAGATTTGACTTTGATTATGAATCATTTATTATCATATATATATTCATTAAATAGGTTACTGTAAAACTCCTAAATTTTTACTAAATATTTTTTTAATAAATTGGTGCTGAAATTTTTTTTTTTTTTGTATTTATGCGTCTCAATAAAGTATTGTACGTCGCGCGCAAGATTTCGTTTTTCTTGCTCGTCGAGTGCGAATATGTGCGAGCGTACATATTTTAGAAAACTATTTTTTCTATTTTATTATATACTTTCAAAATATTATATATAATTATTATTCTTGCCATAAAAAGTCTTTTGTTTTTAGCAGTTATTAATCAGAAATAATATTTTATTGTATACTAGGAAAAGCATAATCATGTATACAATATTTGTGCTTACATATATATTTCATAATATTTTATTAGTTATTGTTAATTAATAATGTAATTTTTAAAATTTATTTAATAGTAAATTTGAAAAGTGTATTTTAATAAATGTGGATATTTAAATTAAGATTTTAATTATTTAAATTAGCTAAATTATGGAAAAAGATTTTTTGTATAAAATCTAATACTACTTGGATTTGGATTTGATTGGATTTGATTTTTGTTTCAAAACATATATGGTAAATTATCTAAACTTGATTTAAATTATTGATTGAACCCAATTTGGATTTAAATAAATAAATTGGGTTGAATCCTTATCCAACTGGGAATTCCCACATCCTATAAAAGGCAGGTACTCATCCATAAATTGCTACCGTTCATAAATTCCTCCACAAATATTTCTCCACCCACGCGAGTGCATCGTGTCCATGTTCTCCCTCCTCGTCCAATTCTTATTCCATATTTACATATACATTGTGTTCTTCTCCGTGTCGACAACTCTGACACGACAAACAATAAATCCCTAATCCTAGCCCTAGCCTAGTCTCCACTGCTCCTGCCTCCTGTCGACCGCCATCACCACCTTCGCCCCCATCAACATCTCGCCGTCGACTTCACGACAACCAGCCCTGTTCTCGACCCGAACAGCACCACGCCCATTCACCACCGTCACGCGCCCGACTGCTGGCAACCATCCCTCCTCGTCCGATCATCATCGCCAAGACCCAACCACCAAAATACTACCCAAAAAAATAACAAACACACAACCACCCCTGTCACGATCGACCGACCACCACACCCGATCGTCGCCACCATAGTAAACCCTCGCCACCGGTTTCACCACCGCTCGATCCAACCCGACCAAGCCCAGCCAAACTCCGGCCACCACCGTACCTATCCACCGTCACCACCGCCAACCAAATACAGCACCTACACTACCACCGCAACCACCACTATCACCATCATCGACACCGCCACCACACAGACCCCCGCCAAAACCGGCCACCCCGCCGTGGCCGGCAATCACAAACCCAAACCCCCAAAATTAGAACCCTAACCCTAGACTCACCTCACCGCCGTGCTGGATCCGTCTCTATGGAGGACTGAGAGACCTCTGCCGCCCGTGTCCATCGAGAAGCCCACGCGTGCGCGCCCATCCGTGACGCTAGTAGTCACCGACGAACTGTCTCCGTCGCGTCTCGCCCCTCTTCTCCTCTGCGCCTCCGGGCCGTCACCGACGACGGCCCCGTGCCGATCCCCCGTAGCGCCGAAGCACAGCAGCCTCCAGCCGCCGTCGGCAACTCCACACAGCTCCGAGCCCCGACTTCCTCCTTCCCTCTTCCTCCCTTTCACCACAATCTTCTTTCCCCTTTCCTCTCCTTCCCGATCTCTTCTTGGCCCTCCTCCGACTTCATGACCGGCGAGCTCCTCTTCCGACCAACTCCCCTCTGCTCCCTCCAGCTGCACCCCCTTACATCGGAGCGCCGCGCCGCTGCTCCCCTCGCCGAACCCCTCTCTCTCCGCCCCCTTTCTCTCTCAACCTACTCTTCACCGCCCCTTCACTCTCCCTCTCCAGTTCTGTCCTCTCATCCGTTTTTCGTTCTCTCTCCTTCTACATCTTTTTTTCGTTTTTTTTGTTTCTCTCTCTGCAATAAGATGAAGAGAACAGTTGTTCTCAAAAAGGACAAAAGGGGAACATGTGTTGTACATAGTAAGTGCAGTGTCATAAACAATATGTATATTCCTTAGTATACTATCACACTAGTAATTATTTTTATTATTACCATTGTTATTATTCAATTATTGATATTATTTATTTAAATAAATATTTATATATATCTATATATAAAATTTCATAAAAAATAGTTGGGTTGGACCACCCATCTATTTACAAATTAGGTTTAAAAACCTTGAATATATATTTTATAATAATGTATTTTATAAATATATGGAGTTCTGCCTAAAAATAATTTTTTAAGAACTTTCTAGCACTTATCTAAAATTGTTATTAATAAAAATATAACTTCCTACCTAAAAAGTATATTTTACAAATCTAGAATTTTTGCCTAAAAACGATTTGTATATTTTTCAAATATTTATCTAAAAAAAATTATTTTACTAGTAAATATAGTTTTCAAGTATTATAAATAGTTTTCTAAAATCATATATATATATATATATATTACTTATCATATTTCCTTGATTACCCTCATGTCCATAACTAATCTCATTCTTCCTATCCCCTCACCAATTTCGTACGTCTTCTTATCGAACTTAACTAATCTGACAATTTCGGGACCCGATGGAACAATATGTGCCATTATTACAGGTTGTTTTGCGCAGTTGTAATACCGAAGCCATTTTGTGCCATATTGAGCATCGCAGCACACCAGGCGTCCTACCAGGCAAGTATACCTTACTAATTAACTGTCATATTATTTATTTTTCATATTATTTAATTTTTTTCATATTTTTTATTTTTAATTGTTATAAACTGCGCGTCCAAGCCACACTTGGGTGCAAGCGACTCTATTATTCATTTTACTTTACTATATGCATGTTAACTTAGTGTTAGCGGACTACCTTCTTGTTGGGGGATATCCTTATATCTCCATGGGCCATGACACTCACACTACACGGTTTGAGACATTTTGCTAGGGGCAGACTTATGTATTGGCCATCTCTAAAGTCGTGTGACGATAGTTGTTCGTAACTGCTATGACTAGGGTTTTAGAGACTCAAGCAGTTACAAAACTGGACGAGCCATGGACATGACTTGAACAGTGTGGGAAATATTGGGGGAGGACGGTCGCTAGTGCGTATGGAAATCCAAACAGGTAAACCACAGTCTTCGGATGGAACTATGGCAATTTATTTGCAGATGCCCTCTGACGTTTTGGGCGTTACGGACGAATACGGATTACTGGATGCCAGTTACGTACACATAGCCTAAAATCCCACCCATGTGCATGAAAGTTGTCCTCTAAATTGTACATTAAGCGGTTAGAATCTCCTTGCATAATTGTGTCTAGGATAGTCTTTTATATATTATTTTATTATTCTGACAGTTCATATTAGCACGTTCTTCATGTATCTTGCTACGTCCGTCTGAGGACCTAGTTATTCTCCAGGTGTGTGCTTTCAAGATTCACTGCAGGTGTTCTGGCCAATGCCGTGATTCTCTCCATTCCTTCGAAGATAATTGCGCTTGGTTCGTCTTGCTATTTTATGGATTGGTTCTTGTACATTTCTTTCATTGAGATAGTTGGTAGTGGACTTTTTCTCCGCCCAACGATTGTATCATAAATATTCAAGTTGATTTTTATATTATTATTCTTTTCATTGTGGATGAGATTTAGTTTGTCTTGGATTACTGTATTTTACAGCTTATGTATACATACAAGGCCCATGTACTTCGTATGTATACAACTGGCATATCTACGTTTCTAGTCCTACGTATATTGGGACTGGGGTGTTACAGTTACTTGGACTCGAGTTTTGGCACCGGACTCATATCATCAACTCAGGACACCAGGCGAGTACATTTATTGTTTGTTTTTGATATTGTTAATTACTATAGTTTATTGTTAGTTATCTAATATTTGATTCTCGACACGCTCGTCACACGGGTACCACATTATATATTTCCTTTCATATCTTACCATGCTTCTTACCTATCGTGTCGGGAAGGGGAAGTACCAAGTAGATGTGTGATCAGACCAATAGATCGTGATTATTTTATCTTGCTATTTAGACCTTGATTATTTAGACTGTGTTTATTTTATTAGATATTTAGATAGTAGGGATGCAAATCTCATGTAGATCATACGGTATGGTGTCCCAGCTGATCACACATCGAAAGGACTACTTTAATACACGTAGATAGCTATGTTTCTTCGTTTCACCCTTGATATATTTCCATATATTTCTTCTCTCTTGTTCATTGTATAACCATGCTATAGTTGATTCTCTCATCATGTATTTTATGTCTAACCTCTGTTTTATAGTTGTTATCATATATTTGGAACTGCACTCAATGAATTGTACTCGTTCCATCCTGACTGGATAAACATTTTAGGTGATTATGATGAGGACGTGTGCCATGACCAGTATGGTCCGTACATGGGAGATATAGTTGTGGCCGACTTTACATTTCAAGAGGACTTCGCAGCATCTGACCCCGCTGCGAATGCTTAGATATATTTAGTTAGTTTGAGGCCGGATTTGTCTTCGGGACTAATGGATATTGATACTTGATATTTGAGACATGTAGTTTGGAATTTATTTACCATTTTGGGATTTCATCTATTTTATGTTTTGAGACCTATATATCTTTTCTTTATTCTATTCATCTAGAGCTGAGTTTTGTGGTTTTGTGCTGTTGCCTCCCAAGTGGAATATATTCATACTGCATGGTTGTTCATCATATATTGATTACAGTGTTCTACCATCGACACTACGGCGTAGGCTGGGCGTGCGCATGATTCATGCCCAAATACTGGATGCGGGTCGTGACATCCTTACCTTATTTGTTAACTTGATTTCTATCCTCATCCCTTCTCGTCCTGTCTTTTGATATTTTAAATCTATTCCCTATAGGGGAGCCTCATTCTCAATAATTGGCAGGGCCGACATGAAAGAACCTTCAATGGAGCAGGATTTGATAAAATATCTGATGGAACTGGGGATTCCCAGGACCCTTACTTTGGTGTGCGTATTGATCGATAGAAAGTTAAACATATTTAATACGTGTTCTAACCCTTCATAGGCGGAAACTAGGGTTCACAAATTATACCTGCAGCGGAAAGAAGATAAGTAGTTCATGGAAATCTTGAGCGGACGACCCAAAGATCTTCTGCACGTATTCCTTTCTCGAGTTGGACGTCGTGTGGGTGACGATCTCCTAACCTTTTCTTCTCCTTGGCAGCCCTCTCTTTCTCTCCTTACGTGAATCACGAATTTAGAGAAAGCTTCAGATTTCTGATCAATAATTTGGTGGCCAGAGAATAGAGGATATATATATATAGGCTACGGTAGGGACCATGAGGAGAAATTAGGGTTAAGCCTCTTAACGGATCTGGATATCCCGTGTTCAGCCCGAACACACAATACATGCCCATTAACAATAGCTCGGTCCACTAATGAGCTATTGTTGCACTACCTCCCTAATCCTAAATTATGTTTGTGGGCTCATTTTATTATATGCTCGTTTGGCTCCCCATGTTAAGATATCGAATGTCCGTCGATCAAATTAAGTTACTGACAACTATATTGATTCGCCATCTTTTATCCTTAAGTAGTACCACTCAACTTTATTTGTCATGTGGGATATAATCCAACTGCAGGATTTTCCTTATGAGCTCCTTAAGGGGACATCATCAACCCGATGTATTGGGACATGGATTCCACTTATAATCAACAGCCCATCATACATATAATGTTATTACCCAATTCATAGAGGTTGTTGACCCATAATGAATCTCACTCTTTTATGAGTCAAAGTAATGTACACTGTATATACATGTCTGTTATTATATCCGAATTAAGAGCACAAGCATCCATAATAACAGAGGTGTTTGTTCTCTTATATAGTCAGTACAAAGAGAACAACCTCAAGTGGTCATGTTCAATACACACAAAGTATACTAGTATAAACCTATAGTCAAGATAGACTAATACCGGATTACACTACAACCTTTCCAATAGATTGTCCAAGTCCATCTAGGTTGTGAACTATTTATATATTCCATAGGGAACTGATAATATGATCTTCTGTGTGACACCACACACCATATTATCTACAATATAGAATATCAGACATTTGCATTAACACTTGCAACAAATACAATATGCAAATATTTGCCGATATGATTCTGATTCAAATTTTAAGGAAATAAGGTTACTACAAAAGTGATGCTTTTAGTATATAACCCTAACAATATCAGCAGGAGACAAAACCTCCTCAGGGACATATTTCGGATGGGCCAACAGCTAGGCAGTTTGAGCAGCAGGGCCCCCACATTCCAGCATCCCCAATAGTTCCAAAACTAATTGGCCCTCACGCATTAATGGAGATTATTGGAGGATTGTTAGCACCCCAGCAGCGTCAACTGGAAAAAATCTTTTGCTCAACTAAGGACTTCAGTTAGATTTACAAAGAGAGATGTGGATCCAACAAGGACTTTACTTGGAGATCATAAGACTTATGGAGAGGCGTGATCGTTATGGTTCTGACGCAATGATAATTAAACAAGTTCTACAACAACCTAGGCATCAACGACACCACCAGAGGGCGCCAATTGGTTGTATAATAAATATATGTTGGACTAGTACGTAGACACTCTAGCTGTATAATAAATATATGTAAGCTGTAAATACAGTATAAACATGGCTCACTAAATCTCAACCACAAAATAAAAGAATAAAAATATTATAGGATCAAATATGATTTGTCATTTGTACAAGTTGTTGGGCGAAGACAAATCCACTGCCAACTATTTTAAATGAGAAGTAATACATAAACAAGGAAAGAATTTGTCAAAAGTATCAAAGGTAGATCCAAGAGCAAGTCATCTTCGATAGCAAAGAGAAGAACACGCCCTTGGCTAGAACACCTATGGAAAGTCATAAAAATGCATAGCTAGAGAAATCACTATCCTCAGAAGGACGTAACAAGATACATATAACAAGCCATATAAACTGAATATAAAATATGTCACAAGTAACAAGTAAAAGTAAAATAGTCCAAACCATAACAAGGTCCAGTATCCCATTATAGTAACAGTGGAATACCCCTACAACCAAACAAGGACAAAGGATAGCAGACTATTCCGTGATATGACAATGCTCTATGCCATGACTAGAACGGAGTATGACATGACATCAACTAAGGTCACCTAACCATTCTACTGTGTACATGCAGTTAAAAACAAACCTTCAACGCATGGGCACATCTGGCTATAATGGGATCGACATAGTACCCATTTGGGGTACCAATGGCCAAGCGCATAACATTCTACAAACGTCAGTGGCCAACTTGAGAGGGTAATCTCATACCGTATCTCTAGTGGACTTCCAGATTACAAAAGAGAATGTACAATAGTGGCCCATACACTAAGGAACTGTCCTCCCACCCTATACACCTATCAAAGTCGTATCCATGACTATGTACCTCTACTAACTGCCAAGTCTCATAACATGCCTCTATCGACAGTTATACCTAACGCATTCGCAGATCAGCCAACACGCAAGTGCCTCTATATACTACTCATAACTTAGACATATCTCGTGACACAGTCGTAACAAAGTTTTATGATAATACACTAACAAATGGTACTCCCTTAATTCTAGGTCCATATGCATAAATTAAAGGCAAGAACAAATTATGACTTGCACTTGCATCATGTACAACTAAAAGCACAAATAAGTAAACTTTAAACAGTAAGTCATAGATGCAACTGGATGAACTAAAAATAAACAGACAGTAAATATACATTAACCAAATAATAAAGATGCAACTAATTATAAGCAGTAAATATGGCAAAGTATCTTTTCTGGTGTGGCTCCTGGTGTAGTGCGATGATATGAAAAGTTCCATTTTATCCAATAGCCATGGTCGATGTGTAGGGGTCCGAAGTCGCTAGAAATTAGGAGATATGATCAGTCATGATCAAAATTGACTATCCATGAGTATTTGCGGAGAGAATTACTTATACTATTTTTAGAAAATAGTTATAATACTTGAAACTAGAATTTTATTAGTTAAAATAATTTTTGGTAATTACTTAAAAATCTAAAAATCTTTTTTAGGCAAAAAAAATCTAAGTTTGTAAAATATATGATTTTGTTAGAAAACTATATTTTCTTAATAAAAATATATTTTATAACTAGTTGAATAATACTAGGAAATTATTTCATAAATTTGGGAACTACCCTTTATGGGTCAATATATACTAGATAAATATTTGAAAACCTAAAATCATTTTTTTTCAAATATACTATTAAGTTAAAGCTATATTCCAAAAATTCCATAAAAATCTAGCATACAGTATATATATAGTCAATATGTACTAGATAAATATTTGAAAACCTAAAATCATTTTTTTCAAATGTACTATTAAGTTAAAGCTATATTACAAAAATTCCATAAAAATCTAGCATACAGTATATATATATATATATATATATATATATATATATATATATATATAAAATATATATATATATATAAAAAAAAAATATATATATATATATATATAAGGAAACGAAACTTTATTGATGTAATAGGCGCAAAATTTTGAAGCCTATACAAGTAAGCGCGCTCAACGCGACCAAAGGAAAGGAAAACAAACAGCGCGAGACGCGCACAAAAAGGAACTAGATCTCTACGACATCCGACAGGGGAAGCGCGAGAGACCTGGAAGATGACCTAAACAAGGGCCTCCGAAAAAGAGTTGGAAGCGTGAGAGCAGCGCCTTCTAGCTTTAAGAATTTGTCTGATAACCTCTCTGAATAATTTTGTGTGTGTGTGGGGGGGGGGGGGGTTGGCGGCCTTCATATCTGAATTTGTTCATGTTCTTCCATAAAACCCAAATTCCAACGGCTACTACGATCTGATGTTCGTGGGAGCGGCTCCAGTTGGCCAGGAGATTATGGAAGCCCCTAGACGAGAGGACAAGACTTAGTCTATTGTGAATATTGAGCCAAATCTGAGTCACCAACTCCCCAGAAAGCAAGACGTGCTCTGCCAATTTTGATTTCTGCTCCATGCAGCAGTGGCATCTGGACGCGAGGTTGAATCCGATAGATTTGATAGAGTCATCCGTTGGAAGCTTCCGGCGTAATGCACGCCAGATAAGGATAGACCATTTGATGGGTATGCAAGACTGCCAAAACTTAGCACAAGTGGGATATAGAACGCCACTATATATATATATATATATATATATATATATATATATATATATATATATATATATATATAGAGAGAGAGAGAGAGAGAGAGAGAGAACCCCCATATTTTATTAATCAAGGCTCAAAATGCCGAAGCCTGACTACGTATACAAGGCACAACAAGATAAAGCCTATACATGTATACCACCAAAAGGACCGAAGAGGGGGATGGACAACTCGACCACCAAGAGCTAGGGGTGGATCGAGGACCAGAATGCTATCGGACTGTGGGAGCATAGGGTGCTCCTTTTATGGCATTGGCAGAAGACTTCCCGGATGAGCTGTTCGGCTGAGTATTGGTAACCTTCGTATCTCGCCTTGTTGCGATTCTTCCAAATCGCCCACGTTGCAGCCGCTGCAATGATCTGGTGGCCATGGAAGGTCGAATACCAGGAGCCCGCCAGATCATGGAAGCGTCCACCATCCGGTACAATATTGTAAAGCTGGTTAAGGGTCCTCCAGATACTGCCTGGCAGGTTCCCCTGCCAGAAGATGTGGTCTATGGTCTCCATAGTGCAGGCAGATGCTAAGCTAATCCCAATGGAGTTGAGGATCTCGTCAGTAGGCAGTTTCTTTTTGATGACTCTCCATATGAGGAAGGACCACTTTCTAGGGATGTAGGTTTGCCAATAGCGATCTAAGGTATGATGCGGCTGCCCGATCCCTTGTACAGCGATTCTCACCGACCTCACCGAAAATGCTCCGGAGGCCTCGAGCGTCCACCTCAGCGCGTCTGCATCGCGACCGAGGCTCAATCCATGCAGGCGGATGTTGTCTACCATTTCATTATCGGACCATTCGTAAATCTTGTCCCAGTTCCAGTCGTTAGTGCTGGGGCTCCACAAGTTTCTGATCCTACTGTCTCTGGGGGTCACCGTGAGACTCGGGATCAAGCTGTCCCTAATACATCTCTCTAGGAAGGGATCCGAATCGCCGACCCCTAGGTGGAGTCTCATCGCAGGCTCGGCGAGGTTGCGTCCGATAAGGATACGACGCCAAGCCGCAGAGGATCTACTGTTGGCTGAGGCCACTGAAGGGTGGATGTGCTTGAAGTACCTGGCCGTCATTATATATATATATATATATATATGTATATATATTTTTTTTTTACCGGACCATTCGCAAATCTTGTCCCAGTTCCAGTCGTTAGTGCTGTGGCTCCACAAGTCTCTGATCCTACTGTCTCTGGGGGTCACCGTGAGACTCGGGATCAAGCTGTCCCCAATCCATCTCTCCAGGAAGGGATCCGAATTGCCGACCCCTAGGTGGAGTCTCATCGCAGGCTCGGCGAGGTTGCGTCCGATAAGGATACGACGCCAAGCCGCAGAGGATCTACTGTTGGCTGAGGCCACTGAAGGGTGGATGTGCTTGAAGTACCTGGCCGTCATTATATATATATATATATATATATATATATATATATAATATTATTATTATTATTAAAATATATATATATATATATTACGGTTATTATTATTATTATTACTATTATTATTATTATTATTATTTATTTTATAAAAATTATACAAGTATTCAAAAATTATAAATAACAATAATAACCTTATTAATATCTTGTATACATATACTCGATAACTCTTATATTGAATTTACTTAAAATAATAAAATATTTATTATTACTAGTACTATTCCCCATTTTACTTAGGAAAGAGAGGCAGAAGGAGACAGAGAACCAGTGAGAGAAAACAAAAAGATGGAAAGGGGAGGGTGTTGTAAGAGACAGAGGGTTTTTGTAGGACCGTTGCGCACCTCTAGAGGGGGTGAATAGACTGTGTGCCTGTTCAGCAGAAAATAATCACCAATTAAAAATATTAAGCAGTTATATATTATTGCAGATAAAAGACGGTAAATAAAATGCGATAAAGTAAGAGTCAAAAATTTAAACTCACTGACACAACGATAAATACTGGTTTCCCTCTAAGAGGACTAGTCCAGTCGCGAGGACTCTTGCTCGCTGTTAATCCTCTATGGCACAAGCTTTAACTGAGCGCTTGTAACTCTTACAACACCGTGCTTGGCGACAAGTTCACGACTGACTTCACAACACCGTGCTTGCTGACGTGCGCACGATCGACTCCAAAAGGCAATTAGAAAACTAGAAAATTTTCTGAATACAGCCTCTGATACAACTCTTCAACACCAAACTCTAGATTAAACAGAAACTGTACTGTCTTGGCTAAGAGTCGTAAAGGCTTAGATATGAAAGTAGAAAGCTCAAAACACTTTAGAAAGAGAAGAGAGGAGATAAAATTGGATGATTGAAATGAATGCTAATCTCAACTCTATTTATAGTATTTTGGGGGGACCAAACTCGGGCAGAGTTCGGATGCTAGGATTTCGCATACGTATGTTGGATGCAGATTTGGTGGGAACTAAAATTTAAATAACCCAGACCGAACTCAGGCCGAACTCGGATCGAACTCGGTTAGAGTTCTTTCAGAGTTTTTATGGGTCAGAACAATAAGGAATGGACCAAATTTGCATAGGTTTTGGGCTTTTTAGAATTGTGGATTTTTGGGATACATAGGTAGGCTTATTTTTGTTTGTGGACTGAGAAAAACCTAAGCTAGTACCGATCCGATCAATCTCATATTTTCCTATACTCAATAAAAGGAAAAATACAAAATAAATATGAAAACTAATAGCCCATTTGATGACGCCTTTCTCCTGACATTTGAGCAGACTCATTTTTTCTTGGCAACAATCGTCCAAAGATAAACAGATCTAGAAATCTGAATACCTTTCGGGGGCTGCCTCCGAAACCCCACGGGAGGGTGCTGCCCCCTCGACCCCCATCCGCTGACCAGGCAGCGGAACCCCCGATGCGAGGCCCCGAATAGGTCGTTAGGCGGTTCAGAGAAATCTTCTTATATTATGCCATCTTTGGCCCATCAATAATTCTTTCTTACATATGTCCTAGTTTGATCATGCTTACTGCTTGTCTGCAAGTACATGTTAGACGAAACAAAACAATATGATGCAGTATGATACAAGCATAGCAATGTGATATAGACCATTTAGGACAATGCTTCGTTTAAGTAGCAACATGATAGTGATTACATGAATATTAGTGACATCACTACTTAAACTTAATTGATTAGCCATATTCAAAAACATGATATAATCATTGGGCTAATAATCTCTCCCTTTTTATTATGGCAAATCGGTTAAGTTAAAGATAGATACAATAGATGCATATATCACTAATAAACACATACTACTAAAAAAATTCTTTGCTAACTTAAACTTATTTCTCCCCTTTGACATGATCAAAAAATAAGCTCTCCTGTAATAAGCTATAAAATAAAACCAATCATCAAAGAAGGAAGACAAAAATAATCATGAACAACGATCAGGGTAGAAATTGGAAACAAATCATTCAAAACACAGTCTAAGAAAGAATATAACTATAGTTTTGAAGGAAACCAATATAGTAGAAATCAATCATTGGTGATAAATAATCCATGAGAGAAAAAATTCACAGATCTAGTATAACAATATAAAATACCAAATATAAAATATTTAGAAGATATAATAAGACTTTTAATAGTGATAAAAAAATGATTCGCACTTTGCCCATAAAATAGTGAATCACTTTTATAAAAAATATAATCGTTGAAAAGAAATCAAAGCAGATATACTATAATCTATACAAAATCTATGCCAAAGTTCATGCATTTGAACTCAATTACCATAACATGATATATAAATATTCATTAGATAAACAAGAAGGTAATAGAGACAAAATACTTGAGAAGGAGAAATTCAGTCGACTTGAATGCTCCCACGCAAAGTATGTTCTGTCTAAATAAGATAATCATGAACTTTGAGATAAAATCTCAATAAGAAAAGCCAAATCAATTTAACTCAAGGAATCATCAAAACTAAATATATTTGGCAAGATAATTTAAAAAAACTCGTAAAATAAGAGAATCAAGAAGAAATAATAATAATCATATATTATCTCATAAAAATATCATGAACACAATCGATAAGAATTAAAAAAAATAGATAGTATGTCCATAATTGAACTAGGTATACCACATATTAAGAGTGTAAATAAATTTAAACAATTGATTTACTCCCACTTAAAATATGCATATCTAGTTCAAAAATAATTTATATGCAAAAATAGATAAATAAATTATCACAAGATCTGAGAAATATCAAAGATATGCATCTTTCTTTCGTTTGATCAAATGCATACAAAGTTCCAAACTTGAAACAAATATCATCTTTAGGCAAGTAAAAAAAATCCAATAAATAAATGCTTAACGATGAACAAACAAAATATGTTTACAGTAATAAAAATAATTTCAAGACAGTAAAGGATTTTTGAAAACTATCTTAACGCGAATAACAGACATATTCAAAACATCAGAGAGAAATCAAAATTTTTGAAATACTGAATTTATTATGAAAAGCTATCTTAATAAAATGTTCGAATGTTCGTTTATCCTCAGACTGAAAACTAACGATTCGACTTTTTGTATTACGAAAACAACTTTAATAAAAGAATTCATAAATCATAAATATCCCATTTTGAACAAGTAAAACATGACTGGATAAATGCCCAAATAAATAGTATTCTAGATATATGGCATGTCAGGGGAATAATTGATTTGAAAAAGTTAACTGCTCCCTATTTTCATGGCTATATCCAAAATTAATAATAAATTTAAATTCTAGAAAAATATTTCCAAAAGTAGGAAACTAATTCATCAAAATATTAGGTCTTCTTATCAAAGTTCACTTCTTGCCTTTTAAAACCTTAGCACGAGTCCATCTGATAACCATAGGGTTAAAGAAAATAAATACTTTGAGAGAGAGAGATGTTTAACAGACTTCTCTCCAACAAAGAATTAATGCTATAGGCAGTTAGTAACTTGAATAAGAAGAGAATACTAAAATCTTAAAAAATTTCATAAATACGAAAAACAATCATCTTTAGACAAAAGAGATAATATGCATTAAATGACCACTTATAATGAAACAATCAAAAAGGTATTTCAATTTAGCATATATAAACTAAAATACAATGAATAATCATATAAGTCAAAAGATGACATAAATTAATCTATGCAATAAAATCTCACAATAGAAAAGTTAGATCAACACATGTTACCTTTTGTGAAAAATATAAAAAGATAATATTATCCATCAAAATGAAAGTCCAAATCTAAAGATGAAATACATATCTCTTTGCTTAGAGTTGAGATCAATCCAAGATTGTAGATTATTTTAGAGAATACAAAAATAAGTGCATCTACTGAAATCGAAAGATCTCAAACAACAACAAAAGAATCAAATCATTTGCAACTATAAGCATAAGATGTATCCATTACTTGTATCCTTATATGTGCTACAAAATCATTGGATAACAATATAAAGCATTTATAAATCAAAATATAGGGCCTAGATATGCTGATGTATTCTGGAACCTAGGGGACTGGGTTCAGTGTCTTGGATCCAGAACTATATAATTGTTGCAAGTAGACCTTAATAAATCTTAAGTCTATAAATTATTGATCACTTTGGGTTAGCTGTAGGGGCCGATTCCTAGTTAGCGGTAGTCCGAAGACTAGTACACCGTATTGCTTCAGGCTATTTGCACCTGTATGACAGAAGGACCCTTTCGGCTTGTACCCAAAATGATCTATACTTTTAAGAACTTTGATTTAAAAGAATATATACAGTATCATCAATCAGCATCGAAATCTAGAATTCCTAAATATAAGATAAGTAAATTCCAAAAGAATGAACAAGGAACGATCATCAAGATTAAGATAATAAAAACTAGTTTTCAAAAAGTTTTCATTAGTGTACGATAAAGATAAATATATAGTATAAGTGTGCACCAATAAATATATCAAGATAAAACAAACGATCTTAAAAGAACATTCATAAATAATCATGAGCAAGATATTAATAAATATTTATTCTCAAAATTCCAACTTAAAGATATAAAACAAATAAATATCAAAAATTAGGAGACTACTAATATATATATATATATATATATATATATATATATATATATATATATATATATATATATATATATATATATATATATATATATATATATATATATATATATATATATATATATATATTGTATACATAAAATAATTCAAATAAGAGTCATGTATCCAAAATGTCAACCAAAAAGCCAAGAAAAATGTCATTTAAGAGAGGCTTTGAAGAAGAAGCTAATAAAGAAAAGAACACAAATTTGTTCAAATAAATAAAAAGCTAAAGTATGAGGTAAGTACAAGTTTGAAGATAACAAATATAATTAAATACTTTTCAAAATAATATAGAACTTGAGCTAAACTCAATATTCCCCCAAAGATAGTTATACAAAAAGTATATATCAATAAAATATATGAGCAATATATAAATGACAATATATGAAGTACTCATGTATCCTTAATAAATCTTGAAAAATTATCACAAGATCAAGAACATGTATAAATATGCTTTATTGGACAAAGATGTAATTGATTCATAAGAAGTTACTCAAAATAAGATATAAGAATCAATAATAAATATATTATGTAAGCACAAGTTTAACATAAAAATATATGTATATACTTTTTGAGTAAAAAGAGACTTGTGCTAAACATACAAACTCACAAAATACCGACTAAAGTAAATATGACATGTTAAAGACAATCGGTAAGAAGTGGCCATTTTAGAAATATTAAAGACTGAGAGTCAAAAACACATTAACTTTAGCTCCTATAGACTAGAGTGGTATGCATGCTTCATAGATAAAGACTAAGAGTAAAGAGCATACATAGATAAATATGACATGTCACATAAATAGAAAATAAGTAAAAGACTATATAGAGTGAAATAATTATTTAAGCTAAACAACTAGTCATATTAGGATTATAACTCATATAAATGATAAACAATTAAAAGATATAAATGAGAGCTAATAGCAAGACATCAATAAGAACATCCTAGATATTAAAAACTATTTAGAAAGCATGTTACCAAAGTGGTTCTAGTGACTACATATATGTTGGTGCAATTGCGTGGAAGATGACCATTGTAGCTTTACAATCACCAACATGCTCCATGGTTCTATGGTTCATCATAAGTATCTCCACCTGAAATATTAGGTGAAGACCTTCGTATCCAGTACTTGGATCCACATTTGTTAACTTTGGGAATCTATTTGCACAAGTTCATATCAACTAGCTTTCTAATCTGACAATAATTAGAAATGTGTCCATTCATACCGCAATAATGACAGAAAGTATTAACATTAATCCTATGTATAGCGGTATGAGAACGTATAGTGGTGTGATATGATGTACGTGGATACTTGTAATAGAATGCATGGTTACGTGAAACTTTAGCTTTGTCTGCTTCACTTTTAAAGATCTGTCGTGTGTGACTTTGTGATGTGTCACGTGTCTTGTGTTAGACTGAGTCACAGGTTGTACTACCTATTTTCCCAGTCTAATCTCTAACTTTTTAGAGTTAGGACATATCTCATCATATTTAGCAGAAAGAGCATCAATTCTATCTGAAGCAATAGAATATTTTTTCTTTTCTGATTTTATTTTCTCCTTAAGTTTACCATTTTCTTGAGTAATTTTCTCAATGCATTCAAGTGCCTCATGCAATCTAAACTCAAGTGTGGAAATCTCAGTAGAATTATCAGAAGCAGAAATGTTTCTAGCATCATTCAATAAGCAAGTAAGCTTTTCATTTTCAAACTTATAGCAGAGAATATCCTTTCTAGCTTGCTTATACTTATCTAAAACTTTCTTGTGTTCTTTCAATAGATCACTGAAAGCATCAGACAACTCATCATATGAGAATTCATTCTCTTCAAGAGCAGAGTTGTCTTGTACCTCGTTGGATAATGCCATTGAGCATATATTTGTAGCTTGACGAGGTCTCTCTTCGTCTTCGAAATCGCTTGCTTCGCTTTCACACCATATGCTTGTGGTAGAGTACTTGTGAGATGATGACCTTCCTTTGTTTGATCATTCATAGTAACTCTCCTTTCTAGCAGTACTACAATCTTCTTTGATGTGGCCTATCTTCTTGCAGTTGTCACATACAAGCTCTTCTTCATATATAGGGTTGTGTTGAACCTTAAATCTCGATGCCATCATGCACACATTTGTATCATTATAAAGACTATCCTCCTCTCTAGAGTTGCTTGCACTGCTTTCGTACCTGCACTCATAAGTAGCTTTAAGAAGTTTCTAAATTTTATGAGATGTTGTGCAAGTAGTAATAAGATTGAATACATTGAAGTCTACAGCATAATAGAAAGCATGCTTTGATTTTGCATCAAGGCTAGCTAACTTCTTTTCTTCCTCTGTGTAACTATAATAAGGCTTGTTAATAATTGAGGAAGTAAGAATAAAGGTGATAGTAGGCTTTTTGTAGCCATTACAAACAATTGACCATAAATCTAGAGATTTCGGGTAGAAGCTCATCTGTGTCTTCCAAGAAGTATAGTTCATTCTATCAAATAGTGGAGGTCTATTTGTGGACTGCCCTTCTCCTGTGAATATTGATTTCACGGCTGTCATATGCAAATACTCTAGAGTGTTATATATGAATATAACCTGCTCTAATATAACAATTGTGGGAGCAATTGGTATGAGGAGTAATATCTATATAACAAGCACCTGCTCTGATACCAATTTTAGGCAATTGGAATCAGAGGTTAACAATTGATAATAAAGATCTACTCTAAGGATGTTAAGCCAGATAATGGAGTCCTAGCTCTGATACCAATTGTAGGACCGTTGAGCACCTCTAGAGGGGGTAAATAGAGTATGTACGTGTGCAGCAAAAAATAATTACCAATTAAAAATATTAAGCAGTTATATATTATTGCAGATAAAAGGCGGTAAATAAAATACGGTAAAGTAAGAGTCAAGAATTCAAACTCAGTGACACAGCGATATATACTGGTTCCCTCTGAGAGGACTAGTCCAGTCGCGAGTACTTTTGCTCGCTGTTAATCCACTATGGCACAAGCTTTAATTGAGCGCTTGCAACTCTTACAACACGGTGCTTGGCGACAAGTGTACGACCGACTTCACAATACCGTGCTTGGTGACGAGCGCACGATCGACTCCAGAAGACAATTGGAAAACTAGAACATTTTCTGAATACAGCCTCTGATACAACTCTTCAACACCAAACTCTAGATTAAATAGAAACTGTACTGTCTTGGCTAAGAGTCGTAGAGGCTGAGATATGAATGTAAAAAGCTCAAAATACTTTAGATATAGAAGAGAAGAGATAAAATTGGGTGATTGAAATGAATGGTAATCTCAACTCTATTTATAGTATTTTTGGGGGGACTGAACTCGAGCAGAGTTCGGATGCTAGGATTTTGCATACGAATGTTGGATGCAGATTTGGTGGGAACTAAAATTCAAATAACCCAGACCGAACTCAGGCCGAACTCGGATCGAACTCGAACCGAACTCGGTCAGAGTTCTGTCAGAGTTCTGCTGGGTCAGAATAATAAGGAATGGACCAAATTTGCATCGATTTTAGGTTTTTTAGAATTATAGATTTTTGGGATACGTAGGTAGGCATATTTTTATTTGTGGACTGAGAAAAAACTAAGCCAGTACAGATCCGATCAATCTCACATTTTTCTTATACTCAATAAAAAAATACAAAATAAATATGAAAACTAATAGCCCATTTGATGATGCCTTTCTCCTGACATTTGAGCAGACTCATTTTTCTTCGACTCCTGTCCGCTGACCAGCGGAACCCCCGATACGAGGCTCCGGATAGGTCGTTAGGCGGTTCAGAGAAATCTTCTTGTATTATGCCATCTTTGGCCCATTAATAATTCTTCCTTACATGTCATGGTTTGATCATGCTTACTGCTTGTCTGCAAGTACATGTTAGATGAAACAAAACAATATGATGCAGTATGATACAAGCATAGCAATATGATATAGACCATTTAGGACAATGCTAAGTTTATAGGACAATGCTAAGTTTAAGTAGCAACATGATAGTGATTACATGAATATTAGTGACATCAGTACTTAAAATTAATTGATTAGCCATATTCAAAAATATGATATAATCATTGGGCTAACAGTTTTGAGCCGGAGATAAGAAAGTGAGAGGGAGAGAGAGCCATGGGAAGAAAAGGGCGGAGGAGAGGAGACGAGAGTTTACCGTGGCTGTGCCGCTAGGCGGTGCTCACCGTACACGGCAAGACGGAGGCACCGGTGAGCTCTGGGAAGTGGAGGAGGAGCGCGACAATGACGAAGAGTGACTCCAGCTAGGAGTAACTTGCTAGGGCGGCAGAGCTGCGCACGCGTGCATTGCGATTGCAGGCAACTGGCTTGACATGGCGATATAGCGCAGCCCACTGGAAGGGTCTTGGTGGCGCCGGATTCGAATGGTGCGGGCAGCGTTCGGTATGAACTCAGGTAAGGGGTGAATTTGGGGTGTTTGCTGTTGACGGTGGTAGTAGTTTACTGTGGTGGCGGCGACCGAATGTGGTGGTCGGTCCATCGTGATGGCGGTGGTTGTATATGTTTTTGTTTATTCTGGGGGGCGGTATTGATGATGGTGAGGGTGGTGGTTAGAGGAGGTGGTCGTGGTGGAGTCATAGGAGGTGTTGGTGGTTGGGGAGTTTGGAAAAGGCGGTCATGGCAGCGTGGTAGTGGGGATGGTGGCCTGGTGTTTCGGTGAAGCAGAGGGGAGTAGCGGTGGTGGCGTTCTGTGGAGGTGAGGAGCTGGTGATGGCGGTGATGTCTTGGGTGGGGGCGGCTGTGGCAAAGATGGGATCTACTACGGTAGTGGCCGGACATGGGGCGGCAGCAGTTAGGTGGTGAGGATGGCAGCGGTGGCGCTGGCCGGGTGTTGCGGTGGAGGTAGAGGCTGGTTGCCTGAGGAGCTTTTAGATTTAGGGTTAGGGTTAAGTTAGGGCTTGGATGATTGGAATTTGTGTCCATGTTTCAGACACAAAAAGTCTGTGTATTGGGATCGTGTCCGGCATGTCGAACACGGAGGGGGTTGCAATGTATTTGTATCGAAATTTGACATAGTGGAAAGACACCCGGGGACGAACCCGAGGCTGTCCGTCTGACACGAGGTGGTGGACACGGACACGATGCACGACACGATGATGTAAAATTCGGGCTATAAGAATTCTAAGAAAAGATAAAATGAGCCTTTTCTTATATAGGAAATGGAGACTCCTACTTAGATAAGGGTTAGGAAATTAAATCCCCATTAGATAATTCACCATTTAATTTAAATCGATTTAAAACCAAGTCAATCAAATCCAAATCCAATTTAAATCTAGATAATCCCATCTTTACTTTAAAAAATATTTAAAATAAAAATCAATTCCCAATTTAAATCATCACAAATAATTAAACATTAAATCAAACAAAATTTAAAATATCTTTTCATATAATAAATAATTTTGAAAAAAAATAAAATATATACATAAATTTTCTTAAGTCTAGATAATCCCATCTTTACTTTAAAAATAAAAAATAAAATATATACATGCGAATATTCTATTTATAAAATATTATTTTTCCTAAATTATTATTTATATAAATAAAATAGCTTTTTATTATAATAAAATAATTATAGAGTTTGACTAAAATTCGGCGAGAAATATTTATATACAAAAATATTTACTTTATATTATTTTGAAGATATACTTATTTTCTATATGGAGAAAATCTATATAAATTTTTTTATAAAAAAAATATACCTCGCATATACGTATTCGCACTCGACGTACAAATACTAAATAAAAATTAATACCAAAATAAATTATTTTAAAAAATCATAGTAAAAATTTAGGGGGCTTACATCTTAGCCAACTTACAAGAATTTCGTCCTCGAAATTTAGGAATTTCTAGTAGGTTGGCTTTGAGGAGATACAAGAGTTTCTCGTTAAGAAATCATGATCAAATCATTGGGCGAGGAGAACAAACAACATTCAACGAAAACAAGCAATTCGCAAATTAGATAACTAGGAATATAAATAAATGGGTGTAGTTTAGAAATGATTATGTACATGACAACCCCTATGTGTCTAATTCGATCATACTACCATCAATCCTAGAGTTGTGAAAATCTGAAAGATTGTTAATAACTTCCTCGATCTCAATCTAAGATCAATAATTCCATATTTGAATAGTGTTTAATATCTTCATGATCTTCGAATCGTCAATATCATATTTATTAATGATAAATCTTCAAAAGTTTTGATTTCTCCTCAAGATTTCTATTCCATAAAGCGTGAATTTCCTTAAGACACTTTTCTTTTCTTCTTTATCCAATTTCAAAATTGAACTCCTCAAATTTTTTACCTTTCTCAAAGTATTTATATTTAAATCCGATATCTCATATTAGAAATTCAATAAGTCCCAAAACTTTTGAATTAAATTTCCAACCTTCTTCTCCCCCCCCCCCCCCCCCCCCCCCGTCCTCCCACACACACACTCACACACACACACACACACACACTCACACACACACACACACACACACACACACACACACACACACATATATATATATATATATATATATATATATATATATATATATATATATATATATATATATATATATATATATATATATATATGTATGTATTTCCCCATCCTCATTCTAATTTCGTCTTTTATAACCTTCTTGAAATTTGAAATAATACATCTTCAATCAATTTAGTCGAAGCAACATCAAACTCTATCTTAATTATGAATTTCATGTCATGATCATCATAGAAATTTAATCCAAGAATTCAAAACTTTTTTATTGTCGCTAATTGAGTAATCTTGGAAACAAGTAACATCGAACACTATATTATTCCTTAGCATTTCATCTACTAGTGTTTCTCCAAATTTCAACATACATACTCCAAATTTTAACATCGGTCCAATCTTATTTATACCCGTAATCGCATAACCATCCTATCCAACTATACCTTTAATCACCTCTATGGGGTTTTCTAATCTAGTCCCGTATAACTGAAGGGTGTCATGATCAAATTTTCAGTTTCGCGCAAGGTAATCATATAAGAAAGAAGGTTTGCATAAATCACGGAGGAGTTTAATGAAAAAAATCTTCAATGAGTGAAGTAATTCAATGGAGAGGAAAGAATATTGTTAGGTTTAATGATCGTAGTAGGGGTTGGATGAAGTATAGGGTTTGTTAGGTAAAGCACGAAATAAAATATATTATGGGCTAAGTAAAATAAAGTAAATAGAGGCTCATGAGACATGGTTCCTTGAGAGAAGATTGTAGGCTAGTCGTCTAGGTTGGGGGTACGATTAAGGAAACGATTAGTCATTCTATGGTTTTAAATGGTTAGAAGGTCCTGAGAATAGGTCTAGGGTCGAGGGAAGGACGAGTAACTCAAGATGAGGATATAACCACATGGGTTAGTAATGGCTAGCTACATTTGTGCATATACAACTATCCTACCCATAGATGATAGGGAAACTAAAGGGGATACTCAGTGTCTATCTATCAAGTAAGAGCGTTTGTCTTTCTAAAATAGGTGAAAGACAAAAATAATAAAGAGTTCAAGGAAGAAACGATTACAAATACGGGGTTCAAAGGCGATTGAATGTTTAAAAGAGAGTTGTCAAGACAGACGCAGATGAGATCCTAGAGGGTAAGTATATTTGACTAATAAGTTAGGTCAACTATATCTCAATCCATGTAAAATAATCATACGAAAAGTAAACCAAGTCCACTAAGGTTGATCAGACCATAATACACTGATTCTAATTAGACAGTATGTTAGTGGGAGCTCCCATAATGAACATATGTCCTGAACAACCTCGATAACGAATAAGCTTGTAAAACTAGGCTATAATAGCAGCATTAGTAAAGATAGTCCAAAATATAAGTACGTGAGACAATGATGAAATAAAGCATAAATAGTTCAATTTCCTTAAAATCTAATTCTCGTCCAATTTTTGTGCCTATATAATCATTCTGCTATCTTTTTGTCTAAGTCTTTGGTTGGCCAAATGGGTTAGGGACCTCTAAACTCTATAGTCTAGGTAAACCTATTAGTGCCTTTCAATTATATATCATTAATGGGTCGTAAGGATAATGGGTCGCTAGGTTGTGAGGCATTATATCCAACTTACAAGAGTTCAACTAATAGTGTCATTGAATAATGGAGCATACAAATTATCTTCCTGATCTCTATTAAGCACAAAAAGATAAGATTTACAATAAAAAGGGATTAAGCAAAATACGAGTCAAGGCAGTCAAATGAGAGTTCAAAAATGGAATCAAGGAAGGAGATCAAGTATATGGATGAGATCCTAGACTCTAATCCTATATGTAGGTGTGCTTGGTACAGTCATGTAACCAAATAATTATTCGCTTTCCTGTATGGACTACCACAATAAATATATAATGCCCCAGTCCTAAAATACGTAGGACTAGGTACATAGACACGTCTGTAAAATTCCTAAAATTTTTGAGAATATTTTTTTATTTAAAAAGAATTAAAAATGAATTTATACAATTTATGATTTTTATTAATTATTAAAAATGACCTTAGCCATTTTTGAGTTTTGGAGCACTAGACGACCATGACTTTTAGCACGAAAGTTGTAGCAGTGTGCCTTGACTTGTATATTACCATGCCATGGGAGGCCTAGCCATAGTTTTGTCCAAACTAGAAAAACCAGGCCAAGTTGTGCATTAACTTATTTAAATTATTTTAATTAAATATTGTTTTATATATTGATTTTTTAGATGACCCGGGTTGTCCAATTCAGCCCGAACTGGGCCCGAACCAAATTTAAGCCCATGTAGGCATGGGATGGGACCAAGGTGGCCATGGGGACATATTTTATGTACGTAAAAATAATTTCTAAATTATTTTAGAATTTTATGTACAATTTTAAATCGTTTAATTATTTGTGCAATTATTGGTATTTTATTATTTAAATAATATTTTATAAAATAGTACATTTTGTGGACCCGGGAAAGGGTGTGCGATATAAGCGCACCCATTGGGACAATTTTAATAATTTATTATTATTGAAGTTATTTTTGGATATTTATTAAACATGTTTATTCTATTTAAATATTATTATTAATATGTTGAGTTGGTTTATTGTTAATGGAATTTATATATATATGTTGATATATTTAAATATAATAAATATTTGGATATGTGACATTTAAAGTGTTATTTGGATTTAGATAGATTTTTGGATATATATAGTTATATATATAAAAGATTTAAGGAAAATAAAAAAGGAATGAAAAAGAAAAGAAAAGAAAAGGGAAAAAAAATCAAACCCAACCCCTTAAAGGGGCGGGCCCCAGCCCTCTCCATGCTTGTTGCGTACAGCAGCAAGCCCCGCAAAAAAAATTCGTGAGTGGGCCATTGGTTGTATTAGTAATAATAAATGTATTAGGTTTTCACATAATTTGTTTTATATATAACTTTCTCCATAGACCTCAAAATCCTAGTCTTCCAAAACGAAAATTTTGGCAAAACATACCCTCTTCGCCTACGAGTTCGTTTCACCAGCGACGGAGTTGCATGCGCGATGAACGGAGCATCGAAAGTCAGCCCCTCGTCATCCACGGAGCAGTTTTTCCACTCAAGGTACCCTACTTTTCCACGACGTAACTTTTTACTCGTAGCACACCGATTTTCTATCCGTAAGATTTTCTGGAAAGTAGACTTGACCCTCTTCGAGATCCTCTAGGTGGATTTCAAAATAATCCATCGACTTGCTCGAAAAATCGAGACAAATTTTAAGAAAAACATGTTTTCTGTAATATTAAAAACTGTTTTGAAATATCAATTTGTCGGCTACTTTTTTTTTTGTACAATAAGGTCTTGTAGAAACTAATTGAAGACAGTCAAAGAAACGTAATTGAGATTGTAACGCACCTTCTGGATTCACTTTTTATCTAGTGTGTAAAAAGTTACACGTTGTTAAAGTTTTACGAAAATTTGTAAATTATGTTTTCAAAAAGTAGAAAAACACCCGATACGGCATGCATCCCGACAAACCGGGCTACTTGGTTGCGCACTATACGCATCGAAAGACGCGTATGGATGTTGTCAACGTGTAGAAACTGACGGGACCCGATTTTGTTGCATGTGCACGACGAAATCAGTGCGTATCTGTCGAGATACCCCGTATCGACCATTTGCAAATTAAGTCACAACTTTGTGCACACTCATCAAATCGCGACGAAACTTGTGCCATTGGACTCAAAATATTTTTCTGGTCCTGTGAGCCTAGTTTGGTTCAATTCTGAGAAGTTGACTGGGACGCCATTTTGGCGGGCCCACAATCCCACTCAACGGACGATTTTATGCACGACCTACCGGAATCCAAAATTGGACATACCGTTGGGTTCGTCTCATCAAAACAAATTTGTAGACATATAGTTGACAACTTTAGAGACCGTAGGTTCTGGCGCACATTTCGACGCAAAGCGGATCCAACGGCGGACATTATTTTGACCCAAAATTACGATTTTGCCCCTGTTCCAGAATTTAACTTTTGGACAGGCATTTCCTAGACATATCTTTTATTCCAAACTCGTTCGTGATGTTTGTTGCAACATCCGGAGTCATCTGCGGAATTTGGCTTTTCTTGCTTCGTTTATTTGCTGGTTTGAGCTACTGGATCTTTTCCTTTTTGCACATAACCTCAGGCAAGATACCTTGTCATCTTTACTGCTTACATTTAGTTATATTTTATTTCATTTATTGTATCTATATTCCTTGTTTATTATTTTCTTTTGCTTGTGGACCTAGAGTTAAGAGACTTCCGTCAATAGGATGCATGTCATTGTCTTTGTCACGATTGTATCACGAGTTGTGTGTGAGTTGTGAGTATCATGTAGTGGTCACTTGCGTGTTGGCTGATCATCCGTACGCATGCGTAGGAATAACTGTCAATAGATGCATGTAAGAAGACTTGACAGTTATCTATTATAAACCCGTGTTGTGGAAACGACATGTGTTGGTGTGTCGTCGTTACGATGCATGTATAGTATCATTGGGGGAGGGGACAGCTGCTAGCGTAGGGGCTACATTTACTTTTTACACATTTATGGGTGATAGTGACTCGGATGAGCACTACGTGCTGCCCGACCGATAGTGTCTCGGATGAGCGCTACTTGACGGCCACTCTTTATTACTTGCTTGCGTGAATCCGTTACAGCCCCTGCGTAGAACGTTGTCCTCCAAATGCATATCACTAAGATGGTTAGGTACCCGGTTGTGTTGTAGTTTACGGTATTTATTTATGCAGTTATAGTGGCATGTTCTTTCTGTATCTTGTTACGTCCTACTGAGGACCTGGTTATCTCTCCAGGTGTGTGCTTTCATGGTTTACTGCAGGTGTTCTAACCAAGATTGTGGTCTTCTCCATTTCTTCGAAGATGATCGCTCTTGGTTCGTCTTGATACTTTCATGGATCATTTTCTTGTATACTTTATCTCCTTTTGATAGTTGGTAGTGGACTTTGTCTCCGCCCAATGATTGTACCATAAATATTTAAGTTGATTTTATACTATCATTCTTTTTATTGTGGATGAGATTTAGTTTGTCTTGGATTACTATATTTTATAGCTTATGTATACATACAAGGTTTCCATATATTGGAGTGTGCTTCGTATGTATGCAGCTGGCATGATACGTATCTGGTCCCAAGTATTTTGGGACTGGGGCGTTACAATGTCAGCCGTATAATAAATATGCGTAAGTTGTAAATGCAGTATAAAGATGGCTCACTAAATCTCATCCAAAAAATAAAAGAATAAAATATTATAGAATCAAATATGATTTGTCATTTGTACAAGTAATTGGCGGAGACAAATCCACTACCAACTATTTTAAATAAGAAGTAATACATAAAGAACGAAAGAATTTGTCAAAACTAGCAAAGGTCGATCCAAGAGAAGTCATCTTCGATAGCAAAGAGAAGATCACGACCTTGGCTAGAACACCTGTAAAAAGTCATGAAAAGACACACATGAAGAAATTACCAGGTCCTCAGAGGGATGTAACAAGATACATATAAACATGTCATATGAATTGAATATAAAATATGTCACAAGTCACAAGTAAAAGTAAAATAGTCCAAACCATAACAAGGCCAAGTATCCTATCATCGTAACAGTGGACAACCCCTACAACCAAAAAAGGATAAGGGATAGCATACTATTTTGTGATGTGACACTGCCCCATGCCATGCCTAGAACGGAGTATGACATGACATCAACTAAGGTCACCTAACCATTCTACTGTGTACATGCAGTTAAGAAAAAACCTTAAACGTATAGGCACTTCTGGCTATAATGGGATCGACACAGTCCCCACTTGGGGCATCAGGGGCCAAGCACATAACGTTCTACAAACGTCAGTGGCCAACCTGAGAGGGTAATCTCACACCGTATCTCCAGCGGAGCTTCCGGATTATAAAAGAGAATGTGCATTAGTGGCTCATATGCTAAGGAACTATCCTTCCCAACCTGTGTACCAATCTAAGTCGTATCCACGACCATGTACCTCTATTAACTGCCAAGTCTCCTAACATGCCTCTATCGGCAGTTAGACCTAATGCATGCGCACGGTGATCAGCCAATACGCAAGTGCCTTTATATGCTACTCATAACTCAAACATATTTCGTGGCACAGTCGTGACAAAGTTTTATGATAATACACTAACAAACGGTACTCCCTTAACACTAGGTCCATATGAATATATTAAAGACAATAAAATTATGACTAACACTTCCATCATGTACAACTGAAAGCACAAATAAGTAAACTTTAAACAATAAGTCAAGGATGCAACTGGATGAAAAAAAATAAACAGGAAGTAAATTTTTAGTAACTAAATAATAAAGATACAACTAATTATAAGCAGTAAATATGGCAAGGTATCTTATCTGGTGTGGCGTCTGGTGTAGTGCGATGACCTGACAAGTCTCGATTTGTCCAATAGCCATGGTCGATGTGTAGGGGTCCGAAGTCGCAAGGAAATAGAAGATATGATTAGTCACGATCAAGATTATCTATCATTAGTATTTGCGAAGAGAAGCTTCTGCTATTTTTTAGAAAATAGTCATAATACTTGAAACTAGAATTTTATTAGTTAAAATATTTTTTGGTAATTACTTAAAAATCATTTTTAGGCCAAAAAAAACTCTTAAGTTTGTAAAATATATGATTTTGTTAGAAAACTATATTTTCTTAATAAAAATATTTTTGATAACGAGTTGAATAATACTGGGAAATTATTTCATAAATTTGGAAACTACCCTTTATGGGTCAAAATATTCTAGATAAATATTTACAAACCTAAAACTCAATTTTTTTTCAAATATAATTTTTAAGTTAAAGCTATATTCCAAAAATTCCATAAAAATCTAGTATATACATTTATTTTTAGAAAAATTATAAAGGTATTCAAAAATTATAAATAACAATAATAACCTTATTAGTATCTTGTATACATATACTCACTAATGCTTATACTGAATTTACTTAAAATAATAAAATATCTATTATTACCAGTACTGTTCCCTATTTTACTTAGGAAAGAGAGGATAAAGGAGAGAGAGAATCAGTGAGAGAAAACAAAGAGATGCGAATGGAGGGTGTCGAGAGAGACAGAGGGGTTTTGAGCCAGAGAGAAGAGAGCGAGAGGGAGAGAGAGCCATGGGGAGAAAGAGGGCGGAGGAGAGGAGACGAGAGTTTACCGTGGTTGTGCCGCTGGATGGTACTTGTTGTGCACGACCAGGCGAGACGCTGGAGAGCTCTAGGAAGTGGAGGAGGAGCACGACAACGATAAAGAGGGATTATGGCTCGGGGTCACTGGCTAGGGCAGTGGAGCTGCATATGTGTGCGATGCTGTCACAAGTGGCTGGGTTAACGTAGCGAGGCAGCGCGGCTCACTCGGAGGGTCTTGGCGGTGTCGGATTCGGCTAGTGCCGGCAGCGTTCGTCATGAACTCAGGAAAGGGATTAATTTGTGGTTTTGCTGTTGACGGTGGTGATGATTTACTATGGTGGCAGTGACCGGGTATGGTGGTCGGCCGGTCGTGATGATGGTGGTCATATATGTGTTTGTTTGTTTTAGGGGGTAGGGATGATGTAGAGTGTGGTAGTTGGAGGAGATTGTCGTGGTGGAGTGTCACGACCCGCATCCTCTTTTTGGATACAAGACGTGTCCAAGCCAGCCTACGCCGCAGAGTCGAAGATAGAACGCTGTCACGACCAATATGCTCAAAATCATAAAATAATAATTTTATTGCTCATTCACCTTTCTAAGATTTATTATAACAATTACAAGATTTTATAGTGGAAAGAAAATACAATATTCTTACACATTAAATGAAAATAATACAGCTGCTATCTATTTCTAGGTTGACCTCAGCATACCCAAGCCTTCCCAATGCTAAGAGTGATCGCGGCTAAACCTGAAAAATGTTAGTTTTCAGTCAGGAATAGAACAAGTACACAAACCGACGGCAATGGAAAAACATAATAGAATTAACAAGACATGAAAATAACATATAAGAGATAAAAACTAGAAGGTAATTGATGACATGGCACGGTGGAGAAGAAAAAGGGAAATAAATAAAAGACAAGTACTTATGTTGTGTGAAATATTCGTTTCGACATGTGAACGGCTAGGGGATAAATCCGGCACCTGCACGTGTCATGTACAGGTGCTATTATTCACGAATAGACATCATGGGAATAGTTCTGGGTAGTCCACACGTCTACTAAGATATTTCCCCTCCCGACTACTCCGTGTGACCAGCGTGTCAACAAGCAGCAAGATATATGTATAAACATGAAATAAAAAGACTACTATGAATCGAAAGCAATTAGAAAGTGCACTTGTCTGAGGTCCTTAGCTGGTGAAACCAATAATACTATACCACTCAATGAGCCACAACCAGTCAACACATGCAGAAGTCTCCAGATGCTGAAATAAATAGTACCAACATTCTCAGAATAGTCAAATTAGCTAGGATTGCCTGTCCTTAAGTTCAATTCTGGACACAGGAGCAAAACGGTAATTTCGGGTAAAACGGTTTCCGCCGTTGGACCCGCTTTGTCCAGAGTCGGATTCCGACGGGCCGTGCACAAAATTGCCCGATGAGTCGGACCGTAGGGCCCGTAAAACGGCGTTCCGATTCAACTGTCTCAGAATTGGACCAAACTTGGCACACAGGACCAGAAAAATGATTCGGTCCTGTTGGCGCAAGTTTTGTCTCGATTTGACGAGCGTGCACAAAGTAATTAGGAAATTTGCACAGAGGCCGATACGGTGAATTTTGACGGATACGCATCAAATTCGTCGTGCACACGCGACCAATTTGAATTTCGTCAAAGCCCACACGACCACAAAGCCGTTACGCACCTTTCGATGCCTTCGGTTCGTGACCATGTCGCCCGGATTGGCAGGACGCACGTCGTATCGGATAAATTTTTTAGTTTTTAAACAGATTTTCTATGAACTTCGGGATTCGATTTCTCGACACGTAGTCGATGATTTCCAAATCCACAAAAAGGGTCATGAAGTCCTATATGTTGTCTATAACTGTCTTCATATAGTTTTCCAAAATTGTCACTAGTTTGACTAGATTAGGCCTTCAAACCTAGGGTTTGGGAACGGTTTTACGAACTGTTTAAGAACAGTTTTTAGCCGAAGTTGGGTCGACTTTTAGCTCGATCCTTACATGATTAAATTCGAATTAATCGGATGGAATTAAAGATCTATAGGTTAGGTGTATACCTGCGAAATTGGTTTGAAAAATGATCGAGCGAGTTAGCCGAACTTTCATCGCGAACTTTGATGCCAACAACACGGCTGCTGTTGAACGTAGATCGGCAGTCGGTTGTGCCTACGCAGCCTGCGGTGGCTTGGCCGGCCGCCGGCGGAGCCCAAGCGCGCGCTTGGCGGTGCTGGTGTCAGGGTCGTCTGCTTTGGCGCAGCTAGGGTTTCGTTGCTCTCTCTCTCTCTCTCTCTCTCTCTCTCTCTCTCTCTATCTTAGATATATATACGCATATATGCTTATATGCATATATAATCCCATGGTCTGCTGAACCGAGAGGGAAAAGGGGTGTTTGTTGGGCTCGGGCTCGAGCACAAGCTGGCCCTGGGCTGTGCTGGGATTCATATTCCTCTTTTTTTTTCTTTTTCTATTTTTTTTACCTTATCTATTATATACCAATACATTTTTTTTTGTTTTTTTTCTATTATATACCAATACATATTTTTTTTTTCTATTATATACCAATACATATTTTTTTACCTTATCTATTATATACCAATACATATTTTTTTTCTATTATATACCAATACATATATATTTATATGTATTCACATAAATACTTATGTATATATATACCATAATGTTTATTTATATATGAATACACATATACCCATATACAATATATATTTTATATACACATACAAAATATATATATATACACATACACAGATATATATATATATATATATATATATATATATATATATATATATATATATATATATATATATATATATATATATATATATATATATATATATATATCTGTGTATGTGTATATATATATATATATATATATATATATATATATATATATATATATATATATATATATATATATATATATATACACATACACAGATATATATATATATATATATATATATATATATATATATATATATATGTTTATATATATATATATATATATATATATATATATATATATCTCAATAAGGAAATATTATATTCCTCTACATATTATATGTATATATATTTACACAAAATATATATGTCCCCATATATTCCTATATATATATATATATATATATATATATATATATATATATATATATATATATATATATATATATATATATATATTAAAAAAAATATATATATATATATATACTTTTTTAAAAAAATATATATTAAATATATATATATATATATATATATATATATTTTATATATATATATATATATATATATATATATATATATATATATATATATATATATATATATAAAAATATATATATATATATATATATATATATATATATATATATATATATATATATATATATATATATATATATATACATATAAACCTATATATATAAAAAAAACAAAAAAAAATATGCATATTAACCTATATATGCATCTATCTGTAACTTCTCAATGAACCTAATAAAATCATAATTTCTAAGGTAGGGCTTTCACATAAAATTGTGTACCCGAAATAATATTTATTTACTCATAGAAGGTAGCTGCTAATAGGCAATAAAGAAATATCATAAAATATATCTACATGAATGTCTTTGAGCATACTATTCCACCACATGGGGTTCGGGTCCAGTTCAAGCTGAGTCTAGACTAAATTGGCACAACCGGGTCGTCTAAAAGTCAATGTATTAAATAATATATATAATTAAATGATTTAAAAGGGTCAAGTCATAACTTGGCCTGGTTTTTCTAGTTCGGATACCCCTATGGCTAGGTTTTCCCTGGCATGGCTAGTACACTAGTCAAGGCACAATGCTACATCTTCCGTGCCATAATTCCTAATCGTTTTGTGCTCCATAACTCCACAAAGACATAAGTCATCCACCGTAATAATTAAATAAATAATTATTTACAAAAATATAAAAATCACCATTCGAATAAAATAATTAAAAATAAAATATTTCTAAATTTTTGGGAAGGGGAGCTACAAACCTACCCACCTTAAAAATAATTTCTTCCTCGAAATTCTAACTCATAAACATGCCTAAAATTCAAAATAAAAATAAAAGAATAAATCCATTATTACCACAATATCCTCAAATTTTAATTTCTCAGAAATATTTATATCCTCCTCCTAGCCATTTCGTAACTACGGATCATCGAGGACTTCTACCCACCCCCATTCAAATCTCATGTCGCTAAAACTTTATAATCTTCCAACTAATTTCTAAAATTTCTACCAATAGATATCTACTGCATATGGCATATATAATCCCATATCCATCAAACGACCCAAAATTTAACAAGCAACAAATTTACTCAAGTAGCTAAGAATTATTAATAAATTCTAATAAGCATGACCATTCATCGCCCTGAAATAGGAAGGACGGGGAGATAAGGGAGAATAATCGAAAGCAAATATGAAGTTTCAAGAGCGGTAGAGTGTATCAAATGATACAAATAGAAAGAGAGTTTATGAACCATTGACTTATTTGTTAGATTGGGCTACTCTAGTCCAGTCACTTGCTAAATTGAAGGACACTTCGCTTCTTAGAGGGGCTTGCAGTCCATACAATACGAAAATTCTGTTCTCGGAGTTAATCTAAACAAGATTCCAAAATATAATGGAATTTGAGAAATCAAGATTATGATCTTTTCCGTGGTTACTTAAACACACGAGCAAGGGATATGAATGCATTGCAAGATCGTATCGCGACTTTCAGGTAGTTAGAATAAGGTTACAAATGGCTTCATATTCTAGGAGGTGGAGACTACATAATGGGTACAGGGACCTATTTCAATAGTTCGATTTTATAGTCCAAATATGGTGGTATGTATGATGGGTTTTACTGGATCTTAATGGGTTCCCTATCTGGACATCACTCGTTGGTTGGATGAACCTTGGATTTCAATCTATATGGACTGGACAAGATCCCAATGATAAAACTATTTCTACTAGATTAGGGTAACCTAGAATAGTTTTAACCCAAGTGGTTGAGCTAGTTGCTAGTCAGGTTGGTTAGCTAGGTCCCTAAAGCTCAAAATGTGCCTTCAGTGACTTTTGTGTTTAAGGAGCACATGAGACCTCAATTGGGTGGCAAACTAGTGGCATGTGCATAGTGGATTTCGAGTAGGTCACAACCATATATTGGGTCGAATGAATTGAGTCAAGGCTGAGGATCTAATGGAAGTCGAAAAGTATACCGGTACTATGGTAAGGGTTATAGCTAGTCCTTTGTGTATACAACTATCATATCCATGGGGATACCCTTTATATATCTATCAATTACAAGCTTTCGTCTTTCTAATCAGTGAAAGACAAAAACAATAAAAATTCAAGAGAGATATTACTGAATACAATTACGTGATTCAAAGGCGAATGTATAATTCAAGAGAAATTGTCAAAGCAGTCGCAGATGAGATCCTAGAGACATCAACATCTCAATCCATGTAGGGTAATTAGATGAAGAGTGAACCAAATGCATCATGGTTGATTAGACCATAATACACTGATTCTGATTAGACAATATGTTAGCAGGCATCCCCAATAAACTTATATCTTGAATCAAGCTCGATAAAAGAATAAGCTTGCAAAAACTAGGCTGCAATTGCAGCGTTGGTCAAGATAGTCAAAATACAAGTACGCGAGATTTTTGAAAGGATGCACTAGTAGTTTGAGTTTTGTGAGAATCAAAACCTTACCTGGTGTTCTTGCTTATACAGTCATCCTACTATCCTCTATCCATAAGGCCTTGGTCGATTAATGGGTTATGGAACTCTAAATTATATATTCTATGTAAACCTATTAATGTCAATCAATTACCTTGTTAATAGATCGCAAGAACCATGGGATGCTAGGGTGGGAAACATGCTACTCAACTTACAGAACTTACCTTAGTATTGGTTTTGGATCTTAGGGTTAAACCGGGCATCTTTCTATTCTCTATAGTATCCTAAACTTGTAATCACGTCTGAAGTCATTTCACCGAGAATTATGCCTCGCCTGTATACTCTAGTTGTGACAAACCCTGGTTCCATGATTCAAGTGTGATAAGCTATTAGGTGCTCTACCTTATATTGACACAAGGGTATCTAAGATCTAAAGAGGTCAACGAGGACATAGTTTTAGCAATGTTCCATAAACTACAATTCTGTGGAGGTAAAGAGCTGGTGATGGCGATGATGTCTTTGGTGGGCGGCTGTGGCAGAGACGGGATCTGCCACGGTGGTAGCCGGATACGGGGCGACAGCAATGAGGTAGTGAGGATGGCAGCGACGGCACTGGCCGGATGTTGAGGCGGAGGTGGAGGCTAGTAGCAGAATGAGCTTTGGTTACGTCGACCGCGGTGGTCGACAGCTAGATTTAGGGTTAGGGTTTAGGTGATTGGGATTTGTGTCCATGTGTCGGACACAAGAAGTCTGTGTATTAGGATCGTGTCCGGCATGTCGGACACGGAGGGGATTGTGATGTATTTTTATCGAAATTTGACATAGTGGAAAGACATCCGGGGTCGGACTCGAGACCATCATGGCTGACAAGAGGAAGGTGGTGGACACGAACACGATGCACGACAGGACGATGGAAAATTTGGGCTATAAGAATTCTAGTAAAAGATCAAAGGAGCCTTTCTTTATATAGGAGGTGGAAACTTCTAGTTAGATAAGGATTAGGAAATTGAATCCCCATAGATAATTCACTATTTAATTTAAATCGATTTAAAACCAAGTCAGTCAAATCCACATCCAATTTAATCTAGATAATCCCGTCTTTACTTTAAAACTATTCAAAATAAAAACCAATAAAAATCAATTCCTAATTTAAATCATCATAAATAATTAAACATTAAATCAAACAAATTTCAAAATATCTTTTTATATAATAAATAATTTTGAAAAAAATCAAAATATATACATAAATTAAACTTCACGTACCTCGCATGCGAATATACTATTTAAAAATTGTTTGTTTTCTAAATTATTGTTTATTCAAATAAAATAGCCTTTTTATGATAATAAAAGTAATTATAAAGTTTGACTAAAATTCGGCGGGACATATTTATATACAAAAATATTTGTCTTATATTATTTTGAAGATATACTTATTTTCTATATGGAAAAAAAAATCTATTATTAAGCTTTTTATAAAAATATATAACTCGCATATACGTATTCACACTCGACGTACAAATACCAAAAATGAAAATCAATACCAAAATAAATTAATTTAAAAATCATATTAAAAATTTAGGGGGTTTACAATGTGTTGGGTAGCGAATAGCCTGTGCATGAGGTGCAGCAGTCCAGACCACTAACTAGCTACTTGCCTGTTGATGTAAAGGACGGGAGGGCCGGTTCAGCAGGTCTCGTCACCACCAACACCCATAGAATACCCGGTGGGTCGGTAGAGGCCGCAACAACGACAACATAGTCAGGGGAGGAAATAGCAGAGCGGAGCCCGACAAGTTCAGGGGCATAATTCCACCTTGCCTCAGAGGGAGGCTCAGGCAACATGTAATGTATCAATAGGTATTTATTTCTTGCTTCATTCGTTATGATAGCTTCACATGGCTGGGAACCTCTTATCTTTTGTGTCTACACAACTTGCGACACACATTGGAGTAGGATTAGAGGCATTAGAGTTAGTAGAATATGCTTCGCGTGTCCGGTCGTAGTGTGCAGGCATTACCACCCGCAGAGTTGGTTGAGTTTTCAAGGGTTGGCTTGGATGTTATCTTTGGTATGCACTAGTTAAGTAGTAGTCATGCAACGGTAGGATGTCGTAGAAGAACAGTGATGTTCAGCGATCTGGACTTGGAGAAGTTCATCTTCGTCATGTCATTAGAGGACTAGTTTGAGGGCAAACTTACAGTAGCAATGGCGGTTGAGCAGATATATATTATAGTTGATTTTGAGAAATTGTGCGTTAGCTTGACCCTTGAATGGGATACTGGATAGCCTTAGTGATGATGGATTGATGGATTTTGCTGGGTCTATTGACAAGTTAAAATAGTGCAAAGCCACAGTTTAGAAGTTTACTTGGATGTTATGATGTTGGATGTTTTTATTGGGTTAAACTTAAATGAATGAGAATAAATTTTAGGAATTTAGAATTTAAAGTTGATAAGGACTCTGGATTATAAAATGGATACTTGAGTGAGGGTTGTAGCGCCCCGCTTTCGATAGGTGACGGACTTCATAACATGCTTGCGTCGAGTCAGATCGGTCGAAAACTTAGATGGCCATCCGACTCGATCGCTGAGCTTGGTAAACGATAACACCTTGCTGCATCGATCAAATCGATTTGGACGGATGTTACGAGAATCGATCCAACTAATGGAACGACTTCTGTTGAAATAAGACCTAGATGCAGCAGGCTGCGTCTCGATGAGTGAGCTCTATATAAGAGTTCCTTCGACGGGACCGGACCGATGTATGGTTTTCTTGGAGCTTTTGCCGCTGGGTTTTGATGAAGTGCTTTCGCGTCGTTTTTATGGATACAATTTATGAATTTTGAAGCGAGGGAATACAGAAGGAATCCTAACTAAGTGTTGGTGCCATTGCAGGAGCTCGCACAACTAAAGCTTGAACGTTGCGAAGCGCTTCGACGGTCGGCACGATTCGAAGAACTTGGTGGGTGATTCGGCCCCTTTTTTCTACTCTGTCCCTAAAACGAAATTACTTTGCCTCGAATTCATTCAAATCGACGATGCCAAGTTAAATGCATGTCAATCCACTAAGGTCAAGAACTCAGAAAAAAAATGTATCGATTTAGAGTAATCTACTCTGAAAAATACAAGTTTATCACATAAGCGAGAAAGTTTAAGATTCTAGTAAAAAGATAGACTATTTCACGTGCTACAAAATAATATGAAACATTTATCGTGGATTATGATGCCTCGGACTATTTGGTGCCCACGGGACGCTAAATTGGGAGTACGTCTTTAGGGAAAATGAATCGTTGCATGAGTTAGGAGAAATGATAATGCCGTTCAATACGGTCCGCGCTATACAAAACTGTTGCATATATTAAACAGTTCACGCATTGGCATGGTCATGGATAGCTTGTGCACAAGTTGATTTTCCTCGAATCGGTATTCGGGGCATCAGAATCGAATTGACCTAGGGGGAATAAATAATCGTGCTTCGGCACTGATGTATTACGGGACCGTCAGTCAGGCTTGCAACCTAGACTGAACGGGCCAAAATGCCGTTGAGATAGTCCCACTGGTGTGTAACACCAATGACCGCGCATATAAGATAGTAGTATGCTCACCTATTGTGCTATGCAGGTGGTAAATATTATCTCTGTTTTTATGCTGGGACGAGCACGGCCGTGGTAAGAAATGGGATAAATCGCTATATTTTACTGTATGCTTTATTTCTTCAAGATGGCTATCGATATGAACTGAATTCATTTAGTTCTAAATAGAAAGACAACTGTAAAGCATGCATGCCTTAACAATCAGAGTCGGTTTAGACGAGTGGGTTCGTCTCGTCCACTTAACAAGTGTGCTAATCCCCTCCCCCAATTTCTCCAGGTGTGGCGGGCGCTCTAAACTGAACCTGAAGTGTGGAGAGGCATTTTGAAGCTCTTCCTATGCTGAAGTATTTTGAAGCTAATTCAATCGAGTATCTTTTCTTTTGTTTTTAATCAATGTAGCCGCAATAGCATCCAATGTAATTACGACTTGCACTTCATTGCAAGCTATGAATGAAAAAAGCATATTTTTATCTTCCAGACTCGTACGGTATCACGCCTTAGCAATGACGATCGATTCGGCAAAATAACACCAGGGACGAACGGTTTGTCGATTCGGGCGTGACAAATTGGTATCAAAGCACAGTTATATTTCCTTAGATTTTCGAAAGATGTTTCATTGTTGGAATGTTCGTTGCGATGGCTCGATTGAATGCTTGTCGATATGTTGCGTAAAATAAAAGTTCTATACAGGTAAGCCAGTAGATATTTTTGAAAAATACTAACGGGTTTACTCTATTTTGTAGAAATGACTACGAGAAATAAGAACAATCCTGGCACAACAACCCAAACCGTGGATAGTACGTCGAGCACAAAGAGTGGCCCTAGCGAGACGACTATGGAGAAAATGCTACAGTTGATGGAACTGCAGCAGCAACAGCTTCAAATACAAATCAAGGCCCAATTTGATGCACAATGGAAGCAGATGGACGCCCTGACTCAGATAGTGAACAAGGTGGTGGGCAATACCAAGGCAACGGTCGTGGTACCCGAGGAGAAGCAAGATGTTCAAGATGAAGACGAGGAAGAAGCTCAACCGCAAATGATAAATTCTTCTTCCTTGTTCAAAGCAAAAGAGTTCTGCAAGATGAATCCACCCAAATTCAATGGCCAGGCAGAGACTGTTGTGATAGTGGGGTGGCTCGCGGAGATTGAGGACATGTTTAATCTGCTTAGCATTGAAGGGTCCCAGAGGGTAACATGTGTGGCGTTATAGCTTCAACTGAGGGCTTACGACTGGTGGGCAGCTAAGAAGCAGGAAATCTACGAAGCCGATACGGACACCACAATTTTCTGGAAAATGTTCAAGGAAGCTTTCCTGAAAAATGTTCAAGGAAGATTTCCTCGAACAGTACGTTCCTCGTGCCGTCTGTCGTCAAAAAGAAGACGAGTTCATGATGTTGAGACAAGAAAATATGTCAGTCAATGATTATGACTCGAGCTTCTCGAAACTGGCAAAGTTTGTCGGCGCCTTCCTGCCCAACAAAGAAGCATGGTGTGAACACTTCCAACAAGGCCTAAACGGCGAACTGCGAAAGAACGTCATGAACCAAAGGTGTCGAACATATCGTGAATCCTACGATATCGCTCTCGATAGTGAGCGTGTCTTTGGCCGTATGTCGCATAGAGTCGTGCTTGTCGTCTGTAACCACTTCAACAAGCGTCCTAACGACGTTGGAGGATCGGGAGTATCAAAACGTCCGAACACATTTGATAACCGAGGCCATGGCGGACAACACTACAATAGGTGCGATAGGTGTGGGCACCGAACCATCGATTGCGTCACAAAATCTTGTTACAAGTGTAGCGAGGTAGGCCATATAGTTACATATTGCCCGAAAAATGTTTCGAATCAACACAACCCACCAAGGAACGTTCCGAATCAGCATAAAGTGCCTATATTGTAAGGCACAAATGCGGTGACCGTCAACCCACAGAATCAACTCCATGGAGATCAAGGCCGAGTTTATGCATTAACTCGAGATGAGGCGTTCACATCCGATACTGTTGTAACAGGTATATTACTCTATAAAAATATACCTGCTCGAGTACTATTCGATTCGGGCGTGACGCATAGTTTTATATATGCTGATTATGCGAATGAAAATAAAATAACCATACAATCACTAAATATGGACATTAGCGTCAGCACTCCATCGGGAGTCGATATGCCTACAAACTTTATTTGTAGGGATGGCCACATTTGCATCGGGGGAAGAAATCTATCCTTAGATGTCGTCGTACTAGACATCAAAGAGTACGACATAATCCTGGGCATGGATTGGTTCGGTGCTTATCACGCAACGATCGAGTGCGCGGAGAAGAGGGTGGTGTTTTATCTACCTGGCGAGACATAGTTCTCATATTCGTGCGGTACGGTCTCGAAGACGGCATTGATGGTATCGGCAATCTCGGTGAGGCGTATGTTGCATTCCGGCTGCTGGGGATACTTGGCATCAGTTCAAGACACGCGAAAGGATAATACAAACACAATGCAGACTGATGTTGTGGTATATTTTCTCGACGTTTTCCCTGACGAGATGCCCGGGATGCCGCCGGATCGAGAAATAAAATTCAGCATCGACATATTTCCGAATACATGGCCGATATCAAAGGTTCCTTACCGAATGGCTCCAGCAGAACTGAAGGTGCAATTACAAGAGTTACTAGACCGCAAATTTATTCGCCCTAGCGTCTCTCCGTGGGAAGCTCCCGTACTGTTTGTGAAGAAGAAGGATGGATCGATACGGCTATGCATCGACTATCGGGAACTCAATAAGGCGACCGTGTGGAACAAGTATCCTTTGCCACGAATCGACGACTTGTTTGACCAACTGCAAGGTACGTTAATATTTTCAAAAATCGATCTTCGATCAGGCTATCATCGGTTGAAGATCAAGTCCGACGACGTATCGAAGTCTGCCTTCCACACTCGATCTGGTCATTATGAATTCCTAGTCATGCCATTCGGTTTGACGAATACCCCAGTCACTTTTATGGATCTGATGAACCAAGTCTTTCAACCATAAATTGATAAATTTGTAGTCGTGTTCATCGACGATATCCTTATCTACTCAAAGAATCGAGAAGAGCTTGCAGAACACTTGAAGACGGTATTGCAGACTCTGCGTAAAAACAAATTTTATACCAAGCGGAGTAAATACGAGTTCTGGATGAGTAGTGTGACATTCCTCGGACACGTAATCTCTGCCGAAGGTGTCACGGTGGACCCAAAGAAGATTGAAGCGGTGCTAGATTGGAAACAACCTGTCTCAGCTAGCGATATTCGGAGTTTCCTGGGCATAGCAGGATACTACCGAAGATTCGTGCGGAGCTTTTCAAAACTAGCGTTGCCGCTGAACCGCCTTGCCTAGAAGGGAGTTGTATTTGAATGGAGTGACGACTGTGAATCCAACTTTTAAGAGTTGAAGCAACGGTTCATCTCAGCTCCAATCCTTGCACTTTTAGATGGTCCAGAAGGCTTTCAGATATTCAGCGATGCATCGGAAACTAGCCACGGGTGCGTACTCATGCAGAGAGATAAAGTCATCTCCTACGCTTTATGGCAGTTAAAATAGCACGAGAAAAACTATCCGACATATGACCTAGAATTGGCGGCAATCGTGTTTGCGTTAAAACTCTGGCGGCACTATCTCTATGGTGTGGCTTACAGAATCTACACAGATCATAAAAGCCTAAAGTACTTGTTTACGCAACGAGAACTCAACCTACGGCAGCGACGTTGGCTCGAACTTGTAAAAGATTATGTAACGCCCCAGTCCCAAAATACGTAGAACTAGGAACGTAGCATGTAGATATACTCCAATATATGGAAATCTCGAATATAAACATAAGCTATATTATGAATAATAATAACAAACAGTCACAGGTAAAAGCTATATCTCATCCACAGTAAATATAAAGAAAATGGTAACTCACAAATCAAAGTAAATGTCAAAATATTGTTGTTGGCCGGACGGAGACAAATCCACTACCGGTACTAGAATAAACTGAAAAAAATAGAGTCCAACCTCTAATATAAATAGAATAAGAAATAATGACTAAATAGGCTCCTCGACCCAATAGGGACAGCTGTGATCAGAAGGTATGACTCGCTCGAACGTGAAGGATGAGTCTATAGTGGAGCCATACTCCTGCGGGAAGTCCTGCACACCTATACCTGGAGAGATCACCAGGTCCTCAGAGAGACGTAACAAGATACAAAAAGAACATGCCACATAAACTGAATATAAACTGCTCAATAGTAATAGGTCAGATCGGATCATGACATGGTCCAATATCTCACCATTTGGATTAGCGTACCATCCCCCCAACTAAACAAGGACAGGAGATGGCACACTAACCCATGGTGAAGTATCTTCCCAAGTCACGGATCCAATATGGTATCCGGACCCCAACAAGGTTCAATACCTTCTCATCGGAGTAGTAAGCCACACCTACAACCAAACAAGGACAAGATGTGGTGAACTAATCCGCGACAAGTTATTGTTCCAAGCCACGGTCAGATACAAGTACCCAAACCAAGAGTACTCATACATAACGGATAAGGGTGCCTAACCAATCTAAGTGAATGCAGTTTTAAGAACATCCTTCAACACATGGGCCCTGGCAATAATGGGATCGGTATGGTCCCTCCTTGGGGCACCAGAGGCCCAACTAATAAGAGCATAATATTTCGCAGAACGCCAGTGGTCGTCAGTAATCATGGGTAATCTCACCTGCATCTCCGACGGAGCTCATGGGTTACAAAAGATAAAGTGCATAGTAGTCCATACACTAAGGTATTGTCCTCCCCGCCCAATACCTACTATGTTGTATCCAAAACACAAAACCTCTATTAACTGCTAAGTCAAACTAAGCATGAAACCTCTATTAACGGTTATTCCTATCACAAGGCTTATACATACCGGTGGCCAGCCAATCACACATGTCCGAGTTCTATATGTGACTCACAACTTTGTGATACAAATGTGTCAAGGCCTATGAATGCAACACAACATGGCAGTCCCTTAACTCTAGGTTTCAATGTGTAATAAGTAAATAAATAGCAGGAAATATAACTTTATTTAACAAAGTATCACAGTTTAATTTACAGAAGTGAATAATAAATAATGCATGAATATAAGCTAAATAAATAAATAGCTGGTGGCAAGGTATCTTGTCTGGAGGTAATGTGCAGAATGGCGACACCTGATGACTCAAATCGTCAGAATAGGGAAGCAATGAAAGCCAACTTTTACGAATAACCTCAGATGCTAAAATAAACATCACGAACAGATTTGGCATAGAAGAAATACCTAAGAAATGCCTTTCCAAAAGCCTAATTCTGGAACATGGGCAAAATCGTAATTTCGGGTCAAAACGATATCCGTCGTCGGATCCGTTTTGCACCAAAATGTGTGCCAGCACCTACGGTCTCTAAAGTCATCAAACTATATGTCTACGGGTCTAGTTTGAGGAGGCGAACCCAACTGTATGTCCAAAGTTGGATTTCGGCGGGGCCGTGCACAAAATGGCTCGTTGGGTCGGGTTGCGGGCCCGCCAATTTGGCGTTCCGATCAACCTTCTCAAAATCAGACCAAACTTGACATATAGAACCAAAAAATCGATACGGTCCTGATGGCGTAAGTTTTGCGTCGATCCGACGAACGTGCACGAAGTTATGGTCAAGTTTGCAAAAGGTCGATATGGGAATATCTCGACGGATACGCACTGATTTCGTCGCGCACACGCAACGAAATTGAGTTCAGTCAGTTCCCACACGTTGGCAACATCTATATGCGCCTTTCGATGTGTATAGTGCGTGATTACATCGCCTGGTTTGTCGCAGCACATGCCGTATCGGTTGGGTTTTTTTTAATTTTAGTTTTAGAAACAGATTTTTTCTAAAGTTTGAAAAGGTTTTAATAACAATATAATTAGTTTTAAAATAAACTAAAAGTTGGTCTCCATCTGGTATATGTTGTTATCAGATCTGTTCAAATAAATTTTCAAGGATGACGAGGAATCGGCAAAATTTTGCCTTCCAAGAAGGGGGTTTGAATCAAGTTTCTGTCAAATTCGGGACAGGTTTTTGGTCGATATTTTTGAGGATTTTTGGGGCATACTAATGGGTTACCATAAATTCTAATTAAAGGGGATTGAAGAGGGTTATATAGGCTTCCTATACCAGTTTACGGAATCAAAATCCATGGTGTGAACACGGAGAAAATTTCTCTCGAAGAGGGATACCTGGGGTTCGGTTTGCTGGTAGCATGCACCGTTGCTGTCGCGCGCAACTACCACTGCGGCGCAGCTGTGACGCGCGCGGTGGTGTGGTGGCCGACAATGTCCGACGTGGGGTGACCGTCCAGGAGATCGGGACTACACTTGAGGGTTGTGGTTTGCTCTGGTATGAGGGTTTGGAATTGATAGTTCTCTCGGTTTCGAAAGAAAGCAAACGAAAGTATTTAAACTTTCGATTAAAATAAATCCTAATTTGGACTAGGATTTGGATCTGATAAGCTGAAATTCGGGAGAGAATCAAGTAGAGATTACATAGGAGAAGATTTGGAATGAATTGATGTAGATTTGAAGAAATTCGAATGATTTAAATAAATTTGAAGAGTACAACCCAAGAGGTCGGGATGTTGGCAGCATTGTTCAATGAACAGTGCTGCGAGCTATTTTCATTTTTTCTTTTTCTTTTTCTTTTTCTTTTTTTTACTCATATGGATATATTCCCATATTTATATATGTATATATATACACAATAAAATCTAAATAAATCTATAAAAAAATCCTAAATTCCCAAGATATTTCTAACCTACTTGAATAAATATTTTGTATCAATAATACATGTTATTGCTATAACATGTCTATTAAATAAATTATTAAATCAATAACAAAGCTTATTAATAATCTATGTATTTAAAATAAACATAAAAACAATAATAATATAGTAATAATAATAAAAACAAAAACAATAACGAATTAATAGGGGTATGAATATTAGGGGAGAGTACATATTAGTAATAATATTATTTTTGCAAAGAATATAAATTTTCAAGTCTCATAAATAATAAATAATTTAAATAAACATTAAAATGAAAAAGATGGCCATAATTCGATTTAATAAATTTAAAACACTAAATATTCCCATAAAATAATTCCAGTGGCACCTACAGCTAATACGCTAGTCAAGACACTCGACTGCACTAGCCGTACCATATTGTCTAGTCAGGGTGTGTAACAAAAATTTAGCATGACTAAGACTATATTTATAATTAAATAATAAAATAATAAATGAAATATCTAAGTAAAAGAAAAAAAATTCCAAAATGTTTGGGGGATTACATCATACCCAACTTATAAAAATTTTATCCTCGAAACTAAAATAAATAAATATATATAAAATAAATAATAAGGCTAAATATAAAGGAAGAGTATTGTACGTTAACTGTACTCGATCTTCGAAAGGATGGATGAGGTAGTTATACAAGAATCCAAATTGACACCATATGAGACCAGATGGTGTATTCTTAGTCTTGCATGGGTCATGGATATTAAGTTCGTTTGAAGGAATGGGTCAATATTACATGGTAAAAAAATGAAGTGGGACGGGATGGTCATCTATTGTTTTTTCTATGAAAATTGTGTTATACATTTGGGGTAGTTGAAATAGAGCACAGGGAAGGGTGTTTGTGTAGGATGTGCGGCTCATGTGTGTAGAGTGGCTCGTCTAGTTCATGAAGGTAAAATTTGTTGGAAGAAACTAGCTAGTGTTGTGCTCCGAATATCGAAGCCACGGTAAGGTATCGACACGATATGCGTAGAGATTGGGTGGTTTCTTTACATCTAAAGCATACGAGTGTTGACGGAGTCACCGATTTCAAGGTACGTCATTCAAGATTTATAACGAAGAAGCCAAGAGTTCTATTTATAAGCTTGCTAAACTATAGTCATGATATTTCTAATGGTGTCGAAGGCAGTGCTGGTGCATGCTGACCAAGCTGATGAATGTATTGCTCAAATGCTAAGCCATGACTTAAATAAAGAATAATGGTATAAGTAGAATAATACCTGCTAAATCTCTAATTTCAGGATGAGGGTCTATCACAGCCATGGTAAATGCTTGCTCTTGCCTTGGCGGTTCGGGACAATCGATAATCCGGTGTTGTTCCGATCCGCACCTCAAACATAAGTCGGGACGAATCAAACATCCGTCTCGAATGTGGCCCTTCTTTCCACAGTAGTTACAGGTGGACTTCTGATAGGGTGTGGGCCTCTGCTGGTACTGTCCGATAGGCCTCCTGGTGGGTCCACACTGAGTCGCCCTAACTGGAGCAGCTACCGGTGTGGGGCGTCTCTGTGCCTGCTGTTCCTTATGAAGTAGCTCCTGGGTACGTGCATCCTCCAGGACACATGCATGAGAGACTCGAGACTGTGTAGTAGTGAAAGTCTTGAGTTCTGGCGCGAGCCCCTGATGGAATCTCCTTGCCTTCTCAAGCTCTATTGGGATTAATGTCGTACCAAATCTACTCAAACGGTTGAACTCTGCATTGTACTCATCTACCGACATGTTCCCCTGCTTCAGATGAAGGAATTGGTCATAGAAAGCATCTCGAACGTGGATGGGGAAAAATCTCTCACAGAAGAGGTCATAAAACTCCTTCCATGTGATCCCAGTGCCCAGCCGTATTTCTTCAGCCTTCCACCAGTGGTGAGCATTGTCTTCTAAGAGTAAGTCCACTGCTGTCAACCAATCATGTGCTGGCAACTGGGATGCCTTCAAGTATTTCTCTGTGCTGATAAGCCATGCAGAAACTTCTAAGGGACCCTTGGTACCCTTAAAAATTTTAGGGCCCATGTCGATAAAGTTCATAATGGAGCCCAGATATAGTTGTGGAGCTGGAGTTGGATCTGGTACCGGGGCTGGTGGTGGAGGTCTAGCTAAGTAGGTCATCATACTCTGCCTCAACAGTTCCATTTTTTGCCACTGAGATTGTAGCAAAGCATATATAAACTGGGTGGTCGGGTCTGCATCAGTCGAAAGTGGAGGCAGTTGGGGTCCGAGTTGTGGTGAAAACTACTGAGAAAAAGGTGATGGTGCATTCTCTCCTGAGAGTACTATAGTAGTCTGCCCTTTGTGGCTGACAGGGGGTACTTGGGCCTCCTGCTATACCGTCGATGGGATCGTAGTATCCTGCTGCTGCTCTAGCTAATGCGGGATCACCGGAGTCATTGGGGAAGCCTGTCTCTCCTGGGTAATCGCATCACCAGATGTGATGGCCATGCGAGAGGTATGTCCGTTGTGTGAAGTCATATTGCTGGCATCAAGACAATGGCAATGTTAGAATGGATTCAAATAGGTTGCAAGTCAAGCAATTAAAAGAGAGTTTAGTAAGGAATTTCAAAATGTCAACAACTCGTGGATGAGATCCTATAGGGTGAATATGTTAAGCTAACCATATCTCAATCCATGTAGAATCATACGAAAGGCGAACCAAATGCACTATGGTTAATCAGACCATAATACACCAGTTCTGATAAGACAATATATCCGTGGGCGCCCACAATAAAACATATGTCCTGAACAAGCTCGATGAGAGAGTAAGCTCGCAAAACTAGGCTGTAATAGCAACATTAGTCAAGGTAGTCCAATTATAAATATGCGAGATAATGATGAAAGAAAATATAAATAGCTAAAGCTACTTAATAATCTAAGTCATGTCCGGTGTTCGTGCCTATGCAGTCGTCCCACTATCTTCTTGTCTAAGGCCTTGGTTAAAGTCAAAGGAAGTTAGGTTGTGAGGCTTCCTACCCAAATTATAAGAGTTGAACTAGTAGTGTGATTGCATGGTTGAACATGATGACCTAGTACGTACGAAAGAGGGGTAAGGGTTTACGGAAGAATAACTCAAGCAAGAAGCAATAAAGATAGACAGTTGGGAGTTCGAAATGAAGGCGAGATAGATTGTCATATATGTGGATGAGATCCTAAATTTCTAATCCTATACGCAGGCTTGCTTAGTACGGTAAAGTAACCAAACAATTTATCTAGACCTACATGGGCCACCACAAAAACATGTAACGCTCCAGTTCCAAAATAGGTAGGACTAGGAACGTAGCATGCCAGCTGCATATATACGAGATATACTCCAATATATGGAAATCTCGAATATACACATAAGCTGTATTGTGAATAATAATAACAGACAGTCACAGGTAAAAGCTATATCTCATCCACAGTAAATATAAAGAAAATGGTAACTCACGAATCAAAATAAATGTCAAAATATAGCTGTTGGTCGGGCAGAGAAAAATCCACTACCAGCACTAGAATAAACTGCAAAGAAATAGAGTCCAACCTCTAAGATAAATAGATTAAGAAATGATTACTAAATAGGCTCCTCGACCCAATAGGGACAGCTGTGATCAGAAGGTACGACTCGCTCGAACATGAAGCATGAGTCTATAGTGGAGCCATACTCCTGCGGGAAGTCCTACACACCTATACCTGGAGAGATCACCAGGTCCTCAGAGGGACATAACAAGATACAAAAAGAACATGCCATATAAACTGAATATAAACTGCTCAATAGTAATAGGTCAGATCGAATCATGACATGGTCCAATATCTCACCATTTGGATTAACGTACCATCTCCCCAATTAAACAAGGACAGGAGATGGCACACTAATCCATGGTGAAGTATCTTCCCAAGTTACGAATCCAATATGGTATCCGGACCCCAACAAGGTTCAATACCTTCTCATTGGAGTAGTAAGCCACACCTACAACCAAACAATGACAAGTTGTGGTGAACTAATCTGCGACAAGTTATTGTTCCAAGCCACGGTCAGATACAAGTACCCAAACCAAGAGTACTCATACCTAACGGATAAGGGAGCCTAACCAATCTAAGTGAATGCAGTCTTAAGAACATCCTTCAACGTATGGGCCCTGGCAAAAATGGGATTGGCATGGTCCCCCCTTGGGGCACCAGAGGCCCAATCAATAAGAGCATAACGTTCCGTAGAACGCCAGTGGCCGTCAGTAATCATGGGTAATCTCAACCACGTCTCCGACGGAGCTCACGGGTTACAAAAGATAAAGTGCATAGTAGCCCATATGCTAAGGTATTGTCCTCCCCACCCAATGCCTATGTTGTATCCACAACACAAAACCTCTATTAACCGCTAAGTCAAACTAAGCATACAACCTCTATTAACGATTATTCCTATCGCACGGCTTATAAATATTGGTGGCCAGCCAATCATGCATGTCCAAGTTCTATATGTGACTCACAACTTCGTGATATAAATGTGTCAAGGCCTATGAATGCGACACAATATGGCGGTCCCTTATCTCTAGGTTTTAATGTGTAATAAGTAAATAAATAGTAGGAAATATAACTTTATTTAACAAAGTATCACAGTTTAATTTTCAGAAGTAAATAATAAATAATGCATGAATAAAAGCTAAGTAAATAAACAGCTGGTGGCAAGGTATCGTGCCTGGAGGTAATGTGCAGAATGGCGACGCCTGATGACTCAAATCGTCAGAATAGGGAAGCAATGAAAGCCAACTTTTACGAACGACCTCGATGCTGAAATAAACATCACGAACAGATTTGGCATAAAAAAATACCTAGGAAATGCCTGTCCAAAAGTCTAATTCTGGAACAGGGGCAAAATCATAATTTTGGGTCAAAACGATGTCCGTCGTTGGATCATTTTGTACCGAAACGTGTGCCAGAATCTACGGTCTCTAAAGTCATCAAACTACATCTCTACGGGTTCGGTTTGAGGAGACGAACCCAACCGTATGTCCAAAGCTGGATTCCGACGGACCGTGCACAAAATTGCCCGTTGGGTCGGGTTGCGGGCCCGCCAATTTGGTATTCTGATCAACCTTCTCAGAATCGGACCAAACTTGGCATATAGGACCAAAAAATCAATATGGTCCTAATGGCACAAGTTTTGCGTCGATCCGACGAACGTGCACGAAGTTATGCTCAAGTTTACAAAAGGTCGATACGGGGGTATCTCGACGGATACGTACTGATTTCGTCGCACACGCGCAACGAAATTGAGTTCTGTCAGTTCCCAAACGTCGGCAACATCCATACGCGCCTTTCAAAGCATACAGTGCGTGACTACGTCGCCCGATTTGTCGGGGCGCACGTCGTATCGGTTGGATTTTTCCAAAATTTTAGTTTTAGAAACAAATTTTTTCTAAAGTTTGAAAAGGTTTTAACGACAATATAATTAGTTTAAAAATAAAGTAAAAGTAGGGTCTCCATCTGGTATATGTTGTTATCAGATCTGTTCAAATAAATTTTCAAGGATGACGAGGAATCGGCAAAATTTTGCCTTTCATGAAGGGGGTTTGAATCGAGTTTCTGTCGGATTTGGGACAGGTTTTTGGGCGATATTTTCAGGGATTTTTGGGGCATACTAATGGGTTACCATAAATTCTAATTAAAGGGGATTGAAGAGGGTTATATAGGCTTCCTATACTAGTTTATGAAATCAAAATTCATGGTGTGAACACGAGAAAATTTCTCTCGAAGAGGGGTACCTGGGGTTCGGTTTGCTGGTAGCATGCATCGTTGCTGTCGCGCGCAACTACCACTGCGGCACAGCTGTGACGTACGCGGCGGTGCGGTGGCTGACAACGTCTGACGTGGGGCGACCGTCCAGGAGATTGGGACAACACTTGAGGGTTGTGGTTTGCTCTGGTATGAGGGTTTGGAATTGATAGTTCTCTCGATTTCGGAAGGAAGCGAACGAAAGTATTTAGACTTTCGATTAAATTAAATCCTGATTTGGACTAGGATTTGGATCTGATAAGCTAAAATTTGGGAGAGAATCAAGTAGAGATTACATAGGAGAAGATTTGGAACGAATTGATGTAGATTTGAAGAAATTCGAATGATTTAAAAAAAAATTGAAGAGTGCAACCCAAGAGGTCGGGTTGTTGATAGCACTGTTCAATGAACATTGCTGCGGGCTATTTTCGTTTTTTTTTTCTTTTTTTTTCTTTTTTTTACTCATATGGATCTATTCCCATATTTATATATGTATATATATACACAATAAAATCTAAATAAATCTATAAAAATTCCTAAATTCCCAAGATATTTCTAACCTACTTGAATAAATATTTTGTATCAATAATACATGTTATTGCTATAACATGTCTATTAAATAAATTATTAAATCAATAACAAAGCTTATTAATAATCTACGTATTTAAAATAAACATAAAAACAATAATAATATAGTAATAATAATAAAAACAAAAACAATAATGAAGTAATAGGGTATGAATATTAGGGGAGAGTACATATTAGTAATAATATTATTTTTGCAAAGAATATAAATTTTCAACTCTCACAAATAATAAATAATTTAAATAAACATTAAAATGAAAAAGATGGCCAAAATTTGATTTAATAAATTTGAACAACTAAATATTCCCATAAAATAATTCTAGTGGCACCTACAGCTAATACGCTAGTCAAGACACTCGACTGCACTAGCCGTGCCATATTGTCTAGTCGGGGTGCATAACAAAATTTTAGCATGACTAAGACTATATTTATAATTAAATAATAAAATAATTTAAAATGAAATATCTAAGTAAAAGAAAAAAAATCCTCCAAAATGTTTGGAAGATTACAGATTACGAGCTAACGATCGAGTATACGTCAGACAAGGGAAACGTTGTAGCCGACGCGCTTAGAAGAATGTTTATGGGATCACTGGCCATAAATAATGAGATATGGCAAGAACTTGAAGCGATGGGTATCGAACTCAGAATTGAGTATTGACACCTGCACCTAGCTCAGTTGAAGTTAGGATCGAGCCTGGTTAGCAAAATAAAGACCGCACAGAAGGACGATTCATTCCTGAAGAAGATGCGTGAGCTAATTTCAACATGAAGGGCGATTGACTTTGCGGAAGACAGAGACGGATTTTTGCGACTAAAGGGAAGGCTCTGCATTCCTGAAAATGCCGAACTCAGAAAAGAAATTCTGACGGAGGCACATTATGCGAAGTACTCGTTATATCCTGGGAGCACCAAGATGTACAAGGACTTGCACTCAAACTTTTGGTGGCACGACATGAAGAAAGACGTGGCTAATTTCGTGTCACAGTGCATGGTGTGTCAGCAAGTGAAGGCAGAACACCAATGGCCAGGCGGAGAGCTGCAGAACCTCGCTATTCCCGAGTGACAGTGGGACAATATCTCGATGGATTTTATTGTGGGATTTCTGAAGACGCCGCGACGGAATGATGCGATTTGGGTCATTATGGATAGATTGACCAAGTCGGCTCACTTCATCGCAATTAAAGTAGGATGGAGCATCGATCGGTTAGCATAAATCTATATCGACGTGATTGTTCGACTGTACGGGGTACCGGCCTCAATAATTTCGAACAGAGACGGGCGATTCCTTTCGCATTTTTGGACGATCCTACAAGCGACAATGGGGACCAAACTAAACTTTAGTTCGACGTACCACCCCCAAACAGACGGTCAGATGGAAAGGGTAAATCAAATCTTAGAGGATATATTGCGTCTGTATGCGATCGATTTAAAGACTAGTTGGGATACGCATTTGTCGCTTGCAGAGTTTACGTATAACAACAGTTATCACGCGAGCATTCAGATGGCTCCATATGAAGTGCTCTACGGGAGGAAGTATCATTCACCAATATGTTGGAACGAAGTCAAAGCGCGACAAGGGCTTGGACCGGAACTGGTGGAGCAGGCCGTCGAAAAGGTTCGCTTGATTGGAGATAGACTCTGTATCGCGCAAAGTCGACAAAAGAGCTACGTAGATCTTCGCCGACGACCGCAACAGTTTCTGGTTGGGGACCATGTGTTTCTGAAAGTAACGTCTATGTCTGGTGTGATGCGGTTCGGCATTAAAGGCAAGTTGAGCCCAAGATTTGTAGGCCCCTTCGAGATCATCGAGTGTAAACCCCCTGAATTTTCAGGGAATTTTTAAAATTATTATTTATTTTTTTTGAAGAATAGCTTGTTAATCTATTTATTTAAATAATTAATTAATTATTTCTAATCAGGGTTTAATTTATATTGTAAATATATATATAGATGCAAGATTACTAAATATTGTTATTTGTTAAATAAATGCTGTTACATTAATTATTAAATTATTTATAAACTCTAACCAAGTTTCATATAGATTTATTATTAGATTATATTTATATCAATAATTAAATATATATAGTGTTATTATTCAATTGGTTTTATTTTTAGATTATATATATATATCTATACTTATATAGATGTGGTGTTAAAATTCCTAGCAACCAAACCCATTCCTTAAGTTTAACCCTAACTTAGGCCCAACCCAGTATGGTCCTATTCATTTGGATCTCCTTCATGCATATATATATATGCATCTACTCTCAACCCTAACCCTAAACTTGCCTCCACACAAACCACCAGCCCCCCTTCATCACCACCACCCTATCCCTCTCTCTCTCTCTCGTCTATCACCTTCCCCCCTCATCCGGAGCCCCGCCGTCGACGACGACGGCGTTTCCCGCGCCTGCGTGTAGCATCCGGCGGCCCCCTCGGCGGCGTAACCCCCCCTCGTCGGCGAGCCACCCCCCTGCGGCGTGGCAAGGTAACTCCGACCCCCCGTGGCGCTGTCACGTGGATTAAATCCTCTTTGCATGCTTTAAACCAAGTTTTAATAATTAAATTCTGAATATTCAGATTATTGTAAGGATTGTTGTGATGAATAGATTGATGATTAATTAGATCTAAATGTAGGAAATAATTGGTAAATTTGTAGGGGTTCTACCCTAATTTTCGTGTGATTTAATATTAATTATTGATATTTATTTATATTTAATTATGAAGTTTCAATGTTAGTAATTAATTAAATGTGTTTTCTATTTTAATTTTTATGTAACATTTTGATTACGAATTAGAGAAAACTTTGTACATGAAAAAGTTTGTATAATTAATATAGTATTTTAAAATAATTTTTCCAGGATTTTTATAATTTAATTTATAATTATTTTATGTGAAAAATAGCGAATTTACACTGTTTAATTAATTCCGTTTTGATGCTTATTATTTAATTAATAAATAATTAAATAATATAACTTATATGGAAAATATAGATTTAATTATAAAGTAAGTTATGGAAATTTTTCCAGAATTTAATTGGTGTTTAAAATATTATATTTAGATTTATCTTGGAAGTTTTGTATTAATCAAATTGAATATTAAATATTGTTTTCAATTTATCTTATTTATTTGGTTAGTAATTAAATAATACTTATTGAATAGAAAATGTTTGTAATAGCATGTTATTCTGTAGAAAAATAATTCCAATATTTATTTATTATTATTTATAATTATTTGGATTTAGTTGAGTAATTACAAGATTTATTACATAAGTTGAATATATTATATAATTAATTGTTATTAATTATATAAATTTTGTAAATTTTGTGAAGTGATATGATTCTGTTAGAAATGTGTAAATATGGTATTTAGGAATTTATTTTATGTATTTTAGATATATTTACGAATTTTTAAGACTTAAAAGTAATTTTGAGAATCATGTTTAGGTTTATGTAATCAATTGTGTAATAATGATTTATTGATTTAAATAATTATTAATTTTGTGTTACTACTGTGAATTTAGTTTTAATGATTAAATTTAAGGTTGGTGGTGATTTATTTGGATTTATTTAGAATTATTAAGTACTTATTGTTATTATTCAACTAGTTATTTAATAAATAGTTTAATGGTAATAATTCATTTTCTGTAAAATATATATATAATATATATTTATTATTCTAATATTATTTAGTTTATTATTAAAATAGACTAAAATGATTTTTAAGGATTTTTACTATTTAAGTTAGTATTATTAGGAATTGTGTATTCATGTGTGTATTAAAATGGTTGGTTAATTGATTATCATTAATTAGTTAATTAATTATTAAATATTTAGTTGTAAATAAATTTCAGAATATAAATGGTATGATAATAAGTATGGTTACCTACTTATTATTGTATAATTATTATTCATAAAAATTTGATACTAGTTAGCTAGTAGTACTAGATTAATTTAAATTATAGATTACTTAGCAATTAAATGAATTGTTTAAATTGTTTAATTAGTAATTAATTAGAGATAAATTTTGTTTAGGATTATTTGCTTCTCGGGACTCGGACTCTACTTTGGACCCAGATACTCAGTTGCTGGACACAAGCAAGTACACCTTGCTTGATTGTATATTTTTGCAGTTAGTTTATGTTACCTAGTTACTTCTCAGTTGTGTGCACGCGTCTAGTAGTAGTGGACTTATCCCGTGTATTGTAAAGGTATGTTGAACCTTCTAGTCGGACACCGTATCATACACGATCACTATATGAGTGAGTTGAGAGCATGGATTTGTGTGTCGACTGATCATTGGCACGTGAGTTCGCGTCTGGTCTAGTGGTTGGTACAGGTCTACTTATATATACTATGACGTCTTGCATATTATTTGTACCGCGTATACGGTACGGATATACATTGGGTGGGGAGAGTCTACTAGTGGTGTATGAGAATTTCTGTTTCCAATGGACGCTGGATGCTCGTAGCCCCTCGTTTCTCAAACCGTAGAACGCTTGGTGGCCGTTTCTTCTTCTTCTCCCCCTCTCATGTGCCACTAGAGATGTCTCGAGTGCATTTTACACATAGATGGTTAGTTTACCTGTCGTATGTTGCATGATATATCCTGTCCTTGTTTGGTTGGGGAGATGTTATGTTATATTTTGTTCTAGTTATTTATATACTGCCCTGTACTATCATGCATGTCGATTTCTTGTGTACTTGTTACGTCCCTCTGAGGACCTGGCACTTTTTCCAGATTGGGACGAGCACAGGTACCGACGGACTACGGAGATTGGAGACTTTTGCTGACGAGGACTTCAATGTTGAGCCTCGTGAGTTTCTTGAGTTCTTAGGTAATTTCTGCTAGTGGCTATCTATTTCTTTTCTGGTTCAGTTGTACTCTTTTAGTAGTTTATTCATACATTTATTGGTAGATTATTTTCCACTAGTCATGACTTGTAGTTTGATTCAGAGTTATTTTCATTCCTTCCAGCTTTATTCTGAGATTTTTCCTGTGGATGAGATTAGTATTTACCTGCCTGTATTGTTATTTAGTTGTTACTTCAGCGTACTACGATCGAGTATAGTCCATTAAATTGGGGTTTTTCTATACTTGATCGTACAGCTGGCACGCCACGTGTTCCTGGTCCCACATATCTTGGAACCGGGGCATGACATATTTTTAGTGGTGGCCCACGCAGGTCGAAAAAATATTGTTTGGTTACTTTACCGTACCAAGCAAGCCTGCGTATAGGATTAGGACTATCGTGTCTCATCCACAATTGATTATTTTTATCCTTTGATCTCGTTTGATTTTGACTCATTTCAAACTCCTCGAAATACTTGATCTCTTCTTTGATTTATATCTTCTGACTCTTTGACTTCCTTGCAATTATATCCTTCTCGATCTAATCTACCGTACCCCTTGCTTGTCATGATTGATAGAGGTTTGGAAGATGCTATACTATATACACTCTTGAGTAACTATATGGCTAGATGGGTTACCTTAGCAGCTAATTAGGCGGTTGAGTCTATAATTGAATTCTGGAAAAGTACTAAATATTGCAGGTTGATGAACACCATATTTTTGAAAGATATAATTTTGCATGAATGATTAGTTAATTCAAAGTTGAGTAGTAATGATATATCAATTTCGAATGATAGTGAGAAAGATTACTTATACTCATATGGGAAAGACTGTTAGAAGTTGATTAATAAAATAAACTCGATGATCGATTTGAGAGGATGATTTAAAGTTTTGATTTGAGTTTTTTTTTTTTAAAAAAATTTTCTATGATTGGTTAGAGAGGATATAAAATCAACTTGATGATTAAAAAATTTAAATATTCACATTGCTACATGAGATTTAAATTGGTTGATGATTTATGTTGGTTTCCAAAATAGAAGAATAATTTTTTTTTTAATTTGAGGGTAGATGATTGTAAATAGAAATAGTTAAGAGTTGCCTATGAGATTTATATTTCTTTAAAGATTGAATATTTTGACCTTGATGAAAAAAAAGGGTTTATTTAAGAAGAATTTAGAAATTTGATGCATTTCATAAAGTGATTTAAAATTTGGAGTTGGGTAATTTTAATCTAAAAATTTTGAGGAGAAAAGAAAAGGATGTTTGTACTATAATAAAGTTTATTTCGAGGATCGATTTAGAAATTTGAGGTATTTTTTTTGTGATTGAATTTTGTTTGATGGAACAAATTTTGATTGAAAAAAAAAAATTTGAGATTTAAATCTTTTTTTTAGATTGATAAATTTTTATTGAAGTTTCTTTTGAAAAAAAAAAGAATTTAGTATTATGATAATATTTATCTCGGTGATTGATTTAAGTATTTTCATAAGAGAGTTACAATCTTTTATATTAGGTAAAATGAATTAAAGTTGAGGAAAAAAAAGGGGGAAAAATAAAAGGGAGTTGGTGTGATGATAAAAGGATTGGTTGGGTATTTTAAAGTTATAATTATGATTATATGCGACGATCTTAAAGAGATTAAGGAAATTGGTGGATGATTGTTTTGATTTAAAGATTTTATACTGAAGGAATTTATGAAGAAATTTTATTTACAGGAATTTAATTTTTTTTATCTTGATGAGGAAATAAACATAGAGGATGTTACTCTAATGAGATAGAAGTGTCACACCTTAGTTGCCATATTTTTCATAGCCATGATAGTGATTATATGCAGTTATAGTTAAGTCATCGACCCATGTGACTATGTCTTCTTCTTAAAATTTTATCATCCTTGTTCTCGACCCTAAACTAGTATCATGATTCCCTAATTGTTTAGAGCTATAGATGTCTATAAATTTTTCTTGACCATACCCCAAATCCGTCAACCAGTATATCTTCTCCTATATTTTAGTATTATATTATTAGTATTAATATTAGGAATATCTATTTAGTTGTTTGTTACTTTACCTGTAGACAATATTGGTTGATATTTTCTGTAATAAAAATTTTCCTTCACCTTTAGCTCATGCCACGGTTGCCGAGCTAAATGCTGTAAGGATTTTTTTTATTATCTAATTAGTTTATTTTCTTTCCTGATTTACTATTTATCGTGCTGCATAATTCTAGTACTATCGATCCAAAATTTGTTTTCTTAAGCAATAATGGAAAGCAGATCATTACGTCTTATCCTTTTGAATAGACCAAAGGATTTTTTTTTCTTCTCATGTTAGGATTATTATTGCTTCTCTAGAAAATTCTATGTTGTTGCTACAATTTGGTAGGATAAACTTGCTTTCCTAAAGAGACAGTTAGAGGTACTAGTTCAATTCTTATAAGTTGGGTAGTATACCTTGTAGTCTAGCATCATACTTTTCTCAGGACCATTAAGAAATTATAGTTGGATAACACTGACTATATGTTGGTATAAGTATTTAGATTACCTAGACATAACTTTGTGGGTTCCTATCCCTAGCTCAACTAAGGTTAGAGATTCATAGGGCAACTAGAAAGGTCAAATCATTATTTGTGTTTTGGACTTGAACTATCTTGTACTTTCTTTTCTTCTGTACGTTTATTTTTATCGTCTTGACTAATATTGCTGTTATAGCCTAGTTTTTACAAGCTTCTTCTTTTCTCAAGCTTGTTCTTGACACATATATTATTGGGTGCACCCACTAAAATATTGTCTAATCAGAATCGGTGCATGATGGTCTGACCAACCTAGTGCATGTTGATTCGCTTTCCCTATGATTATTTTATGCAGATGAAGATATAGTAAACTTGTCCTAGGATCTCATTTGCGACCGTTTGACAAATTTTGTTTTCTTGAAACATTTATTCGCATTGGACCTTCAAATTTGTAATTGACCCCATCCCCTTTGAACTCTTCTTTATTCTGCGCCTTAGTATAGAATTTCTCTTTATAATCCTTTATTAGCTATGATTTATAGTAGAACCATCTTTCTACTAAGTCAGTTAAGTATACCTTGTATGATATCTTATTTTAGTAATACCCTTAGCACCCTAGTAGCCATCTTAGACTGATTTTAGTCGGACATTTAGCAAATAGAAGTTTTCCTATTATCCTTTCCTTGGTTCATATCATTTGATCCCTTACCATGACTTGGGTAATTGAAGCACAATATTAGGATTTTTCTTCCAATAATTGCACCATTATGATCTAGACAAACCGCACCATACACATGACATTTATGCCCCCCATAAACACACCTTTATGTGCTCTATTTTAATAACTCTACTTGTTTGACAAATCTTTCCCTTAGAATAGACTATTTGTGTCCTCTCCTTATCCTATTAGATTTGACCATGCAATATCGATCTATTCCCTGATCACTTGGAAATCCTATGACCTATGCCGGACCTAGAACATATTCTTGTAGGATATGATGCCAGTTTTGACCCCTTTATAAACCCCCAAGTATCGTTGTAAATTGTTTTGTTGAGTAAGTTACAATTTACATATTTACTTTTCATTGATTTTCTTATTATTTCTTCGGTATTAGAATTATTTTAAATTTCGAGGACGAAATTCGTATAAGTTGGGTAGATTGTAAACCCCCTGAATTTTCAGAGAATTTTTAAAATTATTTTTTTTTTTTTGAAGAATAGCTTGTTAATCTATTTATTTAAATAATTAATTAATTATTTCTAATCAGGGTTTAATTTATATTGTAAATATATATATAGATGCAAGATTACTAAATATTGTTATTTGTTAAATAAATGCTGTTACATTAATTATTAAATTATTTATAAACTCTAACCAAGTTTCATATAGATTTATTATTAGATTATATTTATATCAATAATTAAATATATATAGTGTTATTATTCAATTGGTTTTATTTTTAGATTATATATATCTATACTTATATAGATGTGGTGTTAAAATTCCTAGCAACCAAACCCATTCCTTAAGTTTAACCCTAACTTAGGCCCAACCCAGTATGGTCCTATTCATTTGGATCTCCTTCATGCATATATATATATATGCATCTACTCTCAACCCTAACCCTAAACTTGCCTCCACACAAACCACCAGCCCCCCTTCATCACTGCCACCCTATCCCTCTCTCTCTCTCTCTCGTCTAACTCCTTCCCCCCTCACCCGGAGCCCCGCCGTCGACGACGACGGCGTTTCCCGCGCCCGCGTGTAGCATCCGGCGGCCCCCTCGTCGGCGCAACCCCCCCCTCGTCGGCGAGCCACCCCCCTGCGGCGTGGCAAGGTAACTCCGACCCCCCGTGGCGCTGTCACGTGGATTAAATCCTCTTTGCATGCTTTAAACCAAGTTTTAATAATTAAATTCTGAATATTCAGATTATTGTAAGGATTGTTGTGATGAATAGATTGATGATTAATTAGATCTAAATATAGGAAATCATTGGTAAATATGTAGGGGTTCTACCCTAATTTTCGTGTGATTTAATATTAATTATTGATATTTATTTATATTTAATTATGAAGTTTTAATGTTAGTAATTAATTAAATGTATTTTCTGTTTTAATTTTTATGTAACATTTTGATTACGAATTAGAGAAAACTTTGTACATGAAAACGTTTGTATAATTAATATAGTATTTTAAAATAATTTTTCCAGGATTTTTATAATTTAATTTATAATTATTTTATGTGAAAAACAGCAAATTTATACTGTTTAATTAATTCCATTTTGATGCTTATTATTTAATTAATAAATAATTAAATAATATAACTTATATGGAAAATATAGATTTAATTATAAAGTAAGTTATGGAAATTTTTCCAGAATTTGATTGGTGTTTAAAATATTATATTTAGATTTATCTTGGAAGTTTTGTATTAATCAAATTGAATATTAAATATTGTTTTCAATTTATCTTATTTATTTGGTTAGTAATTAAATAATACTTATTGAATAGAAAATGTTTGTAATAGCATGTTATTCTGTAGAAAAATAATTCCAATATTTATTTATTATTATTTATAATTATTTGGATTTAGTTGAGTAATTTCCAGATTTATTACATAAGTTGAATATATTATATAATTAATTGTTATTAATTATATAAATATTGTAAATTTTGTGAAGTGATATGATTCTGTTAGAAATGTGTAAATATGGTATTTAGGAATTTATTTTATGTATTTTAGATATATTTACGAATTTTTAAGACTTAAAAGTAATTTTGAGAATCATGTTTAGGTTTATGTAATCAATTGTGTAATAATTATTTATTGATTTAAATAATTATTAATTTTGTGTTACTACTGTGAATTTAGTTTTAATGATTAAATTTAAGGTTGGTGGTGATTTATTTGGATTTATTTAGAATTATTAAGTACTTATTGTTATTATTCAACTAGTTATTTAATAAATAGTTTAATGGTAATAATTCATTTTCTGTAAAATATATATATAATATATATTTATTACTCTGATATTATTTAGTTTATTATTAAAATAGACTAAAAATGATTTTTAAGGATTTTTACTATTTAAGTTAGTATTATTAGGAATTGTGTATTCATGTGTGTATTAAAATGGTTGGTTAATTGATTATCATTAATTAGTTAATTAATTATTAAATATTTAGATGTAAATAAATTTCAGAATATAAATGGTATGATAATAAGCATGGTTACCTACTTATTATTGTATAATTATTATTCATAAAAATTTGATACTAGTTAGCTAGTAGTACTAGATTAATTTAAATTATAGATTACTTAGCAATTAAATGAATTGTTTAAATTGTTTAATTAGTAATTAATTAGAGATAAATTTTGTTTAGGATTATTTGCTTCTCGGGACTCGGACTCTACTTTGGACCCAGATACTCAGTTGCTGGACACAGGCAAGTACACCTTGCTTGATTGTATATTTTTGCAGTTAGTTTATGTTACCTAGTTACTTCTCAGTTGTGTGCACGCGTCTAGTAGTAGTGGACTTATCCCGTGTATTGTGAAGGTATGTGGTACCTTCTAGCCGGACACCGTATCATACACGATCACTATATGAGTGAGTTGAGAGCATGAATTTGTGTGTCGACTGATCATTGGCACGTGAGTTCGCGTCTGGTCTAGTGGTTGGTACAGGTCTACTTATATATACTATGACGTCTTGCATATTATTTGTACCGCGTATACGATACGGATATACATTGGGTGGGGAGAGTCTACTAATGGTGTATGAGAATTTCTGTTTCCAATGGACGCTGGATGCTCGTAGCCCCTCGTTTCTCAAACCGTAGAACGCTTGGTGGCCGTTTCTTCTTCTTCTCCCCCTCTCATGTGCCACTAGAGATGTCTCGAGTGCATTTTACACATAGATGGTTAGTTTACCTGTCGTATGTTGTATGATATATCCTGTCCTTGTTTGGTTGGGGAGATGTTATGTTATATTTTGTTCTAGTTATTTATATACTGCCCTGTACTATCATGTATGTCGATTTCTTGTGTACTTGTTACGTCCCTCTGAGGACCTGGCACCTTTTCCAGATTGGGACGAGCACAGGTACCGACGGACTACGGAGATTGGAGACTTTTGCTGACGAGGACTTCAATGTTGAGCCTCGTGAGTTTCTTGAGTTCTTAGGTGATTTCTGCTAGTGGCTATCTATTTCTTTTCTGGTTCAGTTGTACTTTTTTAGTAGTTCATTCATACATTTATTGGTGGATTATTTTCCACTAGTCATGACTTGTAGTTTGATTCAGAGTTATTTTCATTCCTTCCAGCTTTATTCTGTGATTTTTCCTGTGGATGAGATTAGTATTTACCTGCCTGTATTGTTATTTAGTTGTTACTTCAGCGTACTACGATCGAGTATAGTCCATTAAATTGGGGTTTTTCTATACTTGATCGTACAGCTGGCACGCCACGTGTTCCTGGTCCCACATATCTTGGAACCGGGGCGTGACATCGAGCGAGTGGCAACACTTGCTTATCGGATCGTACTACCTCCTGCCTAGGCTGATGTGCATGATGTTTTCCACGTCTCACAACTTCAAAAATACGTGCACGATCCAAGTCACGTGGTTAGCTTCGATCAGTTGGAGCTACGTACTGATTTGTCCTACTCGGAGGAACCTATTCAAATTTTGGGCCGTAAGGAGAAGGTATTACAAAACTGATCGATGTCCTTGGTCCGCGTGCTTTGGCGGAACCATTCAGTCGAAGAGTCGACGTGGAAAATGGCGGTAGAGATGAAGAAGAAGTACCCTGAGTTGTTTGTCTAATTTAAAGTCAGACCCTTGTTTCTAAGTTTCGAGACGAAACTTTTTCTTAGTGGTATATTATGTAGTGCCCCACTTTCGATAGGCGACGGACTTCATAATATGCTTGTACCGAGTCAGATCGGTCGGGAACTTAGATGGCCATCTGACTCGATCGCTGAGCTTGGTAAACGATAACGCATTGCGGCATCGATCAAATCAATTTGGACGGATGTTACGCGAATCGATCCAACTAATAAAATGACTTCTGTTGGAATAAGTCCTAAATGCAGCGGGCTGTGTCTCGACAAGTGAGTTCTATATAAAAGTCCCTTCGAGGGGACCGGACCACTGTATGGTTTCCTTGGAGTTTTTGCCGTTGGTTTTTGATGAAGTGCTTTCGTATCATTTTTTGGATGCAATTTATGAATTTTGAAGTGAGAGAATAAATAAGGAATCCTAACTAAGTATTGGTGCCATTGCAGGAGCTCGCATAACTAACGTTTGAACGTTGCGAAGTGCTTCGACAGTCGGCACGATTCGAAGAACTTGGTGGGTGATTCGGCCCCTTCTTTTCTACTCTGTCCCGCAAACGAAATTCCTTTGCCTCGAATTCATTCAAATCGATGATGCCAAGTTAAATGCGTGCCAATACACTGAGGTCAAGAACTCGGGAAAAATGTATCGATTTAGAGTAATCTACTCAAAAAATACAAGTTTATCACATAAACGAGAAAGTTTAAGGTTCTAGTAAAAAGATAGACTATTTTACGTGCTACAAAATAATATGAAACGTCGATCTTGGGTTATGATGCCTCGGACTATTTGGTGCCACGGGACGCTAAATCAGGAGTACGGCTTTAGGAAAAATGAATCGTTGCATGAGTTGGGAGAAATGATAATTTTGTTCAATACGGTCCGCGCTATACAAAACTGTTGTATATATTAAACTGTTCACGCATTGGCATGGTCATGAAAACTTGTGCACAAGTTGATTTTTCTTGAATCGGTATCCGGGGCTTCGAAATCGAATCGACCTAGGGGAAATGAATAATCGTGCTTCGACACTGATACATTGCGGGACCGTCAGTCAGGCTTACAACCTAGACTGAACGGGCCAAAATGTCGTTGAGATAGTCCCACGTGGTATGTAACACCAATGACCACGCATATAAGATAGTAGCATGTTCACCTATTGTCTTATGCAGGTGGTAAATATTATCTTTGTTTTTATGCAGGAACGAGCATGGCCGTGGTAAGAAATAGGATAAATCGCTATGTTTTATTGTATGCTTTATTTCTTCAAGATGGCTATCGATATAAACTGAATTCATTTAGTTCTAAATAGAAAGATAACTCTAAAGCATGCCTACCTTAACAATCAGAGTCGGTTTAGACGAGTGTGTTCGTCTCGTCCACTTAGCAAGTGTACTAATCCCCTCCCCCAATTTCTCCAGGTGCGACGGGCGCTCTAAACTGAACCTAAAGTGCGGAGAGGCATTTTGAAGCTCTTCCTATGCTGAAGTATTTTGAAGCCAATTCAATCGAAGGCTTATGTATAAATGGGCGAATGTATGAAATGGCAAGTGTTAGTTCAGACAGCTTGTCGAGTATGTTTTTTTTTGTTTTCAATCAATGTAGCCGCAACGACATCCAATGTAATTATGACTTGCACTTCGTTGCAAGCTATGAATGAAAAAGCATATTTCTATCTTCCTATACTGTGTCTCAATTTGGTGTGATTTGTGAAGTTTCAACTTGGCATTTCAATATAAAATCAACATAACGTTCTTGCCTTGTACGAGTGCAAATTCCAGACTTGTACGATGTCACATCTTAGCGAGGACGATCGATTCGGCAAAATAATACTGGGGACGAACGGTTTGTCGACTCAGGGCGTGACAAGGGCGATCAATATGAGTCATGCATTGGATTATGCTTAAAATCGAATAAGATTAAGAATTTTGAATCAAATATGAGGACTTGATAGGGCAACTGAGAGTTGTTCGAAGATATGGGAGTGACTCAAAGATTTAAGACTTGTATTGCTCGATGGTTTGGGAAAATCGATAGATGATCTAATATAGTGTATGGGTAAGTTGAGCTGGTATCAAATATAGAAGATAAATTGGGTAAGACAAACTTATGTTTCGTGAGTGGATGATTACTTTTTAGGGCTATATTTGTATTCAATGATATTAAAGCATGTATCGAAGACCGATAGATGATGGCTCGGGAATAACCGAGTCGGATGAATGATGACCGTATTTAATATTGAATCCTTGGGTATCATTATCTGTATAGAGGATAGCTTACCATGATGAAATATATTATAGTATCGACGTTCGGATGACTTGTCTAAGTAGATCTTAAAAATGCAGGAATAAATAATGGATGACTCGACTTGATGAATATTGGAAGTATCACTGATTGATCCTTGATTTGATGTAGTAAGATTTTTTTACCTAAAGAGAGAAAATTTTAAGTTGATATATAATCTGAATGGAATAAAATGTTAGATTTAAACAATTGTTGGTTGTATAGGTTATGCTGACTCGTGGGCTAAATCTATGGTGGTTGAAAAAATGAGTGGATTGAAAGCATATACGTGGAAGAGCTGAATTAGACTTGGAATAGTTCCTACTTGGGGAATTTGTGATGGAATGTATGACTTGTGATCCGTTACTTAGAATTATGACTATAGGACTAGGACTTAGATAAATAAGATTGGATTGATATATTTTATTGTGCGGACTTAAGGGTTTGGACTATGTGAGATGCTTGGATTGATGTTGTAGATCGTAATGTGAGAAAGAATGATTATTGGAATAGATCTACCAAAAGGAGTGGCTTTGCTAGATAGACCTTGACCCTTTTATTTGGAAGGTGGTGATATTGGTCGTACGATTCATTTTGGATGATTAGATACTCGAGTGAGAAGAAGTATAGGTGTTAAAGGATTTTGATGTGGAGTTTTATTATCATTCGGGAAAGACGAATGCGATAGTGGATGCCCTTAGCATAAAGGATAAAGCAGTGTCTTAACATATCAAAGGCATAATATAAAGGATCTCCAGAAGATGGGAATTAAGGTGGTACTCCTGCAAGATACGAGAATTTTAGCCAGCTGGCATATTCGAACGACCTTGGTAAGAAAGGGTTAGAGCAGCTCAGATGGAGGACCCATAGATCCAGAAGCTTAAGTCAGAGTGTAAGTTGGGTCTTAGAAAGAATTGGAGATTCATGAGAATAGGACGATCAGACTTAAAACTTGTCCATGTGCGTCGAGTGGAGGTATCCAGTAGAGCTAATCAGGTTAATCAGATAGTAGCTTCGAGTTGTGCAGGATCGGCATTAACATCAGGTAAATCAGCATCGGAGACCCCTATATTTCAGCATCGGTGACCAGGTGTTCCTGCGAATTTTGCCTACTCGGGGTGTTATTAGATTGGGATCCAGGGGAATGCTTAGTCAGTGTTACGTTGGTCCTTTGGATATTCTCATGCCGATAGGCGATGTTGCTTATCATCCTATCCTTCCACCTTCGTTACATGATGTGCATGATGTATTTCATATATCTCAGCTATGTAGGTATGTCCCGGATCTAGGCCATGTCCTCCATCATTCTAAGCTAGTCGTTGGTACCTACTTGACTTACGAGGAACAGCCCGTATCCGTTTTGGATCAGAGAGAGAAGGTGCTCAAGAACTGGACTCTTAATCTTGTCCATATCGCTTGGGGCCACCACTCACTGGAAGAGTCGACATGGGAGCGCGAGGACGAGATCAGATCTCGATATCCATACATGTTTGACTCGAAAGGTATCTTTCTCCTCATGCCTTCATAATTTGATATCCGTGCTTGATCGGCACCCTATAGTGTGGATAATTGCTTGCATGATTATCTTGCATAAGTAGTTAGTATCTTGCTTGTCCTGATTTCTCTATGTAGTCTTGGTTGAAATTCTGAGGATGAAATTTTTCTAAGAATGGTATATATGTCACTCCCCATTTTCAGTAAACGTATTTTTCTGCATCAATCCTGTATACAATGTTTGGTATTTGTACACCTGCACATGTATCATGTATTTATACCGGATCATGGTTTGGAACATTGTCTCATCGCAGAATAGTGTGTCACCTATTATCCATGTCTGGTTGTAGGTATGGTTCACTGCTTCGATGATAAACTAGACCGCGTCATGATCCGAATTTTTATTTAATCATTTATATTATGTAACATGACATATAGACTTGGATTAGGCATGATAGGGTTAGGGTTGAGTGAAACCACCCCACCCCTAATATATATATATATATATATATATATATATATATATATATATATATATATATATATATATATATATATATATATAATTCGTAATATTAATGTTAATATTAATGTTAATGTTAATATTAATGTTAATGTTAATATTAATATTTATTTTTATTTTTTTTATATTAATGTTAATGTTAATGTTAATATTAATGGTAATGTTAATGTTAATATTAATTTTAATGTTAAGTTTAATATTAATTTTAGTATTTAATGTTAATATTAATATTAATATTAACATTAACATTAATATTAACATTAAATTACGAATTAGAGTGAGGGGGGTTTTGGGGGGGCTTTCTAAGGGGGGCTTTTGATTCGCTTCCATATATATATATATATATATATATATATATATATATATATATATATATATATATATATATATATATATATTTTAACTTTTCATTTTCCTTTCCACCCACCCACCTAGGCAAGTACTTCTTCACAAAATGGAGAGACCACTTGTTCTAATTATTTTTTTGATTCTTTTACTTATTTAAGTTCCATTATATGCATCTTTATATTCTCTATATGTTTAGTACTTAGTGTTTTCGGATTTGATAAATATTTTGGCATAGATCTAAGTTTCTAAACAAGTTCTTTTGGGGGTTTTCATGGTTTTGATATCTCAAAAGTTGTTATTTTTGAAAACTAGTTGTTCAATATGGTAGAGAATTTGATTTTATATAGTTTTGGTTTTTATTTCGTTAGATTTTGAGTCCTAAAATACAAGTTATGGCCATTGAAAGTTTTCGGAACTTTCATGGCTGAACTTGCTGCTTGGGGATGACAACCCTCATGCACGCAGGAGGCCATGCATGTGCCAAAAAGTCCTCGCAGCATCATCTTTCGACAACATGCGTGCTACGCGCATAGGCTTCCTATGCGCATATGATATAGGCGCATGCATGTCTGCTGTGCACCCTTTGGTGTCATACGCCAGTCTGCCATGAGCATGATTGTCCATGTGCTACGGTACTATGTGCCAGACTGTCATGAGCCAGGTTGACATATGCATGTCTATGTCATGCGCCTGTCCATGTCATGTGCTAGGTTGGCTTGCGACTGGCCATGTCAAGCGCCTGTTGCTCATGCGCCTGGGTCACATGATTGATTACTTAAGTGCCTGGATATGAATATGTGCCTAGATGTACCCTTTGGACATGAACCGTTCATGTGCATGACTGCTCACGCGCGTGATTGACCCATACACATTTTTGTTGAACTGTATTGGTTTTATTGCATTTCCTTGATGAATATTTTTTTTTGACCCATGCGCCTATGAGACTTATGCACCTGACCTGATTATGCGCTTATGTGTCCTATGTGCCTATGTGGCCCAAGCGACCTATGTAACCATATGCATATGGTTGAATTTAGCCTTTAACTAGAATTCATTATTTTTACTAGGTGACTGGACTTTGTTCCTGACTTTTGACTACCTGTATATGTGCTGATACTATTCCATACGTGTAATGTGGTACAATTTCTTGCCTGAGCACTGAGGTGCGTCCCTGTCAATGCACTGAGGTGCATACAATCCTGCATGTTATATGTCAGTACATTCATATCCAGCACAATCTTGGTAAACGGCCAGTAACATTGGTGTAGTACGATGATCGTTTGTTTGATGCATTATACTAAGAATGAATCTAAGTTTGGACTCTGTGAGACAATATGGAATCATGCTTAGGGTATCCGTACTGAGATGCGATATCTAAAAGCATGACCATGTGACCATGGTATGTGATTCTGACACAAATATAGGGTTAATTCTAAGCAACATGAATTGTTAGAACATTGGGAGGGAACAGAATCTCGAGATCGTGTGTTACCAGCCCTGTTGGACAATTATCTGGGAGTACAAGAATGGCAACCACGGATACTGTATATCATCCACACTAGTGGAGTTCAGTATCTAGTTTACTAAATGTCGAGCTAATACATGTCTATAGGAGGACTAGACTATTATTACTTATTTAGCACGGTGGCCTTGTGAGGGACCGGTGCATTCTTGAATGCATGTATTATATCTAGTTCGGCTAACCCAATTCGAATACGACACGATCTGACAATTCCTATATATATATATAATATATATATATATATATATATATATATATATATGAGCATTACTGGGATAACCCACACACATCATAGAAAGTCGTAGGATTGATTCGTCATTTATGAAATGACTTGCTTATGATCTATTTCTTCTATTAACAGCCCAAGAACATGGACTCTTATGCTGCATGGTCCAACATGTGTCCTTGTTTGTTGTTAGGTTGGGCTACTGTGCCACGATAGGCTATGGACCAAAGTTGCGAGACAGAAGCCTTTAACCTGGTCATGACTATAGTATGTATTCTATTCCGGTGTGGTTCGGCTCCCTTTGTCCTTGTTTGGTTGTAAGTGTGACGTGTTTCCTCGATGATATAATATAAGCCTATAGCCATGGCCATGTCTTATTTATTGTATGGGTTTTGTCTCATTCGTATTTGCTCTCTTATGGTACTTGCTATTCAGGACCGGATCCCACTGGTTTTGTTTGGCCAGATCTCGTAGCGGAGCCCTAGGATCCAGCGTGTCTTTCCCTCCTCAATGGTGCACACCAGGAGCATGGGCGACGGAGACAATGAGTGGGTTTTGTTGGACTCTGGAACCTGAGATCACATCTCAATGGTTCAGTCCAATTTTGACTGCAGGAACCTGAGATGGTTCAGTCCAGTTTTGAACTCAGGAACCTGAGATCACATCTCAATGGTTCAGTCCAATTTTGACTGCAGGAACCTGAGATGGTTCAGTCCAGTTTTGAACTCAGGAACCTGAGATCACATCTCATTGGTTAGTTCAGTCTAGGATTCTTTTAATTATAGTATTTATTTCAATTCAGGAACTTGAGATCTTTTATAAGTCAATTAAGGTTCATTGAAGATTCTTTATGGGTTAAAATGGCACCTGGAACCAATGCAAGGGTTAGTTCAGTGAACACTTAGATTCCTGGGAACCATTACATGAACTGAGTATTATATGGGGACCAGGCCATATGTCAGGGGTCCCCTGTTTATAACAGAGTCCTATTATGACTATTGGTTTCCAAACAAGCTCAACCCTCTTTTTAGAAGACTTCATTCATTGAGATAGGTTATTTGTTTTACTTTTACTTGAGGTATATGGAGGCCTTGATAGAACTTAATAGGATCAATCTTTAACTAATGTTTTAGTCTAAACTAGATTAGGCAAATAATCAATTATATGGTAATTTGTTTTATCAAGTTAGAGCTAAGGATTAATGTTAAGGTGACTTTGCTAGATTAAGAAATAGCTATATTAAGATTTTTGACTTATCATTGGTAAATCATTTAAATACAGGAGGATATCCAGTTTCTTTGATTACCAGTACGTTTTCGGGGCCAGGCAAGTACACTCTACGGTCTTGTACATTTCATTATATCATGTGCTTCCTTGATGACACATTGTGACACGACATATTTTTCTGGTACTCATGTTCCTTGTTCTTATTACTTGTACCTGGGGTGGGGAAATATACTATTTACGTGACCAAACCTAAGAAATAACTCAGGTGTGTTTAGCTTAGACCCCGCATCGTGCACGCGGGTCCTAAGTCGTACCATTCATGTGCTTTCATGTGCTTTACGTGCTTTCATGTGTTTACCCCTAGCCGGTCACATACTTAGTTATATTTTAAACATAGTACACACATATTCAGGAGATATATCATGTACTTAGTTCCTATGATTCCTAAGATACCATGTTCTTTCATATTCTTACTTACCATGTTCTTTCATGTTCTTAAATACCATGTTCTTTCATGTACTTATACACCATGTTCTTTCTTGTACTTTACCTACCATGTTTCCTTGTACTTTCATATCATGATGTCTTCTTCATTACCTAGAAATGTACTTGCTCCGCTCCTGAATAGGATATGTTACAGGTGAGTTGGAGGCCCTGTGCAACACTTATTATGGCCGAGAGCCAGTTGATACAGGAGAGCTAGCTGGGGCTGCTTTTGACTTAGAGGTTGCAGAAGCCTAGAGCTTTCCATTAGCACTTTATTTATTTTTTCCATGTATTTGAGACTAGTAGACTCTATCTTTTATTCTGCTGGAATGTAATAAGAATTCTGAGACTCGTACTTTACTTTGGATTTGGGGCACATTTATATATGATGTGTTTTCATACTTGTCTTGATATCTGATTAGTTTCTCCAGATTGGTACAGCTTACTTTGTTGTGTCTAACGACAAAGGCTGGGCGTGTCCGACTCGTGTCCGATTATTCGGGTGCGGGTCATGACAGTTGGCCAATTGGTCATAGTCGAACTGGATTTTAATAATTGATCAAACACTGTCTCGATATATGGGCTATTTGGACGAACAGCGATAGCCTGTGCCTGCTACCGTTCAAGACTTTGGAACTTTGAGCTGTATTTTTTGTCGTGTATGTATTTTTCGTCGCGTCCATAACTTGAGCTATAGGACTCGAAATCAAGTAAAACAAAAGCCAAAATTGAATGAAATCAAATTCTCTACAACATTGAACAACTAGTTTTCCAAAACAACCAAGTTTGATAGATCAAAACCACGAAAATCTATAAAATCCTAGTTTTAGAAACTTAGATACACAAGACTAGCAATTAAAATAAAAAACTCCAAGAATTAAACTTATAGAGAATGAAGAGATGAACAATCTAGACTATTAATATCAAAGAAATAATAAGAAATGAAAATTGCAAGTGGTCTCTCATTTGTGCAAGATATACTTGCCTAAAAAGTTGTTGAGGGAAATGAATGAAAGAGTGAATGAGGAGAGAGGGTTGGTTCCACTAAACCCTAATCCCTAACATGACCTATCAATATGACTAATGACATATTAAATGTTACATGATACAACTAATTAAATAAATAGAATCCTAACCACAACACGGTCCAGAAATTATATCATTGAAGCAGTGAACCATGCCTACAACCAAATAAGGACAAGGGATGGTACACTAATCCACGATGATATATTGTTTTATGTCATGGCGAGTTGCAAATACATGATACATGCAATCAAGATACAGTTGCCAGATACCATATACAGAAAAAAGCAAAAACTTTACGTATTTCGGGAATGGGGAGTGACATATTCTTTCACGTAACAACTACACCTTCCAAAGCTATGATGTATACCAAATTTCTTTCGTCCATATCCCAATCCCCTCTCCTCCGTGTCTGATATTTTCTTCGGATCCCAAAGCTCTCAATCACAAAAAAAAAAATCTAACCCTAGCTCCCATGAGGATCTACTTAATCCAAGAATCCTTACAGAGCCATCGACCTAGACTTTGTTAGTCCCGGGGCATAATTTTTCGATGAAAAACTTATTTATACAACACTTCGAAGAAGGTGCACTACAGAGATCCCGGAGGATTCTGAGAAACAGAATCGATTTTCATACCTAGAAGAAGGCACAAAAGATTTTGGTAGCAGCAGCAGTGAATGTCCACTAACAGTTCCTGATTAGATCAGAACTGTAATCGTTCAAAATGAGATAAAGTGGATGAACAGATGAAGAAAATGGACAGAATGAGAGAACGACATGCTGGGGTGAATAATCACCGGCGCTCAAAGCTTGATTCGCCCCACACGAATAGCTTCCAGGAACCAGCAAGTTCGGCGGAGAAGTTCGGAATACTCTGCTCTTTTGACTCCTCGGATGGCGCGGGCTCCCTATGCTTCTCTTTTCTCTGCTCTTAACTCTGGAAATATTTCGTAAGGAAATTATGAATCCTCTGTACTGAGAGAGACTGCGCGCACGCGCACCCGCTGCGCCTGACGTGCTAAGTGCAAAGTGCGCCAACAAAAATGCCACATTACGCCTCATGGGCCCGTGAGCCCGAGTCCGAGTCCGAGTCGAGCTCCAATGGAATAAATTCCAAGAGCAAAAAGCATTAATGCTTTCTTGTTGGTTTAGCCTTTTTTTCCCACAAAAAAATACCCCTACATGGCACCCATGTGCACCTCCACACCTCATATGCATCTCTAAACAAGCAAAACTTATATATAGAGATATTCTTCATTTAGCCTAGCCAATGTGGAACTATTTTCCATGTGCACATAAAGGCCAAACACCAACAGACTCCATCTCTAGCCGTCACATTCTCCTTCATGTTGGCACGACCTCCCTATCTGATGCCTTTGGCCTCCCATATGTGGACCCCTCTCTCTCTCTCTCTCATATTGAAAACTGAATCCTCCCTATTGTCGACCTGAAAGAAGTGGCTTCCTGTAGAAGACTTCATCTATTTGATACATTTTTTTGCCTTCGTGGGAGTACACTTCAGTCAAGTGTTTGTCATTTGTCCTCAAATAAAAAAAGGTTCTAAATTGGGTTTTATTTTTCAAGTTTTTAAGAGTACTCTTTGTATCTTCCTGGGAGTACTCTTTGTCCTCAAATGAAAAATCACACGTCCTTCTTGAGAGTAATCTTTGTATCGGTCACGACCTGTCCTATATAATCTGGGTCTAGTCGGATCATGCCCAGCCTGCACCGTTGTGAGACGGCGGCAGTAAGCTGTATCAAGTAGTGAAACACAAACATGCAGAAGATCTAACGAAAATAAAATATTTTATTGAATCGAAAGTGAGTCTGAAAGTAACCACCATTAATAACAATATTCAAAAGGAAATTCATTTATTACATTGTTTAAAAAAGGAAAGTGCTAATCCAACAGCTAAGGTTCTGGGGTTCATGGTTCAGCTTCTGCGAGATCCGAGTCCGTCCCATAGAAAGTAAAGTAGGGCAGCTCCTCTTCATCACAGTCGCCTAAAAATGTTATCTCCAGTCAGGAGGGAGCAAGTAACATACCACATCCACAACTAGCATTCCTAAGATAATAACTAAGTGGAAAAAACGTGAGACATTTATGAAACATTATAATTTTGTATTTAAAATAGTAAAATGAGACTAGCAAGTGTGAAAAAGAATCAATGTCATGCATGATGTAATACTAGGCTAGTGTTTGAGTATATAACAGGGCCTGTGACCGGCTGGTGAGGCAATATGTATACTAACGTTTTGGCCAAAATAAATAGTATATGGTACGGCTCAACCCAAAGTGAGGTTGAGGTTAGCGTAGACGAGAAAAGAGCAAGTTTTGGCTTTGGTCACAGACGTTATACTACTCCCCCAAGCAATCCCCAAGCAATGAGTCAATGAGTCAATAGTAAAATAATCTGATATGTCAAGATAGCCATCCAGCCATCTATCTTCCTACGAGGAGTCCGAGAGGGAACCACGGTGATTCAGTGTAACTAGACTACATGTAATCAATATTTGTATAGCATTTAATTATTAAAATAGAAACACAAGTATGGAGTAAACATGAAAACTTGCCTCAAATTATTTTCTGACTTGACAGCAACCAGAATGTAACTGCTAGAATTTTATGGAGCATGACCTACAAGATCGTAGTACCGTTTTAGTAATCAGAACTACGCCCTAATTCTAAGGTACAATACTAAGGCTAAGTCTGGCAGGTTGGTGAACCTAATTGGAAATAATTTATACATAAAGTAGGTTTTGTTACAAATCTAATATTATTAAAAACCATATTAAACAACACAGCTTTTTGTCGTAAATAATAATTAATAGGAAAAATTACTTTAAAAATAAATCTCTAGAATTTAGTAATTTTGTAGGAAACATAGATTTTATTGACATAGCATTTCAAAATAAAATTTATTTATCAAGTTTAGTTATTTAATCAAAATAATTTTCGTAAAAATATATCTTTTTGACATTTTCCATAAATTATTTAGAAAAATCACCTTTAAATATTAAACTAATAATTAATGCGCAAAAACACCCTTTTTTCTTACCAAAATAATGGTTTTACATTAATATAAAAGATTTATTCGGATTTAAATGCTAATTACCATTTTTACCAAAATAATCTTTTTAACATATATTAGTTTTTATTATATATATCCCTTTATAAAACCTTTGATTTAAAATTATCTTTTAAAAAGAAAATACATATATATAATCATCTACTGAAATATAATTTTGTTATACTATGTACTTAACAAAATTTTATTTTAAAGATAATAACTTCTAAATGAATATTCATTTAACCAATATTTTGTAAACTCTTTATTAAATAATTATTGGTTTAAAATCTCTACAACTAAGATTAAAAGATAATCATAACTATATATATGAACAGTTTAAATCATTTAAAACCATGTTTTAAATTACTAAGGTTGAGCTACAAACAATTAATACCAGCAGTGAATCAATAAAGTTTCCTAAATAATTATTATTACAATATTACTCATTGTACACACAGAAACTAAAAGATTAATCTACAGAACCCAATTAGAAATCTACGTAACCTATCTAAAGCCTGAAACTCATATGGGTTCTGGGAACAATCACAGAAAGTGGAAAAAGAGGAAAGAGGTTACCCAAACTTGCACGAAGGAGTACCGAGGGGAGGCCTCGGACTCGGAACGATGCCGGCGGATGGCGCGCGCGTGCACTGGCGGGTCCGACGTGGGTCCGGGGCGGAGGTCGACGGCCGAATTCGTCACGGAAGAGCGGGAAGAGGGGTCTAGTCTTGAAGAGGGTGGCGAGACGATTCCGATGGTGGTCTCGGATCTGAAATTGTTAGAGAGTGGAAAGAGTTGTAAAGGTTTAGAGAAGAATGGGGGTGAGTTTCTCTTCTGTGAGTTTCTGGGGAAAAGGTGAGAAGGGGTTACGTAAAGATGGTGGAGAAGGAAGTGGGCGCACAATTAGGATCGGGGAGTGAGAACCGGTGAGTAGGGAAAGGAATGGTTTTGGGTTGGGTTTAAGTTATGGGCTAAACTCATGGGATGGATTAAGACTAACAAACAATTAAAAAAATATAAAAAGGGTCATGGCTTCACAACCTTCCCTCCTTAGAAAATTTTGTCCTCGAAATTTCAACCAAAAAAAATGCAAGAGGAAAAAAAAACACATACCTAGAATAGATGAGGATACTTCTCCCTCATCTCATCCTCTCGCTCCCAGGTATCTTCGCTGGGAGAATGGTGACGCCAAGCTATCTTCACTAGAGGGATTACTGCATGCCGCAATCTCTTCTTCATGCGGTCGATGATCTCCACTGGTTGCTCTGGCACAGTAAGGCTGGGTCCAATCTCTAACTCTGAATGATCAACAACGTGGCTCGGGTCCGGTACGTAACGCCTCAGCTGTGACACGTGGAATACGTTGTGCACGCCTTCGAGATTGGAAGGTAGATCCACCTTGTATGCTACCTCTCCGATTCTGCTCAAAACTTCAAAAGGACCGATGTAGCGGGGACTCAGCTTTCCAGCTTGGCAGAAAGTGATCATGCCCCTGGTAGGTTATATTCTAACAAATACCTGATCCCCGGCCTCAAATTCCAATGTTCGACGTCTGCTGTCCGCCCAATGCTTCTGGCGGTCCTGTGCAATCCTTAGTGCCTCCCTGATCATCTTCATCTTCTCGGCCGCATCTGCAATCATCTCAGGCCCCAACAAGACTCGATCTCCAATATCGTCTCATGCTAGAGGGGTGTGGCATCGACGCCCATATAAAGCTTCAAAAGGTGTCATCTGAATACTGGCCTGGTAGCTGTTGTTGTAGGAGAACTCTACCAGGTGTAGGTGATCTTTCCGAGATCCACCGAACTGCAGGACGCATGTTCTCAATATTTTCTCCAGCGTCTGAATGGTTCGCTCTTACTGGCCGTCTGTCTGAGGGTGGTATGCCGTGCTAAACTTTAGCTGTGTGCCCAAGCTCTCCTGCAAGCTCTTCCAGTAATACGAGGTGAACTGGGTATCCCTGTCGGATACGATGCTAACTGGGACTCCATGCAACCTGTAAATGTTCCGCATGTAAAGGGCTGCTAACCTTTCCGTGGATAAACTAACCTTGAAAGGAATGAAGTGGGCAGACTTGGTCAGTCTGTCAACTATCACCCATATAGCATCCTTCTTTTCTTGGGATCTGGGTAATCCTGTCACAAAATCAATAGTAATATGTTTCCATTTTTATTTCGGCATGGGAAGAGGTTGTAACAAACCTTCTGGTCTCTGGCGGTCTACCTTCACCTGCTGGCAGATCAAACATCTGGAGACGAATTCTGCCACGTCTCGCTTCATTCCAAGCCACCAAACATGAGTCCTCATGTCTTTGTACATCTTGTTAGCTCCGGGATGTATAGAATGCCGCGACTGGTGCGCCTCTTTCATCAGTTCATTCCTCAGTTCGCCAATAGGTACGCAAAGTCTCGTGCCATGCCTCAGAGCTCCATCTCCAGCTATAGAGAATCCTTCAAGTGTTCCAGCTAACACTTTGTCCCTTAGCTTGTACAGTATCTCATCTTGGAATTGAGTCTCCTTGACTCTGTTGATCAAACTGGACTCCACATGTAGCTGCATCATAGACGAGTCTACGCCTGGTACAACTGTTGCCTTTCCAAGCTTCGACATAATCTCTTTGGGTAGCACGATCTCCAATCCAAGCTTCTCCAAATCTTCCAACAAATGACGGTTCTTTGTCAAGAACATAGCCATTGGGTACCTGCTAAGTGCATCAGCGACCACATTAGCCTTACCCGGGTAGTACTACAGGTTGATGTCGAAATCTTTCATCAGCTCCAGCCATCGCCTCTGGCGCATGTTGAGCTCCTTCTGAGTGAAGACATATTTAAGACTTTTTTGGTCCGTGTATATGTCCACCTTCTCGCCATAGAGATAATGCTTCCACAATTTCAAGACGAAGATGACTGCTGCCAGCTCCAAGTCGTGTGTCGGGTAGTTCTTCTCATGATTCCGTAATTGCCGGGAAGCATAGGCAATTACTTTACCATGTTGCTGTAGTACACATACCAATCCTTTACCCGAGGCATCACTGTAGATGAAAAATCCGCCTGATCAAGATGGTAGCGTCAAGAGGGACATTGTTGTCAGCCTTCTCTTCAGCTCCTCGAATGACGCTTGGCACTCTTCAGTCCAAATAAACTCTTCATTCTTCCGGGTCAGCTTCGTCATAGGCTCCGTAATCCTCACGAAGTCCTTCACAAACTTCCGATAGTATCCAGCTAGACCCAAAAAGCTCTTGATCTCTGCAACTGAGCTGGGGGCTGTCCAAGATTCAACTGCTGCTATCTTCTTGGGGTCCACAGATACACCTTCACCTGTGATAACATGACCAAGAAATTCTACCTTATCCAGGAAAAATTCACACTTGGACAACTTACCGTAGAGCTTCTCCTTCCTCAGAGTCTCTAAGATAATCCGCAGATGCTTCTCGTGCTCCTCCTGGGTCTTTGAGTAAATTAGAATGTCATCGATGAAGACGACGACAAACTGGTCCAAGAACTCATGGAAGACCTTGTTCATGAGATTCATGAACACAGCTGGGGCATTGGTGAGACCGAAGGGCATGACCAAGAATTCATACTGACCATACTCGGTGTTGAATGCCGTCTTCGGAATGTCCTCCTCTCGAACCTTGACCTGATGGTATCCTGATCTGAGGTCAATCTTTGATAACACCTTCACTCCGCTTAGCTGATCGAACAGATCATCGATCCTGGGCAAAGGGTACTTGTTCTTGATAGTGATGTTGTTCAGCGCCCGGTAATCAATGCATATCCGCACGGTTCCATCCTTCTTGGGCACGAACAAAACTGGTGCTTCCCAGGGTGAAGCTCCATCTCTGATAAATCCCTGGGCCTTCAGCTCATCAATCTGATCCTTCATCTCCTTGGCCTCCTTGGGGTTGACTCTGTAGCATCCTCGAGAAATGGGGGAAGAGCCGGGAACTAGGTCAATGGTAAACTCTACACCTCGATCCGAGGGTAAACCTGGAAGATTGTCGGGGAAGACGTCCAGGTATTCTGCTATCAAGGGATGAGGTGGTCCAGAATCTACTGTGATGGAAGTGTAGGAAACACGTCCCATGCTCTCAGGTGCTCGAGCTATCTCAAACTCTGGTCCTCCAGGTGGGCTAAAGATAACACAGCCCCGACGACAATCTATCAGGGTGTGTTGCTTGCTCAGCCGATCCATACCTAAAACTATATCATAGTTAGGGAGAGACATAACAAGTAAGGGTGCTAGAAAGGTATGACCGGAAATGGTGATGGGACAGGTACAAGTCTCTGTGATAGGGATAGGTCCCCCTTCAGTCATAACTCTACAAATCATCTTACTACACCCTACGTCTATATGATATGCAGCAACAAAATCTAAAGATATAAAGCTGTGCGATGCTCCAGAATCAAATAGACATAAAGCTGGGTGTGAGTGTAATAAGATGGCACCTGCGACAACATCTCCTTCTGGCTCTGGTTCTGCCTCAGGTTCCTCAACGGCTAAGGCAAAAGCTTGCCCAGCCCTGTGCTGGTTGTACCGCTGCTGTCGGGAAGGAAGTAGACCCTTATGCTGTCCAGGTCCAGCTCTGAATGCTGTGGGACAGTCTCTGATCTGGTGGGTAGCATACCCACAAGCAAGACAGTGGCCCAGTCTCTTCCTGCAGACATCTGATGAGTATCCGGGCCTCTTACAGTAGGTGCATGAGACGGTCTTCGACTGATTTTGTTGGGGTGCCTTGTGGTGCTGCTGACAGGGCTTACTGCTGGTGTTGGGCCTCTTGGAACTTCCCTGGTGATGGCTGCTGGATCCAGGGTGCTCTCTCTTAGTACGGCCGGCTGAACTGGCCTCTACGTCTTGGGCCACCTTAAGCATCTTGTTGAACATTTTAGCTCCGTTCGCAGCAACATAAGTACGGATCTCCTCCCGCAATCCATGTCGGAACTTCTGAGCACGTTCCTCTGGGTCTGCAACTAGGCGGGGTACAAACCTGCTAAGCCGATTGAACTCAGATACGTACTCCTCCAGAGTACGGTCTCCTTGCTTCAGGTCATAGAATTGCCTTTCCATGGCTTGCAGAGCAGCTTTTGGGAAGAACTTCCTCTTAAACTGCTTCTTGAAAGAACGCCAGGATGTTCCTCCAGTCATAAATCTGGGCTCGCTCCGATACCATATGCTAGCAACATCTCGAAGCTGTAGAGCCACAGCCTCTACCATAAGTCCATGTGGGATGCGAGCAACGCTGAGGAGTCGCTCCATGTCATCCAGCCACTCGTCCACGTAGGTTAGGCCTTCAGTCCCTTTGAAAGGCCACGGACTCAAGTTCTTGAAACTCTTAATGTCCCTAACTTTCTCCTTGGCAGGCCTCTTCTCTGTCTGCGATGTTTGCAATGCTGCCATGGCGACATTGTAGGCATTCTCCATGCCCTCCTTCATAATCGCAGTTTGCTCGCGATTCACTTCTTCTTGAACTCTCTGGCCCTCAAGTACACCTTGTAGTAGACTTACAAGGTCAGCATTGTCCACTGGTGCTGGTGGAGTAGCTGGAGAAACCGCTTCAGCGGGTGGGATTGCGGTCTTCGGAGGGATCGGCGCTGCTGCATGCACTGTGGAAGTATAAGCAGCACGCGGAGGCCGTGCAGCATGAGGGCGATCAGTAAGCTGCAACGGTGAGGGGTCTGACTGAGCCTGAGTTGGAGTATGTTCAGAGGATGAATCCTCAACTGCAGGCCCAGAACGAGTATCTCTACCCTTCGCCATCTGCGTACAGGTTTGGGTACAAACATAAGCAAGGGAGCCTAATAAACTATAAGCAAGCAAAAATAGTTATTAAAGTATATACTTTCGGTCATATAATGTAACAAGGTAAATGTTCTCTAGGTGTTCTATGTTGTTTCTAAGTCTGTTTTCTTAATGTCTCAACTAAACCTAGGTCAAGTCACAGAACTGCGTGATGGTCTAGACTAAGTTGACTAGACCAGCTTACAGAATTGACCTGCATGGGCCACCACTAAAAATATTTCGCGACCCGTCCCAAATAATCTGGGTCTAGTCGGATCATGCCCAGCCCGCACCGTTGTGAGATGGCGGCAGTAAGCTGTATCAAGTAGTGAAACACAAACATGCAGAAGATCTAACAAAAATAAAATATTTTATTGAATCGAAAGTGAGTCTGAAAGTAACCACCATTAATAACAATATTCGAAAGGAAATTCATTTATTATATTGTTTAAAAAGGGAAAGTGCTAATCCAACAGCTAAGGTTCTGGGGTTCCTGGTTCAGCTTTTGTGAGACCCGAGTCTATCCCATAGAAAGTACAGTAGGGCAGCTCTTCTTCGTCACAGTCACCTAAAAATGTTGTCTCCAGTCATGAGGGAGCAAGTAGCATACCACATCCACAACTAGCATTCCTAAGATAATAACTAAATGGAAAAAATGCGAGACATTTATGAAACATTATAATTTTGTATTTAAAATAGTAAAATGAGACTAGCAAGTGTGAAAAAGAATCAATGTCATGCATGATGTAATACTAGGCTAGTGTTTGAGTATATAACAGGGCCTGTGACCGGCTGGTGAGGCAATATATATACTAACATTTTGGCCAAAACGAATAGTATACGGTACGGCTCAACCCACAGTGAGGTTGGGTTTAGCGCAGACGAGAAACGAGCAAGTTTTGGCTTTGGTCACAGACGTTATACTACTCCCCCAAGCAATCCCCAAGCAATGAGTCAATGAGTCAATAGTAAAATAATCTGATATGTCAAGATAGCCATCCAGCCATCTATCTTCCTACGTGGAGTCCGAGAGGGAACCATGGTGATTCAGTGTAACTAGACTACATGTAATCAATGTTTGTATAGCATTTAATTATTAAAATGGAAACACAAGTTTGGAGTAAATATGAAAACTTGCCTCAAATTATTTTCTGACTTGGCAGCAACCAGAATGTAACCGCTAGGATTTTACGGAGCAGGACCTACAAGATCGTAGTACCGTTTTAGTAATCAGAACTACGCCCTAATTCTAAGGTACAATACTAAGGCTAAGTCTGGCAGGTTGGTGAACCTGATTGGAAATAATTTATACATAAAGTAGGTTTTGTTACAAATCTAATATTATTATAAACCGTATTAAACAACGCAGCTTTTTGTCGTAAATAATAATTAATAGGAAAAATTACTTTAAAAATAAATCTCTAGAATTTAGTAATTTTGTAGGAAACATAGATTTTATTGACATAGCATTTCGAAATAAAAATTATTTATCAAGTTTAGTTATTTAATCAAAATAATTTTCGTAAAAATATATCTTTTAGACATTTCCATAAATTATTTAGAAAAATCACCTTTAAATATTAAACTAATAATTAATGCGCAAAAATACCCTTTTTTCTTACCAAAATAATGGTTTTACATTAATATAAAAGGTTTATTCGGATTTAAATGCTAAATACCATTTTTACCAAAATAACCTTTTTAACATATATTAGTTTTTATTATATATATCCTTTTATAAAACCTTTGATTTAAAATTATCTTTTAAAAAGAAAATACATATATATAATCATCTACTGAAATATAATTCTGTTATACTATTTACTTAACAAAATTTTATTTTAAAGATAATAACTTCTAAATGAATATTTATTTAATCAATATTTTGTAAACTCTTTATTAAATAATTATTGGTTTAAAATCTCTACAACTAAGATTAAAAGATAATCATAACTATATATATGAACAGTTTAAATCATTTAAAACCATGTTTTAAATTACTAAGGTTGAGCTACAAACAATTAATACCAGCAGTGAATCAATAAAGTTTTCAAAATAATTATTATTACAATATTACACATTGTACACACAGAAACTAAAAGATTAATCTACAGAACCCAATTAGAAATCTACGTAACCTATCTAAAGTCAGAAACTCATATGGGTTCTGGGAACAATCACAGAAAGTGGAAAAAGAGGAAAGAGGTTACCCAAACTTGCACGAAGGAGTACCGAGGGGAGGCCTCGGACTCGGAACGACGCCGGCGGATGGCGCGCGCGTGCGCTGGCGGGTCCGACGCGGGTCCGGGGCAGAGGTCGACGGCCGACTTCGTCACGGAAGAGCGAAAAGAGGGGTCTAGTCTTGAAGAGGGTGGCGAGACGATTCCGATGGTGGTCTCGGATCTGAAATTGGTAGAGAGTGGAGAGAGTTGTGAAGGTTTAGAGAAGAATGGGGGTGAGTTTCTCTTCTGTGAGTTTCTGGAAAAATGGTGAGAAGGGGTTACGTAAAGATGGTGGAGAAGGAAGTGGGCGCACAATTATGATCGGGGAGTGAGAACCGGTGAGTGGGGAAAGGAATGGTTTTGGGTTGGGTTTAAGTTATGGGCTAAACTCATGGGCTGGGTTAAGACTAACAAACAATTAAAAAAATATAAAAAGTGTCATGGGCTTCACAGTATCTTTTCCACATATCAGTTGAATTTTGGTTCTAAATTGAATTTGTTTTTCAACTTTTTAACAAACATAAAGTAAATCAATTACAAAGGCTGTGTTTGATTGGACTTTTTTTTCATGGAAAATATTTTCATCACAAATTTTTTACCAATTGTAGTGTTTGATAGCTTATATTTTTCATGGAATTATTTTCCAAAAAAGTATCATTTTCCATATTTTCATCTAAAATGGTGAAAAATAAAACTTGTCCAACCCATAGGAAAATATCATTTTTCATGAAAAATAACTATTTTCTGTGGAAAATGATGGCAATCAAACACCCAAATTAAGTTTTCCACGAAAAACTTTTAAAATTCTATAAAAAAAAATTTCCTAGAAAAATAATTCAATAAAATTAATTTCTTTTCTACATATTTTCCACCTTGCAATCAAACACATCCTAAATATACATAAAAAAAAAAAACTTACTATAGATTTGTTACATACTTTGTTTTATCTTTCTCCAATCAATAATAACATCAAACTATTGTGTTGTACCATGGTCTCGCATGATTATGCTGGTATTGACTGGAGCACAATGTTGATCGCACCAACGTCGACCACATTGACATTGACCGTAGCTCCACGTAACGATAATAGTAGTCCATTGTTCGTCCCCACTTCAATAGACTATTCCTTCCCAGTCGTTATACGCGGCCATGTGACTGAGACGACCATCCTCCAGTCTCTCGCTCATCATCTAAGACTCCATCAAGTTGTGCAGAAGACCTTCCTTGTTCACTAATGCTTTATACCAGGGAAATTGCAACTTCTTAAAAAAATTGACTTTAGAAATACATTATTGCTGGTATTTAATAGTCATAATGGACATCACGTGTATTTCGTAATCACAGTTTTTTTCTTCTTAAATCTCGGGTATTTTAATTCTAAAATCACACTCTGATTCCAAAACTCAGACCAACTAACACTCTAGAACTATTTAACTAATAAAATATAGGAATATTCTATTAGCTTACCGAATTAAATTTTTTTTTTTTTTTTTTTTTGTCCTCCATTTCAATCCCTTCTCTTCTTTCCTTTAATTTTCTTTTTTCAATATTTTGGACTCTCATGTTGCAATCCTCGCTACATATCAATTGGGATACACATGTCCCACTAAACAATCCTTCCTTTATCTTTAAATTCAAATCTTTTCTTAATTATTTTGATGGGGTTGTCTTTGTCTTGTAAGGGAATGAGTTTCTTGGAAGAAAAAATATCGCAACCAAGGTTTTATAAGAAAGGGAGATGAGTGTGAGTAAAAAGGGGATTAAAAATGGTTTAGTAAGTGTTGGAATGGAGAATTTGATGGTGATAAATTTAAAATGAGGATGTGAAAAATTAGTGAGATGTTGGACTGAGTTTGAGCATAAACAAGAAGTTGGTGGTGATGGATTTACAGTACATGAGAAGTAAGGTGAGTTGGAGAGAATAAAATAGAGGAATAAGTTTTCATTTCGAAGAAGGAGGTTAAGGAAGAAGGTCGGGATAGCATAATATGGACGTTATACTTCGACCATCATGAACTCAAGGATTTGGTTAAACTTTGACCAATGGAAACATAGGACAACTTATAACTCAATTATTAGTCCATGGGCGTGATATCGAAAAAAAACACTTTTGTGAAATGATTGCAGCACTTCAAGGAATGTGCAAACAGAAATCCTAGGAGAATTTTGTGAACGAAAAATCTAAGAAAATTTTCGTAAAAGCAACGAACAAAAAATCTAAAAAGATTTTCGTAATAGGAGAAAGTCTGCTGGGATGTTTAGAACACCGACGCTCAAAGCTAGATCCGCCCACACGGTCAGCTTCCAGGAACCAGCAAGTTCAAAAGAACTCTGGAGCGCTCTGCCAATTTGCTCACGGACGAACTGCTCGGAAGGAAAGATGTGAACTCTCAAGTGGCACCAACGCAGGAGCTATCTCTTCTCTCTGTGGAAAATATCGTGAATAATTCTCACTCCTAGGAGAGAAAAGAGACACTATATATAAGGCCTCTCTGTAACTGCCCAGATCCGGAACGTGCGCGACATTTGAATGTCAGATCCGAAATTATCGGATTCGTTATCGCACGTTACGAAACGATTCAGCCACATACTGCGCGAAACAGCACCCCTGAGCGCCACTGCGCGTGAGCACCATATTACGCCACTGCGTACATGTGTGCCCCCGTCCAGCGCTTATGCGCGACTGTGCAACTGCACAAGATGCGCACCAGCGCCAATCGTGCCCGCGCACATTTGCACAACACGCGTGCACATGCGCCAATCGCGTATGTGCGCACTTGCGCAACACGTGCGCACCGCTCGCTAACCGTGCGCCAACTAGCGCGCCATCTGGTCGCACCATCTAGCCACGCCAACTGGCGCACCATCTGGATGCTCGAACTGGCGCACGAATGGCTGCGAAAGAGGCTCGCGCAACGAGCGCAAATTAAGCGCACTATGTGCCTAGCGATGATGCTGACTTGCTAAGTGCAAAGTGCGTCAACAAAATGTCACATTACGCCTTATGAGCCCATGAGCCTGAGACCGAGTTCGAGTTCGAGTCTGAGTCCGACTCTGAGTCCGAGTTCGAGTCCGAGTCGCTAATCCCCTTCGAGGCTTAGTCCATATGGAATTAAATTGAGCTTGGCTGAAAAGCATGAATGCTTTTAATAGGTGTCTTATTCTTACCTCTATGTAAAATCACCCACATGGTCCCCTCCTTAGGGTCACCACCCCATCTGCATCTCTCTACTCCTCAAGAGGAGTTATATTGAGATACCCATAAGTTTTTCTAGCCAATGTGGGACTAAACTTATATGGCTTGTTGAGAGCAAGCTCTCTACAAGTCAAAAAAACTCCAACAGTCCCCCACATATCTCAATATATGTATAGGGTTTAGCGTTCCCCACAGTAACTGTCCATTCTGCATTAGGATAGATGTCGCTGACGACTTGAATTTTTTCGTATGGGTTGAACAACAGTATGATACAAGAATGGACTACGCCTTGAATTCTGCACCATAGCTGCAATTTTTTCCACTCATAAAATATAGTTACTTGTGCTTCTCGCTGCACATTAAAGGCCCTGTGCCAGCCTGGTTTCAATGTATAATTTTGGGCGTCTATGCGTTTACCCTTAAGAGACGGCCTGCTATCTCTGCCTATACACTATAGGTGAGTTCTTTTTTAAAGGGACATGACATGAAGCCTTGTGCTTCCCTTACGGTGCTACGCCGCTATCGTAGTGTCATACTAATGTAGCATAAGGTTACAGCCTCTTTGTAGTGCCATACTACCCAACATGAAGCCTTAAGCTCCCTTACGATGTTACGCCGCAATGACATGGCTTGCAAGGCCGAGGCTTTACCCCTATCCGGGTACCTCATCGTGGTGTCGTGCCACCGTAACATAGGGATCTCCTCTCCTTAGTAGTGCTATCTACCTCTATTTAATTTCATCATACAGCATTAGGCTACCTGCCTATTTGTGGTGCTACGCCGCTGTGCCTTGGCTCGCAAAGCCGGAACATTACCTCTATCCGGAAACCTCATGGTGGAGTCACCCCACTGTAGCATGGAGTTAAACTCCTTGTAGTGCTGTGCTACCATGCTTTCTGTAAATCACAACAGACATTCACTCTGCCTGAGAACTCATTAAGGCGTTTAAGCCATCCTCATCAAAGGATCCATTTTTCGCAGAAAACACATAGTAGACAACAATGCTTATGGGTCTGTAACCCTCCCATGTTCCCAAGAACTACTACCCACTGTTACCTGATAGTTTTTCAGTCAATGGTCATCCCTTGAACTGAAAGTTAGATGTCTAGTAGATTTCACTTTGAACTAATAACATAAAACTTTATGGTAGGATTACAAAGACACACTATCAGAATGCCTTCAAGCCCATATTCTCTGTTGTGTCTTCGACCAGCTGGCGCTTGATGCCCCTTCGTGAACGGATCCGTCAGGTTCTTCTGACTCCGAACATCGATCACAGCAATGACACCTCTCTTGATGAGATCGTTCACTGCCATGTGCTTTAATCGTATAGTTCTCTTCTTTCCACTGAAGAGATCATTTGATGCCACCACCGCAGTCGCCTGGTTGTTGCAGTATATCGAAATTGTTAGTATTTGTAACGCTCCAGTCCCAAAATACGTAGGACTAGGTACATAGACATGCCAGCTGTATTCATACGAAGTACATAGGCCTCGTATGGATACATAAGTTATAAAATGCAGTAAACCACAACTAACTAATCTCATCCACAAAATATAGGAATAAAAGATGTCATATAATCAACTATGAATTGTCATTGATACATGTAGTTGGGCGGAGACAAATCCACTACCAACTATGAAAAGATATACATAACAAAAAAAAATTTGGTGAGCGATGCGAAGACGATCGAAGTGCAATCATCCTCGAAGAAATAGAGATGATCATATCCACAGCTAGAACACCTGCGAAAGATAAGAGTACACACCTGGCGAGATAACCAGGTCCTCAGAGGGATGTAACAAGATACATAAAGGACATGCCACATAACTGAATATATACTATGTCATAAATCATAAGTAAAGTAAATAGTCCCACTCGTAACAAGATCCAATACCTCATCATTGATACAGTGGACTATTCCTACAACCAAACAAGGACAAGGGGTAGCACACTATGCCGCGATGAGACATTGTCCCAAACTACTAATAGGACGGGGTGATATGACATTTGACGAGGGTTACCTGACCATACTAATATGTTTATGCAATAAGAACAAACCTTCAACGCATGGTCACTCTGGCTCAGGAGCAGCAATCTCAGGTATGGCCCAATGAGGATACCAGGGACCTCAAAGCATTACATTCATCGAATGTCAGAGGCCAGCAGTAAATCAGGTATCAGGATCCAGGATCGTATCTCCCGCGGAGATAACCGGCAATAGGGAAGTGCATACTTGGCCCATACATTAAGGTAATGTTCTTCCCACCCAATGCCTAACAGAGTCACATCCATGTCTCATATACCTCTACTAACCGCTAAGTCTCCTAACATGCCTCTATTAGCAGTTAGCCCTAACGCATGCGCATGGGAGATCAGCCCACACGCAAGAACCTCTACATGCTACACATCTCACACATCCTCGTAGTACAACTGTGCCAAGGTGTATGCAATACACTACAGAAGGTAGTCCCTTAACTCTAGGTTCATATGCAATCAAAGGTTAATAATAAAGTAAACTAACAATCACTGAGCAAGGAGTAAATCAGGAACTGTAAGAACCGGAAATAATGAACAGTAATATGTAATAAATAAATGCAGACTGAATATAAACAGTTTAATGGCAAGGTATCTTGTCTGGTGTGTCGTCTGGTATGGTGCGGTGTTCTCTGACATGTCTCAATAGTCCAATAGCATGGTCGACGTAATGGTCCAAAATCGCGAGAGAATAGGAACATGTGATTAGTCATGATCAACGACGAAAATAGGAGAAATTTAGGTGTAACTGAATATTTATACTAGTTTTAGAAATTATTTCCTTATTGTTTTGAAGACTAATTTTTATTAGAAAATTTCAAGAAGCAATTTTTAGGCAAGAAAACTCTTAAGTTTATCAAAATAAAATTTCCTAGCTAACAAGTATATTTTATTGGTTAAAATACTTTCTAGAAAATATTTGAAATACTTAGGAATTATTTTATATTTTTAGAAACTACACTTTATAATAAAATATTTCTTGAACAAAAAACATTTCTTGAACAATTATATATATTTAAACCATTTACTATAATAAAAATATTTGATATATATTTTACATATATATATATATATATATATATATATATATATATATATATACCCATGATACCCAAAATATCTAAACTAATATATACAGCTAATGATAATAATAATAGCAACAATAGTCATATAATATAATATAATGATAATAATAATAAAAAATAATAACAGTAAATAATATAACATAATAATAATATAATAATAATAATAATAATAATAATAATAATAATAAATATCTCTAAACTATTCACTTACCCCCCCCCCCAAATTCAGTGAATGAGAAAGAGATTAGTCGAGAGAGGGAGAGGAGAAGAGCGGAGAAAGGGGGTTCGGGAGAGGGGATTACCGGAGTGGCGCGTGGGGTCCGGCTGGGAGGAGGCGGCGCCGGTGGTGGCGCGGCCACCTGGCAAGAAGGCGGCGGAGCTCGGCGATTGGCGGTCTGGAGGAGCGGCACGGAGGGGGTTTCGCCGGAGTGCTGCGGGACGCTCACCCAAGGGTTCGACGTACAGAGGTCGGAGGGAGCTACGGGAACCGCGTTCGGCACGGCAGACGGAAGTCTTCGGCGGAGCGGCTCACCGGTGGAACTTTCGACGCGGTGCGGCTCCGCACGTTCGCGGCGACGGGGCTGTGGAGGAGATCGATGCGGGCTGGGTAAGGCGGTGCTGAGGTTCTGCGCGCCGGCGATGAGGAAAGCCGCGGCGGTTGGGACTTTCTCGTGCGATTGCCGGTGCGCGGACTCGCCGGAGAGACGCGACGAAGGGGCTCGGTCAGGTTAGGGCTTCTTCCCTTTCTTCTTTTTATGGATGATGGTGGTGGTGTGATGGATTTTGGGGGTTGATGGTGGTGGTGACGGAAGTTCCGGTGGGTGGCGGCCAAAAATTTAGAGAGATGGTGGTACTGGTGATGGCGTTTGTTGGCACGGGTGGTTCAGGCGGGACGGGGAAAGGTGGCGCTGGTGTGGTGGCTATCGGAGTATGGTGGCAGTGCCCGAGATTATTTCGGTTGGTGGTAATGGTGGTGGGTTGCCGAGGCAGTGGGTGCTGTCGGCTTCGCCCGATGGGGGAACGAAGGGGACGATGACGATGATGATTGGGCTGGCAGTCGGGAGAGAGTAGCCGTGGGCGGAGGTCCGGGATTGTCGTACCCAAGGAAATAATGTATTTATATGAATAGAAATATAGTGGATGGGGAATGACGACACCGACACGATGCACGAATTTGATAGAAAATTTATGGATGAGTACCTCTCCTTATATAGGAGGTGGGAATTCCCATTAGGATAAGGATTGGGATTGTTTAAATCCCCCATTAGATAATTCATAATTAAATTCAAACTCGTTCAAAACCATTTTAGATTTAAAGCTATAAGTCAATAAAAATCTTTTCAAACATGCTTCATCATAATCAATTAAATTTAAATCAAAACACCATAATAAAATACTTTTTTGAAAAGTAAAATATTAATATTAAATAAATTTTGAAAATAGAATTATATATAAAATCTAAATTTATGTACCTCATTTGAAATGAATATTTGCATAAAATCTCATTTTTTTTAAATTACTATTTATATAACCTTCATGATATAAAATAAAGAATTAAAAATTCTAATATAACGCCTTTTACAACTTTACAAAATCAAAAATATTTATTAGTTATTATTTGAAAAAAATAAGCTTTTTAAAATAAAATGTCTTTACAAAAATATGTACCTCGCACATATTCGCACTCGGTGCGACATACGAAAATGCGAACTCATATGCGACTTTCCATACGACAAATTCGTACGCGACGTATAATACGACTATGCGACGTATAATGCCAAGTAAAAATTTTAAATACTAAATTTATATATATAAAAAATTAAGTAGAAATTTAGGGGGTTTACAGTATTTGTGTCCCAACCACTGGAAGATCATACATGAGCTCCTGAAACTATTCTGCTTCCTCCGCCGCGATATTAAGTACAAAGAACTCAGATTCCATGGATGACCGCGAGAGCGCAGTCATCTTCTTCGACTTCCACGATATAGCAGCTCCATCCATTATGAAAATAAATCCACCTGTGGACCTCTCGCTCTCCAACTCTGAGCACCAGCTTGCATCACTGAAGCCTTCTACTACCGGCGGCTCTTCGCTGAAGTGCAATGCATATGTCTGAGTCTTCTTGAGATATCTCATAACACGCTTCACAGCTGTAACATCCAGTTTCTAAAATGAGGGTAATTTTAAAATTTTGTATTTTAATTTATTTAATTATGATATTTAAATAATAATATAATTTTTGGTAATTTTTTTATTATTTTAAAACTATTTAAATTATGACTTGTGATTTTGGTATTTTGCTAGTGAAACCGTAGAGACTGTCTACCCTAGAGCCTAACCATGTGAGTAGAGGTTCAATTTAGTGCATTTAGCCTAGAGGGTATTTTGGTCATTTCTGAATTTATTGAACTTATTGTGATTTATTAGAATTATTTCAAATTTATGGAAATTTATGTGTTTTTAATATTAATTAATTAGATGCTATGTGGTATCTTGGTTCTAGACTAGATTTGGCCTAACCTAGAAGTGGGACTTAACCTATAGACTAAGTGGGACTTGTTAGTTTATGTCATGGTTAGAAAATTGGTAGATAATTGCTTTTGGACTTAGTGGTTAGAATGAGGTGTTTCGAGAATAGGCCTTTAACTAGGAAGCCTAGAAACCTACCAAGAGAGGGAGGCCCATGGCCCAACTAACTAAAACCCTAACCCTAGAGTTTTGGCCAGCCAACATAGGGAATCCTACCCCTATATAATGCCTCTTCCATTAGGTTAGCCTCCCTTTAGAAAGAGTTACAAAGTTGGAAAGAAAGGTTAGTTCTAAACTTCCTAAAACCCTAAAAATTCCATTTTAATTCCTTTTCTTCCCAAACCAATTACATTAGGATCTAATTAGCTTCCTCTTACTGTTTATGGAGGCCAATCCCAGTTGGAGAGCAATTTGGAGGAGCTAGCTAGCAAGAAGAACCCCCCCTTGGAGCTTTTCATTGGAATTTCAACCTATAGGTAAACCTTCATAAACACCACCAAATTTCAATTTCTTTGCATGAGTGCATAGCTCTAGGAGTCCCCTAGCTGCTAGCATAGGTTTAGTGTCGAGTGGTGTCCATTTCGTGTCCGTATCGGACACGTATCAGTACAAACAGTAGGTGTTTGATGAAATGCCTGTGAGAATTCTTTTCACTGTTTTTGGAAAAAATTTTGAACAAAAATATTGTTTTTAATGTGCCTTCTGATTTTCCTAACCTAAACCCACATTTTTGTGTCGTGTCCATACGATGGCGTGGACACAGCCTCGCGTGCGGCTAGGGTTTCCCCTGCTGTTCGTGGTCTCGTGCACACTGTACAGGCCACGTGACGAGCTGTGGTTGGACATGGAGGTGGGGGCAGTGTCTGCGAACCTGTCCCCTAAGTCTCATGTCCAGCGGCGTCGTGTCGGACACGCCAGGACTCGTGCACTGGTCACACGTGCGCGCCGTGTTCAGACATATCGTGTTCTAATACGCGAGTCGTGTCCACTCTGGACACGACGTGGTAGCCTGACATGTGGGCTACACGTGGGCATGACCACGAGACCCCACGTATCGTGTGTCGTGTCCTACAGACACGTGCACGGGTGCACGACACTGTGCAACACTGGGTGCACCCCACGTGTTTGTAACGTATTGGACACGCCTGTGTCGTATTTTCTGGACACATGAGGACACTCAAGACACATGTACACATGCTACACTATTTAACAACCATTGTTTGTGATTTTTGTGATGGAATTTAGGGTCGAATCATTGATTCCTATTTTGGACTGATACCCTCTTAACTGAACTATTTTGTTCCTGAGTTTAAATTGCAAATTACCAATTTTAAATGCTGTTAAATGGTTAATCTAGACTCCCTACATATGTGTTAGGTTGCTGAGAGTTTGGTTTATGATTTGTTTGAGGAATGGGATTCGAATGTGAGAATTGGTGGTTAACTGTTGAATGGATTTAACCTGTGAACTTGTGTATCACTGAATTGGTTTTTTAAACCTGAGAACACTTTGGGCTGAGATGTATTTTCCTGAGTTATGTTTTTCCTACTGATTTTAATCAGTTTAGTAGTGGTTTGATTCACCTACAACCTGGTAAACCCCCTAGCCTATGCTGTCCACACTCACACCAACACACAGGACATGAAACACACACTATTCACTGTTTTATTCTGAGATTGTACACTGGGTTTCCATACCTAGTTAGCTAACATGGTTAATAGGATGATGTGTAGATGTTAGTTAACCTAGGGTTCAATGATATTGGTTTTAGCATTGGGTCGAATTCCTTTTTCCTGAAAACTGTCATATTTTTACTGATACTCAAGGATAGCTTGGGTTTGAATGTTTTGATTTAAACTTGAGTTGGGTTATGGTGTTAACTGAATTCTCTTGTAGTTTGTGAGTTCTCTGTAAATTGGAATATAGGGTAGAGCCATGAATGATAGATAGGGACAGTAAACTGAACCTGTCCACACATGGACTCTCATACACACACATATGGCCTTCACCCATTGACACACCACTAACCCATAAACCTGCCCATTACACATACACACTGTTAGCTGGTTTCCTAAAAAACCTGAGATTCCTAAATGAAACCTGAACACTATGTCACAAGGCTGTACATTACTGCCTATACAACCCCTGCACATGTGCCTAAATCTGTGTGTAACACTCTCTTGTATTGACACACACACACTTGAACACATGAATTTGTACCCACACATCTGTGATCACACACTCTTGCTTACAGATTTACACACACACATGACTCTCATGTACACAGTTCATTTTACACCCACAGTCACAAAACTGAGACTGTCAGTTGGTTTTGCAAAACCTGAGAACATAGGCCACCCTTCTTAGTTTCTGTCACCCACACTTTCAAATACACACACACATTCATAAAACCTGAAAACACTATTTTTCCTAAATGAACTCTGTCACATTTGTACTGAAAACTGATATGTGATATCTACACACACTCTACACACATACATGTATGTAACTGATGTTAAAATGTAAGACCAAGTTGATTTTTGCTTATGAAAACTGAGAATGGATCCTAATATGTACATGTTGATGTGAACTCTGAGTTTTGAGTAGACTGATAACTGAGTTTCATGAGATGTAAACTGAACTATATGTGCACTGTTAATATGGAATCTGAGCTCACCACCACCTTGCCATGTTTCACTTAACCATCACTCCCTCTTTACATTATACACCCCCACTAACACTTAGCACTTGTTCACACCCCCTCTATATATACTTTTACTTATAGCTACCTTGTATATATATATGAATGCATTATATGTGAATGTATATAGGTGTAGGAATATACATTAGATGTCATGTATAGTTAGCTAGTGTTTGAACCATTCTTGCTATACACCTTCATGTATACACACACTAACCACATAGCCTCTACATGATGCTAGCTCTTTATCTCTCTATCTCGATATGTATATATATATATATATATATATATATATATATATATATATATATATGTGTGTGTGTGTGTGTGTGTGTGTGTGTGATGAAGGTATGCAAGAATTGTATGTAGACTAATATATGCCTATAAGTATAATATGTGGATAGCTTATAATGGTTGTGGTTGATGTGAGAACTTAGTATAGACTTGGTAGACCTAGTATAGACTAGTTTAGACCTAGTCAACCTTGGTTAGACTAGTTAGACTTGGTTGACCTAGTTTGACTAAGTTTAGTTGACCATGGTTGACCAAGAGTTGACTTTGGCCTAGTTCGACCTAGACAGCATGCAGATGCATTATAGATTATATTTATCATCCCCTGTATACATCTTGACTTGTGTTGCTCCAACTAGGAGTTAGATACCTCATCTCGGATAGTACATTTACTTCAGACATTCAGATACCAGGCGAGTACATTCTCTGATCATTTCATAACTTGTTTAGAATTATATTCCTGCTCTAGTTTACCTTATTTGATGTTGTCACGATATTATCACGGATTGGTACTATATGGATACCAACATTGAGATGTTATCTCCCTCGGGAGCATCGGATACATCATGTCATGTGTTTCGTGTACATCATGTATTCCTCGCTCTCATGTTATTCATGTTATCATGTGCTTCATGCTCGTTCGTGCTCGCTTGTGTACTCTCATGTGCTATTATGTTCGGTCATGTTTCCCATGTATCTCATGTATAACCTATACTTCATGTGCACTCATTTATGAGCCTTCATGTGAATTTCATGTGCACCCATTTATGGGCCCCCATGTGAACTTCATGTGCACTCATGTATGAGCTCTCATGTATACTTCATGTGCACCCATTTATGGACTTCATGTGAAAACCATGTACGTAACATAACTTGTCTGGATCCTTGTGTATTGATTAGGGTATGGGGGAGTATAAATAGTCATGTGAACAATTCCAAAGTAGAATAGCCATGTACGCCTCTTTAGTATAGCCATGTGTAAATTAAGTCGTTCACATGTCGACTTTGTACTCTAAATCACTAGTCACTGGTAGCTCTCTACTTATAGTAGATATTTCTATTACAGTTCTCTCTTTGTTTACATCATGTACTTTCTTTCAGTTTCATGTATGGTACTCTCTTGCATGTTTATATTTTTTAACCTGTTATGATCTGCGTGAGATGTATTGTGCTCGCTCCCGTCCTGACTGGACCTGTTGAAAATTTTACAGAGGATGATGAGGAACCCTGTACCCCTTATCTTGGAGCTTGCCTAGATGACACTCGCGACCTGGACCCCTGGGGAGGTTCAGGCAGCTACTGAGGATGATACCCATTGCATAGTTTAGATAGTCTAGGTTGTTTCCTTTTCATGTTTAGTTGTTGTCCTTATTTTCAGAATTGTATAATTTGAGATGTTGAGACTAGTAGTTGTTAACTTATGTTATTTCATTCTATTATGCCTCAGTTGAGGAGTTTCTTATCTATTTCATCGTGCTATATTCTATCTCTAGATTGTGATTGAGTTGTACCTCTGTGTTGGCCTCCTTATGGAGAGTATTTCATGTTAGTTGGTTATAATTCATGACCTAGAACAGCGTTCTACCGCCGACACTGTGGCGTAGGCTGGGCGCTGTTACGTACTCGTACCCTCACGGTGGGTGCGGGTCGTGACACATTTTTAGTGGTGGCCCATGCAGGTCGAGTTTGTGTAGTGGTATTCGAACTAGAGTACCACTACAGCCTGCAGTAGGATTAGGATTATTTTTGAGGTACTCAATCATATTAGGAAAAACTTTTAACTGGATTCCTGCCATCTAAGTTCCTGATACTTCCTTGGAATAACTGTCCTCCCTTGAATTATCGTTTCTATCTCAGTATTGATTACTTGTTTGATCTGTCTCCAGGATGGTGATTGAGACACGATCGCATCGCTCTGGCCCAGCAGACGCTGGCGAGAGGCCTACCACCCCTCGCCCGATTGTGGACGCTGGGACCACAGCACCCCCTATTTCTGCTCATATAGGAGCTTCTGCAACTTTTGGGAGTGCACCTCCACCTGTCTGGAGGTCTTCTCCTGTTATTCCAGATACATATCAGCAGCAGTTACCTTCAGGGACAGTAGATGCGGCTCAGATATTTGCCCTTTTCCAGCGATTCTTGGAGTCTCAGCAGCAGATACAGCAGAGCCAGTCTGCTGATATCCGACAGAGCATATAAGATACTCACCAGTTGGTCAGGACGACAGAAGAGCTGGTGGCTGCTCAGCCACAGGGAGGCCAAATGCAGTCGTATCAGCCAAGGACTCCAGACATCCAATCCTTTAAGAAGATGGGACCCCGAGACTTCAAGGGTATAGAGGGCATCATATACGCTGACGATTGGATAGAGCACATTGAGGAGATATTCCGATTGGCACAGATACCAGTAGGATTACAGATCGAGGCAGCCGCCATTCAGATGCAGGACTTGGCCCGTACCTGGTACCAGACGGACCCAAGGGTTGGTACAGCCGGTCAGACTTGGGCAGCGTTCAAGAAACTATTCAATGAGAAATTCTTTCCCGACACAGCACTCCGTACTTTGGAGGCACAGTTCGAGAGTTTGGTTCAGGAGAACCAGACCATTGAGGAGTACGCTGGAGAGTTCAGCCGTTTGAGCAGATTCGTTGAGGATCTTACTGAGGCCGGAAAGGCGAAGAGGTTCCACAGGGGTTTGATCAGGGAGATCAAGTCATATACCAAAAGCGGTCGCGACGCCACTTTCGAGAAGATTCTAGTAGGAGCCATGACAGCGGAGGACGACCTTGGACTGAAGGAGAAGAAGATACGAGATACTCAGGGAGCTAGTGGCAGTGCGGACCCGGCTAAGAGGCCCCACCTACAGATTCAGCAGCAGTATCAGCAGCAGTTGCCCCGTTTGTAGATTCAGCAGCAGTATCCATAGCAGATGCTACCTCTACAGTTTCAGCAGCAGTATCAGCAGCCGAGGGTCTACTTTCAGCAGCAACAGTTTCAGGACCGTGTACCCTTCCAGCAGGCAGAGCAGCCACAGAGGCAGCAGCAGGCCCCGGTACAGCAGCTTGTCATTATTTGCCCCTTTTGTAAGAGACCAGGGCACGGTTGGGGCGAATGTCGAAAGAGGCTGGGCAGATGTTTACTTTGCGGAGGATCTGATCATCGACTGAGAGAGTGTCCCGAGTCATCGGGACAGACAGTTCAGGGAGCAGAAGCTAGGGCTCCGGTGGGCCAGCAGAGGGGATTACCCTTACCGACTCAGCAGCAGAGGTACATGCAGCATCAGCAGGAGCGAGCTTTCGCCAGGACAGTCGAGGTTGCTCAGGCCATTGGAGATCTAGTTACAGGTTCCATTCTTTTGATTCCATTTCCGCAATTGCCTCTTATAGCTGTCTTGAAATTCGATTCCCTCTGTTCCTGGTTGATTGATCAACTTTGTTCTGTTGTTCATGTGTTATGTTTGATTTTCTTCTGAGATGAATCATATGGGCTAGGTCACCTTGGTTATGGGATCTAGAATCTTCGATAGTCATATTTAGCTGGCATAGTGAGGACATATAGTCAGATTTAGGACGTATTTCTCGGGTGTAGGAATTTAAGGTTTTCGCTGTCAAGCATGCGGCAATGCAAAAAATTTAAATACCATGATTCTAGAGGTATGTGCCTTAGTCGAGGACTCTGTGATTATCGTAGCCTTGCTCACTAGCACGACGAAGATTCTGAGTATCATAATTTTGGACAGACGCATATGATTATCTGACGGTATGTTTGAGACTTTGATTGTGGGGTGTTTGACCTAGAAGGACTACTACCATCTTAAATTTCGAGGACGAAATTTTTCTATGGTGGGTAGACTTGTAACACCCAGTTTCTAAAATGAGGGTAATTTTGAAATTTTATATTTTAATTTATTTAATTATGATATTTAAATAATAATATGATTTTTGGTAATTTTTTTATCATTTTAAAACTATTTAAATTATGACTTGTGATTTTAGTGTTTTGCTAGTAAAACCGTAGAGACTATCTACCCTAGAGCCTAACCATGTGAGTAGAGGTTCAATTTAGTGCATTTAGCCTAGAGGGTATTTTGGTCATTTCTGAATTTATTGAACTTATTGTGATTTATTAGAATTATTTAGAATTTATGGAAATTTATGTATTTTTAATATTAATTAATTAGATGCTATGTGGCATCTTGGTTCTAGACTAGATTTGGCCTAACCTAGAAGTGGGACTTAACCTATAGACTAAGTGGAACTTGTTAGTTTATGTCATGGTTAGAAAATTGGTAGATAATTCTTTTGGACTTAGTGGTTAGAATGAGGTGTTTTGAGAATAGGCCTTTAACTAGGAAGCCTAGAAACCCACCAAGAGAGGGAGGCCCATGGCCCAAATAACTAAAACCCTAACCCTAGAGTTTTGGCCAGCCAACAAAGGGAATCCTACCCCTATATAATGCCTCTTCCATTAGGTTAGCCTCTCTTTAGAAAGAGTTACAAAGTTGGAAAGAAATGTTAGTTCTAAACTTCCTAAAACCCTAGAAATTCCATTTTAATTCCTTTTCTTCCCAAACCAATTACATTAGGATCTAATTAACTTCCTCTTACTGTTCATGGAGGCCAATCCCAGTTGGAGAGCAATTTGGAGGAGCTAGCTAGCAAGAAGAACCCTCCTTGGAGCTTTTCATTGGAATTTCAACCTATAGGTAAACCTTCATAAACACCACCAAATTTTGATTTCTTTGCATGAGTGCATAGCCCTAGGAGTCCCCTAGCTGGTAGCATAGGTTTGGTGTCGAGTGGTGGCCATTTCGTGTCCGTATCGGACACGTATCAGTGCATACAGTAGGTGTTTGATGAAATGCCTGTGAGGATTCTTTTCATTATTTTTGGAAAACTTTTTGAACAAAAATATTGTTTTTAATGTGCCTTCTGATTTCCCTAACCTAAACCAACATTTTTGTGTCGTGTCGTGTCCATACGATGGTGTGGACACAGCCTCGCATACGACTAGGGTTTCCCCTGTTGTTCGTGGTCTCGTGCACACTGCACAGGCCACGTGACGAGCTGTGGTTGGACATGGAGGTGGAGGCAGCATCTGCGAACCTGTCCCCTAAGTCTCATGTCCAGCAGCATCGTGTCGGACACTCCAGGACTCGCGTACTGGTCACACGCGCGCACCGCGTTCAGACGAATCGCATTCTGATACGCGTGTCGTGTCCACTCTGGACACGACGTGGTCGTATCGTGTTGGGTCCTATGTGTAGCCTGACACGTGGGCTACATGTGGGCATGACCACGATACCCCACGTGTCATGTGTCGTGTCCTACAGACACGTGCACGTGTGCACGATACTGTACAATACTGGGTGCACCCCACGTGTTTGCAACGTGTTGGACATGCCTGTGTCGTGTTTTCTGGACACATGAGGACACTCAAGACACGTGTACACATGCTACACTATTTAACAACCATTGTTTGTGATTTTTGTGATGGAATTTAGGGTCGAATCATTGATTCCTATTTTGGACTGATACCCTCTTAACTGAACTGTTTTGTTCATGAGTTTAAATTGCAAATTACCTGTTTTAAATGCTGTTAAATGGTTAATCTAGACTCCCTACATATGTATTAGGTTGCTGAGAGTTTGGTTTATGATTTGTTTGAGGAATGGGATTCAAATGTGGAAATTGGTGGTTAACTGTTGAATGGATTTAACCTGTGAACTTGTGTATCACTGAATTGGTTTTCTAAACCTGACAACACTTTGGGCTGAGATGTATTTTCCTGAGTTATGCTTTTTCTTCTGATTTTAATCAGTTTAGTAGTTGTTTGATTCACCTACAACCTGGTAAACCCCCTAGCCTATGCTGTCCACACTCACACCAACACACAGGACATGAAACACACGCTATTCACTGTTTTATTCTGAGATTGTACACTGGGTTCCCATACCCAGTTAGCTAACATGGTTAATAGGATGATGTGTAGAAGTTAGTTAACCTAGGGTTCAATGATATTGGTTTTAGCATTGGGTCGAATTCCTTTTTCCTGAAAACTGTCATATTTTTACTGATACTCAAGGATAGCTTGGGTTTAAATGTTTTGATTTAAACTTGAGTTGGGTTATGGTGTTAACTGAATTCTCTTGTAGTTTGTGAGTTCTCTGTAAACTGGAATATAGGGTAGAGCCATGAATGATAGATAGGGACAGTAAACTGAACCTGTCCACACATGGACTCTCATACACACACATATGGCCTTCACCCATTGACACACCACTAACCCATAAACCTGTCCATTACACATACACACTGTTAGCTGGTTTCCTAAAAAACCTGAGATTCCTAAATGAAACCTGAACACTATGTCACAAGGTTGTACATTACTGCCTATACAACCCCTGCACATGAGCCTAAATCTGTGTGTAACACTCTCTTGTATTGACACACACACACTTGAACACATGAATTTGTACCCACACATCTGTGATCACACACTCTTGCTTACAGATTTACACACACACACATGACTCTCCTGTACACAGTTCATTTTACACCCACAGTCACAAAACTGAGACTGTCAGTTGGTTTTGCAAAACCTGAGAACATAGGCCACCCTTCTTAGTTTCTGTCACCCACACTTTCAAATACACACACACATTCATAAAACCTAAAAACACTATTTTTCCTAATTGAACCCTGTCACATTTGTACTGAAAATTGATATTTGATATCTACACACACTCTACACAAATACATGTATGTAACTGATGTTAAAATGTAAGACCAAGTTGATTTTTGCTTATGAAAACTGAGAATGGATCCTAATATGTACATGTTGATGTGAACTCTGAGTTTTGAGTAGATTGCTAACTGAGTTTCATGAGATGTAAACTGAACTATATGTGCACTGTTAATATGGAATCTGAGCTCACCACCCCCTTGCCATGTTTCACTTAACCATCACTCCCTCTTTACATTATACACCCCCACTAACACTTAGCACTTGTTCACGCCCCCTCTATATATACTTTTACTTATAGCTACCATGTATATATATATGTATGTATTATATGTGAATGTATATAGGTGTAGGAATATACATTAGATGCCATGTATAGCTAGCTAGTGTTTGAACCATTCTTGCTATACACCTTCATGTATACACACACTAACTACATAGCCTCTACATGATGCTAGCTCTTTATCTCTCTATCTTGATATGTATATATATATATATGTATGTGATGAAGGTATACAAGAATTGTATGTAGCCTAATATATGCCTATAAGTATAATATGTGGATAGCTTATAATGGTTGTGGTTGATGTGAGAACTTAGTATAGACTTGGTAGACCTAGTATAGACTAGTTTAGACCTAGTCAACCTTGGTTAGACTAGTTAGACTTGGTTGACCCAGTTTGACTAAGTGTAGTTGACCATGGTTGACCAAGAGTTGACTTTGGCCTAGTTCTACCTAGACAGCATGCAGATGCATTGTAGATTACATTTATCATCTCCTGTATACATCTTGACTTGTGTTGCTCCAACTAGGAGTTAGGTACCTCATCTCGGACAGTACATTTACTTCAGACATTCAGATACCAGGCGAGTACATTCTCTGATCATTTTATAACTTGTTTAGAATTATATTCCTGCTCTAGTTTACCTTATTTGATGTTGTCACGATATTATCACGGATTGGTACTATATGGATCCCAACATTGAGATATTATCCCCCTCGGGAGCATCGGATACATCATGTCATGTGTTTCGTGTACATCATGTATTCCTCGCTCTCATGTTATTTATGTTATCATGTGCTTCATGCTCGTTCGTGCTCGCTTGTGTACTCTCATGTGCTATTATGTTCGGTCATGTTTCCCATGTATCTCATGTATAACCTATACTTCATGTGCACTCATTTATGAGCCTTCATGTGAATTTTATGTACACCCATTTATGGGCCCCCATGTGAACTTCATGTGCACTCATGTATGAGCTCTCATGTATACTTCATGTGCACCCATTTATGGGCTTCATGTAAAAACTATGTACGTAACATAACTTGTCTAGATCCTTGTGTATTGATTGGGGTATGGGGGAGTATAAATATTTATGTGAACAATTTCAAAGTAGAATAGCCATGTACGCCTCTTTAGTATAGCCATGTGCAAATCAAGCCGTTCACATGTCGACTTTGTACTCTAAATCACTAGTCACTGGTAGCTCTCTACTTATAGTAGATATTTCTATTACAGTTCTCTCTCTGTTTATATCATGTATTTTCTTTCAGTTTCATGTATCGTACTCTCTTGTATGTTTATATTCTCTAACCTGTTATGATCTGCGTGAGATGTATTGTGCTCGCTCCCGTCCTGACTGGACCTGTTAAAAATTTACAGAGGATGATGAGGAACCCGGCACCCCTTACCTTGGAGCTTGCCTAGATGACACTCACGACCTGGACCCCTGGGGTGGTTCAGGCAACTGCTGAGGATGATACCCATTGCATAGTTTAGATAGTCTAGGTTGTTTCCTTTTCATGTTTAGTTGTTGTCCTTATTTTCAGAATTGTATAATTTGAGATGTTGAGACTAGTAGTTGTTAACTTATGTTATTTCATTTTGTTGTGCCTCAGTTGAGGAGTTTCTTATCTATTTCATCGTGCCATATTCTATCTCTAGATTGTGATTGAGTTGTACCTCTGTGTTGGCCTCCTTATGGAGAGTATTTCATGTTAGTTAGTTATATTTCATGACCTAGAACAGCGTTCTACCGTCGACACTGCGGCGTAGGCTGGGCGCTGTTACGTACTCGTACCCTCACGGTGGGTGCGGGTCGTGACAACAGCTTTCCAGTGCTCAACACCTGGATTGCTAGTAAATCGACTCAGCATTCTCATGGCGAAAGCTATGTCAGGCCTAGTGGCAGTAGTAGCGTACATTAAACTCTCGATGACGCTAGCGTATTCCAATTGCCTGATGCTTTCCTTCGAGTTGGCTCCAGCTTTTGGTCACCTTGGTACGGCGTATCAATATCAGGCCTAGTGGCAGTAGTAGCGTACATAAACTCCCGATGACGCTAGCGTATTCCAATTGCCTGATGCTTTCCTTCGAGTTGGCTCCAGCTTTTGGTCACCTTGGTACGGCGTATCAACTATAGGAAGATCATGATACCCATATCTAGTGAGCATCTTCTCAATATAATGAGACTGCGATAGTGCCAATCCAGTGTTTGTCCGGATGATCTTGAGTCCCAAGATAACATAAATATCCTCCAAGTCCTTCATATTAAACTTTGTCGAGAGGAACTTTATTGTCTCCGTGACACAGCTTATATCCGTACCTAAGATTAGCATGTCGTCCACATATAGACAAATGATGACTCTTCTTCCGTCAGCAAACTTCGTATAGACACACTTGTCGATTTTGCTGACCCTGTAGCCATTTAACCTTATAACTTTGTCAAACTTCTCATGCCACATTATGGGAGCTTGCTTTAAACCGTACAAAAATTTTACCAATTTGCAGACTTTGTCTTCAAGACCTCTAACGACAAATCCTTCTGGTTGTTGCATATAAATCTCTTCGGTTAACTCGCCATTTAGGAATGTCGTTTTCACATCCATCTGATGTATCAACAGCTTGTGTATTGCTGCAAGAGCAATTAACAATCTGATGGTTGTCATCCGAGCTACTGGAGCATACGTGTCAAAGTAATCGATCCTCTGCTTCTTAGAAAATCCCTTGGCCACTAGCCTGGCCTTGAACTTGTCAATGGTTCCATCAGCTTTCATCTTCTTCTTGAAGATCCACTTACATCTGATGGGTTTTTCTCCTTCGGGTAAATCAACCAATACCCAAGTGTTATTAGAGGTGATTGAGTCAATTTTATTGTCTATCGCCTCCTTCCAGAAGACAGCATCTCTGGTCTTCATCGTCTTATCATAGGTAAGCGGATCTGCTTCCACATGATAGGTGACGAAGTCATCTCCAAAGTTCTTCGGCCTTCTTGCTCGCTTCGTTGATGGCTCAGCGAGTTTTGGTTTAATTGTTGTCCCCTTACTAACAACTTCATCTTGGACTACTGGCTCATTTGAGATCTCAGTCTCCTTTGCACCTTCATCATTCTCCGAAATGTTTGTGAGAACAATGTTCTTGTGCCTTGCAAACTTGTCTTCAAAGTATTCAGCATCGTAAGATTCGATGATATGATTTGACTCAATATCAAAAAATCTCCGAGCATCACTCTTCTCGGCATACCCTAAGAAGATCGTCTTCATAGTCCTTGTCCCCAGCTTCTGAATCTTCAGATCTGGGAGCTTCACATAAGCCAGACACCCCCACACTCGAATGACATTCAAGTTAGGTCTGACTTTGAACCAGAGTTCATGAGGAGTTATATCCGAAGTTGCATATGGCACTCGATTCAGAATAAAAGTGGTCGTCAATGCAGCTTTTCCCCAATAGCATTTTGGAAGACCCATAGTTAGCAGCATTGAGTTCATCATTTCTGTCAACGTTCAGTTCTTCCTCTCTGCTACTCCGTTAGATTGAAGAGAATACGGAGCAGTAGTCTCGCTGATGATTCCATGTTTTTTGCAGAACGATGTGAAATCATGGGACCGATATTCTCCGTCTCGATTACTTCTTAGCCTCTTGAGTTGTTGTCCAGTTTATCGTTCAACCTCGGCCGTGAACTTCTTGAACTTCTCGAACGTTTCGTCTTTAGATTTGAGCAAGTAGACGAACGCGTACTTTGAGAAGTCATCGATGAAGGTTATAAAATACTTTATTCCGGCCTTCGTAGAGAATTGTTTGCAGTCACAGATATCGGAGTGCACCAACTCCAGAAGATATGTTCTTCGATTGACCCGATGAAAGGGTTTTCTTATGATCTTCGTCTGAGCACATACTTCACACTTCTCTACCTTACCCCCCCCATTTGGAGATAAGTCCTAGACTAGACATTTTGTGTATCCTTTTACAATGAACATGTCCTAGCCTATTATGCCATAAGTCAAAAGAATAATCAGAAAAAGTGACTACATTTATTTTATTTGACTGGTTTACAAGCTGAATTTTAAACATCCCTTCAATTTAAAAATCCTTTTCAAAGTATGTTCCATTTTTGGACATCACAATTTAGACAGCATTGATGTCCATCCTCAAGCCTGCGTTGCTAAGTAGGCTCCTAGAGATCAGGTTCTTGGAAATCACCGGAACATATTTTACACCTTGAAGCGTCAGAGTGTTCTCGGAAGTGAGTTTCAGCTCCACAGTCCCGATCCCCAAAACTTCAGCTTGGGCTTGATTTGCCATGATAACTTTCTCAGAAGTTGGTTGGTACGTGATGAACCATTCCTTGCCAGAACAGACATGGCACGTCGTACCGGTGTCAATCCACCAGTCAGAGTCAGCCCCCACAGCTGTGACCTGAGCGATCATAGCAATAATGTTAGAAACCATAAAAACCTTACTAGGCTCACCTTGCTCTGATTGTTTGGGCTTGGATTTGCATTCACTCTTGTAGTGGCCCTTCTTGCCATAGTTGAAGCATGTCACGTGGGACTTGGAATTCTGTTGCTTGAACGAAGAACCCTTCACTTTCAGATTAGTTGAGTCCTTCTTTTTGTGATAAAAAGTTGCCTGCTTCCCCTTGAGCTCTCTTGTCTGCACCAAATTGGCCTTAGCCAGTTGTTTGGACAGATAGTCCATCTTCTGTTGAGATCGCATCTCGTCTTCAACGTAGATCTCTTGTATGAGATCTTCCAAGCTAATGTCCAGCTTCGTCCTATGCATTCTTGCATAAAAATTGCTCCATCCAGCAGAAAGTTTCGAGACGATCCCTCCAACGACAAACTTGTCGACGAGGGGCATTATCTCGTCATCCAGCTTCTGGCGTAAGTTCAAGAATTCCTTTACCTGAGGCAGCATCGCCTTCTCGTCTTCGAAGAGCCACTTGTGGTACTTCTCGACGATGAAGATTTTGGACCTGTTCTCGTCGTCTTCATAAAGCTTTTCTAAAGACTCCCAGATATCTTTGGCCTTCACCTTCTTGGAATATGTCTTTGCCAGAGAATCTTCCATAGAATTGAGAATCAGCAGTTTGCAGATGTTGTTTTCTCTCTTCCATTTACTCTGCTTGACATGTACAGCAGCAATATTGTCTGCAGTACCACCTTCTGGAATCGTTGGTTCATCATCAATCAATACATGGTCGACGTCCACGAGTTGAAGATTAAGGGTGATCTTTCTCTTCCAGATTTGAAAGTGTTCTCCGTCGAAATTCTCCAACTTATTAAAGCTGGTATCGATATGAGAGGCACGAGAGTTTTTCATCTTCTGATCTAGCTTTGAGATTGTTAGTCCCTGGGTGTAATATCAGAAGAAAACTCTTGTGAAATGATTGCAGCACTTCAAGGAAGGTGCAAATAGAAATCCTAGGAGGATTCTGTGAATGAAAAATCTAATAAGATTTTCATAAAAGCAACGAATGAAAAATCTAAAAAGATTTTCGTAATAGGAGAAAGCATGCTAGTGTGTTTAGAACACCGGAGCTCAAAGCTAGATCCGCCCACACGATCAGCTTCCAGGAACGAGCAAGTTAAAAGAACTCTAGAACGCTTTGCCAATCTGCTCACGGATGAACTCCTCGGAAGGAAAGATGTGAACTCACAAGTGGTGCAAACGTAGATCTCTCTCTTCTCTCTGTAGAAAATTTTGTAAATAATTCTCACTCCTGAGAGAGAAGAGAGACTCTATATATAAGGCCTCTCTGTAAATGCCCAGATCCAGAACGTGTGCGACGTTTGAATGTCAGATCCAAAATTATAGGATCGGTTATCGCACGTTACGAAGTGGTTCAGCCACGTCCTGTAAGAAATAGCGCCACTCTGTACGAGCACCATATTGTGCTACTGTGCACATGTGTGCGCACCTCCAGCGCCCAGCGCTCATGTACGACTGGCAACTGCACAAGATGTGCACAGTGCGCACCTGTGCCAATCACACCCGTGCGCACTTGCACAACATGCACGCACCTACTCCAATCGTACCTACGCGCACTTGCACAACATGCGTGCACCGCTCGCCAACCACTCGCCAACTGGCATGCGAACTGGCGTGCGAATGGCTGCACAAGAGGCTCGTGCAACGAGCGCAACTTAAGCGCATTATGCACCTAGCGACGATACTGATGTGCTAAGTGCAAAGTGCACCAACAAAATACCACATTATGCCTTATGAGCCCGAGCCCGAGTCCGAGTCCGAGTCTGAGTCGCTAAGCCCCGGGCTTAGCCCATATGGAATTGAATTGAGCTTGGCCAAAAATCATGAATGCTTTTATTAGGTGTCTTATCCTTACCTCCATGTAAAATAACCCACATGGTCCCCTCCTTAGGGTCACCACCCCATGTGCATCTCTCTACTCCTCAAGAGGAGTTATATTGAGATACCCATGAGTTTTTCTAGCCAATGTGGGACTAAACTTACATGGCTTGTTGATATCAAGCTCTCTACAAGTCAAGAAAAAACTCCAACATCAATTATTGATGATTGAAGGGACTTTTCAGCAAATAAAAAGACTTAGGACAGTTAGTTGAAAGCATGATAGATTTATGAAAGTTTTATGCAAAAGACTTGTTTTAAATAAGGTTTTTATATAAATCCTTTAAATCTTATATATTAGAGTCAGGTACTTCAAATATGAATACTTGGAAAAAGTCTCCCAAATCCTAGTCATTGTGTGTTAGAAGTTTCTCAAGTTAACTTAAAGCAAATAATAAGATAATATTCTATCAAATTCAACACAATTATTTTATTTGACCATTTTACTCTCATCTTTCCTTTCCTCTCTTTGTTGTCGCAAGCAATGGATTACTCTTGAACTTTTGATAACATGTTCATGGATCTTATTGAGCTTATTGTAGGTAATGGTTTCATGTGGTTCTTCTTGCTCGAGATTATGTTAGGCATTTAACAAGTTCATGGGTAGCTATAATATATATATATATATATATATATATATATATATATATATATATATATATATATATATATATATATATTAGGATGACATGAATAGAAAACAAAAGTAGTGCTCAGATTTGAAACAATTTATCATCAATTCTATGTGTGTGTGTGTGTGCGTTCAACTCTCAATGGTACCGGCACTAGGGTTTCCACTTGATCGAGGAGATCCTGGGGCTGGTTCGACAGGGGCGTCTGGGCTATATCCGAGGAGGGTGCTCGGCTGGGAAGGTGACTCGGTATCATCTGGCTCTCTCGTAGTAAAGGTGGTGGCATGTGGAAGGAGAACAGGGGGGATAGTTGATACGGAGGATGTTGTGGCTCCACGGGAAGAAGTAGGCGGTTGATCGATAATAGTCCAGTGAAGGAGAAGTCGGGCGGCCCCACCGCGGAAAAGGGCAGAGAGGGGAGATACTCAATGGTATGGGGGGAGAGAACTACGACCCAAAACCGCGCAAGAACCATATCCTCCATCGAAGCCATGGGATAGACGGTAGGAGTCTAGTGGTCATACTGCAGCACGAGGGATAGAGGGGGGCCTGCACAAAGGAAAGGAGATGCAAAGAGCGGGCGAGGGATGTATCCCTCCCAGTCAGGTTCACCGCCAAGGGAATATGGCTGCAGGGGCTTGGTCGAAGCCGGTGTCATGGGCGAAGGTGTGTAGACCAGCGACGATCCAGGAAGAAGTTGATCTGCAATATATTGAGTCGTGTGTGACCAATGGGTTGAAGGTGGTTGAGATAACTACTGACGATCTGCATGAGACTATGGAGTACTAGAAGAACACCCTAGTATTACACGTGATGGAAAACCGACCATTCTACGGGCAGCTACGGGCGTTTAGATACCGGGCATGGCATCCTAAAGGTGCAATGGAAGTATTTTTCCCGTAAGAATGGATTTTATTTCATCAAGTTCCCCCTTGAGGAAGAGCTTGAGTGGGTGCTAGAAAGCGGCCTATGGACGTATGATGGCAGGTTGGTGGTACTCAAGCGTTTGCAACCAGATTTTGTCATGTCTCAGTCCTAAAATACGCAGGACCGAGCTACATGGCATTGGCCAACTACATATATTCAACTAGACTCTAATCTGACTAGAATACGTATAAGCTGTTCGACATGGTGTAACTATCACTATATCAACTCTATATCTCAATTCAAGTAACAGAAACATAAGAAAAAAATATGAATACTAGTCTGCAGCCCAATAATCATACTCGCCTGAGCAGACTTAGAAAGATAATATGAGTCTATAAATACTAGGCTACTAAGCAGATACAAAATAACAGTAAATGAAACGTATAACTATGAAGATTGAATACCTATAATGAAATGAACCCATATCAACAATCCAGTAAGGCGCTCAACAAAACATACTCAGCCAACCTGGAAAGAAACCAAGTCCTCTGCGGGACGCAACAAGGTACATAATATGCAAGCCAGGTGTAAACAGTGCTAGAAATGTGAGTATGTAAACTACATCGAGACAGGGTGAACTAGACAACAACCATTCTATGTGAGATGCTACTTTTGAGGACAATGTTCGATACATGGGCTTTCCAAATATAAAATTTGTAGCTCCGATATAGAGACTCAACGGGATGCACGATCCATAGCTCCGATATAGAGACTCAACGGGATGCAGGATCGTAACTATGATATAGAGACTCAACAGTGTATATGAAATAGTGTGTGCATATTAGCCCAAGCATCTAGTAGCTATCCACCCCTTCCATGAAACCGTACGAGTCGAATCCATGACTCGCGTGATCTGATCCTCTAACAGTAACAGTCGGCCATACATAGTAAAGTAATATAACCTAATTAGGGTCATGAATCAATACAGGTCCTGAACTTCTGGACAACTCTGGATTACAGGAAGTCTAGAAACATGAAAGTGTATAATAGTGTCCTATGGTACGGGTGTATCCAGGATGGTACAACCACGGTATCGAGAGCAGTCTCTAATGACCGATAATAGATGTTACAATGCATGCCTACACTCGAATCTGCCTCGGACGCAAAGTATCGGTCGACGGTCCTACGTACGTCGGTACGAAATACCGCAAATAGAACAGAGTATTTAATAAAAATTAATATGGAAACTGAAATACAATATGGCAAGGTACACTTGCCTAGAATTGTCCAAACTGTGCTGAGACTGCAGTACCAAGGTCTATCCTACTATCCATGAGCCAATGAACCATACTCCTTGCAATTACCTATCAACCCAAATCACAAACAAACATATATCACACACTACAGTACACGTATGACTAATAACTCCCACTTAGGGAGCTTGGGTCGTTCTAGTCGCATATTACCTTATGTTATGTAAAACACTTGTAATTATATCGCCTAGAACTAGGTCACACTAGTCTCTATAATCATTAATGCTAATAATATAAGTGGTAGATTCAAAATATCAAGTTTGTACCTCGTTATTTGTACTACAAAATCTACGACACGTAAATCGAGACAAGATGATCAACTGTAAGATCAACAATCTTATCTTGGCGGTCCACATGGTCACCTAGTCAATTTTAGCGATATGAGATCACTGGAATCGACAGATCTTAGTTTCGACGTACGGATTCTGAATACTAAAATGAATAGAAATTAATTATAATTAAGGGTGATACATAAGGAAAAGTCTACAGACATCGTCGGATGATGAAACAAAAATCACCAACGTGTCCAGAATGGTTAAATTAGCTAGGATAGCCTATCCATAAGTCCAATTTGAATACAGGAGCCAAACGGTAATTTTGGATCAAAACGATATCCACCATTAGACCCACTTTGCATAGAAAAATGTGCCAGGATATAAGTCTACTAAACCTAGCAATTTATATATCTACGAGTCTAGAATGACGATACGAATCCAACGGTATATCCGGAATAGGATTTCGATGATCCGATCTCAAAATGACCCGTTGACCCGGACTTTGGGGCCCGGTTTCACGGAAATGCATGTCGGAGCCAAAGTTCTCTAAATTTAACAAAATATATGTCAATGAGTGTAGAATGACGATACGAACCAATGGAATATCTAGAATTAGATTCCGATGAGCCGATCTCAAAATGACCCGTTGACTCGGACAGACGGACCCAATTTTGTATGGAAAAGCGTGTCGGGACCACGTTGCTCCAAACTCAGCAAACTATATATGAATTTATTCCTGAACGACACCAAGAGTCCATTGGTGGCATCGAAATTGGAATCCGGACTCCCGGGTCCAAAATTAGAATTTTACAAGTTAAAAATTACGGTTTTGAGAGACCAACTTTGACATCGATTTCAACCAACCAAACGACATCCTATGAAGCTAAAATTTTTATAGCACGGAGTTGGTTATACCTACTATGCACAGGAACTAGTGGCACATCAAATGGAGCTGCTATGATATAGAAACAAACCCACAAAGTTGGCTCCACAAAACTGTCAAAAATAAACACAATTATTTGCCCAACTTTGCGACCAGTATTGTCATAGTAAACTGGGGGTGAGTATTCGGTTTATTCAGTTCCAACCGAACCGAATAACCGAAAACCGAATTGGACCGAAACCGAATAAGCAAAACCGAAACCGAACCGAATTGGTCAATAACCGAACCGAACCGATTTAAATCGGTTCGGTTTTCGATTTATTCGGTTTTTGGGTTTATTTGTGTTTTTTCGTTAATATATATAATAACTAAATGTACCTAGATATATTTATTACATACCTATAGTATATACCTATATATATATATATATATATATATATATATATATATATATATATATATATAATATATATATATATATATATATATATATATTTTAATATATATATATATATATATATATATATATATATATATATATACCTATAATTTATATATATATATATATATATATATATATATATATATATATAAAAATATATATTAAAAAATATATGTATAAAAACTAATTTTCTTATTCGGTTTTCGATTTTGGACCGAAATCGAAATCCAAAACCGAAACTGAATAAGAAAATATAGTATTTTCAAAACCAAAACCGAAGCGATTTTTTTAAACCGAACCGAATCTCTTATTCGGTTCGGTTCGGTTCGATTTTCGGTCCAAAAGCGAATAATGCTCACCCCTATAGTAAACGACCAAATTAACGGCTAAAAATTTAGGTGGAGTTAGAGTTATATACCGTGATTGCAACAGTAAAAAGAGATCGACGATCCAACGGTCAGATTTATCGAAAATTGTGCACAAAGTTGTTGTCCCTAGGCATGAATACTGACTTTTCAAAACGCGCGTCACGTCGGGATTTCGACGAAAAAGTTAAAATCGTCTCACTGTTTGCACGACGAGCCAGCCACTAGCCTGGGGGTAGCGCATGGGTGGTCGCAGGTTGGCAGTGGAGGGTGTTGCGGTGGCACGATGGTCGGAGCTATGGCCGCACATGGGCAGCGCCATAGCGCTGCTGCGACTGCTTGCTTCCATGATGCCAGTGCTGTTGCACTGGCCTGGCACGCGCGCATGTGGTGGCTGTACCGGCGTGGGTGATGTACAGTAACGCACGGCGACGATGGTGAGGGAGCTGTATGAGTGTAGCAGCAGCGGTCACGACGGTCGAAACGCTGCTGCAGCTCTGTTGTTTCTCTAGCACGTGCATGCTGCCTGGTCGTATGCGGCCGCATGGTGGCGTGCCGGGGACCGAGAAACGGCGGCCATGGTGGTGCATGGGTAGTAGGCGACGGCAACGGCGACAGCGACGCCGCCGGGGAGGAGTTGTACATAGAGAAAGGTAGGGCAATAGCAACAGCAACAAAAGGTGAAGAAAGAAGAAGAAAAAAAATAAGGAAGAAGGTGAAGAAGGAGGAAGACCTTCCGGCTAGGGTTTTGAGAACATGGTGATATATATGGGAGAGTGAGAGGGTAAGCACATATGCACATTCGCGTGCCATGCTCTACTGCACGCTCAAAAGTGAGGTTGTAGGAGAGTGTACATTGTGTAATAGAAGGTTTAGGGGTTTGGGTTTTTAATAGGAAGTAAGGGCTGTTGGGTTGTTTACTTGGCTGAACTTGGGCCTGGTAGCAAAAATACTTCCCATATATGCATGGGCTTGGTCTTAGGGGACTAGGAAACGTAGCATGTGTATAAACTTAGTTCCCTAATCAAGGGTTCAGACTTACAACAACACACGTAGCTTGAAAATATTAGATAAGGGTCTTAGGTCCACTAAAAGACGTATATAAAGGCCTTAAAAAATTAAAGATTAATCTAACAATTATCGCAGATATGCTATGCACCATTTGAAATTATGGAAATGTCAATAATGGTATAATACAATAAGGAAATAGGAATATGGTATTATTATTAAATTAGGATCATTGACCATTAAATATGGACGTTTTGACTCAATAGATATTATCCTGCTAAAAGCATTCCCAGCTGAGAGGAGATGAATTAATATAATTAGAATGGGAGTTTTAATGGGTGAGAGGCCCAAATTATAAACCATACACACAGAGACTGGTTTAAATTAATTTAGAAGAATTTTTATAACATAAAGTTATAAATAAAAAATTAAATCAATTATGGTCATTGATGAAATAACAGCATGCAGGAGCTCAATTGGATGGCACGCAAGTGGCATGTGCATAGTAGACTCAAAATAGGTAAAAATTATATATTGGATCGATTAGGTTTGATCGATGTCGAGACCCGAAAATAAATTGGAAGTTAGGTCAAATTTTTCGGTAGATGGTCAAATTGCCTAAATTGACCATAAAGTTGCACGATGTAAATAGAATGCAAGGAAATGAGTTTGAGTGGGACATGATATTCCGAAATGAAGATAATCTTGTCTACTACAAAACTCATAAAGAAAGTTCCGAGAGATTGACATTCCTGACGCTCCAAAAATCAAAGTCACAAAAAGGTACATTTAATAATCAAAACTAATTATATTAAAATCATTTATGCAAAATAATTCATTTTAAAAAAATTAAAAGAGCTTCAAATTCAGGGGGATCACAGATTCTAATTTTAAAAAGGATCAATTAACAATGGTACCAATCTGGATTCAATTTTTATGGTTATCCCCGCAGTTGTGGAGTATCCCCTCTATTATGAAAATGGCGAGTATGATAAGGGTCACCATTCGTATTGAATACCCTACAGCCCGGAGACAATGGCTTTCATATGCAAGGATCTTTGTCGAAATCTCTGTGAATGGTCCGCTGCCGAGATCGATCGATATAGTCCTCCCAACTGGCAAATGGTTGAAGCAGGATGTCGAATATGAGTGGGTACCACCGTCTTATGAGCTCTACAAATGTTTTGGGCACACGAAAGATCTTTGTCAGGAACCGCTAGGGCGTGTGGATTCCACGCCTACTAAGAAGAACTGAAAAGGAGTAATCAAAGGGGTGTAACAGGCACAAGACGGAAAGATGAAAATATGGGCATGATAGTAGAGGACGCAATGGAGGAAGTTTGGCAGGACCAGGAGGGGCTTCATATTTCTGTGTTAGAAAAAAGGTAGGGACTTGATGTGTCTGCAGAGGCGATACTCAATCCCGATCAGGCCATCATAGTATTTGGTGATCAAAGCAATGAAGTAGGAAGAGATTTTGGCAAGAAGGATCATCAGCACCAGTCGGATGTGGGAGACAACAGAGAAGCGGATCGGCTGGTCCATGCTGCCAAGAGGCCTTCCACAGCTAGCGGATGTAGAGATGCTTCACTTCATGATGTGGTAAGTCGAAGCATCAGAGAGGAGCTTCCATCCGTTAATAATGCTCTCAATTTAGGCAATCCTAAATGGGATCAGTTGCCACGGGAAAGGTCAGCAAAAGCTAGCTCAGGCGAGGACCATGAGAAGATGATCATGTACAGAGAGGCTATTCCAAATTGTCCAAGGAAGATTTTGTGGCTTAAGAAGGACGCCTTATCTCGATAGTTAACGTCGATCATATTATGGAATGTTCAAGGAGCAAACTCCATTAGGAGATGGCATGAGATACAGAATGTGATACGAAAGCATAAGAGTTCAATTGCTTTAATTTTGGAAAGAAAATTAAAGGTGATGTCCAAGATTACCAGGAGAACTCCACACCAATAGGCTTCTACACATAACTTGGAGCTGTGTGGAGTAGCACGTATCTGGATAATGTGGGATACACGTGTTTGGGCAAGTCAGGTATGTTTCATGTTCGAACAATTGATAGTGGTAGAATGTACTAACAAAGGGGGACTAAAAGTAGCAGTAGGGGCTGTATATGGGCATAATGATCAACGGAGAAGATACCAATTATGGAAAGATATCATCTAGATTATCACAGAGTTGGACGAGCAACGGCCATTACTATTATGTGGAGACTTTAATGCGATGCTTGTCGAGGACAAAAAGTAGGGAGGAAGAAAAGTCCCTACAGAAGTTTTGGCCGATTTCCAGAATTGTCTGTTGAGTTATGGTCTTCATTGCTTATCCAGGACGGGTCACATTTGGTCTTGGAGTAACAGCTCACATACCAACCGGGTTGTGTGCCAACTCGATAGGGTACTATATAATGCTGTTTGGCTGGGGCTTTTCCCAATTTGTAGTGCGGAGGGGCTCCCCAGTGGTGTAAAGCCCCAGTCCCAACATACGTAGGACCAAGAATACGAATACATGCCAGCAGCACTTCACTAATGGGCCAAGCTACACAATAAGCCCATTAGCGAAATACTTAACTTGTAAATCATGATAACATCCATAAATACAACACCGTCCACAGGTATAAACATTTAATCACATCCACAGAGTCCATAAAGAGATAAAGAATAAAAAAGGAAATGTCTCAAATATCCAGCAATAAAAGTAATGAAGTCTGTGCGGATAAAACATCCTGAAACCAAAGAGATAGAAATAAAGTACAAATCAACTACAAGTCTGATGAAAAGAAAAGGAAATAATGTAGCAAGACTAAATATGAAGATAACATAATCACGAAAAATCCTCTGGCACTATCTCGTCCTTCCGTGCCGGTATGCCTCCGGTCTCAGCTCCCGAACCGTAAACCTCCGGGTAATCTTCAGCTTCGTCTAAGCCTGAGAAATAGCCAGGTCCTCAGAGGACTAGCAAGGTGCATAATATACATTCCAATGTACAGAAATGAAAATATGAACTAAGGCAATCTACCGTATATGTCTATGTGTTAGACAAGTGAGATACTTTTCTAGAATACCAGACCCCTTCCACTAAGGCTCACTAGCACCTCAGTAGGGTATTATCTCCAGTACCTGTGTCATGGCACCGAGGGCAATCAATTCTCGACAGTAATAATCCTTTACTCTGCTACAGAGATAAAGGTCACTAAACAATGGGCCACACGACAATATGTCTGATATTGTAGTCAAGTTCTCCCTATTTCCTATGTCTAGAATCTAGCAATGTCAAGTCTGTACAGTCATCTCAAAAGTAATAGCAATATTGATAAATAAATCTAGAATGCTAACACGAGGTCAATACCACGAATAGTCATGCAAACCTCGCATCACGAATGTGTCGGTGTCCTGTGGTCAATCGTGTCAATAGACACGTCAGTATGTACGTAATGCCTAATGTCAATACTCGATGTCATTATCATAACATCGGTACCCGTCTATAAACGGACACTAAGTATCAACGTCCTACGTTATGCAATGCTAATAAAAAAGAACAACAAAACAGAAAAGAATAATCTGTAACGAAGGTAAGACACGCTTGCCTGTAACTGCTGTCTGCGGGTAGGCCTGACCAACTCCGGTGTCCTTGTCGATCCTCCCAAGCTCACCTATAATAATACACTATATTTAATATTATATATCAATACACCATGTATAAATTATATGAGTAACTATGCCTCCAAGTTGCCATAACGTTGTTACGATACTCATCTATTCTATAGGTACATATAGGTACCAAATCCTCTCGTAAATACTTTACAATTATAACAAAATAGCATATTCAAATTCTAGAAATTATCTATAAATACTTATATATTGCAATAATTATATTTTCAATAGGAAAACCCTTTCACAAGAGTTCCTATGTCAATGCTACATATGACTTCCTCAATTTGACCCATTAATTTAGTCCTGAAACAATAATAAAATAAAATTAATAAATTATGTAAAAATTCCAAAAATTAGTTAAAATAGTATTTATAATGTTAAACCTTGCACAACATAAAGTTTAATATGAATTCATGGAGGTTTGACACTTTTGGACACAAGAAAAACAGAATTTTTGGAGTTCGATGATACGGAAAATGTCATGAATTTTTTAAAATAGTAAACAGATGCGAAACCTAACTTTCAAATATGCATCGGAAAGGTATCAACGTCTAAATTCTGAATAAAAATATAAAAAGGTTAGAAACTGAACTTAGATAGGTAAAAAGTGGCCCGCAACAGAATTCATTAATTTTGGATACCCTGTCGTAGAATCGACGCCACGGGCAAACCGCTTGGAACTAGGGGATCCGACGATAAGAGGTTGGAGTAGACACAAAAGATAACTCTCATATTTGGTTTGAAGTAAAACAGATGAGAAAAAGTAGGTGAAACATTGTCTACAATTTGACTAACCTGCTAGGACGTTTTAGATTTCGATTCGACGAAGTTTTAGCCCAAGTAGTGCGTCGTGCACCTCTCTAACGGCCACAAGATCGCTCCTACAGTTGCTAGGGTGGAAGAGGATGTTGAAGGGATCGCAAGAGTGGTGGTGGTTGAAACAAAAATCGAAAAGAAATCATATTTTGTGAAGAAAGGGGGGTCGGCTAGGGTTTCGAGTTTAGAGTGGTGGCCGCTAGGTTTGGGAGGATTTCTGGAGTAGTGGGCGGTTATGAGAGAGGGAGTGGTTAGGGTTTGATAGGTATATATATATTTAGTGCATGGGCTTTGGTTTGATCTAATTTGGATAGGATTTGGTTCTCCAAATTATATTATTAGTAATAGGTTTCCTAATTTGGATAGTAGTTTGACCAAGTCAAAGATATAAGGGAATATTGTATATGGCTAAAATTTAATCCTTAAAATTCCCTTAAATATATGTATACTTGGTTTTAGTACTCCTAGTTAGGCTCTAAGTAGTAGGGTTGACTAGGTTAGGGTCCAAGTAGCATTACTAGTCAAATTGGACCCGAAAATCAATTTCATGAGTCTCATGTGCCATTTGCAAATAAGTAGCACATGAGAACTCGATTGGATGGTACTCCCTAGGCATGTGCATTGTAGATGCAAAATGGATTAAAACCATATATTGGATCATACAGTTTCGATCTATATCAAGTACCAAAATCAAATTGGAAGTTGGGTTAAAAATTACGTCAATGGCTCAAGTTGGCCTAAGTTGGCCTGAAGTTGTGCGAAATCAAAGGAATGTTAAAAAGTAAAATTGGATGGGACATGATATATCAAACTGAAGGTGGACGAGTCTAGAATTCAAATATGGAACTGGAATTTAGAAAACAATATTTGTTGTGCTTCAAAAATCAAAGCTACAATAAACTACTAACTTAGTCATTATTGACTTTAATAAATTAAAATATCCATATAAAATGATTAAAATAATTAAAAATAAAATCCAAAAATCAGGGGGCTTACAACCTACCCACCTTAGAAAATTTTGTCCTCAAAATTAAAATTAACATAATTATATAGAAAAATCTTATCATATGAATAATTACGCTAAGACTTACCGACATCTACGAATAAGTTGGGATAACGCTCACGCATAGATCCCAAGTTGATTCTTCCGGAGAATGGTGCCTCCATGCAACTCGAACCAGTCTAATCATCTGCCCTCTATGCGTCTTCTCACTCATATCAAAGATACCTAACAGCTGCTCCTCGTATGATAAACTGGGTCCCATCGTGATCTCAAAGTGATCTACCACATGACTAGGATCAGTCACATACCTCCTCAACTGTGAGACATGGAACATATCATGCACTCCCTCTAGTGATTGGGGTAATGAACGACGATATGCTACCTCTTCTACACGCTCAATAATATCAAACGGTCCAATATACCTTAGACTCAGCTTTCCTCTATTCCTGAATCTATTGGTGCCCCGCGTTGGTAAAATTCTTCGAAATACATGCTCTTCCTCGTTGAATTCCGGTGGTCGACAATGCGTATCGGCCCAATGCTTCTGTCGGTCCTGAGCTGCCTGAAGATGACTCTGAATCTGCTTCACTTTCTCGACTGTCTGCATCACAAGCTCTGGTCCAAGTATCTGTCGCTCTCCAAGTCGCTCCAATATATTGGTGATCTATACTTCCTCCCATACAGTGCTTCATATAGTGCCATTTGTATACTAGCTTGGTAACTGTTGTTGCAGAAGAATTCCACCAAGTGCAAGTGGTCTTCCCAAGAACCTCCAAAGTCCAACATACACGCCCTCAACATATCTTCTAGGGTCTGAATAGTGCGCTCCGAATGACCATCCGTTTGTGGATGATAAGAAGTGCTGAACTTGAGTCTCGTACCCAAGCTCTCCTGCATACTCCTCCAGAAATGTGAGGTGAATCTAGAATCCATGTCCGAGAATATACTAACCGGTATCCCGTAAAGTTTCACAATTTGCCTCATGTACAAGTCAGCTAACATCTCGGTGGACTGACCCACTTTGAACGGTAAAAAATGTGCCGATTTCGTGAGTCTATCCATAATCACTCAAACTGCGTCCTTCCTACTAGGACTCCTCATAAATTCGGCAACGAAATCCATGGCAATATGCTTCCACTTTCACTCAGGGATGGGAAGCGGTTGCAACGTACCTGTGGTCCTCTGATGTTCTGTCTTCACCTGCTAACAGACCAAGCACTTTGTTATGAAGCATGCAATCTCCCTTTTCATACCATGCCACCAATTTTGCTGCTTCAAATCTCGATACATCTTAGTACTCCTGAGATAAATAGAATAAATAAAGTTTGTGCTTCATCCCTCAACTCTTGCCTCAACTCTCCATTCGGAACATATAGGCTATGACCTTTCCGTGTTGCATAAATACACACTCAAGTCCACTACATGACGCACCACTATTTACAACGAATCCTCCCGATCCAGAAGGAAGCGTCAAAATAGGTACTGAGGTCAACATCTTCTTTAGTTCCTCAAAAGCCTTCTAACATTCTCATGCTGACTGGAACTCCTGATCCTTACGGGTCAATTATGTCATCGGCTCTGTAATCCGTAAGAAATTCTCTACGAACGTGCGGTAATACCCGACAAGTTTGAGAAAACTTCTAACCTCCGCAACAGATGTCGGTATCGGCCAAGACTCCACGGTTGCTATCTTTTTCGGATCAACTGAAAGTCCTTCTTCCGAGATAATGTGTCCCAGAAAAGAAACTTTATCAAGGCAAAATTTGTACTTACTAAGCTTGGCATACCGCTTCTTCTTCCTCAATACTCCCAATACAACTCATTCTATCGAGGATATAGTATTATAACCTATTCAATGATACTCGTCAGTTCACTCCTAGCAATTTCTCCTAATAGGCTCTATGCATCCGATATCCAGACATTCATACTCGACTCATAATCTCACTAGGATCCATCTCTAAGAAACTTAACCGTTTCTAGCTATCCAACATCACAATCATACCAATATCTAGCTTAATTATATTATATAATATAACTATAAGGTTTTAACTATTTTAGTTATTTAATAAATAGAAGGTAACGGAAGCCTAAGGCTGGGTCAAACAAACCTATATACCAATTTCAAACAATCGTATAGTCAAGCAAAGTAGGAGGGTTTATCGAACTATTTCCAAGAACGATGTGAGGCCAAACAAGATGTATAAGACGTAGTCAAGGTAAGATTCGAGAACCATATATCTTCGTGATTATGTCACGTGAAGTTACTGCCACGTCAGTGTGCATCTGGCTGTAAATAACTTTCTTGTTCCATAATACGACGGATGGCTGCAATGCACATCTACTATGCCAAGCAATGCAAGTTCTTGAGCTTATCTTGGCCAAATCCATAAAAGATTTTTGAATTGACTTTTTATGAAAATACAGGATAAGAGATCAACATGCATAGGTTATAGGTCAAGTAGAATTCGAGAAACATATGTAGCCATGATACCGTTATTTGAAGTCCTGCCTCGCCAGTATTTATCTGGCTGCAAAATTTTGATTCCGTAATACAAGGTTAAATATAATTTCTCAATCTTTTCCTTGGACCAATCCATAAGGCAGTTTCCAACAAAGTAGCGAAAATGAACGAGAAGATTTACTCAAGAAGTCAATAGGGAAGGGTTTAGTCAAATCTCGAGTAAGGAAGAACACAAAAGCAATCATATTAAGAAATAAGATAACATGAAAGCAATCATGCTGAAGAGTCTGAGAAAAGTCTATAATTATGTTTGTGGATGTATCCTCAAGTCCTATTCCTTAATTGGTTGCAGGCTCGTAGTAGTACGACCATCCTAGGTATCACTACGACTTCGTAAAATTTACGAAGACTCTACCTGCACCTATGACTTCTAGTGTATATGCCTCTGCTTTCCTGATGTGATAGTAAGGGAAGATACACCAGTTATGAAGATTTGTCTTGCTAGCATGAATAAATAAGGATTACGGTAGAACATAATCAAACTGGATGCAAATCAAGAAGTCAAGTGAGAGTTCGAAACGAAGTCAAGAAAGGTATCAAGCGTGTGGATGTGATCCTATGGGTCTTTCCTATTCTATTTGCAGGCTCACATCGGTACAGTAACGTAACCGAAGTGATTAACGTAGACCTGCATGGGCTACCACAAAAACATGTAACGCCCCAGTCCTAAAATACGTAGGACCAGGAATACGAATACATGCCAGCAGCACTTCACTAATGGGCCAAGCTACACAACAAGCCCATTAGTAAAATACTTAAGCTGTAAATCATAATAACATCCAGAAATACAATACCGTCTACAGGTATATAAATCTAATCACGTCCACAGAGTCCACAAAGAGATGAAGAATAAATAAGGAAATGTCTCAAATATCCAGCAATAAAAGTAATGAATTCTGTGCGGATAAAACATCCCAAAACCACAGAGATAGAAACAAAGTACAAATCAACTACAAGTCTAATGAAAAGAAAAGAAAATAATGTAGCAAGACTAAATATGAAAATAACATGATCACGAAAAATCCTCTGGCACTATCTCGTCCTCCCGTGCCGGTACGCCTCCGGTCTCAGCTCCTGAACCATAAACCTCCAGGTAGTCTTCAGCTTCGTCTAAGCCTGAGAAATAGCCAGGTCCTCAGAGGACTAGAAAGGTGCATAATATACATGCTAATGTACAGAAATAGAAATATGAACTAAGGTAATCTACCGTATCCGTCTATGTGCTATGCAAGTGAGATACTTTTTTAGAATACCAGACCCCTTCCACTAAGGCTCACTAGCACCTCAGCAGGGTATTATCCCCAGTACCTGTGTCGTGGCACCAAGGGCAATTAATTCTCGACAGTAATAATCCTTTACTCTGCTACAGAGATAAAGGTCACTAAAACAACGGGCCACACGACAATAGGTCTGATATTGTAGTCAAATTCTCCCTAATCCCCATGTCTAGAATCTAGCAATGTCAAGTATGTACAGTCATCTCGAAAGTAATAGCAATACTGATAAAGAAATCTAGAATGCTAATACGAGATCAATACCATGAATAGTCATGTAAATCTCGTATCACGAATGTGTCGGTGTCCTATAGTCAATCGTGTCAATGGACACGTAAGTATGTACGTAATGCCTAATGTCAATACTCGATATCATTATAATAACATCGGTACCCGTCTATAAACGGACACTAAGTATCAACGTCCTATGTTATGCAATGCTAATAAAAAAGAACAACAAAACAGAAAAAATAATCTGTAATGAAGGCAAGGCACGCTGCCTGTAACTGCTGTCTACGGGTAGGCCTGACCAACTCCGGTGTCCTTGTCGATCCTCCCAAGCTCACCTATAATAATATATTATATTTAATATTATATATCAATACACCATGTATAAATTATATGAGTAACTATGCCTCCAAGTTGCCATAACGTTGTTACGACACTCATCTATTCTATAGGTACATATAGGGACCAAATCCTCTCGTAAATACTTTATAATTATAACAAAATAGCATATTCAAATTCTGGAAATTATCTATAAATACTTATATATTACAATAATTATATTTTCAATAGGGAAACCCTTTCACAAGAGTTCCTATGTCAATGCTACATATGACTTCCTCAATTTAACCTATTAATTTAGTCCCGAAACAATGATAAAATAAAATTAATAAATTCTATAAAAATTCCAAAAATTAGTAAAAATAGTATTTATAATGGTAAACCTTGCACGACATAAAATTTAATATGAATTCATGGAGGTTTGAAACTTTTGGACACAAGGAAAACAAAATTTTTCAGAGTTTGGTGATACGAAAAATGTCATAAATTTTTAAAAATATTAAACATATGCAAAACCTAACTTTCAGATATAATTCAGAAAGGTATCGACATCTAGATTCTGAATAAAAATATATACAAGTTAAAAACTGACCTTAGATAGGTAAAAAGTAGCCTGCAATAGAATTCGTCAGTTCTAGATACCCTATCATAGAATCGACGCTACAGGAAAACCGCTTGGATCTAGGGGATTCGAAAATCAAGGGTTGGAGTAGACACACAAAGGTAACTCACAGATTTGGTTTGAAGTAAAACGGATGAGAAAAAGTGGGTGAAACATCGTCTACAATTCGACTAACCTGCTGTGACATTTTAGACTTCGATTCGACGAAGTTTTGGCCCAAGTAGCGCGTCGTGCACCTCTCTAACGGTCGCAAGGTTTCTCTCACAGTTGCTAGAGTGGAAGAGGATGTTGAAGGGGTCACAAGAGTGGTGGTGGTTGGCACAAAAATCGAGAAAAAAATCATATTTTGTGAAGAAAGGGGGGGTCGACTAGGGTTTCGGGTTTGGAGTGGTGGCCGCTAGGTTTGGGGGGATTTGTGAAGTAGTGGGCGGTTATGAGAGAGGAAAATGGTTAAGGTTTGATAGGTATATATATATTTAGTGCATGGGCTTTGATTTGATCTAATTTGGATAGGATTTGGTTCTCCAAATTATATTATTAGTAATAGGTTTCCTAATTTGGATAGTAGTTTGACCAAGTCAAAAATATAAGAGAATATTATATATAGCTACAATTTAATCCTTAAAATTTCCTTAAATATATGTATACTTGGTTTTGGTACTTTTAGTTAGCCTCTAACTAGTAGGGTTGACTAGGTTAGGGTCCAAGTAGTATTACTTGTCAAATTGGACCCGAAAATCAATTTAATTAGTCTCATGTGCCATTTGCAAATAAGTAGCACATAAGAACTCGATTGGATGGTACTCCCTAGTCATGTGCATTGTAGACTCAAAATGGATTAAAACTATATATTGGGTCATACAGTTTCGATCTATGTCAAGTCCTAAAAGCAAATTGGAAGTTGGCTTAAAAATTACATCAATAGCTCAAATTGGCCTAAGTTGGCCTGAAGTTGCGCGAAGTCAAAGGAATGTTAAAAAGCAAAATTGGATGGGACATGATACATCAAACTGAAGGTGGACGAGTTTAGAATTCAAATATGGAATTGGAATTGAGAAAACAATATTTGTTGTACTTCAAAAATCAAAGCTACAGTAAACTACTAATATAGTCATTATTGACTTTAATAAATTAAAATATCCATATAAAATGATTAAAAATAATAAAAAATAAAATCCAAAAATCAGGGGGCTTACAAGTGGCACGAGTGATAATACACCCATCTTGGTTCGTATGTAAGAGCCTTCAAGGAGCCGTAGGCGTCCCTTCCGATACTGTAATACCTGGCCAGAAATGGAGGGATATGAAGCGTTGGTTGCTCATGGTTTCCAACCAACCTACATAGTTAATGCCTAATTTAGTCTCGTTCAAAGACTCAAGCATGTGAAGAGAGAGATAAAGGCTTGGAATAAACACCGGTCGGTCCGGACACTCATAGCAGTGGAGAAAGATCTAAAAAGTATCCACGACGCACTACAAGCAGACTCGCTGAACTCTTACTTGGCAACCAGGGAAGGCATCCTTCAAAACGAGGTGAGGCAGCTCTGGTTCCTAGAGGTGGTGCAGCTTCAACAACATGCCAAATGTTAGTGTCTTAAAGACGATGATCGTTGCTCCAAATTCTTTCTTGCTACCATCCGAACGAGACAACACACAAATGCTATTGGGTCTCTCCTGGATTGTAGTAGATGTGTGCTCTCTGAAGACAAGGCATATTTCCATGTTTTATATAATCAATCTAAATACATGTCTGAGTTCCCGGAGATCATATGTAAACGCATTGTTTCAGACGAAGGTAATGCGGCACTAAAGAAAATAGTCACACTGGAGGAAATTGAGTTTATTGTTAAGAACACAAATCCAAATAAAGCTCCGGGCTAGATAGATTTATCTCGGCTTTCTATCAGAGACTTTGCGATCAACTAAAACATCATATACTGCATATTATAGATGATTTCTTCTACACAGGTAAACTTCTAAAAGTGCTCAACCATACTTTTCTGACATTGATCTCGAAGAAGGAAGGAGAGACAGCATCGGAGGATTTTTGCCCCATAGCCTGCTGCAATTTTTTATACAAAATTATTACTCATTTGATGTGTAAAAGAATGCAAACTATAATGCAAGGACTTATTTCTGCAAACCAGACGACATTCATAAAAGGTCGATCAATTTCAGAGAACTGACTACTTGCTCATGAATTGATCAGGAACTTTAACAAAGCAGGAGGGAGGAAGGGATACATCAAACTTGACCTACAAAAAGTATACGATATGGTGAATAGAGATTTTGTATGTACAATATTGCTTGGCATGGGCTTTGAAAGCTGGTGGGTAGACAGAATCCGGACCTGTATAACAACCCCGACATTTTCCATACTTATCAAAGGTCAACCGTATGGTTTCTTTAGCAGCAATCGGGGTCTCCGACAGGGAGATCCAATCTCCCTATCTATTTACCATGGTAATGGAGTATTACACTTGCATGATAGATTTAGCTGTACATCAGGGAAATATAGTACCGTTGTATAGACGGGTGAAGCCTTAGGTGTCTCACCTCATATACGTTGATGACTTGTTGATGTTCATAGAGCCTTTTGAAAGGGTTGTGGTGGCATTAAATAAGCTGCAGGAAGAATTTGGAAGTCTTTCCGGGTTATATTTGAATAATGAGAAAAGTTGTATTTATTTCTACAAAGATTGCCTTTGACAGGAACACTGGGCAACCTTGCTGGGTATTGACAGGGGCCTATTACCAGTCAGATATCTAGGTTTACTACTGTCTATCAACTATGTACGGGATACGTACTGTCAAGGGCTGATTCAGTATGTTCTGGACAGATTGGAGGGATGGCAATCACAAAAGCTATCTTTTGGGGGTCGACTAGAACTGGTTCAATCTGTCATTATGGCAATCACTGTATATTGCTTGCAGGCTTTATATGTCCCTATGATTACTATTCAGAAAATTGAAAAGCTATGTGCCAATTTTGTCTGGAGAGGTGGTATGCATTCTATTGCATGGGAGGATCTATGTCGTCCCAAGAAAGAATGTGACGTAGGGCTAAAGTCCATGCGGGTGCTCCTGGAAGTGGTTATGCTCAAACTAGCATGACAATTCCTGGGAGGGACATCCATGTGAGAACAATGGATACGAGGCAGGTACTTGAAGACCAATAATTTTTGGATACAAAAGGTGGATAATAACTTCTCAGGTACATTTTAAAAATATCTTATGATTACGGCCTAAACTAAAGGAGCTTATTTGTCGGGTAATACATAAAAGGCAGCCAACTAGTCTGTGGCTGGATCCTTGGCTTAACCATCAGAGTTTACTCAATCGATTGGGTTGGCTAGTGTATGAGATGATCGAAAGTACTGACGGACTACATGTTCTCATTCAGGGCAGAGAGTGGCAGGTTGGAGCTAGACATATGGGCCGGTGGTACATCGAGGAGATTACTAACTTTCAAATTGACATAGACGAGGCGAGTGATAAATGGGTGTGAGGGGGGGTCGAGCAATGGAGATTTCATCAGTAAGGTCGTTTATGAACAATTACGGCCGCAACATTTGACGGTTGCATCGACAGAAATTGTATGGACGAGGGAGCGGCTACCAAGATGCAGTTATGTGCTTACAAAGCTATCAGAGATCGTCTCCTTACATGGGATAGATTGGTGCAATTTGGGATACCGGTGCCAAGCCTATATTATGTTGTTGGAGCGGGATGGAGTCGCAGCACCATGTATTCTTTCAATGCCCATTTATAGGGCCTATTTGGCAAGCATGTAGGGATCAATTGGGCATCATCATGAGGGGGAGTGATTGTTTACATGATATTTTTGTGGAGATCACTGCACTCAAACATACAAGTCAACAAAGCTATCGAAAAGCCCAGATCAAACTTCTGGCAGCAGTATGGCATGCCTGGAGAGAAAGAAACAAGAGGATATTTGTGTTAGCACATTGATTTTGATAACATTAACTACATCTTCATGTTTTTAGTTTCTCTAAATTTTCAGCAAACAGATACACCGTCAAGCTTCCCAAAGGCTGCTACAAGATCAATAAAATGATAGCTACTCATTAAGCCGTACGAAAGACTTATGGATTGAATTAAAGCAAGACTGAAGAGAAGCAATTTGACTTTAAGCAAGATTGAAGAGAAGCCACAAGCATACTCAAAGCCTGCACTCAAAGATTCAAGGTCCTAGAGTCTGTATAAGGTCTAGGACAAGCTATGAAATGCTTAAGGTGGATGACAAACCAAAAGCCCTTACAAAATATCTTTTGAAAATCACTTGTCTTATGTCAACGGAATATCGACGGTATACCGATAGGTACTGATTGTATACCAATTTATTGCACAGAAAATGTTCCGTCAAGATAACCGAAATACCAACAAAAAATTGTATCATACCGACGGTACACCGATATCTAAGCACAGAATTAGTTCTGTGAAGATAATCAATATATCGACGGCATACCGATGTATACCGACGGTACACCGATATCTAAGCATAGAATTAGTTCTGTGAAGATAATCGATATACCAACGGCATACCGATGTATAGCGACGGTACACCGATATCAAAGCACAGAAATAGTTCTATAAAGATAATTGGTATACCAGCGGCATACCGATGTATACCGACGGTACTCCGATATCATAGCACAGAATTAGTTCTGTAAAGATAATCGGCATACCGTGTATACCGACGGTACACCGATATCAAATATAGAAAAGTTTCTATGAAGATAATCGGTATACCGACGGTACACCGATCGGTACCGTCGAAATTCTGTCTGCTTTCTTTTTGATGTTTGAATGGACAGATCTTAGTATTAAATGCTCCAACAGCTAGATTTATTACTGTTACTATTTAGAATGGTACATCGACGGGATTCCGATCTGTACCGACGAAATTTTGTTTGTTGTATGTGTGGAGCATTAAATGACTAGCTCTCTTGGTGTTCTATTTAAGGTGGTTGTGTCTTCACTTTAAGACCATCCACTTGAGGCTTAAATTTTCTCAACTACCAAGAGCCTCACCATTACTACTCTATCTAAAGCTTTAATTTGTCATCCAACCAAAAGTGCTAGAGTATTCAAGAGTTGTAACCTTCGATCTTCAAAGTGTTTTAGAAGATCAAAAGCCTTCTTTCTTTTTTATTGAAGTTAACGAGCCTTCGGAGGAAAACTCGTGTGTAAGAAGTTGATGAACTCTTCGGATCCAAACTCGTGTTGAAGTTGACAAGTTCTTCAGATCCAAACTCGTGTGTAACTAACTCAAATAGTAGATTAAAGCCGAAGAGAGTTTCAGGACTGGAGTGCCCCTTGGAAGGATACCAGGATATATCGAGTGTTTAAATCTCTCTCTCATTTATTATCCTTTAAATTGCTTTTAATTGTTGGTAGTTATTTTATTATCCTATTCACCCCCTCTAGGATTCTATAATTGGTATCAGTGTCTTGTCTCTTAATTTGGATTTATATCCTTAAGAGTGATCCATGGCCACTAACCCTAGTACCAACTCATTTTCTATTTTATTAGAAAGATTCTCCGGGGATTAACCAAAGGGTAGAATCCTAAAGCTACCGCCATTATTGAGGGGAACGATCTAACAACTATGAACCTTGAAACCCTTATGGGAAAGCTTATGACTCACGAGCTAGACATGAAAGACCAAGAGGAATCTTCTATTCAAGAAAAATAGAAGAAGAAGACGTAGAAAAAGGGAAATATATGGCTCTCAAGGCTACGAAGTCCTTTTCAAAAGATAGCTCCGACGATGATGAATCAGACGATGAAGAGATAGCTCTCACCGCCAAACACTTCTAAAAGTTCCTCAAGTTCAACAAAACAAACCGTACAAAATGGGACAACGATGAAGAACACCCTCTTGCTAGAACTGCAGAAGAACCGGGCACATCAAGAGAGACTGTCCCATGGCAAGAAAAGAATCAAACAAATACGAGAAGTCCAACAAAGGGAGCTCATCTTCTAGAAAATATGCCAACACCAGTATATGGTGTGAGAGTGATGCTAGCGACTTAGACAACGACAAAGAATACAAGCATAACGCAAATGTTTGCCTCATGGCAACTGAGGTACTCGATGACTTCTCCATGAATGCTCTTTCTTATAATGAATTAGAAAATGTCATTCTTGAATTACACGATGAACACAAGGTCATTAGAAATAAGTATAAGAAGTCTCTCAAAGAGATTGATGCTCACCAATAAGAAATAGAAAGACTTTCCAACATCATTCTTGATATAAAAGGAAAATCTCTTATTTCTGACACGGATGAGATAGAGTCTCTACGACTAAACTCCAAGAATCACAATTCGTCATCAAAAAAAAGGACGTCAAAATTCAATCCATCAAAGAAGGATATGAATTTGCTATGCACAAGACACGTGCTGCAAATCAAAGAGAATATGCCACATCTATCAAATACAATGACCTTCTTGCAAATAGCAAGAAACAAGTGGATAGAGATATAGTTCACACTAAGGCACAAAGGCATATCACTCTCAAGAACACTACACATAGGTCTTATCCTAACCAAATGCATACACGAAAAAGATCCTCTATAAAGAAAAATGCTTCTCATCATGCTTTCTACTATCACCACAAAAATAATTATATCAAAACTCCTCATCATACTAGAGTTCCACATACACATAACACTCACTCACTCCCCTCTAGACCTATAATACCTATGGTGTGCCACTATTGTGGTCTCCTTGGGCACACCTCTCATTATTGTCAAATGAGAAAATATATTGGCATGAAAATATTTAAATGGGTTCCTAAAACTAACAATCAAGGACCCAAATATTCTTGGGTGCCAAAGTCTTCATCTTCAACTTGTCTTGTAGGTGAATCCTCCTTCATATGCTAGAAGCAAATGGATTCTCGATAGCGGGTGCTCACGACACATGACAGGTGATGCTTCACTATTTGTAACGCTATCGATGAAGAAAGAATAACACGTATCCTTCGGCAACAATCTAAATGGGTACATCATAGGAAATGGTAATATCGTCTCTCCTCCTTATTCGTGCATTAAAAATATTTGCCTTATTACTAACCTAAAGCACAACTTTCTTAGCATTAGCCATCTTATGGATAATGGCTATAATATTAACTTTGTTAAACACAAGTGCTTCATCACCGATAGCACTAGAAGATCTACCATATATGAAGGTATTAGAGAAAACAATATATATGTTCTTTATCTTGTTGAAAGTACTAACAATGATAGGTGTCTAGGAGCAAAGAATAATGAAAGTTGGCTTTGGCATATGAGACTTGGACACGCCGACATGGACACCATCTTCCGACCTGCCACCAAAAAGCTGGTTAGAGGACTTCCAAGCATTCCTTTCAAGAAAGACATGGTATGTGGAGAATATAAGAAAAGTAAGTTGACAAAATCTTTCTTCAAATCCATCAACTCGGTAAGCACTACTAGACCACTTCATCTTATTCATATGGATCTCTTCGGTCCCAGTAGAGTGGCTAGTCTTGGTGGTAAACTTTATGCTTTTATTTTAGTTGATGATTTCTCGAGATTTACTTGGATTATTTTTCTTGCTAGTAAAAGTGATACCTTTCATGAATTTGTTGTATTTTGTAAACGTGTTCAAAATAAGAAAGGCATTATGATCAACAAAATTAGAAGTGATCATAGGAGAGAATTTGATAATGCCAATTTTAAAAGATTTTAGGAAAAGCATGGTTTGGATCATGATTTTGCTTGTCCTAGAACTCTACAACAAAATAGAGTTGTGGAGAGAAAGAATAGAGCCCTTGGCAATATGGCAAGGGTCATGTTAAACCAATACAAGCTTCCCCAATACTTTTGGGCAGAATCTGTTAACACGGCATGTTATATTATAAATAGGGTATTGATTCGACCTATTTCTAAGAAAACTTTATATGAGCTTTGGTTTGACAAAATTCCTTCAATTGAATATTTGAAAGTTTTTGGATGCAAATATTTTATTTTGAACACCAAGGATAACCTAGGCAAATTTGAAGAAAAAGCCTATGAAGGCATCTTTCTTGGTTATTCTATGCACAGTAAAGGTTTTCGTATTTTCAATAAAAGAAGTCTTGTTGTCGAAGAGTCAATAAATGTCTCTTTTGACAAACTTAACTCTTCTACATCCTTCTCCAATGATGTTGATGACATCTCTTTTAGATTGGAAAACTCTTTTCTTGGAGATACTAGTACTCCCTCATCTTGCAATGAAGTTGAGACTACTCCACCCAAAGATTCTCCACCAATAGAGCCTCCTCAAGAGGATCTTCCTAAAGAATGGAGATTTGTCCTCCATCATCCAAAAGAGCTTATTATTGGTGATCCTTCCTCACGGGTTAGCACTAGGTCCGCTACACAGGATCATTGTGCAAATATGGCTTTTATTTCCCAAATAGAACCTAAAAATGTTAATGATGCTTTCAATGATGAATTTTGGATGATTACCATGCAAGAAGGGCTAAATCAATTTGAGCGAAACAATGTTTGGGAACTTGTTTCTATGCCTCACAACTATCCCATTATTGGGACAAAGTGGGTGTTTCGAAGCAAGCTTAATGAAGATGGTTTTGTCACTCGTAACAAAGCTCGATTGGTTGCTCAAGGCTATAACCAAGAGAAAGGCATTGACTACGAAGAAACCTATGCTCCGATCGCTCATCTTGAATTCATTTGAATGCTTTGCGCTTTTGCTTGTTTCAATGATTTTAAGCTTTTTTAAATGGATGTCAAAAGTGCCTTTTTAAATGGGTTTATCAAAAAAGAGGTTTATTCAAGCAACCTCCCGGTTTTGAAGATTTTCAATTTCCTGATCATATTTTTAAACTACACAAAGCCCTCTATGGCCTCAAGCAAGCTCCTTGTGCTTGGTATGAGTGCCTTAGCTCTTTTCTCATTTTTTATAACTTTTCAAAGGGCAAAGTTGACACAACACTTTTTATTAAATCTCTCAATAGCACACTTCTATTAGTACAAGTTTATGTTGATGATATTATTTTTGGCTCCACTAACAAGGCACTATGTGTAGAATTTGCCAAAGTTATGCAGGATGAATTTGAAATGAGTATAATGGGAGAATTATCATTCTTTCTTGGATTACAAATCAAGGAAGAACTAAACGGCACTTTTATCAATCAAGCTAAATATATAAAGGATCTCCTCAGATGCTTTGAGCTCGATACATCCAAATCAATTAGAACTCCTATGGCCACAACGACAAAGTTTGATCACGATGAGAATGGTATTCCCGTTAACATTCGTAAGTATTGAGGTATGATTGGTAGCTTACTCTACTTAACTGCTAGTCGCCTTGATATTTTGTTTAGTGTTTGTTTTTGTGCACGATACCAAGCAAATCCCAAAGAATCACACTTATGTGCCGTTAAGCGCATTTTTCGGTATCTCAAAGGCACCATAAATATGGGACTTTGGTATCCAAAATCTCCATCTTTTGAGCTTGTAGGCTACTCGGATGCAGATTTTGTCGGATGCAAAATTGACCAAAAAAGCAATAGCGGCACATGTCAATTTCTTGGAAAATCTTTGGTATCTTGGTTTAGTAAGAAACAAAACTCTGTTGCTTTTTCTACCACTGAAGCTGAATACATTGCGGCTGGATGTTGTTCTGCACAAATTCTTTGGATAACACAAACACTTCTAGACTATGGCATCTCTTCAACTAGAATCTCCATTAAATGTGACAACACTAGTTCTATCAATCTCACGAAAAGTCCGATTTGTCACTCACGTACCAAGCACATTAAGATTAGACACCATTTTTTTGTGACCATCAACAAAAGGGTGACATTCATCTTGAGTTTATTGATACTACTTATCAACTGGCAGATATCTTCACAAAGCCTCTACCCGAGGATCGCTTTGTATTTTTTTGCCAAAAATTAGGCATTCTTAACCTTGACTCTTAGTATATCAGTCGATCGGAACACTGACGAAACTCTGCAGAATACCGCCGGCATACCAAAATTTGTTCAAAGATTAGTTATGTCTACAAAATCGACATACCGACGGAATGCTCCGGATTTCCGACGGCATACCATTTTCGGCGATCTCATTAAACAGCCTCCGTCGTCATTCAGTGGGCCCAACCATATCTACTTTATTCTCTCTCCCATCCTTTCAAGTCCTCTTCATTAATTATCTTCCATCTTTTTATATCCCCTTCATTTATTACATTGCATCTTTTCACCAACCTTACATCCAATCACATCCCTTCACACATCAAATCCTCTATTAAACTCTCTCTATTAATGTATTCATCACTAAATTCCAAACTCCTCTCTTTAATTCTCTTCTATCTCTTCCCTTTTCCAATGTATACACCTTTTTATCTATCTTTCTCTTCCTTCTACTTCTTTCCACACATATACAACTCTTTCCTTTTCTATTCTCTCCCACTTAAACCCTTATTTTCACCAAGGCCCCCACCAAACGACCTCGTTCTTCCTCATCTTCCAATCCCTTCATGCCTGTACCCCTTCCGAATGGTGCCTACGATCGTAAAATCTTCAAATCCAGTATTGCTATCGATGCTTGGTTCCAATCCTTTGAACACCACGCCGTGTTCGAAGGAAAGCCAATCAACTGGAATATCTTCTCCAGTCGTCTGCCGCTGTTCCAATTTGCGAGACTATCAAAACTTTTCAGCCATCAAGTTCTAGTGTATCCTGCAGCTGTTCGCCTCTTCTACTGCAACCTTGTCCCCGACCTGGCCAATAATGTGATCGAAACTCTCGTCAACGATCGCCACTTCCATCTCACCGCCTACGATCTTGCTGAGATTCTTAACATTCCTAATCGAGGGGATGTTCTTTCTGCTCTCGTCGGTCTTAATCCTACCTCCAATGTATCTTTTAAGGAATTATGTGGCATTATTGGCAAAGGGACTAACGCTCCTCTCATTCCAGCACTTTCCAAGCAACTAGAGCCATTTTACTACGAACTGCATCGTATCATCTACTACTCCTTGACTCCCAAGTCTGGCAACTACGTTGCCATCACATGCGATGCCCTTGTTTGAATGTATTATCTCTATGCTAAGAAGACCTGGTCCTTCGCAAAAACTCTGTTGAACACCTTTTCCTCTATTTACTCTGCGGGACGGTGTGCCCTAAATTTCGGCATGTTCATCACTCTAATCCTGGAAGCCAAAGGTGTGGACCTCATCCTTTGTCTCACGGATGGTGCTCCTTCCTACTTGGCTGTGTCGTGCTACTCCGCTACCGGCCAATCATCTCGCTCAGCCCGTCCATCCAGTTCTCAGACCACTGTGGATGCTCCTTCTAACCCTCCTTCCTCTGGCCTTTATATGCCTCTCACTCAGTATTATTTTGACATACGCGTGGCTCAGGCTGAGGAGCAAATGTGGACCAACACCAGAGGCCTCGACAACCTCATCTAGAGTCGCATACATGACTAGTGCTACTTTATTCAGCGTACTCTTCAGGACCGTAATGCTTTTTTTGATCCCGACCTTCAGGATCATAACTTTCAGGCCTTGCGGTTCTCTGATCCTAATGTCTACGGATTTATGTATCCCGATGACATTGACCCTTTTGGGGCTTTCCAGGACAACCAGGGTGATGATGGTTATGATCCAGCAAATCAGTAAACTCCGGTCTCTTCTGGTGATGGTCTAATAAGGAGTGGTGTCATGTGTCTTAGTCTGTCTTTTGAGGTCTTTCGGGGACCAATGTCTATCTTTGTTTATTTGATTGTTGTCCTGTGCGGTCTTTCGGGGACCTTTTGTTTCATGATATGTCTTAGTGTTGTTTTGAATACTCCCGATAGAGATACTTGTCTTATTCTCAGTCCAGTATCAGTCTTCAACAACCATGTACTCCCAATCTTTCTATCTAATATATGCATGGCTTTGTTTATCCTATTGTTATAATGTGTTCCCTTTTTCAATTATCTATTATGAGTTCCATCTTTGATTAAGTTACAAAGGGGAAGAAAACGTGTTGAGGGGGAGTAGTCTAGCTACTGGGAAGATACTCTCTAAAACACGATACTACCTTCTTTTTGTCAATTATCAAAATGGGAGAGATTGTTGGCACATTGATTTTGATAACATTAACTGCATCTTCGTGTTTTAGTTTATCTATCTTTTCAACAAACGGATACACCGTCAAGCTTTCCAAAGGCTACTACAAAAGATCAATAAAATCATAGCTACTCATTAAGCCGCACGGAAGACTTACGGATTGACTTAAAGTAAGACTGAAGAGAAGCAGTTTGACTTTAAGCAAGACTGAAGAGAAGCCACCAGCATACTCAAAGCCTACACTCAAATATTCAAGGTCCTAGAGTATGTACAAGGTCTAGGACAAACTATGAAATGCTTAAGGTGGATAAAAAACCAAAAGCCCTTACAAAATATCTTTCGAAAATCACATGTATTATGTCAACGGAATACCGACGGTATACCGATAGGTACCGACGATATACCGATTTATTGCACAAAAAATGTTCTATCAAGATAATCGAAATACCGACGAAAAACTGTATCATACCGACGGTACACCGATATCTAAGCACAAAATTAGTTCTGTGAAGATAATCGGTATACCGACGGCATACTGATGTATACCGACAGTACACCGATATCTAAGCATAGATAGTTCTGTAAAGATAATCGGTATATCGACGGCATACCGATGTATAGCAAAGGTACACCGAAATCAACGCACAGAAATAGTTCTATGAAGATAATCGGTATACCGATGGCATACCGATGTATACCAACGGTACACTGATATCAAAGCACAAAATTAGTTCTGTGAAGATAATCGGCATACCGTGTATACCGACGGTACACCGATATCAAATACAAAAAAGTTTCTGTGAAGATAATCGGTATACCGACGGTACACCGATCGGTACAGATGAAATTCTGTCTGCTTTCTTTTTTATTTTTGAATGGACAGATCTTACCATTAAATGCTCCAACGGCTAAATTTATTACCGTTACTGTTCAGAATGGTACACCGACGGAATTTTGGCCTGTACCGACGGAATTTCGTCTGCTGTATATGTGGAGCATTAAATGACTAGCTCTCTTGGTGTTCTATTTAAGGTGGTTGTGTCTTCACTTTAAGACCATCCACTTGAGCCTTAAATTTTCTCAACTACCAAGAGCCTCACCACTACTACTCTATCTAACGCTTTAATTTGTCATCCAAACAAAAGCGCTAGAGTATTCAAGAGTTGTAACCTTCGATCTTCAAAGTGTTTTAGAAGATCAAAAGTCTTCTTTCTTTCTTATTGAAGTTGACAAGCCTTCGGAGGAAAACTCGTGTGTAAGAAGTTGACGAACTTTCGGAGGAAAACTCGTGTGTAAGAATTTGACGAGCTCTTCGGATCCAAACTTGTACTGAAGTTGACGAGTTATTCGGATCCAAACTCGTGTGTAACTATTTACTCAAATAGTGGATTAAAGCCGAAGAGAGTTTCGGGACTGGAGTTTCCCTTGGGAGGATATCAGGATACATCGAGTGTTTGAATCTCCCTCTCATTTATTATCCTTTAAATTGCTTGTAATTGTTGGTAATTATTTTATTACCCTATTCACCCCCCTTCTAGGGTTCTACAATTTGAAGGGTTGACAACATCCATGCATGGCATTCTTAACAACATCGAGAGTGATTGTAAGTGTTTGGGAGGATAGCATACTCGCTTAATTGTTTAGTACACGTATAGTTGTGGAGATTGGTTGATGTATTACTTCTGATTATTTAATAAAGCAAATAAAGTACACGTGTATATATATATATATATATATATATATATATATATATATATATATATATATATATATATATTGAATAAAATGGCTGAAGCCTTCATTAAAAGAAGAAAAGTGGGAATGGAGCTAGGGGCAAGCCCATACTCCACAGGAGGTAGGATAAGCCCTTACAAAATTGCTTCGCCTAGCGACCAAACATACCAAACGGAGCCTAATACAACTACTAATAAGATGTCCTGGGAGAGGCGGAATGATTTTTGGCTATGCGCCTTTTATTGGATCGCAACTGCCGAGGACCTGCCAGCGCCGGTTCTTCGACATCTTTAGATGTTTTAGAGGGTCCCGCCTTAGTTTGTTTGGATGTGATGTCATCCTAAACTTCTTGCATTCTACTCCTGAATAACTTTCTAGAGTTAGGTTGGAGAGCCAGGGTTTTCAGAAATGCAAACTCCCTGTCGGCCGCTTCCTAAGAACGGAACTCGGCAATCCGAGCAATATGTTCCTTAATCTTAGCTTTCTCGAAGGAGGTATCCGACGTAACTTCCTTCATTCTAACCCTATAATTATGACTAAAATTTGGATGTCTCTCCAAACATATCATGAACTCCAGTTCCTTGTCGGCCTCATCTTGATACTGTTGTTCTGTTATCCAATCTAAGTAATCTTTCATTAAAGGAGCTGATCTGAACAAAGCGAGGTTCTCTCGCAGTAGCAGAGAATTACTCTCGATCGTCCCATTGCCCTTGCTAGGGGAGCACTTGTCGTCTGACGACGTCGGTTGTGTTACTTCTTTTTCAACGTTGTCCTCCCTAAGGGCCGCCTTTGGAGGTGTAGGACCATCATCTTCTGTGACTTTATCAGAAGCTTGGCCTACAAACTCAGAGACAAAATCTGAGGGGGGCCTGTGTTGAACCCCTTGTTCTTCTTCATCTTCTTCTTCTTGATCGAAATCTTCCATTTGCGCAAGCGTGTCAATCCCAGTCTCCAAGTTGAGCGCCGCGAATTTGTTTTAAGAATTCATGTCTGTCTTGGAAAGGGCGCTTTAGGAAGGAAGTTGGGGCCTAGTATCGCAATGCGGGAGACTGGCCGAGGGGTCCCCTATTTTAGTTTTCTTGAGCTCTGGATGTGTAACCTCGCTTTCCAGACATTTTTAAATTTTGATAATTTATTGGTATTTTTAGAATTTTAGAGATATTATTTTCAGTAAAATTTATGGAGTATTAATTTTCTGGTTAATAAATAACTTCTATATAAATTTTCATAAATACTATTATTTAATTATTTAGGATTTGAAGATGAGAGATTTGCAACTATATTGGGATTGCTTTCCAAGTTCTAACAACCTATAACAAACTTTTGGTGTGTTTTGCAATTTATCAAATAATGTATACTTAATTGCAAATAAGCCATTTTCCCTCACTCTCTTATATAATTCAGGGAGGAGAGAGAAACTCATTTTCTCTGCTCACTCCCATTTTCTTTACGAACTCTCCTCTCTTTCCAAAGCTTCTTCCCCCAAAATTTCGGAAACCCTAGCCCTAATCTTCTCGGTGGCGGCAATATCCTCGGCGGGCGGCTGACTACATCCTTCTCCTCGGAGACGACACACGCGGATCGATTTTCTACCGGCGGTGCACCCCAGTCAACGACGATCGCCGACTTCCTCCTCGTCAGTAACGTTCACGGCGGCACTTGGCCGAGACCACGATTCTTCTTCGGCGCCTGAGCATCACCTCTCCTCAGCGGCACACGTCCAATTCCAACGAACGGCAGCAGCAGCGCGACAATTTCTTCTCCGGCTATGCACCATTGTTGACGAAGAGGCAGTTCTTCCTGACGATGGTGACGTTCCTTCATTCTCGGCGACATTCCTTCTCGAGGGTTTGTCATCGATGGACGAGTGACTCGAAGTCTTTCGAAGACTCGGCAGGTGCTCGGTAAGATTTTAGTGATCTTCAAAGTTTGGATCGGTGAGTCTCGACCTGAATTTCTGTTCAAATTTCGAATGAACTTATTGTGAAATTTTTGATGAATTGTTGCATTGTTTTCTTGGTCGTAATTCGAGCATATCAATGGATTAGGAATATTGATGGGTCAAAGAATCTAGAGAGATCATTTGAGTTGCAGTTATCTGATCTTGTATTGCATTAGGACACAAGAAGGTCGTGTCTGACTTCTTTAGGCGTGTCCTCATTCAGATTGGGTTTCTTATCTTCAGGTATTTGTCTATCCCTCTCATCGTTAAAAAGTTTTGCTGTGGATTGAACGATATAGTGTTGGGCAGGATCGAGATTTGGGAGGAGTGTGTTCGTGTCCAGTGCTTTTAGTTCGTGTCCACTGTTTGTGTTCGTGTCCAGCGATGCTCCCTGTTGTTGTCGGATGCGGTGGACTGGGATTTGAGTATAGATGGCGAAGCAGTAATTCTTTTGAGTAGGATTTAACATTGGCGAATTTCTCTTCAATTGTTTGAGTTTCCATTCAGTTGTACAATTCTCTAGTCATTTGGGTTTTGTGAAATGTTTTCTTCTAAATCTTGATCTGCAAACTAGGAGGAGGTGCAAAGAAATATTTTGAATTGGCCAAGTCGAGATAGCAGTATTTGACATGTGGATTAGGGTTATGTAATATATGTTGTTGGTTGTGTAATATAGTTTAGTTGTATGTTGTTGGGCTGGTCTATGAGTTAGAATTTGGTGATTGAGTACAGGAAGCTGATGGCCAGGCTGCTTTCTTTAAAAATCTAATGTTGGTTTGGGTACGATAGTATTTGGGTTTATTCCAGTAGCCTCAGGTTGGCTTTTGTGCATATTGAGTTGAGCAGTAAATTTATGTGGTTGAGCCTATCAGAGGTTGGGGCATGAATGGTAGAATATCATTAGATTGAGCTGGCAGTAGCAGTTTGCAGAGGGCTGGACTGATATTGAGCTGCTCTTTGGGAAAATAATTATTTGCCATTAAAATCTTTTGATTGCAATTTCAATTACAAACAGAACAGTGTTACAATATAGGACTTCGATGTAGTCCTAGGAGTACACTTTTGTTTTTATCTGGGTCCTGTGTCGATGGAGCGAGTGGTAATGCGTTGACTCCGTTGATGATCTGACGACGGTTTTCGGTTCTTTGAAGGTCTGGATTGCTCTGGATGTCGAAGCTTGCGGGAGGGAAGAAGACGTTGAGTGTCTCTTCCGATATCTGTAGGTGATAACTCTGATGCTCTGGTTACCTCTGTCTTTGACTGTGCGTCTCTGTATATCTGTCTATCTGTGTGTAAGGAGGAAATGATCCCTCTATTTATAAGCAGCAGGTTGGGATGCTCATGTGCGCACATGTAGGATGCACCTGTACGTGGGGACGCCACATGGTTGAAGCTGCGGGAGGCACATGGATGATGCACCATCATTTGTGGGTTGAATCCTTCATGCTGCATTTGTGGACTGGCACGTAGCAGGGGAGACGATCTTTCAGTTGCTGAGATCTTGGGTGATTAGCACCCCTTCATAGGCTGAATTGCGTCAAAGGACGTGTGGCACATATCCGTAGGTCAAAGATCTCGGATTTGGTGGAGGGTAATCTGATAGGATGCGCCTGGGATTGGGCACATGAGAAGACTTTGGCCCGCAAACTTCAGGAGTTACGAACCAGTCTGGGCGCACGGCTTTTGAGGCGCATACGATTTTTCAGGTGCATGGCTGCTGAGGCGCATGCGAGTGGTTGGTCGGCCACGTGGGTTGTAGCCATCGGAGGAAAGTAATGATGATGCTGACGTCAGCGATGCTTCGTTTTCTGCAAAAGCTGTCAACTGTTCAGTCCTCGGGGGACGTGCTGCCAACTCTATCACTTTGGTATTAATTGTTTGGTGGGGTGACGCATCGATTTGTACCCCACTGGGCGCACGGGTCCATGTTGATTAGGACGCATGGATCTGTGCTTTGTTGAGCACATCCATACAGGACGCTTGGTGCTGATGGGCGCGTCTGTATGATGCGTGGTCTCTGACCGGCGCATCTGTTGCATGACGCGTCTTCATTGATCCGGCTGTTGAGTTCTTCGGAGCATTGATGGCTCTCTGACTTATCTGAATTCAAAAGGGAAAATTTATTATCATAAATACAAGTTCATTGTACTAACTTTGGGAAGGTTGCCACTTGGCGCATGGGTTTGATTTGCCTTGGCCTATAAATAGCAACAGTTTGAGAGAGTTTTGTTGTCTCTCCCTTGACTTCTCGACGAAGATGGATTCGACTGATCCTCCTCCTTGGCAAGACGTTGTATTGTGGGTGATGGTTCTCCTTGTTCGAAAAAGATTTGATGGTGAACTCCTTCAGAAGATGAAATTCGCCGAGTTGGAATAGACATAGCAGTTTATGCGCCTGTGCGTTGACGAGGAAGTGATTCACTCTGACGGGGCAGAGTGATGCGTTGGGAGTAATACGCCGGGCTGAGACGACGCGGCTAGCTGAGACTTACAAAGTCTTCAATTGGCATTATATTTCTGAGACGATGTCGGACAGGCACAACATGTTGCAACTGCTAGAACACAGACTGTCTAGGTGGTGGAGCCACTGTTTTGCGGCAGCAGCAGTTGATGGCGACCGTAGCACAAGTATGTCCCGTGAGGGACGAGTTATGCATGATGGTCGTCTCTTCCGATCTACATCTGTGAGTGATCACAGTACGTAAATCATGTGAGGAGATGTTGACACTCGTACCCTCTTCAGGCGCATGGCAAAGCCAAGCGTCAGGGTGAGTGTATGAATGACACTCGTACCCTCTTCAGGCGCATGGAAAAGCCAAGCGTCAGGGTGAGTGTATGAATGACACTCGTACCCTCTTCAGGCGCATGGCAAAGCCAAGCGTCAGGGTGAGTGTATGAGTGATGCGCCACCTTTACACCCCCATCAGGCGCATGGCAAGGCCAAGCGTCGGGGTGGTCAAGTGAATGTTGTGCCCCCTGATCCAGCGCATAAGGCGTGCCGAGATCAATAGTGGGGGAACCACATTTATAGTGACTTGAACCAGCCTCAGACGTACAACCAATGTAGGTGCGGGGGTTCAAGACCACAAAATTTGCCTTGCACGACTTTGTTGCGAACGCAGCAGATGCGCCCAAGTGAGACAAGGACTTTGAGGGTCGCCTCGTTTCTGGCGCAGAAGCACCCGAGTCAACTTTGTACAGCTTACCATAAGCAGCGCACATGATTGTGAGCACATGCTTTTGGTTTGCCGTTGGCATAGCACGTTTGAGGCGCATGGCCCGTGCCGCCTTGGAGTTCTTCGTACTAGTCCGTAAAGGCGTATAGTACTCAAAATCTAACTTTTTTTCGCCTTGACAGCGAGTGTAGAACTTGCAGCCAATCCAGAAGAAGAGAAGAACTACTGCAACTTTTTGTGGCTCGAACGGGCTCCCTGGATAACAGGCTCCATTTTCTTTATTTATTTTTGGTGCCCTTTTCAAAGGAGGCAAGAGGGCTCTATATATAGAGTGGAATGAGACCTCTCTTATTCTCCTTACCGATGTGATATTAAAAGTAATATCCTTCATTTTTTATGCTTCTACAAGACCCCCTTTAAATTTTTTAAAACTTTTGGACAAGTTTTGAAATACTTTGAACAAGAAGCATGGATAGTATAGATGTTTAGGTATGACAATCCTATCAGAGGTAGTATGGACGTGATAGGTTTGGGTACTTCCACCGGGACCTTGATCATATGGCTGAGATTCTGGAGGCATCGGTGGCTGAGCTCGACCAGCATCTTTCCGAACTTCATAGTATTCGACGGAATGACTTTTCTGCTCTGATAGAATCAGAACAGAAGAAATTGATAGCTGAAGTTGAGTCATCCTATCAGGCCACAGTGGCCATCTGGGACCACGAGGTGGCCGAAGCTGAGGCTGCGGTGGAGAGACTGTCATAGTCCATGCAGGAGAAGGTGGAGCTACGGGCCTCATTGGATGCTAGTATAGCGGAGGTCACAGCCAAGATTTGCCTTCTTGAAGACCAGCGGGCCCAACTTTTGTTCTGAGCGAGCCCAGGATGAGCATATATCGTCTAAGGAGGAAGAAGCAGTTATTACCCGCCATATTCTTTCTCTAACCTGCCAGCGGCAAGAGTTGGATGCTAAGCACGAGAACGATACTGCTCCTGAGGCTGTGGAAGTGATGCATCAAGAAGCCAAACGCCGGGTCTTGGCGACCGCAGAGACTCGGGCGGCAGACTTGAAGCATCGGATTGAAGAGCTTTTTGCCAATCCCAGTGATGCTTAGGGATTGTAGTCTCTTTTTTTTGTAGTTTGCAACTTCTGCTGGGGATGTAATCTTTTACTTTTAAATAAAAAATAAAGAATTTTGTGGTGTGTTCATTTTTGCTGTCATGAACTAGTGATTTGTGTGGACCTATTATCTTTTGCGCACCTTGGTTTTTAGGTACAGATAATAAGTTTGAGAGAACCGAGATGTTTGCTCAGAGGTAATGTGGACGTGGCAAATATGGGGTTCAAATGATGAAGTCTTCCTACTCAGAGGTGTTATGGACATGGTAGGAGTGACTCTGGGGGGGATACGCAGAACTACTCAGAGGTAATATGGACATGGAAGTTCTACGATCGATGTACGGTAACGCGGGGGTTATTTGTACGGGATGTTTACTCAGAGGTAATGTGGACATGGTAAACATGATAAGTAGCACAATCTTATGTAGTGTAAGATTCTGCTTTGCATGGCGTAGAGGAGCAACTCAGAGGTAATGTGGACGTGGTTGTTCTTCTACTGATGATAGAATGCTGTAGAAGCATGGAAAATATTGGAATAAAGGCATAAATGGCCCATGCGGTTTTGGGTAGCAAGTCTATGCGGCTCATAATGGAGTTGCCCTATGCGGCCCAAAAGAAGACCCTCAGACTCATGCGGCTCGGGGATGAATGCGGTTCAGCAGGAATATGCGGCTCAATTGACGACACGTGTGACCCCCCCCCCCCCCCACAGTTGGCCACTGGAGTAATGGCCTCATTTAATGCTCTGACACGACTCGACGGCTGTCTCTGACATAAAGTATCATAATGGCTCTGCCATAATGACAGACTCTTCGGGAAAAGAAGAAAATCTCTGACCCGATCTGACAAAAAATCCTAGATTGCCACGTGGCAAAAGTCTCATGCGGCTCGGATAGAGAACAGCTTCATACGGCTCATTGAGGAGTCACTCTAATATGATTAACAAAAATCTGCCATATGCGGTCCACCCATAGCCCGGTCTATGCGGCTCAACACCACGCTAATTCATGCGGCCCACAGAAACTATGCATATGCGGCTCATGGAGAGATCGTCCCCTGCGGCTCGCAAAGATTATGCATATGCGGCTCACGGAAAGTTCGTCCCCTGCGGCTCGATGAGGCATTGACTCATGCGGCTCACGAGGAGTATCCCCCTGCGGTTCAAGTGTTGGTCACCCTATGCGGCCCTGGCAGGATCTTCAATTAAAAAAACGTGGCACTGAAGATGCAACAGAATCCCAACGAGAATATTCGACATCATCATCATAATTGCCGAGATCAGGGCATATCATTCATCATCAAGCCAATAGGACACGTGGCGAGCAATCAAATATTGGCATAATCAATCACGAAGATTTAAAGCAGTCAGCATTAACTGCTCATAAGATTTGGTGCTATCCGCATTAGTGGCCGAGATTCATTATGATCAGGATCAAGGGCCCAGATAGAATGAAGGAGCGCCGACATTCCAAACAGATAATCATCAGCAAACCCTAATGATCCCACCCCACTCTTATAAATAGCCAGCATCATTCCCATATAAAAGAGGTCGGCAACAAAAAGAATAAAAAAAAAAAAGAGATATACACAGAGAGAGCTCCCCCTTTTCTGGATAATCACAGAGAGAGAGAAGCCAGGAGAGCAACCCGAGGAGAGTAAGAAGAGCCTTTCTTCGTCAACGCCGAGCAGATCTTCCCCGAGCCAAGGCTGCATACCGATCGTCCAAGGAGTAAGGCAGAGCGGCCGTCGCTTTCCCGAGCCTCTATCGTCACCCCCCAGAATCAAAAATAAACAATCGTACTTAGTCTGCTGTACCTAGGTTTTCGTCCCTAGGCTTTCTTTGTACGAGCGAGTTTGTATTGTGAGTCTAAGTTCAATCCTCCGATAATTGTTCTGTTCTTTTACAATCAATGGCAAACACGATGGCGACTCTGCTGGGGACTAACTTCTCCACGGCTGAGGAGTTGGTGACGCAATCGGATGCAGCCAAACTTGGCTCCACACAACAGAAGATGGTCGTCCGCTTCGACCAACAGGCGTTCGAAGAGATGCTCTCTGAAGGCAGCGCTGGCCCGGTCCAGAAACGCACCCGCACCACGAAGGCTCGCAAAGAGTGGAGGCCAAAGTCATTTGCTCCTCCCCAAGCCCTCGATGGGATACCCTCGGTCGCTCAAGACGGCGAGAAAGACTCTCCTGCGGCCCCACTTCAGATCGCAGACACCTCTGCTGTCCCCAAGTCCGGCAGAAGAAAACACTATGATGCTGGACTTGCAGGGGCAAAGAGGGTCTCTGCTCAACCTGAACCGCAGAGGGGTATTAGCCGCAGAAAGAAAATCCATGCGGCCACAACCGTCAACCACATGAAGAAAACTCATGCGGCCACTTCTGTCAGCCGCATAACTTATGCAGCTACAGTTCCCAACCGCATGGATGAGATTCATGCGGCTAGTAAAGTCAACCGCTTGCAGAAAACCCATGCGGCCACAGATGCCAACCGCATGCGGACAGCCTGCACGGCCGTGACTCCTAACCGCATAAGAACTCGTCCCACAACAGAAGACAGTCGCATGCAGATAGCCTGCACGGCACCCAACGCTAGCCGCATAGCGTCTCTACCACACTTCTCTCGATCAGTTTTCGACCGACTCTCATGCGGTCCTAACTCTGATCACTTTCTAGATGAAAATCCAGACTCTGTGATACCTAATGTGGACTCTTCCTATTACGCACCCACAAGTGCTAAAAAGAAAAAGTCTAGGGCAGCGCGGGCTCATCAAGTCCAGACAGCTGCCCCAACCTCTGACTATCGGGGCGTCCCGCTGAGTATCACGCGGGCCTCTGACGGGAAGTTGTATAAAACCACTCGAGTCCAGCCCCCGGCGGCAAACGGACAAAGTGGTTCCTCTGACCTACGTGAAGCTATCCTCCACAAACGCAAGGAAAGAGAAGGAGCCTCAGCGTGCAGAGAGTCCTCACAGGGACGTCACTGCACCCAGATTATCGTCAACTGCTGTTGCAACAACACGGCAGTAACGGAAGACCGGCCATCCGTCTTCCAAAGATTACAACATCCGAGCTCGGAAGACGAGGCACCTCCCGTTGCCTCCTGCAATTCCGCGCGGAAAGTCCCCGTTGAGGGGAGAGGGAAGAAGACAAGCATCTCCAGCCCAAAGGTGTCAACTATTGCAGCTAAGAAGCCGTCGTCTAAAGGATTATCCTCTACTGGAGTATTCCAACACACCCGTTCAAAGACGAAAACTACTGCAGTAGGAAGTTCGCCGTCTACGTCATTGGGGGTCGTCGGAACTGGGGGTAGCACTCCTCCAAACCTCCACGACAACCCGACATTCCAAGAAGACGGACTGGAGGAAGCAAATCCTCCGACGGATACAACAGATACCGACGTCCCCGAGGACGTCCTAAACGAAGCAAGCTCTGAAGCTGGGGGTACTGTTCCTTCCGAGTCCGAACCTGAAGAGAACATCCCCACATATCCTGATGATTTCTCGATGCATGAGTATGACTCGGAGGGCATGCCCGCCACCTCTCCTTCTGTCACTCCTCACGTGAGGACGGTATTCATGACGGACAACAGCTAAGGTGGTTCCGGCGATCGCCAACGTATCGACACTTTGGAGGCCATACTGCACGCCTTGGTCAAGTCTGTAGACGAGATCAAAGCAGCGCTTCCTACTCTGCAGGGAGTGACACCTGGTCAGACAAGCACGGGTCCCGCGAACAACATAGATTCAAATTCAGCGGCACCAAACCCGGGCAATAATGCTCCCGAGATAACGGCCCCTACCGCGACAGATGAGGCCCGAGAAGTAAGGAGAGAGGTTCAGGAGCTTCGAGCGATGTTCCACGCCCGAGAAAATTCTCAAGACCTCAGAATACGGCAACCATACCCTGCTGAATGGAGGGATGTGCCCTTTCCCCCAAGATATAAGCCGTTCAATATCAACCCATATGATGGTAAGACTTCAGCAATTCGGTACATCACTTACTTTGAGGTCACTACCGACCATCTGTCCCATGATGACGCCATCCTCACACGGTTATTCATTGGGGCACTGGAAGGAGTCGCCTTCGATTGGTACCGCAACCTGCCAGATAATTGCATCCACTCCTTCGCTGGCTTCAAGCGCTTGTTCTTGGAGAGGTTCTATGAGGTAGGGCAGGACGTCACGATGTCTACCCTCATGGACGTCGTCCAAGGAGAGAAAGAGCTGACAAGGAATTACATTGAGCGGTTTCGTCAAACCGTAATGAAGTTACCATCTGGCAACCCGGACTCTTCCTTGATTGAAATTTTCCAAAAGAGACTACTCCCAACAATTAGTCTCTGGATGGGCGAAAGTCAATTCAAGGACTGGAAGGCCTTTATCATCAGCGCTACAAGTGCCGAGGAACGATTGAAGAAAGCTCACCAACTGGGGTTGCATATCTCAGAGGGAGAGAACAAGGGGAAGCGTCCCAACGCCAGCAACGACAATGGGGGTAGCCCCTCCAACAACCGGGACAACAAAGGCAAGCAGGCCATGGTGACCGATACAGCCCAGAAGCCCGAGCAACAGCCAGCAGACAAACAATGGCCTCAAATCACTTATTCTTTCGAAGACGGCCACGTCAAGCCTATCTTGGACATGCTTATACAAGGAGATAGAATTCAGCTTCCTCCACCAAGACGGGAACCTCGGCCGGCTGATTTGGAAAATCCGAAGTTCTGCCATTACCACCGCTACGTCCACCATGCTACACACGACTGCTACCAACTGAAACGGTATATCCAGAACCTCATCGATTCGAACGCTCTGGCTATCGACTTCGAGGAGGTAACCGTAGCAGCCAACATGGTGTCCGTACAATTCGGCAATTTCCCTCCAACAGAGACTCAAGACGGTGTCATACCCATCCCTCTGGCAACGATAGAAATCGCTAATCTTCCGCCTGCCCGTGATCAAACTTCCAGCCTAGTACCCCTCACCACATCACGAGGGGAAATCATGTGGGTCCATCCGGACCTAGTCCATGAGGTGACTCAGCCCACTTTACCTTCTAAAAAGAAAAGTGGAAAGGTCAGATCATGCCGCACCGCCTCGGCAGAGGAGGAGGAAGTCTCGGCCGTCACTACTCGATCCGGAACACAAGCCCAACCGGTGACCGAAAGCGCGACTGATGATCATCCGCCCACTACCAATGATGCACCGGGACCGGCTCAGCCTTCGACGACCGACAAGCCTAGGCCAAAGGAGACTCGCTTCGATAAGTCCCTCCGGAAGGAGACACCTCAGGGGCTGGAGAGACCCTACAACTTCGACATCTTGGCTCAATTGGCCAATACACCGGCCAAATATCTTTATATGAACTCCTGAGGCTCTCGAAGGATGTCCGTACGGCTCTAAGTGAGGCGCTCCAAAATGCCGACGCATACTTGGCTCAGGTCAACCTCACGGAAGATAATCAGCCTACAGATCTCCAAGATAGTGCGTGTACAGGTGCAATGCCCAATATCGTCTTCTCTCCGCAGGATATGCTCATCAAAACTAACCTGCACGATCGCCCATTGTACTACACTGGATACATCGGCGACGTAAAGGTGGACCGAATGCACATTGATCCTGGGTCCTCCATAAGCATCATTCTGAAGGGTCTGCTACATCATCTTCGTATTCCGATGCATCGCCTGACACCTACAAGCACCGCCATTAGCGGTTTCAATTCGGGCAGGAGCTACCCAATAGGGAAGATCCGTTTGAAGTGTCAGATCGGCGATCTCCAATCAGAAGTCACCTGTTATGTCATAGATGCCGACACTTCTTACAATATCCTTCTGGGGCGGCCTTGGATACACGATTACATGATCGTGCCTTCCACGCTACACCAGTGCTTCAAATATGTCGATAAGCACGGCTTCGTGAGGACAGAGTTTGCCGATATCGATCCCTTCAAGGGGGTCGAATCTTATTACTCAGACTCCTGTCTGTACGAAAAATGAAAGAAGCATCTGGTCGAAGAAGATGTGCAAGCTCACAACAAGACGGCTACAGGATCAGAAGAACCTCTAACGATCCACCTTTAGGCTCGCAAACCGGGCAATTCCGCACCCCTTACGGCCACTCTGCGTAAGGACGCAATTAGTCTCTCCGCACAAGAAGAACAGATGAGAATCCGGCTGCCAAGGTCCGGCCAAGCGCCGAGACCCATAACAGGGCCACTTACCATCAGACTACCGAGAATCGGTCAGCTCCAAACGGAGAAGCCCAATCCCTCCGACAGACCGCTCACAATACGCCTTCCCAAGAAGGTTCTTCACCCCGATGCGAGGTCTGACACTTCTAGTGAACCAGCCACCCCTCGCCTCACATCAAGTACCAAACTGGAGGTTGCTAGTTTACCAACAACTCCACGATCTGCCCCGTCAACTGAACCACTGACAATCAAGCTTCCCAGGTCATCCTCTCAGTCTTCGTTCACACAGGGGGTGGCTGAAGAAGAGTTGGAGCTAGCCAAGTATGTGGCTGCTCACACTGAGACTGGCTCATGTTGCCCATCAACGGCAACTTCCTGAAGAAGTATTACGTCCGAAGCGACATCAAAAAAAAAAAAAAAAAACCCTGATGATTGAGTGATGTACCCCCCGGTACCCGCTGGTACCGCTGGACTCACACTCACATCCACTCCAGATTACCTAGTCATGTACCCGCTGGTACCGCTGGACTCACACTCACCATTCTCCAGATTCCCGAGTCATGTACCCGCTGGTACCGCTGGACTCACACTCACCATTCTCCAGATTCCCGAGTCACGTACCCGCTGGTACCGCTTAACTCACACTCACCATTCTCCAGATTCTCGAGTCATGTACCCTCTTGTGCCGCTGAACTCACATCCACAACAGCCCAGATTATCGAGTCATGTGCCCGCTGGTGCCACTGAACTCACACTTTCACAATATTGAGTCATGTGCCCGCTGGTGCCTCTGAACTCACATCCCGGTCACTCTTTCAGATAGTAAGTCATGTATGATCGTACCTCTGAACTTTCTTCCTGGAAGAGATCCTCCCTCATGATCCGATACCCGCACTTCCAGTGCACAAAGAAGGGTAAGCGATCTACAAATTTCCAAAACGGCCATGTCCTCATTACCTCTGAGTCGTTTCACTTCCGCCAAAAATAAATCACCCCCTACATAGAACTTCCATGTCCTCATTACCTCTGAGTCGTTCTATGTACCCCTCTTCATTGAGCCCACTCCTGCCATGTCCTCATTACCTCTGAGTGGGAAGGCTCCGTAGAAGAAACCTTCATACTTGCCATGTCCTCATTACCTCTGAGTAAGTATGTCGATTCTCTTTCAACCTATTATCTGTACCCACGACCGGAGTACGACAAGGATAATAGGTCCACAAATGTCCTCTGTTGACCACAAATGTCCTCTGTTGACCACAAATATCCCCCATGGAGTCCTCTCCTGCCATGTCCTCATTACCTCTGAGCAGGAAGATTCCATGGTAAAACCCTCATACTTGCCATGTCCTCATTACCTCTGAGTAAGTATGTTGGTTCCCTTTCATCCTATTATCCGTATCCTAAGCCAGGGTATGCCAAGGATAATAGGCCCACAAATGTCCTCTGTTGACCACAAATGTCCTCTGTTGACCACAAATGTCCTCTGTTGACCATAAATGTCCTCTGATGACCACAAATGTCCTCAGTCGACCACAGATGCTGTACTGGGTCTCCAGTACACGCCCATCCCTTCCCTATCATGCCTAGGAGCCCAGTCGCTCCCTGGCATTCTCTCGAATACCAAAAACTTCTATAGCTGTCTTATCGCGAAGTTGTTCTAGGTATTCATCTCCGAAACTTGTTACTCGTACCTAAAACCAAGGTACGCCCAGGGTAACAGGTCCACAAATAATCCCCCAGCAGGTCCAATTCTACAAACACCACAAGTACAAGAAAGAGAAGATGAGTTGAAACATGCTCATTTATTCAAAATTCAAAGTACTACATCATCTGGGATCACACCCCTTGACAAAAAAAAAACAGTGAAAGAAAACAGAAAACTGTTCACTGCTCCATAGCATTCTTTCGCCCGATACCAAGAACCTCCATATCCGCCTTACCGCGAAGTTTTCCTAGGTATCCCTATCAAACTTATTATCCGTACCTAAAACCAAGGTATGTCAAGGATAATAGGCCCACAAATGTCCTCTGCTGACCACAAATGCCGTACTAGGTCCCTTAGTACATCCACATTTTTCCTCATCCTCACATGCTTTCGGAGCCCAGCTGTTCCATAGCATTCTTTCACCCAATGCATAGAACTTCCACGTTGATAGCACCTCTGAGTTGTTCTATGTATCCTCATTCGAGTTCACTCCTACCATGTCCATATCACCTCTGAGTAGGAAAGCTCTACCATCAACCTTATATTTACCACGTCCATACCACCTCTAAATATGATGGTTCCCTCTCTCTACTTATTATCCGTACCTAAAACCAAGGTACGCCAAGGATGATAAGTCCACATAAAATCCCCAACGGAAGTACCCAAACCTATCACGTCCATGCTACCTCTGATTGGATTGCCACACCTAAACAAATCTACTTTCCATGCTTCTTATTCAAAGTGTTCCAAATTTGTAATTTGGAAACTTTGAAGGGGGTCCTGTAGAAGCATGGAAAATATTGGAATAAAGGCATAAATGGCCCATGCGGTTTTGGGTAGCAAGTCTATGCGGCTCATACTGGAGTTGCCCTATGCGGCCCAAAAGAAGACCCTCAGACTCATGCGGCTCGGGGATGAATGCGGTTCAGCAGGAATATGCGGCTCAATTGACGACACGTGTGACCCCCCCCCCCCCCCCCCACAGTTGGCCACTGGAGTAATGGCCTCATTTAATGCTCTGACACGACTCGACGGCTGTCTCTGACATAAAGTATCATAATGGCTCTGCCATAATGACAGACTCTTCGGGAAAAGAAGAAAATCTCTGACCCGATCTGACAAAAAATCCTAGATTGCCACGTGGCAAAAGTCTCATGCGGCTCGGATAGAGAACAGCTTCATGCGGCTCATTGAGGAGTCACTCTAATATGATTAACAAAAATCCGCCATATGCGGTCCACCCATAGCCCGGTCTATGCGGCTCAACACCACGCTAATTCATGCGGCCCACAGAAACTATGCATATGCGGCTCATGGAGAGATCGTCCCCTGCGGCTCGCAAAGATTATGCATATACGGCTCACGGAAAGTTCGTCCCCTGCGGCTCGATGAGGCATTGACTCATGCGGCTCACGAGGAGTATCCTCCTGCGGTTCAAGTGTTGGTCACCCTATGCGGCCCTGGCAGGATCTTCAATTAAAAAAACGTGGCACTGAAGATGCAACAGAATCCCAACGAGAATATTCGACATCATCATCATAATTGCCGAGATCAGGGCATATCATTCATCATCAAGCCAATAGGACACGTGGCGAGCAATCAAATATTGGCATAATCAATCATGAAGATTTAAAGCAGTCAGCATTAACTGCTCATAAGATTTGGTGCTATCCGCATTAGTGGCCGAGATTCATTATGATCAGGATCAAGGGCCCAGATAGAATGAAGGAGCGCCGACATTCCAAACAGATAATCATCAGCAAACCCTAATGATCCCACCCCACTCTTATAAATAGCCAGCATCATTTCCATGTAAAAGAGGTCGGCAATAAAAAGAATTAAAAAAAAAGAGAGAGATATACACAGAGAGAGCTCCCCCTTTTCTGGATAATCACAGAGAGAGAGAAGCCAGGAGAGCAACCCGAGGAGAGTAAGAAGAGCCTTTCTTCGTCAACGCCGAGCAGATCTTCCCCGAGCCAAGGCTGCATACCGATCGTCCAAGGAGTAAGGCAGAGCGGCCGTCGCTTTCCCGAGCCTCTATCGTCACCCCCCAGAATCAAAAATAAACAATCGTACTTAGTCTGCTGTACCTAGGTTTTCGTCCCTAGGCTTTCTTTGTACGAGCGAGTTTGTATTGTGAGTCTAAGTTCAGTCCTCTGATAATTGTTCTGTTCTTTTACAATCAATGGCAAACAAATGCCACGGAACAACTGGGTTCCGAAAGCATAGGATTTTTGTAAAGGGGAGATGTACGTTAGCTCTGATGATCAGGTCCACTGACTCCCTTATTGGGTAGAGATGGAAGTACATGTCTGAAAGATGTCATGAGTAGTACTTCTTTAGGAACTTGCCATTGATGGGCATCATGAACAAGTTCCCGTTCGGTCGAGCGAGGCGGTAAGCACCGTTTGAGTATACCATCTCTATGATGAAAGGTCCCTCCCACTTGGGCTCGAACTTTCCTGGTGTTTTGTGAGTCAACACCATCGGCCTCCTGACTGCCAGGACCAGGTCGCCTACTTAAAAAGTCCTCTGCTTGACCTTTTTGTTGAAAGCCTGTGATATACGGGCTTAATAAACTTCAATGCGCTGTTGAGCTAGGAGATGTTTTTCGTCCAGTGCTTCCAATTCTCGCAGACGACGACGTTGGTTGTCTTCTTCTGTCAATTGGTTTATGATCGCTACACGGAGTGAGGGTATCTGAATCTCGAGAAGCAGTACCGCTTCGCTCCCGTAGACTAAGGAGAACGGGGTGTTGCCCGTCGGGGTCCATGCCGTTGTACGGTAGGCCCAAAGACATTTGCCGAGATTTTCGTCCCAGTCACATTTGTTGGATGACACAACTTTTTTGAGTAGCTTGACGATAGTCTTGTTAAAAGCCTCGGCCAATCCGTTTGTTGTCGGATTGTAGGCGATTGATGCCATGTTCTGAATGCGGTTCTTGTCACAGAATCTGCTGAAAACATGGCTGATGAACTGAGGACCATTATCGTGGATAATCCTGCGGGGTACCCCGAAACGGTAGATGACATGATGCTTGATGAAGCTGATCACCGTAGAGCTTTTCACTTTCATCAACGGAACTGCTTCTGCCCATTTGGAGAAGTAGTCGGTGATGGCTAGGATGAAGCGGTGTCCCCTCGATGAAGGAGGGGTGATAGGTCCTACAATATCCATGCCCCAAGCTTCGAAGGGCCAAGAGGCGACAGTAGGATGTAGTGGTTCCGATGGTGTATGGATAAAGTCAGCGTGAAGCTGGCAAGCATGGCACTTTTTAGCATAGTCGACGGCGTCGGCTGCTATGGTTGGCCAGTAGTAACCCATGCGTCGCAGTCGATCCTGCAACTTAGGGCCAGGTTGATGGGCCCCGCAAGTCCCGTCATGAGCTTCTCGAAGGGCTTCGGCTGCTTCTTCGTTGGATAGACATCGAAGGAGAAGTCCATCGAAGGAACGTCGGTACTGTATTTTAGTAGCTGTATCATAATAAAATCGAAGGAAACGCCTTCTGACCGAGATGGCTTCTTTCGGGTCTTCTGGGAGAATTCCATAGACAGCGAAGTCGATGAATGGGAACCTCCAGTCTCGAACATTAACACCGGCACTTGTCGTCATGGCATGGGCCATTTGTGTGCATAGATTATTTTTGGGACAGACCAAGTCTCTTCCAACTACCGTGACGTAGTGTTGAGTCCCGAGGGGGGGCTGCCAATGAAGCTGCGAGGCCAGCCAGAGCGTCAGCCTCCAGGTTTTATAACCGAGGTACGTGTTCTATGAAGAACTTGGTGAAGGTTGAAATAATATTCAATGCATCTTCATGGTAAGGAACCAGATCTTTATGATGAATTTCGTACTACCCTCGGATTTGATTAACGACAAGTTTTGAGTCTCCGTAAGCTTCCAGATGATCCACCCCCAGCTGTTGCGTCAGCTGGAGTCCCATGATGAGAGCGTTGTACTCGGTAACATTGTTGGAGCACGGCTTCGAAAGGGAGTAAGCACGCTGGATGACCAGCTGATCGGGGGAGACTAAGACCACCCCTACTCCGGCGATAATTTGGCCTTTGGGGCCTATTCTTGAAGCGCCATCGAAAAACACCCGCCAGACGGAGTTTTCTTCGGTGACGTTTGATTCTTGGACCTCATCCGGGATGTCTTCATAGAGCCTGGAGGACTCTGGGATGGGGTGCGCGGCTAAAAAGTCGGCTAGAGCTTGACCCTTGACGGCTTTTTGTGGAACGAACACCATGTTGTACGACGTCAACAGGATTGCCCATGTAGCTAGTCGGAAGTTCAAAGATTCCGGCTTCGTCATGAGAACCCTGAGTGGATTGACTCGGGAAATGACATGAATTGTCAGGCCCGAAACATAATGGTGAGTCTTCTGGATGGCGAATACCAAAGCCAAACACTCCTTTTTAACGGGGTTGTATCAGTGTTCGACCCCGATCATCGTTCTACTAAGGTAGTAGATAGCTTGCTCGTAGCCTACATCGTTGTTCTGAGCCAACAAAGTGCCGAGGGAATGATCCATGGCACGGATGTAGAGGAGAAATGGTTTGCATACGACGGGTGCCACCAGGACTGGCGGGCTCGTCAAGTAAGCTTTGATATCATCGAAATCTTTCTGGCATTCTTCTGTCCAGACGTAGGAGACTCCCTTCTTCATGAGCTGGGTAAAGGGTTGGCATTTTTCGGAAAGGTTTACTATAAACCTTCGGATGTATGCCAGACGCCCCTGCAGGCCTCGAAGTTCTTGGAGGTTCTTCGGAGGGTCCATGTCAAGGATGGCTTTGGTTTTCTCGGGATCGACATGAATGCCTTTTGCCGTGATAATGAAGCCCAAGAACTTTTTGCTAGAAACCCCAAGGAAGGATTTAGTGGGGTTCATCTTGAGTTGATGCGCTCACATGAGATCGAAGAATGTCTTTAGGTCTTGTAGGTGATCACCTTTGAGACGGCTCTTGACTGCGATATCATCAACATAGCATTCAACCATTTTGCATAGATGTTGACGGAAGATGGTACTCATAGCTCGTTGGTACGTAGCACCAGTGTTCTTCAAGCCAAAGGGCATCACTGTGTAGCAGAAAATTCCCTTCGGAGTCCTGAATGACGTGTGTTTTGCGTCATCGGGGAACATTTTGATCTGGTTGTAGCCCGAGTACCCATCCATGAAAGACATGCGTTCGAAGCCACATGTATTGTCGATCATCACGTCAGTGATTGGGAGCGGGAATTCATCCTTCGGGCAAGCAGTATTGAGATCCCTGAAGTCGATGCAGACTCGTATCTTTCCATTCTTCTTGGTGACAGGGACGACATTGGCCATCCAATCCGGATGTTGCTCTTCTCGGATGAACCCGCTGCTCAGGAATTTGTCCATCTCCTGATCGATAGCGTTCATGATGTCCGAACGAAAACATCGTTGCTATTGCTTTACAGGCTTAGCATCAGGCAAGATGTTAAGTCTATGCATTGCGATCTGGGGATCAAGTTCCGGTATATCTTCGTAGCTCCAGGCGAAGACGTCGATATATTTCTTGGCCAATTGGACCAAAGACTCCAGGTCTTCTCCCTTTAGACTCTTGCTGATGAAGATGGGTTTAGAAGGAGATCCATCCCCAAGGTCGACTTGTTCGACCTCGTCTTCGGTAGGGGGTTCGCATAATTCAAAATGGGACTCCCACTGTGCTCCTAGGCGTTGAGCCCAGGGTTCTTCCTCAAAAAATTCTGGCGTTTGGTCATCGCCTTCATCCTCTTGAGATTGTGCAGATGCCATGTTGACTGATAGCACCTTCCTAAGGACTGAGCCGATACTGGTATCGGAATCCCAAGTTGATGCTTCGGACGAATGAGAGTGTTCCATTTTTTCTACCTCCGAACTCTCTGGAGTTGCTGGCGGCGTGACATAGCCCACCCCCCGTCGAGTACGATGATAGTAGTCCTGCGGCTTTCCTTTAGGCGTTTGGAGCCGGAGAGGAAGACGTCAACCCTTGTCGTAGTTCAGGCCTTTGTTGCTTTTCAGATTATAACCCATCTTTTGGATGAGGTACTTTACCTTGTCCGTGTACCGATAGACTTGTATTCCGCCGATATCTGGTTCTGGCTCGAGTGGTGGGAGGTCTTGATGACGCTCGACTTTGCCGAAGATGATGGGTTCTTTATCCCGATTTTGCGGTGGGACTATAAAACAGACTCCTTGGGACGGGACTACTCGATTTACATGATTGACGATCGTTATTTGTGTTTATAACGACCGTAGAGCATTATCTAGTGTATACATGGCATTCCAATGTAGAAGACTAGAATAATTGAAATACACTCTATTATTGATAAAACATGAGATTTTGTCCCGCAGGATTACATTATCAAGAGAAGGTGCATCTATATCAGCAGATATGTACTCTCCTAACTCTTCATCTGTGAGCACTGGGGCTGGTTCGGGAGAGCCCACCGCAGATTTGACCTTGGGATCCGAGAGGGCTATGTGGGCCTTCTCTTGCAGCTTGGATGATTGCGGAGGCTTGCCTTTAAGACACACCTTCAGGGGTGCCTCGACTGTGCCTTCGATGACAGGTGCCTTCCCCTGTAGTTTTGCCACCAGGTGAGTCGACGTTTGAGGTGGTTTTCCCTTGAGCCATATCTTCAAGGTGTAGGAGCGTAAAAAGTGCTTCAGAGAAAGAGTCAAAGAGATGAATCATTTTTCATTCATAAGTGATTGGTTTTACACCAAACAGAGCGGTTAATCCCTTTACGCCACAGAGAGACTAATCACTTTACGCATGTGCAAGCTGATCGTTTTACGCTTGGGTCCAAACTGATGGCTCTTTACGCCTATGACTAGCCAACTACTCCTTTTACGCTAGGACAAGGCTGTCTAGTCTCGTATTTAATGCAGAACCTGACATGGAGATATTAATGATGGCATTTACCACAGAATCCAAAGGAATTTGTCTCATACAAAGACCATTGTTGTCTTTTATGTGGATCGAGCTACTTTACGCTCACTATATGGTTTCTTTTACGCACGGAGTTTTACACGAGTTTTTACGCTCATAAAACGATGTGTGCGTAAAGTCTATTTGAGCCATTTTTACGCTCAAGGTTATTCAATAACCACTTTACGCGGGAAACCTATGACAGAGCTATTTTACGCTCATCTTACTGCTTTACGTCCAGAGGATGTTGGGACTATTTTTACGCCCTATTCTTTCTGGCCAGTTTGGAACGTGGTTTGCCTATATGGCCTTCATGCCACATATTTCGAAGAACTTGTGTACATGTATTCTATTCTCACTGAAATGATGGGACGCGTGTCAACGTATGCAAAGGATGACTCTGATCATGGGTGGCAGTTGTTAGCGTAAAGACAGATTTTGATGTTTTTTTACGCACAGAAGCCCCAGTCTATAAATAGACTGATTTTTGAACGACGGGGAGACATACATACAGAGACATACATACAGATACATACACGGACAGAGACAGGAGAGAATAGAGAGATCAGAACTTAGAGATTTTGATTCTCCAGAGCATTCTTCTTTAACCTTTCTTTCAGAACAGAGTGAAGCAAAGTAGGAAAGCATTCGGCCTCGCCATCAGTGCCCAAGTGCGTCGATACCTTTCTGGTGACTTAGTTCTTCCAATTGTTCTACTTCAAGCAGTGATCTTCATCATCATCATATGGTCCAAGGAACAAAGTGATCATTTACGAATCAGACTTCTACAGCAATACTTCCCTAGAATCAAATTTGTACTTCTTGTACTTTTTCTCGTTTTATTTTCAAAAGCCAATTCCTCCAAGGCATTTTGTTAAGTGAAACAAAAATGGCGACTCTGCTGGGGAAGACTTTCTCCTCTGACGAGGAGGCAATTGCTCAATATGATGATGTTTCGGTCGGTTCGACCAAGAAGACTCTGGTTGTGCACTTCGACCAGACAGCCTACGAAGAAATGCTCTGAACTGGGGGTGGTTCTCGCTGCTCCAATGTTCAAAAGTCTCGCAAAGCACGAAAAGTTTGGATTCCTAAATCCAAAATAGCTTCTGATCTCTCTGTTGCTGTTGATGACAAGGGAATTCTTCCCTCTCCTGTCGTAAGGGCTCCCGTTCATAACGAGGCAGTCCTTACTTCGGCGTCGCTCTCTAAGTGTGACAATTTGTCTCCCGTCTGTGACGGTGTAGATGATCGGGTTCCACGCCCACTGCGTAAGAACCAGGTTTTACGCCCACTGGGTAAAAACCAAGTTTTACGCTCAAGGCATAAGAATGAGTCTCCCATTTGTAATGTGGCAGATTCTAATACTTCTGAGTGTAAAAATAAGTCTCCCGTCTGTGACGTGGTAGACATACACAAATTACGCTCCTCGCGTAAAACAAAATCTCCCATCTGTGACGTGGTAGATAATCAATTTTTATGTTTTACGCGTAAAGGTAAGTCTCCTGTCTGTGACAGTGTAGATAAAATTCACAACGATGTTTGCACATCTAATGTGAATATACCTAAACGCATACAGCGTAAAAATGTTGTTGGTAAAACTTATGTCCTACACCAACAATCTTCTTATACTGCTTTACGCAAAGTACCAAACTTGCAAATCACGCGCCATGAAGATGGAGTCCTTCGTGCTCAAAAATCTCAAGATTTACGTACACAACTCCAAACGCGTAGAAATGTACAATTTGGTTCTGCGAATGCTGCTAGTAATCTTCTTTACACACAGGGTACTAAACGTTTTTCTACCCCTAATGTGATAAAGAAGAATACTCCCTCCATTCCTTCTGACTTACGTGAATTGCTCATACAAAAGCGTAAGAATTCACAATCTCCAGTGACGCTCCCCCAAGAAAAATATCATTGTGAATATCACCAGGTTGTGATCAATTGTTGTTGTTCAGCTTCAAAACGGTCAGTTTTTGATCGATTGAGTTTTTCGCTTCAACATCAAGCTGAAGACCAAGAAGATGAGCTGTCATATGCATCAGTCAACATGGCATCTCATACTAACAGAGGACAACGTCCGAGACGGAACATGTTCCAAACTCCAGGTCAACAACAGTTCAACAGACTTCTTGATTCCTTTGAAGGAGTATATCAGAATACTCGATCAAGAAGACAAAGGCAATTGCAGACTTCTGGTTCAGAAGCTGGGGGTACTCAATCTTTTGAGTCTGATACCGATAGTATGGATTCATACTTCTATACAAATCCTTCCGTATCTTCACGAGAGGTTGAATCCTACGCTGTTGGAGATGAACCAGAGACGTCATCTGCTAATACAGAACAACGTCTCACTGCCGTTGAGCAATCACTGAAAGATATGCTTAACATGGTGCAAAGTATGCATCAGATAATTTTGAATCAGCAAACTGCTCAGCCGACGGTAATAACACCAGTACCAGTAGCAGCATAAACTCAAGATAGTCAAGGGGCTGAAATACCTTTGAATACTCAAGAGCCAGCTATTAATCAGAATTCTGAATCTCCAGATCCCATCATTCCTGAAGATGTACCACCTCCAGTCGGGGTTACGGTATATCCAACAACCATTCAATCAAATGTGCTTCCCCAAACCAGTGAAGCCATTCAAGCAGTGCGTGAGCTCAAAGCACAGTTTGAAGTTTTGAGGCACAAAGATCAACTCCAGAGGTTAGGGATCAAGCAACCTTATCCTCCTCATTGGAATGATGTACCCTTTCTACCGAAATTCAAGCCACAATCTATAGTTTTGTTCGATGGAAAAGCATCTTCCAGTCAATATATCAATTACTTTGATATTATGACTGTACACTTGCAGAAAGATGACGCTCTTCTCACTCGAGTATTCATCGGGTGCCTGACGGGTTCGGCTTATGATTGGTATCGAAGTTTATCCGACAATTGCATTTCGTCTTTCGACGAATTTAAGGCAATATTTCTCTTCCGCTTCTATGAAGGAGGCATGGACATGAACATGTCCTCCTTGATAGAAATCAAACAAAAGGAGAAAGAAGATACTCGGACGTTCATCGAACGTTTCCGACAGGCTACTTTAAAGATGCCTCATGGTATGCCAGATTCAGCATTGATTGATACATGCAAGATGAATCTACGACCATCCATCGCTGTTTTCACAGGTTCCCAATTCTCAGATTGGGCTTCGTTCATCATAGCAGCAATTTCTGCCGAGACCAATGGTAGGTTGGTGTAGGCCTTCAAAATGAAAGTCACGCTGAGTTGTTCAAAACAAAGTCTCAAAGTCACGCTGAGTTGATCAAGACAAATGTTTAAAAATCACGCTAGAGACAGCTCATCATTTGTCAGAAATGTCATTATGACTGACAGCACGATAATCGAAGAATGTCTCCTCGTATGCCACGTATGCACGGAACTCGAGAGATCACAGCCGACTATTGCGTGACTTTTGAAATCTTCTTCAGCAAGACTCAGCCTTCATCAAGTTGGTGTAGCAAAAGAGTTTCTTGTCATTTAATGCGACTGACAAAATCATCACTGTCAGAGATTTTGTGTCAGTCGAGGCACATCAAATCAAGACAGCTGGCAGTCCTGCCTCAAGCTTGCATATATTTTGAGCCTTCTGGCTCAAGTCTGCGTGTATTTTGAACTTCTATGTTCCTTCATCAAGTTTGCGTGGATTTTGAAGCTTTTTGCCCCAAGTCTGCGTGGATTCTGAAGCTTCCTGCCCCAAGTTTGCGTAGATTTTGAAGCTTTTTGACCCAAGTCTGCGTGGATTTTGTCCTCAACGAGCCTGCGTGGATTTCATCGAATTTGAGTACGTGGCAGTCATGCCACTGATCTCTCGCTTGCGTGTCCTGTAACTTGCGCACGACTCACGCATGATTGCCATGTGTCCAACAGTTACAGGCCACGTCCAGTAACTGCTCTCAACCTTGCGTATGTTAGATCCTGCGTGATTTTCAACTATGCACAGGCTGTGAAGACATTTATCCTTTCAGTTATTTTTGACTCTATAAATAGAGTTCTTTTCTCATTCATTGTACAGATACACAGATATCTAATTGCTGTTGAAATTTTGAGAGCTTTTCCTCTTCGCATCGTCCAAGGGATAAAGCGATCGTCTTCTAGATCGAATTCCTACAGTTGTAATTTTCCCAGATACACAATAAATAAAGTGAATTTATTTATGGAAAACAAATTGGCGACTCTGCTGGAGAAAACCATCTTCTCTTCTGAGATGGTAACAACTCAATGCGACACTTCGTCAGTCGGCTCGACGAAGAAGGTGATATCGATCCAATTCGATCAACTCGCCTACGAAGAAATGCAGCGGGCTAAGGGGGGCAAGCCCACTTCAGCCTCCATCACTACTGCCAAGTCAAAGGGACGATCTGTCTATGTCCCTAAGAATCAGTTGGCAACCAATAGTGACTTTTCTGCCACAGTGTCTACTCCTAACACTGGCAAGGAGCCTACTGCAAGCACACACACACTCTTGTGTGTTCGAAGACAACAGCAGCCAAAAGTCACGCTGGCAGCACTGGCTCCTTAGTCAAGCCTGTTCCAGCGTGCAATCTTAATTCCAAAAGTCACGCTGGCAGCACTGGCTCCTTAGTCAAGCCTGTTCCAGCGTGCAATCTTAATTCCAAAAGTCACGCTGGCAGCACTGGCTCCTTAGTCAAGCCTGTTCCAGCGTGTATTTCTAAAGTCAAAAGTCACGCTGGCAGTACTGGCTCCTTAGCCAAATCTGTTCCAGTGTGTATTTCACCAAAATCTGGCTCTTTAGCCAAGACTCTATATACTGACAATACAGGCTCTTTAGCCAAATTGTCACCAGCATGCTCTAAGAAGAATAGCTCTTTAGCTATCTCTTCTTCTTTGCCAAGTTCTACTAGAACTGGGGGTGGTCTTGCTCCTCCACACAAAGTCCCTTCAAAAAGAAACAATTCTTTAGTTGTTTCTTCTGCTCCTGTAGTTTTTACTTCAGGAACAGCTTTGACTGACAATTTTGTTAGTCAAAGAAAAGGAGATGGTCTTTTGACTACTCTTCCTTTTGGACATTCTATGTCCCAAAACTTGAATAAGTCTAAGAAGAAACATTTCTTAATGTCTTCTTCTACGACTTCTTCGAATTGGGCACAGAATTTGTCTATAAAAGAGGGTCTGTTACCAACTCCTAATCAAGGGGATGGTTCAACTCTTCCCTCTCTGCAAATATCCAGATCAATGGAAGGAAAACTCCAAGTTTTAAAAACCAATGTGTTACCTCCAACTGATCTAAGGGCAAAACTTGATCAAATCCGTTTAGGAAACACTTCTGGTGTCAAAAAACCATACCAATCGGGAACAAAAGCAAGAGATCCAGATGCAGAGTATGCTAGAAATTATGTGGCTCACATTAATCACTCTCTATATAATCAAGAGCCATCAAGATCCAAGAACTGGAAATATATTCCTAAAAATGCACAAAGAATGTTCTCTGATGTACCTCAATCTTCACAGACAGATCTACGAGAACATCTTCAACAGAAGAGAAGGAATAATTATGTGTCAATAGACCATGCTGAATGTGACTTTCAGCCAAGAGTCATAATTCAATGCAGATGTCAATCAATGGATCAGAATTATGTTGATCATGAATGTGACTTCCAGCCGAGAGTCACAATGCAATGCAGATGTCAAACTAAACGACAATCTGTCTTCAATCGGATTCAGTGTGAACCTATGCCTGATGAAGATGAACCTCTGTATGCTTCTGTCAACATGACTTCCCGGGATACTGGGGGTAGAAATGATAGTCCAGATGGAGTATATAGAGGCACCAGATCAAGAGTCCTGGCTTCTATTCAAAGGACTTTGATTTCTGAAGATGATTCTGAATTTCTTGGGGAATCTAACTTCCCACCTCTTCCTACTGGGGGTAGTTCTCCTATAACTGACTTTGATACACAAAGTAGTGATTCAGAACAAACAACATCCACCAGTTCATCAAAACTCTCTCGTACAGTCACAACATATATGGTCGATGGGAATACTGATGAACCTTCTTCTTCCATGACTCCTCAAGAACAAAGAATTGCTTCTTTGGAACAGCAAATGAAGTCTATGGCTGATAATATGAAGTCGATGTATGAACTCATGGCAGCCCAACTGCAAAATCGACAGACTGTACCAGAAGCTATACTAATTGACACTGGTGTAAGTCCAGTACATATTCCTCCAGCAGTCCAATCCAATACTCCTGGGCAAGCTCAACCTGTTCCTAGTCACTCTGGAGCTGGGGGTAGTACTTATAACGTTGTTCGTCCTCCCAACTATTCTCTACAAGCCACAACTCCACAGTCCTCCAGAGTTGTTACTGAAGAATTGAGGAATCTCAGAACTCAATTCGAGGCATTCAAACAGAAAGATGGTTTACAAAGGTTAGGCATCAAGCAACCTTATCCGATAGAATGGAAGCAAGTATCATACCCTCCTAAATACAAGCCTCCTACTATCTCATTCTATGATGGAACTACGTCTCCAAGTCAATTTATTAATCACTTTGAAGTGATGACTGACCAGCTGCAACCAAGTGATGCCCTCCTTACTCGGGTGTTTGTCGGATATCTCAAAGGAGCGACTTATGAATGGTGTAGAAGTCTCCCGGATGGGTGTATTACTTCATTTGCCGGTTTCAAACAAATGTTTCTTGAACGGTTCTATGAAGGGCTCAATGACATGACTATGTCTGCTCTTATAAGAATTAAGCAGAAAAATAATGAAACTACAGAGGAATTCATTGAACGGTTTCGAAGAGAAGCTCTGAAGATGCCTCTTGGAACTCCTGATGCTGTCACCATCGACACATGCAAATCAAATTTGTTGCCAATAATCAGCATGTGGACAGGATCCACTCAATTTCAAGATTGGCCTTCCTTCATAGTCAGTGCCAAAGCTGCAGAAATCAGTGCCGAAACTTTCAAAGGTTTAGGAGTGCAGATGAATCCTAAAGAAACAGTTCAAAGCAATAATAATAATGCTAAATTCAATAAAAGCAAGGGAAAAGAAACCCTTGAAGTTAATCTTCAGAGTAAAGATGCATCGACAGTTCAAACTCCTCCTGCCTCTACAACTCAACAATCAAGAGCACCTCGGCCCAAAGAAGAATACTCTTTTGATGACGATGATGTCCTTGGTATCTTTGAATGTCTGCTGAAAGGTAATAAAATACAATTACCTGAAATCAAGAAACCTGATGAAGCTGGTAAGACGGATCATCCTAAATACTGTCCATACCACAGGATGTTGGATCACACAATTCGTACATGTTATGTACTGAAAGGAAAGATCCAAAAAATTATTAAATCTGGAGCTATCTCTCTTACTCCGAAAGAGAAGACCGTCACCTCCAATGTCGTCTCTATATAATTCGGAGATTTCCCTCCTCAACTCCTGGAAAGCGGGATTGTTCCTATTCCCAAGGCAACTCTTGAGATAGTGAATGTTCCTCCTCCACAGTCTGAAGGATTAGTACCAATCACTATGGAAACAGGAGAAATAATATGGATTCATCCTGATTTAGTGGCAGACTTTGAATCTCCTCCTCTTCAAAAGACTACATCTCGAAAGTCCAAGAAGGCTGGAAAGATTAAGTCATGTCATATGACTTCTCTCGGATCTACTTCTGATGCAGAATCAAAAGACAAGGAAGAAGCACTTGCTGGTGCTACTAGAACAGGGAAACCTTATCTAAAGGATTATTCCAAGAATCCTGAGGATACTTCTGATATCTCTCCTACTGACAAAGATGTTCCTAATGAAGAAGAATCATCCGCTGCACCTATTCCTTCTATTGCACCGGTTGAACCTGCTCCTTCCAAGCCTGCAGCTTTTGAGAAAGGCAAACAACAGGCTCGGTTTGATAAACCAATCAAGAAGTCCCCTCCTCTTGGGCTTCAGAAACCTTATAACTTCGACATTTTAGCATAACTTGCTAATACCCCAGCTAGAATGTCCCTATTTGAACTTCTACGTCTTTCCAAAGAGACTCGGGAAACGTTAAGTGAAGCACTTCTTCAGGCTGACTCTTGTCTTACACAATTAAAGAAGCCAGGTGAAGAACCTGCCACTTGCTTACATTGCAACAGTGTATTGGAGATTATCCCAAATATCACCTTTACACAAGACGATATGCTATTGGAGGATAATCGACATGATCAGCCTCTCTACTACACCGGTTATATCGATACAATGAAGATAGATCGTATCCTCATTGATCCAGGGTCTGCTATAAGTATAATGCCGAAGAGCCTGTTGGATGAATTAAAAATTCCTCTTCACAAGCTTTCCAAGACGGTTACTACTATCCTGGGATTCAATCAGAGCCGAAGCGAGCCTCTGGAAAAGATTCATCTGAAACTTCAGATTGGCGATTTCAGATCCAAAGTCACTTTCTATGTGATCGAGATCGTGGGGTCTTATAATCTTCTTCTGGGGAGGCCCTTTCTTCATGAAAATAATGTGGTGCCTTCTACTCTTCATCAGTGCTTTAAATACATTGACAGCAATGGAAGGGTACAAAAGAAAGTTGCTGATATAAATCCCTTCCATGGGGTTGAAGCTTATTTCAATGATTCCCGGATGTATAAAGAAGAGTATACAAGGGTGATACAAGCTATGGAGAAAGAGGATTCACAAAATGAGACTTTAATAATCCCTGTTAAAGGTCGAACTACTCACCAACAATCCCCCAAACCCTCTGGAGAAGGTTCTTTCATCATTCCAGTAAGTGGACGGATCTCTCCGCTACCACAGTTGTCTACTCAAGATACACTGATCATTCCTGTCAGTGGGCGTATTACAGTTCCTGTGGCTCCATATATGAAACAGGATACTCTAGTAATCCCAATTGGAGGGCGGACTACTCTTCCATCTCAAGCTTCAAGGGAGCTCACCTCTTCTGAGCCATTTGTTATCGATCTTAATCGAAACAAAACTCCTTCTAATTCTTCTCCTCCTTTAGTCATTGATTTGGCTAAGATTTCTAAGGCTCAGCCTTCTTCCAATGTAAATACTGCTACTTTTAAATTTAATAAAAAGTCTCCATCTTTGCAGTATGTTGATGTGTGTAATCATGTTCATAGTTATTTGCATTTGTTAGATGACTTGAGAACAATAACTATAGGAGTTGTGCAGACTTTTCATACAGATGTATCCCTAGAATCAGCACAAACTTCATACTTTCTGGTCCCCAGCAGAAAACCAGGAGACATTCCAATATTCTTTTATAAAGGGCCCCAAAATCCTTCTAACCCTGAAGATGATGACAAAAATGATGATACTGGAAGATTACAACTACGTCGTTATAGTCAGCAATCTAAAGATATCATTAAAAATATGGGTTATGACTTCAGAACTGGCCTCAGTAATGGAAGAGGAAGAAGGATGCCTGTTCGGATTCCTCCTTTGAAATATGGAAGGACGAAATGCGGATTAGGTTATATTGCTCCTATTCCTTTTATTAACATTGTCCATGAAGATCCCGAATCTGACGAAGATAAGAGATCTGATTCTTCTAGTACTACCTCTTGGGATTCTGATACAAGTATTGGTGAATTCCACTGCAACATTTTGTCTTCCAACATGGTCTCCATTGACCGTTCTGAAGAAAGTGATGAAGACGAAGATGGGTTTGAAATCTCACCTGAATCAGAACAATGGGCCCAAAGGTTAGATAATCAATGGGAGTTCCGGTTCGAACAAAAAGAACCTCCGACTGAAGACAAACTTGTTCAAATAGATGTTGGTAAAGAGGGATCCCCCAAACCAATATTCATCAGTGAAAGTCTTTAAGAAACTGATAAGCAAGACATGATCAAACTTATTCGTGAATACATCGATGTCTTTGCTTGGAGTTATGAAGAAATGCCAGGACTTGATCCACAGATAGCAACTCATAAACTCAATATCCTGCCGAATGCTAAACCGGTCAAGCAACAACAGCGACGATTTCGTCCAGACATCATGGATGTAATTGAAGCTGAAGTCAATAAACTCATGGCCTCCGGGTTTATTAGAGAAGAACAACATCCCGATTGGGTGGCTAATATAGTTCCTGTCCTCAAAAAGACTGGCAAGATCAGAGTATGCATAGACTTCCGCGATCTCAATGCGGCATATCCTAAAGACGAATTCCCTCTACCGATCACTGATGTTATGATCGATAATACCTGTGGGTTTGAACGGATGTCATTCATGGACGGGTATTCTGGGTATAATCAGATCAAAATGTTTCCAGATGACGAGAAGCGCACTTCTTTCAGAACGCCGATCGGTACATACTGTTATACAGTGATGCCATTCGGTCTCAAGAATGCAGGAGCAACTTATCAACGAGCTATGAGCACTATATTCCGTGAACATTTGCGAAAAATAGTCGAATGCTATGTTGATGATATTGCAGTCAAAAGTCGACAAAAAGAGGATCACATCCAAGATTTGAAGACTATATTTGATCTAATGTGTAAGCATCAATTAAAGATGAACCCTACTAAGTCCTTCTTAGGCGTCTCTAGTGGCAAATTTCTCGACTTCGTCATTACCGCTAAAGGTATACACGTGGATCCCGAGAAGATCAAAGCCATCCAAGAGATGCGTCCTCCACGCACCTTAAAAGAGCTACGAGGATTTCAAGGAAGGATCACTTATATCAGGAGATTCATCTCTAATCTTTCAGGACGCTGCAGACCATTCAATAAACTTATGAAGAAAGGTGTTTCTTTTGTCTGGAATGATGAATGTCAGAAGGCATTCGATGATATAAAATAATATCTGATGAGCCCTCCAGTATTGGTACCTCCTGTCTCAGGAATACCGTTCCTCTTATATACCCGAGCAATGAGTCATTCACTGGGTGCATTGCTCGCTCAAAAGAATAAAAATGGTCATGAACAAGCCATTTACTATCTCAGTCGTACTATGACCGGAGCTGAACCTCGATATTCACCGGTCGAAAAAGAATGTCTAGCCTTGATGTTCGCTGTCCAAAAGACACGACATTGTATCATTGGTCAGACTATTCATGTCATTTCCCGGATCAATCCTATACGGGTCATGATGAAGAAACCGAGTGTTTTGAATTCTCGATTGGCTAACTGGGGAATCTTACTTGCTCAGTATGATATGCACTATATCCCTCAAAAGTCAGTCAAAGGACAAGCTTTAGCTGACTTTCTGGCTGCTCATTCAATTCCAGAAAATTCAAAACTCTATGATGAAATCCCAGATGAAGTCCTAGATTCAAACCAGATTGCTGAAGAAGATCCTACTTGGCGTCTATTCTTTGATGGAGCTTCAAGAATAGGTCCTAATGGTGATATTGTCGCTGGAGTTGGAATCATTCTTGTGTCGCCAGAAGGTCTTGCTATCCAAAGAGCTTATTCTCTCGATCAACCATGTTCAAATAATGTAGCTGAGTACAATGCACTTCTTATTGGTCTTCAACTCGCTAAACACCTGAATATTCAACATTTGGAAGCGTATGGAGATTCTAAACTCATTGTCAATCATATAAGGGGTACTTATGAAGTTCGCCATCAAGATCTGGTTCCTTATCATAGATCGGCTATATCTATGGCTTTTTCATTTGAAGGGTTCTTTATCGAGCATGTTAGGCGAGCATGTAACACAGAAGCTGATGCTCTTGCCAATCTTGCGGCAGTATTGGCTATTCCAATTAGACGTCAACAAATGATTGTTATTTGCAATCGAGAATTATTTCATCTCGAAAACAATCTAACTCTAGGACTTCCAATTGACATTGAAGAATCAATATCTCATGATGTCAACACAACAAGAGGATTTGGATTTAGTCGTAAATCATTATCATCTTCATCTGATTCTAGCATGGAATTCATCTTCAGTAATTCGGCTGAGACTCAGAATACGGATAAAGATTGAGACTTCCTTTCTTAGATTTCGTATTGTATGATATTCTTCCAGATAATCCGAGTGAAGCGGCATCTATCAGACGACGATCACTCAGATTCTATTACAATCATACCACAAAAACCTTATATCGTCGAGCTTATGATGGTTTACTTCTTCGATGTGTTGCCGGTAATGAGGCTCAACAAATTATCCGCGAAGCACATGATGGAATTTGTGGAGCACATCAGCCTGGACCAAAACTTCAAGACCATATTCGACGTATGGGTTATTATTGGTCCACTATGGTATCAGATGCCATCGAATATGCGAGAAAGTGTAAAGCTTGTCAAATCCATACGGATTTTATTCATCAACCCTCGGAATTTCTGCATCCGACGGCAGCATCATGGCCTTTCGAAGCTTGGGGCATGGACATTATTGGTCCGATCAATCCGCCGTCATCAAAAAGTCATCGGTTTATTCTCGCAATAACCGATTATTTCTCCAAATGGGCTGAAGCTATTCCATTATTTGAAGTCAAGACGTCCAATGTCATTAACTTTATCAAACATCATGTCATCTACAGATTTGGTGTTCCTCGACGTATTATTCATGATAATGGTCCACAATTCGTCAGCCAAAAATTTACTCGATTCTGTGACAATCATCGGATCAACAATGTGGCTTCTACCGCATATAATCCGGCAGCTAACGGATTAGCAGAAGCTTTCAACAAGACCATCATCAAACTCTTAAAGAAGTTTGTTTCTACTAACAAAAATAATTGGAGTGAGAAACTTGGTGAGTGTTTGTGGGCTTACCGGACTACAGTTCGTAATGCTACTAAATGTACACCTTTCTCTCTGGTGTACGGATGCGAAGCTGTTCTTCCATTAGAGATTCAAATTCCTTCTTTAAGGATAGCAATCGCTAATGAACTTACTGCCGAGAATAATGACCGTCTTCGACTTCAGGAGTTAGAAGCTTTGGATGAAAAGCGATTATCTGCTCAACAGAATATCGAATTCTATCAAGCTAGAATTTCAAGAGCTTTTAACAAGAAAGTCAGAGTTCGAGCATATCAAAAAGGAGAACTTGTTCTAACAGTCAGACGTCCTATGACTATGACTCATATGAGCAAAGGCAAATTCGACACAAAGTGGGAAGGTCCCTATATTGTGAGCAGAGTATTCTCAAATGGAGCTTATCAACTCTCAGAACTTGATGGTCGAAAAGTTATGATGCCTATCAGTGGCAAATTTCTTAAAAAGTATTATATATAAATGTAAATCAGCAGACAAATTCATGTTTATAAATAAAATTTTATTTTATTTTAATCATGAATGATAGTACATGATATTAAGGAAGATCACTATCATCCTTCTCTACATTTGGACGCGGACCGCTGCCGTCTTTCTCGAAAACGCGATCAGCAAAGGAACTGAGAATTTCTTTGCTGGAGCCCACGAGAAACTTGCAGGCTGCCATCCTCATGGCTTCTTCTTCTTCAGTCCTTCCTGGATCAAGCAGAAAGTCCAGAATATCTCGTGGCGGCTTGGGTACAGACGAACCTTCGCCTGCTTTTACTTTCTTCGGCTGAACTGGATCGGCAGGGCATTCTTCCATGTCCTTCTGATCCTTCGAGACGAAGTTAGCCTTCTTGGATGCTTCTTCAGATGACATTTTTATGTTGAAAAGTTGAAGTGTTCGTTCTTGTTAGATTTCTACTATATTTATAGACAGAAGTTCCTCGAATAATGAAGCGACACATTCATCTGATGGTTCGTCCGTTCATTAATGCTTGACGGTTCATCCGTTCATTTATTACATTCATCTGACGGTTCGTCCGTTTATTAATGCCTGACGGTTCATCCGTTCATTTATTACATTCATCTGACGGTTCATCCGTTCATTTATTACATTCATCCGATGGTTCACTTGTTCATTATCACCTGACGTTTTGTCCGTTCATTATTTTCTATCAATTTATTAAAAAGTGGGGATTCATTATTTATCACGTTTTCATAACCTCTGAACAAATGCTGAATCTATTTACTCATCTATCATTTTCCATTTTCTGCATAGAAATCAATCTATTTTTCTTTTGAATTCCTACATATTATCACGTCCATGTTACCTCTGATAGTATTATGTACTCTAAATCAGAAAAGAAGATTTCATTATCTATCATATCCACAATTCATCCAGATAGATACAAATCATTGAGCATAGAAGGATTATCATTTCCACTCTCATATCATCATAAAAAGTCTATTACATTTTCTTAGACTTTCTTACAAATCATAATGGAAATCTATTACAATTTTGGATTTTCATACACACAACAAATAACCTAATAGAGATCTATTTTCTTCCTTGGATCTTCTCCGTCGGGTTCGTTGTTGGTGGCAATTCCTGACTGTCTGAGTTCCAGTGGCGACCAGAGCAGCAGGAATCAAACTCTGGTCTTATCTCTCAGACGAGAGGAGAACCACAGAGTATGGCAGCCCGAAGGCGTATTACTGCCAATACAACTGGTGGATTAGGAGCGACCTTTCAAAGGAGATAGGAATGTATCCAACATTGGGATACAATTCCTAGTTCTGCCGTGAAAGGAACTCTACTACCCGATTTCTCGGGGTAGAGTTGACTCCACCGTCCAACTCTCCGTGTATAAAGGCTCTTCCTACCATCGGAGGAAGACCCTTCTATCCCACGAAGAGTTCTGAGTTGTCTGATTTGCGCGTCAAAAGCGCATGAGCTCCCTAATGTTGGTGTCAGAAGAACGCTCTCCACAGCATCCAAATCGCCAATGCCAGTTCTAGAAAAAAAATTCAGCCAAGCTTCTGCAGAAAACAGCAAAGAAAAAGAGATTAATCAACAGAAATGTCATTTGGCACGCACTGGCCAGTCAAGCGCACCCTGTTCAGTCAGAAATAAAAGCTCATCTTTAACAGTGAAAAGTGGGCTACTATACTGGACTCACCATTGAAATCAAGATCAAAAAGCATTGCTATTATTAATTTCTTGTTGAAAAATTGAATCTTACAAAAAGGTCATTCTCAGAGAAGAAGAAAAAGAATAAAGGAATGAGTATGCGTGAAACTCAGCTACCTATTTTAAAAGGGACGTGCAAGTCTATTTTTGGAAAGATCCGAATAAAAAGCGCTCATGATCACGGAATGAGTGTCACGTGTGCTTTGGAAAGACAGCATAACATTTGAAATAGTCAAAGAAGCCACATAATGCTTTTCATTAGCGTACGCTATTCGGAGTAAAGCTAGTTTTCAGCACAGAGACGTACCATAGAAATATTTGAGCACTGATGGCCTTACAAAAGAGAAAAAGAAGTGCAACATTTTCAAAAGAAAACAGAAACATAAAAGAACGCGCCCTATTTTACGGAATGACTGAGCTTGGCGCCCAATTCTTCTACGCTGTTGACCCCCATACGGTGTAACAGAGCGTTGAGCGCTTCCCGCTGCTCTGCGAGGATGCGCCCATTGGAAGAAGATGAGCCATCCAGACCAAAATGGCTCAGGAAGTTCTTGGCTAATTGTGTAGGGTCATCTTTGAACTCGAAAATTAAAGGCTCCGATTCCTTACCCCCGAGAGTAGGGTCGCCATGGGCACAAAAACCCAACTTTCGTGCTTCTTCCTCAGCTTTCTCCTTCGGTGTCATGTTGATGTGAAATAAAGATTAAAGTCGAATCTTCTCCCCGTTTATATAAAGAAGCACGCCGGCGGTTCATATTCCACCATAAATTGGATGCAATCAATCTCGAAAAATGAAGAGTCATCATGACATTTAATAAATTCATTTGCATGTTTTCAAAGCATTAAGGAGTAAAAAAAATCTCTTTAAAGTCATCTCAGTATGACTAAATTCATTTTATCATCTTAATTTCAAAGTATTTCGAAATAAATTATTATTTTTCGAAAACTTTGAAGGGGGTTTTGTAGGCCTTCAAAATGAAAGTCACGCTGAGTTGTTCAAAACAAAGTCTCAAAGTCACGCTGAGTTGATCAAGACAAATGTTTAAAAATCACGCTAGAGACAGCTCATCATTTGTCAGAAATGTCATTATGACTGACAGCACGACAGTCGAAGAATGTCTCCTCGTATGCCACGTATGCACGGAACTCGAGAGATCACAGCCGACTATTGCGTGACTTTTCAAATCTTCTTCAGCAAGACTCAGCCTTCATCAAGTTGGCGTAGCAAAAGAGTTTCTTGTCATTTAATGCAACTGACAAAATCATCACTGTCAGAGATTTTGTGTCAGTCGAGGCACATTAAATCAAGACAGCTGGCAGTCCTGCCTCAAGCTTGCGTATATTTTGAGCCTTCTGGCTCAAGTCTGCGTGTATTTTGAACTTCTATGTTCCTTCATCAAGTTTGCGTGGATTTTGAAGCTTTTTCCCCAAGTCTGCGTGGATTCTGAAGCTTCCTGTCCCAAGTTTGCGTGGATTTTGAAGCTTTCTGACCCAAGTCTGCGTGGATTTCGTCCTCAACGAGCCTGCATGGATTTCATCAAATTGGAGTACGTGGCAGTCATGCCACTGATCTCTCGCTTGCGTGTCCTGTAACTTGCACACGACTCATGCATGATTGCCATGTGTCCAACAGTTACAGGCCACATCCAGTAACTGCTCTCAACCTTGCGTATGTTAGATCCTGCATGATTTTCAACTATGCACAGGCTATGAAGACAGTTATCCTTTCAGTTATTTTTGACTCTATAAATAGAGTTCTTTTCTCATTCATTGTACAGATACACAGATATCTAATTGCTGTTGAAATTTTAAGAGCTTTTCTTCTTCGCATCGTCCAAGGGATAAAGCGATCGTCTTCTAGATCGGATTCCTACAGTTGTAATTTTTCCAGATACACAATAAATAAAGTGAATTTATTTATAGAAAATAGTTGGCTCGTGAACATGGGATGATTTTCGCCTCAGATGATAGAGAAAAGAAAAGTAATCCTGGTAATAACCCCGGCAATCGTAATGTGAAGGGGAAAGATACCCTCATGGTTAATCTTTCCAAGAATTAAACGATGCCGAATAGTCAGGAATCTTCCAGGCCAAAGGAAGAATACTCTTTTGATGAGAGTGATATCCCAGGGATATTTCAGTGTCTGGTAAAAAGTGGCAAACTTCAAATTCCAGAGCCAAAGAGGCCTAATGAGGTGAATCTAACTGATAATCCCAAATATTGTATCTATCATAGATACATTAATCATCCTACCAGTGCTTGCTATGTCCTGAAGAAGAAAATCCAGGAGCTGATAAATGGCGGTGCTATCGCTTTAACCAATGATGACCATACGGTTACAACCAATATGGTTTCTCTTCAGTTCGGAGATTTTCCTCCACAGCAGGTCCCAGATAGAATTATCCCAATTCTAAAGGCGACGATGAAGATCGTGAATATCCCGTCTGCCAGAGAAGAAGATGCAGGATTACTGCCGCTTACACTAAAGAATGGTGAAATCATGTGGGTACATCCTGATTTAGTGCCTGAGTTGGAAAGTGAAGATAAAACTTCAAAATCCAAGAAGGGCAAGAAAGTCAGAACATGCAACATGATTTCCCATGTTATTCCAGATCCCGATGACTTGGATCACCTATGGGATGGCCTTCCTTTAGAAGATAGACTGAAATGACTAAACATCTGTCCACCAAGTCTAGCTCCTTCTACCAAGCTCAAGCTTACTCATCAGCAGTGGTTAGCCATGAATGGTGTTCCTTTATATCGGGCACAACAAGCCTTTGCTGCTTATGAAAAAGCTCCAACAGGGATTCTTCCTCGTATCCCGAATATTTCTCCTCTTGTGGCTACAACGACACCTATTCTCCACTCTCCTGAGGTTACAGAAGGTTTTGCTTCTTCCTCTTCCTCTATTGGAATACCTGTCAAAAGTCTGCTGCCCACTCACTTGTATAGTCAACAATCTGTCCATCTCATGAAGAAAATGGGTTATGACTTTCAGAAGGCAGAAGGTTTGAATTATGATAAAGGAATACGACTTCCTTTACAGATTCAAAGTCAAAATTCCACTCTTGGATTGGGTTCTGAAGCTCCTCATAACAATCCACACAAGAAGAAGGCTAAGAAAGGGAAGACAAAATCCTGTAATATGGTACTTCCTTCTCCTGAGTCTGAAGAAAAATCTTTTGCTGGTACAAGATCTGGAAAAGAGTACCATAAAGACCATGAGGGATCCTCCAAAGAAGCTGAAGACATAGTGGAGACACTACCAACTCAATCCTCTTATGTTCCTGCTAAACCTTCTGTGGTTGAAAGGGGGAAACAGAAAGCAGTACGCTTCGACATCCCAATGAAGTCTGCTTCCAGTCAGGGGGTAGTAATGAAGCCTTACAAATTCGATATTCTAGCTCAGTTAGCCAATACTCCGTCTAGACTATCTATATTTGAGTTGCTTTGCCTTTCCAGAGAAAGCAGAGAGACTTTGAGTGAAGCTTTACTTCAAGCAGATTCATGCTTGGCTCAACTCAAGACTCCTGATAATATACCAGTGTCATGTCCACAATGTCATAGTGTGATGGAAGCAATTCCCAATATCACCTTTACACAAGAAGATATGCTGTTGAAGCATAACAAGCATGACAGGCCTTTGTGCTACACCGGATATATTGGATCCACTGAAATTGACAGGATTTACATTGATCCCGGATCCTCAATTAGCATAATTCTTCAGAGTATGCTAAGACCTCTGAGGATCCCTACTAGTGATTTGACTTACAGTAGTACTACGATAGTCGGTTTTAACTCTGGCAAGAGCACGCCATTGGGAAGATTCGTCTGCAGATTCAGATTGGTGATCTTCGAACCATGGTAACTTTTTATGTTATCAACTTAGACGTCTCTTATAATATCCTTTTGGGGAGACCGTGGATTCATGAGCATAATATTGTACCTTCAACTCTCCACCAATGCTTCAAGTATGTGGATTCCCTAGGAGTTGTGAAAACTGAGTTTGCTGATATCAATCCCTTCAAGGGTGTCGAAGCCTATTTTTCTGATTCAAGGCTTTATAAACAAGAGCATGTGAAAGAGATATCAGATATGGCTGAAGATCAATCACCTACCGAGGATCAATCTATTAATGAAGATCCGCCAGAGGAGCAACCTTTGAAGATCATAGTCAAGGGACGAATCCAATCCCAATCTGTCAATGATCAACCTCTGATAATCAAGGTTAAAGGAAGAACTCAAACTTCATTTGAGGAATCAACAAATATTCCTGCTAAGAGCCAAGTTCAACCTTTCATGATCAAGGTCAAAGGACGTACTTCTTGTACGAATGATCCAGAACCACCATTGATTGTCAATCTTGGCAAATCTACGCAGAAGACGGATAATGGTCCACTGATGATTAATCCGAGGCGTAGCAGTCAAATCATAAATGATGTAAATATTGATTATTCTGTACTTTTTGATATCAATGAAGATTTCATTTTCGAGTATATGGCTGTCAAGTTTATCGAAAGAATGACTTTATCTTCTGATAATCAAAGTCATCGATATAAAGACGACATCGAGCCAGAAGAAACTTTATACATCGATCATAAGAAAAAATTTCCTCCTTATATAGATGTTGGACCTTATGCTCAAAGGTTCCTAACATCTTCTCCTTATTTTCTACCTGTGGCCGCTTCATCACAAGCTTGCATAACTTTTAGACGTCACGAAGAATCTTACTTCGTGGTTCCGTCTGATAAGAAAAACAAGCGCCAAATTGTGTTTGGCCTGGCTAGAAATATCCTTGTTGCTCAGGCAGATGAGCTGAAGGATAAAGACAAGGGAAGAATCGGAATTGACAAGTATAGTCAATAATCTATCAAAATTATCCAGAACATGGGATATGACTTGAAGACTATGCAAGGTCTCAATCAAGACAAGGGTAGACGATTACCATTATGTGGTGATCCGTTTTACCAAAAGACTCATTATGGGTTGGGATATGATCCGTCCCACATGTTTTATGACGATATACAAGAAGAATTCTCTTCTAGCTCTTCACAATCATCAGATTCAGAGGAAATTCAATCTGAAGATGAATCTGGACAAGTACTTTCAGTCAATATGGTTCAAACTGATAATGAATTAGAACCATTTGAGAATGATCCTTGGGCACAACAGATGGATACTCAGTGGGAACTCCGTTTTGAACAACGACATCCACCTACAGAAGATGAGGTCATCCAGATTGATGTTGGGGATGGAGCTACGTCCAAACCAATATTCATCAATAAAAATCTTGCTGAAGATGAAAAGAAAGAGTTGATAAAACTTATCAAAGAATATATTGACATCTTTGCATGGAGTTATGAGGATATGCCAGGGTTAGATCCTAAAATTGCTACTCATAAACTCAATATTCTGTCCAAAGTCAAGCCTGTAAAACAACAGCAACGGCGTTTTAGACCAGACATGATGGATGCAATTGAAGCAGAAGTCAAAAAGTTGATCACATGTAGATTTGTTCGTGAAGAGCAACACCCGGATTGGGTTGCCAATATTGTTCCTGTCATGAAAAAGAACGGAAAAGTCCGAGTTTGTATAGATTATCGAGATCTTAATGCAGCTTGTCCAAAGGATGAATTTCCACTTCCAATTACTGATGTCATGATAGACAATACATGTGGTTTTGAACGCATGTCTTTCATGGACGGATTCTCAGGATACAATCAGATCAAGATGCATCCAGAAGATGAGAAGCACACCGCTTTTTGTATACCTCTTGGGGTCTACTGCTATACAGTTATGCCATTTGGTCTTAAAAATGCCGGTACTACGTATCAACGGGCTATGAGCAACATCTTTCAAGAACATCTACGGAGGATAGTTGAATGTTATGTAGATGACATCGCTGTTAAAAGTCGATCGAAGGATGATCACATTCAAGACTTGAGGACAGTATTTGAATTGATGCGCCAGCATCAATTAAAAATGAACCCTACTAAGTCTTTCTTAGGGGTTTCCAGTGGCAAATTTTTAGGATTTGTCATTACTTCTCAGGATATCCACGTTGATCCTGATAAGGTTAAGGCAATTCTTGAAATGTGTCCTCTTCGTAATCTGAAAGAACTCTGTGGCTTTCAGGGTCGTATTGCTTATATCAGAAGATTTATATCTAATTTTTCTGGAAGATGTCAAACTTTCTCCCGTTTATTAAAGAAAGGTGTATCTTTTGTTTGGGATGAAGCATGTCAGAAAGCCTTCAATGACATTAAGCAATACCTGACGAACCCTCCTGTCCTTGTACCCCCGGTGGTAGGAAAGCCATTTTTGCTATATGTTCGAGCCTTGGATCATTCACTTGGCGCTCTTCTTGCACAGAAAAGTGATGTGGGTCATGAGCAGGCAATTTATTATCTGAGCAAAATGATGGTCGGAGCTGAACACAGGTATACTCCTGTGGAAAAGGAATGTCTAGCTTTAGTTTTTGCCGTCCAAAAGACAAGACATTATGTGACAGGGCAGACTATTCATGTCATCTCCAGAATAAATCCCATTCGGGTATTGATGAAAAAACCTAGCATTCTTAACTCCAGGTTGGCCATTTGGGCGATGTTGCTTACTCCTTATGACATGGTTTATGTACCTCAGAAATCAATAAAGGGTCAAGCATTAGCCGATTTCTTGGCTGCTCATCCTATACCTGAAACATCAAAATTATATGAGGACATTTCAGATGAAGTCGTGGATTGTAACCTGACTTTGAAGAATGATATATGGCAATTATATTTTGATGGAGCATCACGAGTAGGACCTAAAGGCAATATTGTCTCTGGGATAGGAATCGTCTTGATTTCTCCTGACAAAATGGTCATATACCGTGCCTATTCTCTCAATGAACCATGCTCCAACAATGTAGCAGAATATAACGCTCTATTGATCAGTCTCCAAGTTGTAAAACAATTGGATATTGAGTTCTTAGAAGCTTATGGAGATTCTCAATTGATTGTTAATCAAGTTAGAGGGACTTATGAGGTCAGAAATCCTGATCTCATTCCTTATCATCAAGTGGTAGTTGAACTAGTCCTTTCATTCAAAGGATTCTTCATTGAGTTTGTACCACGCTCTCAAAATATGGAAGATGATGCTCTTGCTAGTTTAGCTGCAGACCTAGCTATTCTAATCCGAAGACAAAATACAATTTCTTTGTTGGATCGAGACTTGTTCTGTGTTAAGAATAATTTGTATATTGAACAAAGTTATACTACAGAGTCAAGTTCCCAGCAGAAAGATTGGAGAACTCCATTTATTGATTATGCAGTCCATAGGATTCTGCCTGAAGATCCGAAAGAAGCTGTATCAATCAAAAGACGATCGTTTCGATTTTATTTTGATTCGTCTTTACATATGCTATACCGGCGTTCTTATGATGGACTCTTGCTGCGTTGTCTCTCAGAAAGTGAAGCTAAACAAACACTACGAGAAGCTCATGATGGTATTTGTGGTGCTCATCAACCAGGTCCTAAATTACAAGATCGCATTCGAAAAATGGGATATTATTGGCCTTCTATGATAGCAGATGCTGTAGACTATGCCAGAAGATGTAAAGCATGTCAGATTCATGCTAATTTTATTCATCAACCGTCTGAATTTCTATACCCTACAGCAGCCTCTTGGCCCTTTGAAGCTTGGGGTATGGATGTCATTGGTCCTATTAATCCACCTTCTGTCAAGGGACATCGGTTTATATTAGCTATAACCGATTACTTTTCTAAGTGGGCAGAAGCAATTTCCCTTGCTGAAGTGAAAACATCTAACGTGATCAGCTTCATCAAACACCATGTCATTTATCGCTTCGTGATCCCTAGACGAATAATTCGTGACAATGGTCCACAATTTGCCAGTCAAGCATTTTATTGATTCTGTGATCAGAATCGAATCCAGAATTTGGCTTCTACGGCTTATAATCCAGCTGCTAATGGTTTAGCCGAAGCTTTCAATAAGACGATCATTAAACTTCTCAAAAAGTTTGTCTCTTCTAATAAACGTGATTGGAATGAGAAACTTGGAGAGTGTTTATGGGCTTATCGAACAACAGTCCGGACTCCTATTGGTTTTACACCATTCTCATTGGTTTATGGATGTGAAGCTGTCCTCCCATTGGAAATCCAGATCCCATCTCTACGAATAGCCATTGCTAATGAGCTAACTACAGAGAATAATGACCGCTTACGACTCCAAGAACTTGAAGGATTGGATGAGAAGCGTCTTCAAGCACAACAGCACATTGAACTATATCAAGCCCGTATATCTCGAACTTTCAATCGTAAAGTAAAAGAGAGGGTATTCAAGGTTGACGAACTTGTATTAGCTGTTCGAAGACCGATGGTAATGACTCATAAAAGCAAAAAAAAATTCCAAGCAAAATGGGAAGGCCCTTATGTGATTGAGTTCGTCTTTTCCAATGGCGCCTATCGGTTATCAAAGTCCAATGGAGATCTACTCATGATGCCAATCAATGGCAAGTTTCTTAAGAAATACTATGTATAAAAAAAAAGACAGAATGAAAATAAAGCTCCTTTTATTATTTTTATTCAAGACAAAAGATCAAGGACGAGGGCCACTCCCTCCCTTATGGAATACATAGTCAGTTAATGTCTCGAAGGCGTCGTTGCCTGACCTCATAAAAAATTTGCAGATGGCCATCCTCAGTGCTTCTTCTTCAAGAGTTTTTCCTGGCTCTACTAAGAACGCAAGGATATCTTGTGGTGGCTTGGGCGTAGAAGAGCTGTTGCCTACTTGAGTCGGGCCCGCTACTGTTGACTCAAGGGAACACATCTCAGTGACGTCCTCAATTTTTCTGGAAACTTCATTCTTTTGCTGTGCATCCTCGGAAGACATTTCCAATAGAGGAGTGGAAATAAGAATGAAATGTTACAGAGAGTTCTCGCCTATTTATAGAAGAGGACTGTTGATGAACCGATTTTTGAGATTGAGAACAACTTTTTATTCCCGAAAAGACCTGTTCATTCGTTCTATCGGGTTCGTTCATTTAATGTTGGAATCGAATCAATGCTTTCTTTTCCCGAGAATTATGATCCATTCATACATTAAGATGGACTTATATGTTCATGACATATGTCTCCTTAGTCCCCAGCTACCAAGGTTTGGTTAAGCTGATTTCTTGTCTCCTGGGAAAGGGATTTTATATCTTCTATTTTATCAATTGATTAAAAAGTGGGATTCGCTATTTATCATGTTTCCATGACCTCTGAATAAATACTAAATCTACTTACTTTTCCTATCTATCACTTCTATTTGACCTCTGCATAGATATTAATCTAATTTTCTTTTGAGTTCACATATACTATTATGTCCATATTACCTCTGATAGTATCGTATACTCTAAAAACAGAAAACAAGATTTCATTATCTATCATGTCCATATCACATCCAGAAAGATACAAATCATTGAGCATAGAAGACTTATCATTTCCATTCCCATATCATCAAAAAAGTCTATTATATTTCTTAGACTTTCTTACAAGTTATAATGGAAATCTATTACATTCTTGGATTTTTATTCTATACACACAACGATAGCCTAATGGAGATCTGTTTCTTCTTTGGATCTTCTTCGTCGGATTCGTTGTTGGTGTCAATTCCTTGCTGTCCAAGCCCTTGTGGCGATCAGAAAAGAAGGAATCAAACTCTGGTCTTCTCTCTCAGACGAGAGGAGAACCCCGGGTATGGCAGCCCGAAGACGTGTTGCTGCCAATACAACTGGTGGATTAGGGGCGGCCTTCCAGAGAAGATAGGAACGCATCCAGCATTGAGATACGATTCCTAGTTCTACCGTGAAAGGAACTCTACTACCCGATTTCTCGGGGTAGAGTTGACTCCACCATCCAACTCTCCGTATATAAAGGCTCTTCCTACCAACAGAGGAAGACCCTTCTATCCCACGAAGAGTTCTGAGTTATCTGATTTGCGCGTCAAAAGCGCATGAGCTCCCTGATGTTGATGTCAGAAGAACGCTCCTCACAGCGTCAAAATCGCCAATGCCGGTTCTGGAAATGCTGCTCAGCCAAACTTCTGCAAAAAAACAATAAAGAGGAAGTGTATTATCAGATGCGTATTAAACGCTAACTAAAAACAGATCACAAGGCCTTTTACGCCAGTGCTTCAGCAAGGCTTTTTACGCCAATGATTCAGCAAGGCTTTTACGCTAGTGATTCAGCAAGGCTTTGACGCCTTTGATTCAGCAAGGCTTTTACGCCAGTACTTCAGCAAGACTTTTACGCCAGTGATTCAGCAAGGCTTTTACGCCAGTGCTTCAGCAAGGCTTGTACGCCAGTGCTTCAGCAAGGCTTTTACGCCAGTGCTTCAGCAAGAAAATTCGAAGACAAATATTTGCTTACAATCGGACTTACCACTTAAGCCAAATGGTTTGGCTCTAATGATGGTTGAATCTACGTCTAATGACCGGGCGTACAAAGGAACACCATTGGACAGCTTTGCCATTGTCACTTGTTGGAGAATGACATTGCAGAAAGTTATCTTCAGAGGAACAAGAATGAGAATATATGAAACATTCTCGGTTATTTATAAAGGCTGAAGAAACTGATTGGTATGAGTCTATTTCGGGAGAAGATCCTATTTAAAGGCTCTCGTAACCACAAGACAGATGCCACGTGTTAGTTTGTTTCTTGGAAATTAACAACCATAGAAGCAGTCAAAAGAAGTGTTGAACAGTTCTATGTATCAACAGATGAGATTAACATCAAAACTTTATTTATAAAATGGAGAGAAGTGGACCCCCTACATATAAGAGAGTCGCAATACATGGAATTTCATTTTTCCTCTCCTTCGTTGGACTGACGAAGGGAGGCACCTAACTCATGCATGTTGTGAATTCCGGAGTGACGCATCAGATTTAAAAATGCTTCTGCATCTCCTGAGCCCTCATATGTAGTCGGGGGACCACCATCGATGCGACTGAAGACTGCTGGAGTTAATCCGAAGCACGCTACAAAGTTGCGTGCTCGCTCAAAGTCAATCCTTGAGCCCGAAGCCTCTTCATTGTTAATCTCCTTCTTGGGCGCCATGTCACTATGGAGATGAATGACAAGAGTGAAGAATTTCTCCTCATTTATACGGTTAAACCAACTCTCCATATTCCTCATTGGAAACTGCTCATTATTAATGTAGAACTCGGGAAAACGAAAAGGCATTCAGAAGTCTCGAGAAAAGAAATTCATTGTGACAGTTGAGTGTTGACCGACACTATTAAAAATTATGCTGACTGTTGGATATCCCCGCTTTTACGCGGATGATGGTTGCATATCCCAAATTTTATGCTGGCAGATCAAATCTCAACTTTTACGCTTCTGTTCAAAGTGTTTCAAATTTTGGAGATATTTGAAAACTTTGAAGGGGGTCTTGTAGGAGCGTAAAAAGTGCTTCAGAGAAAGAGTCAAAGAGATGAATCATTTTTCATTCATAAGTGATTGGTTTTACGCCAAACAGAGCGGTTAATCCCTTTACGCCACAGAGAGACTAATCACTTTACGCCTGTGCAAGCTGATCGTTTTACGCTTGGGTCCAAACTGATGGCTCTTTACGCCTATGACTAGCCAACTACTCCTTTTACGCTAGGACAAGGCTGTCTAGTCTCGCATTTAATGCAGAACCTGACATGGAGATATTAATGATGGCATTTACCACAGAATCCAAAGGAATTTGTCTCATACAAAGACCATTGTTGTCGTTTATGTGGATCGAGCTACTTTACGCTCACTATATAGTTTCTTTTACGCACGGAGTTTTACACGAGTTTTTACGCTCATAAAATGATGTGTGCGTAAAGTCTATTTGAGCCATTTTTACGCTCAAGGTTATTCAATAACCACTTTACGCGGGAAACCTATGACAGAGCTATTTTACGCTCATCTTACTGCTTTACGCCCAAAGGATGTTGGGACTATTTTTATGTCCTATTCTTTCTGGCCAGTTTGGAACGTGGTTTACCTACATGGCCTTCATGCCACATATTTCGAAGAACGTGTGTATATGTATCCTATTCTCACTGAAATGATGGGACGCGTGTCAACGTATGCAAAGGATGACTCTGATCATGGGTGGCAGTTGTTAGCGTAAAGACAGATTTTGATGTTTTTTTACGCACAGAAGCCCCAGTCTATAAATAGACTGATTTTTGAACGACGGGGAGGCATACATACAGAGACATACATACAGAGACATACACGGACAGAGACAGGAGAGAATAGAGAGATCAGAACTTAGAGATTTTGATTCTCCAGAGCATTCTTCTTTAACCTTTCTTTCAGAACAGAGTGAAGCAAAGCAGGAAAGCATTCGGCCTCGCCATCAGTGCCCAAGTGCGTCGATACCTTTCTGGTGACTTAGTTCTTCCAATTGTTCTACTTCAAGCAGTGATCTTCATCATCATCATATGGTCCAAGGAATAAAGTGATCATTTACGAATCAGACTTCTACAGCAATACTTCCCCAGAATCAAATTTGTACTTCTTGTACTTTTTCTCATTTTATTTTCAAAAGCCAATTCCTCCAAGGCATTTTGTTAAGTGAAACACAAGGGAGCTTCAGTGGGTGTTCTACCTAGAGAAGTTGGTGCTTTTCCAGGTAGCTTGATTTCCATGGGAGGCAGCATCTGAGGCAGTTTTCCTTTGAGTCAAATTTTCAAAGGAGCATCGGGAATCATCTCTGGCTCCATGTCCGGCTCTACCGTTGTTTCTGCTTCGTCATCAGCATCATTGGCTTCCCCTTCATCAAGCGACTTATATAAGCTAGCATCGGTGAAGTAGGCTTCGACCCCCTTGAAAGGGTCAATGTCCGCGAACTCTGTCCGGATGATGTCGTTGGTGGACACGTACTTCATACATTGGTAGAGTGTAGATGGCACCACCATGTACTCATATAGCCATGGGCGACCCAACAGGAGGTTGTAGTTGACGTCAGCGTCCACGACATAGCAAGTCACCTTGGTTCGGAGGTTACCGATATGAAATTTCAGCCGTATTTTGTCCAGCGGTTCACTTTTGATAGAATTGAAACCGCTGATTGTAGTGTTGGAAGGCGCCAGACGGTACATCGGGATCTCCAGTGTTGACAGCAGAGTCCTAGGGATGATGCTGAGGGAAGACCCTGGATCAATCTGAATTCGCTTCACCTTGACGGAACCCACATACCCTGTGTAATACAGTGGCCTGTTGTGCCGATTGTGCTTGAGCAACATGTCTTGTTAGTGAAGGTTATGTTGGGGATGACCTCATCCGCACAATGGCAGTACGCACATATGGTCGAGATATCCTCAGACTGCTTGACCTGACTGATGAAGGACTCAGCATCCTTCAGGGCTTCACAGAGAGCTTCGCGGGTGTCTTTGTAAAGACGAAGAAGCTCAAACAGTGACAAACGGGCAGGAGTACCGGCAAGTTGTGCCAGTATGTCAAAGTTGTGGGGCTTGGCTAGCCCCAAAGCATTTTTTCTTCACAAAGGCTTGTAGAAATGGGCCTCTATATACTTCTGTTTATTGGCTGCTGGAGGTTTGGATGGACCTCCTTCTTCGGCGGCAGAGACAGCGTAGGGCGGCACCACCTCGACGGCAGCTTCGTCAGGTTGGACGTTCTGCTACGAACGCATTCGTACAGAAAGTTCCTCTTCCGCGGAGGAAGAGACCATGTGACAAGATTTGATCTTCTTGACCTTGGTTTTGAAGGCAGAGCGTACCCCCGGTTGAGTAACTTCGGAGACAAGATCTGGGTAAACCCATAAGATCTCTCTCCGAGATGTGGTGATTGGGATGAGTCCACTCACGTTGTCACGAGTAGGTGGTAGGTTGACCACCTCCATTGTCGCCTTTGGGATGGGGACGACGCCATCTTGTGCTGTGGTTGGCAGCAAGGTAATAAATTGGAGCGACACCAGGTTAGCCGAGACTGTCTTCTTCTCGTAATCGACGGAGATGATATTCGTATTGATCATGCGCTGGATGTAATTCTTGAGGACGTAGCAGTCCTGAGTTGGATATCCGACGAACCGATGGTAGTGACAGTACCTCGGATTGTCAACTCTTCCAACCTCGTCGGGACGCTTAGGGTCTGGTAATTTGATCTTATCACCCTGCTTCAACATCTCGAAGAGTTACAAGGTGTCTTCATTGTTGAAGGAATAGACCTCCTTTGGCCTCGACGTAAGCAGAGGCTTCTGAGTAGGTGCTTGTGCGCCTTTGGAGGCATTGACAGTCAACGTTTGCTTCCCCTTCGTCTCACGTCCAGGATTATTGGCAACAGGCCGTTTTCCTTTGTCTTCGAAAGCAGAAAAACTGACTTCCAGAAGGTGAGCATTACATGCCTTCTTTTCAGCTGCTTCAGCCTCAATAATCAATGAGCTCCAGTCGGGAGGAGGAGTGGAGTTGAGCAAGAGCTTGTTCGCAGGAAGCATGTTCATGCTGCAGGAGGAGAGGAGTGCATGTTCTGGCAAGCCCGGGGGCAGTCTGAAGCAGGCTTGTCGAAATCGTTCGATGAATGCTCGAACCGTCTCCTTCTCCTTCTGACGTACCTCTATAAGGGACGCCATCGTCATGTCGTTCCCTTCATCGTAGTAACGATCGAGGAAGAGGCGCGTCAAGTCATCGAAGGAGGATATGGAGTTTTCAGGGAGACTGCAGTACTAGTCGTAAGCCACTCCTTTCAATGCCCCGATAAACAAGCTGGTGAGTAGCGCGTCTTCCTTCGGGTGATGTCTCGTTTGAGACTGGAAATACGTCAGATAACGGCGTGGAGAGTCCTTTCCGTCATATGGCGTCAATATTTATGGTTTATACTTGGGAGGATAAACCACTTTGTTTCATTCGAGGGGGTATGGTTGCGGGATCCCCATCTTCTGGCGCTCCTCTTGTCTGTTCTTCGACTCGAAGCACTCACGCAAGTCCCTGATCATCTCTACCACGTCTTCCGTGGAGCTGGGAGTCAGAGAAGGTGGTATAGTCTGGAGCTGTACATTCGAAGGTTCCGACACACGCGGTGCTTCGCGGCAATCGGTATTCAAAGATGCCCGTTGAAGGGGCACACTTGATTCCCTGTTGACTCCTGGGTCAGGATTAGTAGAAGGTGCTCTGGCCAAAGCTGACCATATCTTGAACACTGCTTGAGTCAGTGTCTGCATGGAGGCAGAGAGGATTTTGAGTCCTCCCTCCAAGGTATCCATGCTCTGAACGAGATCTGCTAGTGGCGCATCTGACTCCATATTACCGCCTCCCGTCATGTATACTGTTATGACGTGACTGAAAGTGGATGGATCGGTTGAAGCTTCGCTTTCAGTCTCGCTCTCTTGTAGAAGAGGAACTTTCCCTAGAGCTTCGTCTTGGCTACCCCCATCTATGTTCTGGAGGATGTCTTCGTCTTCGGGTTGAAGATCCATAGGGGCTTGACTACCCCCAGCTATGTTCGGGAGGCTAACTTCGTCTTCGGGATGAAGATCCACAGGGGCTGGACTACCCCCAGCTTCTTCTGAGAGCTTCTTTCTCTCTCGGGTGCACTCAAACACTCCTGAGGACGGGACGGTCGTCTTGGTCTTCCTCGGCTGGCTCTTGGATGAGGACGAAGTCGAGGAGTTGCCAGTCGTCTTTCGAATTGATGGGGAGTTAGAGACTACGTTGCAAGAAGCAACCTCTAGTTCTGGCTCCTCTTCAGTCGACACCTTCTTTCTGAGGCGATGTTCGAGGGGCGTTGATGATTGCAGCAGCTGGAACACAGACTGCCTTGGTAGGACTGATATCTTGCAACAACAGTTGATGGTGACTACAGCACAGGTGTGCCCTGTAAGGGGCGCATTGTGCTTATAAGTCAACTCTCCTGATTGTCGTTTGTGAATGATCACATTACGCAAATCGTTGGAGGAGAGTGCCACCTTCACACCCCCATCAGGTGCATGGCAAGGCCAAGTGCCGGGGTGGTCAAGTGAATGCTGTACCCCCTGATCCGACGCAAAAGATGCGCCCAGATCAATAGCGGGGGAGCAACATTGAGAGTGACTTGAACCAGCCTCAGACGCACAACCAATGTAGGCACGGGGGTTCAAGACCACAGAGTTTGCCTCACACAGCTTGGTTGAAAATGCAGCAGATGCGCCCAAGCGGCACGAGGTCTTTGAAGGTTGGCCTATTCGTGGCGCAGAAGCACCCGAGTCAACCTTGTACAGTTTACCATTGGCAGCATACATGATTGTGAGCGCATGCCTCTGGCTCACTGCTGGCATAGCACGTTCGAGGCGCATGGCCCATGCAGCCTTGGACTTCTTCGTACCAGCCCGCTGGGGCGCATAGTACTCAGAGTCCAAATTATCCTCGCCACGATAGCGAGTGAGTCTGTCAAAGACAGAAGCCTTCTGCGGTGCATCAGAGTTCATGCGCAGGGTGTTACATGCGCCCCTGCTCCGTCGACGCATCTTTCTTGTTTGAGAAGGAGATGGTTGTAGAATGTGGTCAGTCCCACGTTTCCCCGAGAGATGTGCTGTCCCCGCAGGCGCATCCTGGCCGCTGAGAACGTCAGCAGGAAGGGTAGGCTGTATCGGCACATCCCCTTCAGTGGTGGTGCCAGGGGCCTCGACCTTGCGTACCCAGACTTGGCGAGTCTTCTTCGGCTTTGGCAGCCGCTTCGAAGGACTTGCGCTGCCTTCAGAGATGAACTCCTCATACGCCTGTTGATTGTGGCATACGACCAGCGTCTTGTGGGAGGAGCCCACCTTCACGTCGTCAGATTGCGACACAGCTTTCTCCGCGGAGGAGAAAGAGGTCCCCAGCAGAGTTGCCAGCTTGTTTGCCATTAAAATCTTTTGATTGCAATTTCAATTACAAAGAACAGTGTTACAATATAGGACTTCGATGTAGTTCTAGGAGTACACTTTTGTTTTTATCTGGGTCCTGTGTCGATGGAGCGAGTAGTAATGCATTGTCTCCGTTGACGATCTGACGACGGTTTTTGGTTCTCTGATGGTCTGGATTGCTCTGGATGTCGGAGCTTGCGGGAGGAGAGAAGACGTTGAGTGTCTCTTCCGATCTCTGTAGGTAATAACTCTGATGCTCTGGTTGCCTCTATCTTTGACTGTGCGTCTCTATATATCTGTCTATCTGTGTGTGAGGAGGAAATGATCTCTCTATTTATAAGCAGCAGGTTGGGCTGCTCATGCGCGCACATGTAGGATACGTCTGTACGTGGGGACGCCACGTGGTTGAAGCTGCGGGAGGCACATGGATGATGCACCATCATTGTTGGTTGAATCCTTCATGCTACATTTGTGGGCTGGCACGTAGCAGGGGAGAGGATCTTTCAGTTGCTGAGATCTTGGGTGATTAGCACCCCTTCATAGGCTGAATTGAGTCAAAGGACACGTGGCGCATGTCCGTAGCTCAAAGATCTCAGATTTGGTGGAGGGTAATATGATAGGATGCGCCTGGGATTGGGCGCATGAGAAAATTTTGGCCTACAACCTTCAAGAGTTACGAACCAGTCTGGGCGTATGGCTTTTGAGGCGCATATAATTTTTTAGGCGCACGGCCGCTGAGGCGCATGCGAGTAGTCGGTCGGCCACGTGGGTTGTAACCGTCGAAGGAAAGTAATGATGATGCTGACGTCATCGACGCTTCATTTTCTGTAAAAGTTGCCAATTGTTCAGTCCTCGGGGGACGTGCTGCCAACTCTGTCACTTTGGCATTAATTGCTTGGTGGGGTGATACGTCGATTTGTACCCCATTGGGTGCACGGGTCCATGTTGATTAGGACGCATGGATCTGTGCTTTGTTGAGCGCATCCATACAGGGCACTTGGTGCTGATGGGAGTGTCTGAATGATGCGTGGTCTCTGACCGGCGTATTTGTTGCATGACGCATCTTTATTGATCCGGCTGTTGAGTTCTTCGGAGCATTGATGGCTCTCTGACTTAGCTGAATTCAAAGGGAAAAATTTATCATCATAAATACAAGTTCATTGTACTAACTTTGGGAAGGTTGCCACTTGGCGCATGGATTTGATTTGCCCTGGCCTATAAATAGCAACAGTTTGGGAGAGTTTTGTTGTCTCTTCCTTGACTTCTCGACGAAGATGGATTCGACTGATCCTCCTCCTTGGCAAGACGTTGTACTGTGGGTGATGGTTCTCCTTGTTCGAAAAAGCTTTGACGGTGAACTCCTTCAGAAGATGAGATTCGCCGAGTTGGAATAGACATAGCAGTTTATGCGCATGTGCGTTGACAAGGAAGTAATTCACTCTGATCGGATGGAGTGATGCGCTGGGAGTAATACGCCGGGCTGAGACGACGCGGCTAGCTTAGACTTACAAAGTCTTCAATTGGCATCATGTTTCTGAGACGATGTCGGACAGGCACAGCATGTTACAACTGCTAGAAACACAGACTGCCTTGGTGGTGGAGCCACTGTCTTACGGCAGCAGCAGTTGATGGCGACCGTAGCACAAGTATGTCCCGTGAGGGGCGAGTTGTGCATGATGGTCGTCTCTTCCGATCTACATCTATGAGTAATCACAGTACGTAAATCATGTGAGGAGATGTTGACACTCATACCCTCTTCATGCATATGGCAAAGCCAAGCGTTAGGGTGAGTATATGAATGACACTCGTACCCTCTTCAGGCGCATGGCAAAGCCAAACGTCAGGGTGAGTGTATGAGTGATGCGCCACCTTTACACCCCCATCAGGCGCATGGCAAGGCCAAGCGCCGGGGTGGTCAAGTGAATGTTGCGCCCCCTGATCCAGCACATAAGGCGTGCCCAGATCAATAGTGGGGGAACCACATTTATAGTGACTTGAACCAGCCTCAGACGCACAACCAATGTAGGTGCGGGGGTTCAAGACCACAGAATTTGCCTTGCACGACTTGGTTGCGAACGCAGCAGACGCGCCCAAGTGAGACAAGGACTTTGAGGTTCGGCTCATTTCTGGCGCAGAAGCACCCGAGTCAACTTTGTACAGCTTACCATAAGTAGCGCGCATGATTATGAGCGCCTGCTTCTGGTTTGCCGTTGGTATAGCACATTTGAGGCACATGGCCCGTGCCACCTTGGAGTTCTTCGTACTAGCCCACGAAGGCACATAGTACTCAGAATCCAACTTTTTTTCGTCTTGACAGCGAGTGAAGAACTTGCAGCCAACCCAAAAGAAGAGAAGAACTACTGCAACTTTTTGTGGCTCGAATGGGCTCTCTGGATAACGGGCTCCCTTTTCTTTATTTATTTTTTGTGCCCTTTTCAAAGGAGGCAAGAGGGCTCTATATATAGAGTGGAATGAGACCTCTCTTCTTCTCCTTTCCGATGCGGGATTAAAAGTAATATCCCTCATTTTTCATGCTTCTACAATAATGTGTTAGTATATACATATGTTTGTTCTCATTAAAAATTGTAGTAATGCTCATGGCCCATATATTTTAGTAACTGTCTTAGAAATAATTGTTTTGATTATAGTTTTGCCTATTTAATATGTTGGACTCTACAGTATAATTTATGAAATTGCATAATGACAATTAGTTAGATAATATACAATGTTGGGTTAGTTTAAACTGATGATGGGCTTGGGGCTTCGAATCCATTGATAGCTAGTTTTGGTTTAATGTTTACAAACGAATTTATGGGCCAACTTGTGTGGCTCCTTCCATTTCAAATTATGTAGGGGATATTGAACTGGCATTCGAGGATAGATCCAATATATGTAGCTTTTTATATTATTAGTTGTAATATACTATAGTTTATAAATACTAATTATGGTAAGGCATTTCTAAATTAGTGATTATTAAATATATAGTCTATAGAAATAATTATTGAAATTTTTTTGGAAATAAATATTTATTAAAATCTAAATTCTATTTCAAAAGTATTACCAAACCTAAAATAGTATTATAGCTTTTGCTAATAAAGGTTTCTATTTTGTAATCTTATATGGCCTTCCGATAGGTTTCTAAAGAAAGATTATATATATTCCTAAAATATTGAATTATCAAATTAAATTATTTTCAAGTCCTAGTTGTTAAAATATTATTCTCTTGCTAGCATTATCTATATCTTGATTAGTAGTATTGCTAAACCTCATAGATAGTTAGTGGTATTATAAATAGTTAGTTAGCAACTAGTAAATTGATTATTGCCATTATCTAGAGCTTACCCAACTTGTACCCATTCAGGAGGACATACAGATCTTTTTCCTATCCCCGATCACCCTGAGCAAGGCAAGTATATTCTATGGTTTATGTTCATTTACATTCATATTCTATGCTTTTCTTGTGACATGGTATATCATGTACTCTTGTACTTTCATGTTCCTATATTTGCTTGTATTTGGGTAGGAGAAATACACTAGATATGTGACCAAATCCAAAACAGAAATTCAGGTTGATAGCTTAGGTCTCACATCGTTCACGTGAGACTTTAAGCTGTACCAATATTCATGTACTCCTGTACTTATTCCTGTACTTACTCCAGCCCGTCACATATGCTAGTTGTATTTCAAACATTGTGTACATGTCAGGTTCTTGTACTTCATGTTCAGAATTTACTTCATGTACTTTATTTTTTGTACTTCATGTATTTACATTCCTGTACTTTCATGTTCTTTACTTTCAGTACTTTACATCTTCGTGTTTTTCTGTACTCATTTCCATATCATGATGTTATTGTTCATTACCTAGAATTGTACTTTGCTTCGCTCCTGATTAGATACGTTGTAGGTGTACTTGAGGATATCGTTCCACCTTATGGGCCAGAGCCCGAGATCTTAGCTGAGCAGGATGGAGCCATGACTTAGTTAGAGGTTACAGGTTTAAGTTTGTTTAGCTTTACTTCTGGATATTATACTGAGATTCATAGTTGTATATCTTTACTCTTTATCGGATTTGTCTCCGGATGACTTGTATAAATGTGTAAATAATTTAGTGGATTGTGGTGATCTGGGAACGATTATAGATGTTGTGGTATTTTATATCATTTGACTGGGAGTTTTCCTAGATTGTACAGCTTACTTCGTTGTGTCTATCAACGAAGGCTAGGCATGTCTGACTCGAATCCGATTATTCGGGAGCGGGTCGTGACAGGATGAGCCCTAAAGCAGAGTTTTGAAGAGTGACCCCTCATATGGCAATGGCTGCAGTACGAGATGTTTTTTTCATAGATAATTTGTTGAATGTGAACTCAGTTCCCCAGAAGGATCTGGATGTTATTAGGAAGGTCCTTAGAGATATCCAGCTCCATACGGATCTTGGCGTAGTTGGCCCTAGTGAGCTTTCGAGTTTCTTCAGCAGCCGCGATGAACTTCCCGAATGAACTCGTGATTCTTTTTAAAGCCGATGGAACAAAACAGATCAAGGGAGGATTGGGGAGCGTGACCCAAACAGCAGCGATCGAAGTTCCTCTTTAGGGTTGAAGTCTGGAGACCATTTTAGGATTTTCATCGGACAGACATCAATTCTGATGGTGTTCCTCATCCAAAACTTTATTTGGTCCTCTTCACTCGATAGGTGAAGCAGCAAATGCGTACGATCTAAAGGGGCAATGCAGTAGGCGTTGGATAGTCCCTGTTCCGCGACAACTTCTTACATCCTAAGAAGTTTAGGGCATCCTGAAGGAAACTTAAGGACAAAGGAATGTGAGAACTGCTCAGCCAGAGATAAGAGCTCCTCAGGGGAGAAGGGGATAATAATGTTGGCATCATCCTCTCGAGGGGGCAGTGCGCTAGCAAGACGTCACAGATGTCAGGTGGCTTGTGCCCGGAACGGAGCACATCCGTAAAGGACATGCCAAGACGCGTACAGGAGAGAGAGTCTGCTGAGGGAGTGGCACCGATAGAGACTACGTCCATAGACGAGGTGCTGTCGGACTAAGCGGCACTATACTGTCCGTGCAACGAGGAAGTCGCACCGGACAGTGCTGGGAACTTAGCGCCAACCAAGGGGGAGGCCTGGTTGGCGAGTCGGGGGGTCGGGGGGACATACGAGATTCGACACGCCCAAAAGCCAAGCACCGCTGGAAGGCACAGGAGTCATGAGGACGCCGCTAGGAAGCGCAGGTGGCGTGCCACCGGAAAGAGCAACCGGAGGGGCTCCATAAGGAGGTGTGGGCGCCTTATGCCCGAGTCGCAAGTCAGGGAGCGCCGCGAAGGCCGACGCGAGGGGGATCGACGAGGAGGAGTTAGACGACAGGGCGAAAGGATCCGCGAGAATGGTCGTGCTAGGGAGGGGAGCACCACGGACGGGTGGAGGAAGAACAGGTGGGGGGAAGACGGAGGGGCGTGCGGCGTCGAATGGTGCTGGAGGCCGAACAGGCTCGGATGGCGCTAGCCTTCTAGCGCCATAAGTCAAATGGCACAGCAAATTCAAATTCGAATTTGAATTTAGAAAATGTTGAAGAGGACAGGATCCTTCAAACACAGAACCCAAGGGCGAGGGGGGAGAGGGAGCCGCAGTGGTCGACTCCCGAATCTCCGGCGTGAAGCGCGACGGAGAGCCATGCAAGTCCGGCCACCGACGGACCTAGCGAGGAGACAGGAGCATAGAATGCCGGATCCGCTGGGCCCGACGACTGGATCGTGTCTGTCGGGGGGGCGGTCGCACCAACCGGGATGGAGGATGCAGTCGCGGGGGTAAACTGCGAGTGAGGCTCTCTGCCGGAGGAGGGTCCGGCCGAGCACCGGAGCAACGAGCACGATGGGAAGACGACGACGCCTCGCTGAACGGGATGGAATCAAAAGAGGGGAGGGGAGGAAAGGGGCCCGGAGGGGGGGAAGCTCCCGAAGCATGCCTAAGCGGCGAGGCGGGCCCCCCACGTGGCGGAGGGAGGCCGGCATGGCCCAGCCGGAGGAGGGGGACACTCACCCACCCACCCGAACGGAATCGCCATGGGGAGGGAGAGTGTGATATTCATCTATATAAAATATTATATATATATATTATTTTTATTTATTTTTTATTTTTTTGGAACAGGTAATTGTGTTACAGACTCCTAGCCCGAAGGCCTACAAACTCGGCTCGAAGTCCCCCATACTTGTATCTCACCGCATCAGGCTTGACCCAAAGGCCCGCACCAGCACTTGTATCTCACCGCATCTGGCCCACACTCACATTTATTACTCAACATGGAATTAAATGTGCTTCTCCCGGTGCTCGAACCTGCAACCTCTTGGGAGGATATGCCTCACTCTAACCACTTGAGCTAGAGGTCATCGGCTATATATATATATATATATATATATATATATATATATATATATGTGTGTGTGTGTGTGTGTGTGTGTGTGTGTGTGTGTGTGTGTACGGTCACAGGTTCCCTCTTAAGGTCTTGAAACTAATGGTTCCTTTAGTACGAGAGAAAGTGGAAGGAAGAAAAATGGAGGAAGAAAAATTAGAGGAAACGTTGTATTTTCTCTTTTTTGCTATATGAAGGAAAAGTGGAGATATAATTTTTCCCTTCTAACCTAAAAAATTCAACCCCTCCAAAAGTGGAAGAAAAGTATAGGCTTATCATAATTTACAGTTATACCATATATGAATTGTATTATTTAAAATTGTAAAATTAAATCAAATGGTAAATATATGTTTTTAGTTGATGCTATAACTGATAAAGCCTATTTGTTTTCTTCCTCTATTTTTTTCATCCATATCAAACAAAATAAGTACATCCCTTCCATTTTTTATCCCTCCAACCAAATACAAATGAGAAAAAAAAAATTGTCTCATTTTCAAATGGATGGAAAGTATATCCATCATCTTTTTCTTTCATTCTAATTTTTTTTATCATTCCATCTACCAATGAGCTTGACAGTTCATGGGTATGCAAAAGCTCTTGGGTTGGATTCCTCTAATACTAAAAGATGAATAGAGATTCCAAGCTCTCTAGCCCAAGTGGTCAGGGAGGGGGGCTCACTTGAGGGAGGTTCCAAATTCGAGTCTCCCGTGGACATGAGATGGCTGGATGGTCGCGGGACGGCCACGGGTCCCAAGCTGACAGCCTCAAGAAATGGACCCAAAAATAAAAATAGAGATTCATGGTATATACTTGAGCTCATGGTAGAGGAATCACAATGAGAGGAAGGAAAAGGATTTAAGACAAAATGGAAATACTATTGCACTGGGCAATCCGTTTTCTTCCTCATTTGGGAAAGCTCAAATTGACAAAATTCATTTTGGCACTTGGGTCATTGTCCCGGAAACAACTGATTGAACCTCTATCACCCTATGGGTAAACCAAGTTCTACACAAACGGGTAGTAGTTCATTTTCGAAATATTCGTTCAATAATGCTTTACTTTACTACCAAGTTTTTACAACCTTCTTACAACCTCACTCACCCACCCCTTACATATGGGTCCCACCGGATCCCATCACCTCTCACACCCCCCTGCTACATGGGCTCCATCCGACCCCACCACTTACTCCCCCTCCTCCAATCGAAGTCCGACACGTGGCAGATTGTAGGAGGGTTGTAAGCATTGGTTGTAGGCATAGCAAAGCTCATATTCGTTGGACTAACATCAATTGGGATACACACGTTCATTTGAACTTCAAAATAAATGACACCTTTTTTTAGAAAAAACTCTCATGTATTTGGTTCGTCATTTACATTTCGCGTCAAACATAGTGTAATAAATCGTAACTACAATTCAAAACGATCAAAAGAATCAAAAGGAAACACAAATGTAGTACAAACTGGTCCTTCAATTCCCCAATTTATACATCCATTCATTGTTGACGAGTCACATGCAGTCTGCAGCTTCTCTGAGATCCCCCTTTCCATATTTGAGCATTGGGCAAGTGCTCAAATTATTGCAAACACAAGAAAGAAAAATGAGTAAGGCAATCCCCTCATTTTCCACCCACTTGCCTTTCTCTATTGAGGGGTCGGTTCAACTGCTAGAAAACAGTCGCATATTTCTGCTCACCGTACCCCATAATGGAAAGATAGAAAAGATGGGATGGGGACCAGTCGGTTCTTCCTATTGTTGGTGTTAGCCTTTGGGAACTCTCGTCACTGAATGCCTTCCTCAGAAAACAATACAATGTTTGTGTGCGTGTCAACAGGAAAGCAATTGATTCCTCTACTGACAAATTAAGTCATTTGTTTCTTTTTAGGGTTATTTAGTTTTAGGATCTCACGTATGTATATATGAATATCAGAGTTTTTATTTTGAAATCGACCGATGTTGGGATTTGTAGGTCTCGAAATCACTGTTCATTAGTCTACGTGAACAATGATTTCGAGATCCAAACTCTAACATCGGTCAATTTCATTAACCTTCTTTTTAAGTGAAATCTGGTTGGGCCCCTCCATTTTCTAAAAGTTTTTGGGTGGGCCAGCCCCGAGCCAACTCGGTCCGGTCAGTTTTGACTGGATTTCATATTCGATCTAGATCGGACCGATCAAAACTTGACTAAATTTGTAAATCCAATTTGAACCCATGGTTAGGGAATCCAAACTAGGTTCGTACTAGGCCTCGTTTGGTTCACGAAAAGGAAAGAAAATCTTTTTTTTTTCTTGGGAGAGTCCAATTCTCATCAATTTTTCTTTTCGATATTTGGAAATGCCAGAAAATCGGGAGGAAAAGTAAATCTTTGGAGCAGAAAAGTGAATCATTGGGCCTCGTTTGGTTTGCTGGAAAGGAAAGTAAAGAAAATTGATTCTTTTATATTTTCTTTCCTTTGGAAAATTACAATTCCAATCAAATTTTTTTTGGTGTTTAGAAAAATCAAAAAAATTGGAAGGGAAAGTGAATCCTTAGAGGGAGGAAATAAATCATTGGGTTGGTGGAGGAACACCCCCCCCCCCCCCCCCCCCCAACCCTCAACCCCCCCCCCCCCCCCCCCCCCAAAATTTTTCCTTCTATTGGGAATCAAATTCCTTTACTCCTCATTTCCTTTGGAATCCAAACAAAGAAAAGGAATCATTTTCCTCCAATTCCGCGAACCAAACGTGGCCTTAGGGTGGTTATAGCAGAAGGTGGAGGTTCAGATCGTCTACAAAAAATCTAAGAGAAAGGCTCATAATTTGCTCTTAGGAGTTCGTCATCCAAGACATAAGGAAGAAGAGATCCAATTGAGGAGTCGTTAACTTCGGTTAGGAAGGTTGCTACAGATTGGTGGACGATTTTAATTGTAATATTTTTCTTTTCTTCTTGAGTGTGGTGAGAGGTTGAAGCTATTAGGACAAAGGGTTCAACATTGTTTTAATCTTGTAATTTCATCTGAGTTATATAGATTAGAATTTGTCCATGTGACATAGTCACTGCCATATACTTGTTTTTATCTGTGCTTTGTGTCCGTTAGACGGGAGTTGTTTATCTCAGGTGGGTTGGCCTAAATTTCTACTGCGGCAATATTTCATACACGGTATTAGAGTGCAGGAGGGTGTGTTCGATTTCCAACAATCTCAGGGAACTCGGGATGGGGGCTCGGCCTCAGGAAGCTCGGGAGAGGGTGGTGGCTAGGGGAGGGGGTTGTTATCCAAACTAGACCTCATTAGCTTATGTTTTGAATAGCTTATCATGGATGTTTTTGGCTTTTTATATCTAAAAACAATCCTAAAAGTTGTTACTTAACAACAACTTATATTAAAAAAAAGCTAGTTCAGTTTAAGTGTAGCTTTTGAAAGCACGGGAGGTTGCTTTCAAAAGTCGTTTTATACTGTTGTTTTTTTGAAAAGCTGCAGTAATCGCAATATAGGCCCGAAGTACCATTCTAAACGAGCCCAAATATTAATAGATTTATAGGGGTTTTGACCCGTTAACTACAAAATCCTATTTCCAACATTCTCTCACACTCTCTCCCTTCCTTCTCCCTTTCTAGCTCTTTCGATGGCATCATTCGATGTCGGGGTCTTTGACGATGGCGAGGGGGCATCAGCGACACAACCTTATTAGGGTTTTTCTTTTCCCATTCCTTGCTCCCTCTTTCATCTCTCCATCTCCTAATAAAAAGTTGTAGTGAAAAAGAACATTTAAGAAAAATAGGACCATAGTATTCCAAAATGCTTTAACTAATTCATGCCATGCTTTCTAATTTAACTATAGTACTCCAAGAGGACACTTAATTGCAAACCAAATAACATCAAACATAACTATATAATAATAAAAAAAATATTATTTGACCAAATTGTATGAATCATTTGGTGAATTCAATCTTACCTGCAAACCACATAACATTCAAAAGAAAACACTAAAAAGTTAAGTCATGACTAAAATATACTAATAATGATTCATGTTATGAGAACGAGAAAAACTAACAAGCATCACACTAGAGATTGAAAGGGGACGTTGTGGACATGATGATTTAAGGTTAATGTTAACATTAGGTTAAACACGATAGGCATATGGAAGATTTCATAGTTTAATATTGTGTGGTTTATGTAGTTTGAATGGAACATTTTTTTTCGAGAATTGCAAATCTAACTATAAAACTACTATTTTAAAAATCCAAAATCATAAGATGAATCATTCCAAAAATCTGAATCAAATAGTGCGCGCACTGGGTTGGATTTCCTTATCATGGTTGTTTATTTATTTATTTAATTTTGAAAATCACTCCAAAAAGTGTTTGGTAATAAGTTATCAATTTCTTTTTATAACAAAACACTAGTTTAATTTTGATATTGAAAGCCTATGGGCGATGATGAGCCTGGCCTGTGCGATGCGGGGCATCCACAATGTCGGAGGACTGACGAAAAATGGCCACGATCTGAGATGGCGTGGGACAGAATGGAGCGTCCCGTACATGAAAACTTATCGGCTAGGACGTCGCGCGGGCGGTCGAGAACCGGCACCATTCTACCACGGATATAAACGACGGCTGACCACGCGGCCCGTTGTACGGCGCCCAATGGGCGTCAGGAAGACGTCGTGCGCATAGAACGGGTGGCTGGACGGAACCAGCTGTCGTAGGCGTCGTGAAGACGTCGGGGGCGCCTTCGACGTCGTGGGCTAAGCGAGGCGTTGAGTTGCTGGCGTCGAAAGACGTCGGCCGTCCCGTGAGGCTCTGGAGTGCGCGAGGTGTACGTGCCGGGCAATGATAAAAAAGTCAGTGCGGACAGGATCCGCATGAAGAGTCAGAAGCGACATGACGACCGGCTAAAAATCGGATGCGGAGAGACACACGATTTAAATGAGCTCGCACGTGCTAAAAAAAAAAAAAAAAAAAAATCCCAAGCTAGGCCTCATTTAGCTTATGTTTTGGGATAGCTTTTATCATGGATGCTTTTGCTCTTTTTTTTTTAAATTTCTAAAAAGCTGCAGCAATCCCAGCACAGGCCCGAAGAAGTACCCAGAACGGGCCCAAACATTGATAAGTAATTGTAGGGGTTTTGACCCGTTAACTACAAAACGCTATTTCACACTTTCTCACACACGCTCTCCCTTCTTCTCCCTCTCTAGCTCTTTCGACGGCGGCAGCATCCGGCGGTCGGAGTCCCGGCGACGGCGAGGGGCATCGGCGACACAGCCATATTAGGGTTTTTCTTTCCCTCTTCTTGCTCCCTCTTTCCTTTGATTTCTGTATATTATCTGAGATACATTAGACTATATAATTATGCCTTACTAGCAGGTTATTCCTCGTAATTGTTAGATATGTTAGTCGAGCTATTATCTTGCATCATAAGATACTTGGCCTTTGCTAGTCCCCAACTTTGGTCTAGTTAGAGCATCATTAGTAAGGCCCATCACACATTCTAGATTCTAGATTCAAAATGTAGGAGCTCATTTTGTAGAATAGTAAGTCTCATCCTAGTTTCAATTTCTAGATTTTGAGTCCCATCCCACCCATGGGTGCTATAGGTTGAGCCTCCCAATTTCTACCTTCTAGATTGTAGAAACTCATTTTGTAGAATAGTAAATCCCAATTGGAGCCCAATTTTCTAGATTCTAGATTTTATATTATGTTTTTCCTACATTAATTTTTGACCACACAATTTTTGGGACCGGAGCTCACTTTATCATTTCCTACTATTCTCATACAAATCCAACCCATTCTACATTTACCTTTTTTTCGAAATTTTGGGGCATTGAAGAGTCTCAACTACTTATGATGCTCTTAGTGTTTAGATTGTTGTTTTATTTGGATCTAGGATAATGCGTACCACGTTTTAATCAAGTATTTTACATTTTTAAGAATGTGTAATTGTTATATTTGTTAGTCAAGCTATTATCTTGCATCATAATGTACTCGACCTTCGGTAGTCCCTAACTTTGGTATATTTAGTTAGTCTTTAGCTTGGTGTTTTATTTGGATCTAAGATAGTGGGTGCAATGTTTTAATCAAGTCTTTTATATTTTTTAGTGCTTGCACCTTAGTAGAAGAAATCTTCTAGTTAGCTTGATAACAATCCAAGTAGTTTTCCGCCACCGATACTCCGGTAAGGCCTTATGCAACTGTGAAAATGTCATCTTCACATGTTGAAGGGCCCAAACATCAGATGCTCTAAATCCTTGAGAGAGGCCTTCTGACTTGAAACATATAGAATCATTTTATCAAATTAAGACCCCTGATACTTTTGGCGCTTCTCCTGCCATGAACAAATGCAGTCCAATTGGTTACAAATGTGAACCTTCTTAGAGAGCTTCTAATAAGACATAGATGCCAAACAATCCACTTCCCAAAAATAAGGACAAAAACAATAATTAATCACTATGTATTCCAAAGATGTCCAGGCGATAGCACTTGCAAATTTGAACAAGCCTTTTGTCTATATAGACTTGTTCATCCTATTGTTGTGAATGTGATTCACTTTATCATTGTTAATGATGTAGTGGAAGATCGAAATCCGAACTGCAAACTTACAGGTCAGCTGGCTGACCAATCGGCCAAATCAGCTAGTCAATCGTGTCGGTTCCCAGGCTGACAGTTTCTGGCAAAATTTTGCCAAATTTATCAGATCTTTAATATTTCATTTTGAATGAATCCGACTCATTTTTGTTCATATTTGTGACCAATTGTTGTTGTGACATTTCCTTTGAATAAATTAGGATTTCATTTCTTTCTTGTTTTCTAAGAATTGTAATCCTATTGAAACGTCCCAATATATTAGGTTATTTATATTCTCTATAAAATTCAGTGTTCATCTTCTTCCTGTTAGATTCCTGTCGTCGAGCAACTTCTAGTACGATATTTTCGGCAACATCATTTATCCTCATCATCCCTATCTGCAGCATTTCAACAAGGTCATTCGTATCATTACCAACTAATGCTACAGAGGGGGTCCTCATCCTGCATCAGGTGGGTATCAGAGGAAAGTTCCTGAACCGCAAGAAGCACAAAAGGCAAGCGATCCTGTTCGATTACCTTAGACATGAAGATAAATATTCCTACGTATTTTATAGCTTGATGCGGATCAAGGAGATCCTAGATTGGATCATGGCGGTTGAGCGATTCTTTTAATATCAGTTTATCGTCATTAGGAAGCAACGAAAGATAGTGGAGTGTAACTTAAGGAAATCACATCATCTTGGTGGGATGACCTACAATTATCTTGTTTAGCATATTTAAAGAAGCTCATCTAGTCATGGATCAAGATGCGACAATTAATACTAGAAAAGTTTTTTCCTCTCAACTTTGAACATATTCTTTGAAGCAATATTGAAAGTACCATCAAGCAGTGTTCTAAATTTCGGCCTAGGCGGCGCCTAGGCGCTAGGCGGCCGCCGGCCTCACCGAAAATTCCCTAGGCGGTAGTCCTAGGCGGGTTTCGGCCTAGGCGGACCTAGATGGCCCTAGGCGGCGCCTAGGCGGTCCTAGGCGGACTATTTGTCCGATTTTTTTTTGAAATTTTTCAAAAAAAAAATCTGAAAAAACAGATCTAAAATTCAAAAAAAAAAAAAACTTAGCCGACGCCACAGCCGCCGCTGCTGCCTGTTGGTGGTGGTGGCTGCTTGCTGCTACTGTTGCTGGCCGTCGCTGCCGCCGCCGCTGCCTGCTGGTGGTGTTGGCTGCTGGCATGCAGCTACTGATGGAGGAGAGGAGAGGAGAGGAGAGTGGATGGAGAGGAGAGGAGAGGAGGGTTAGAGAAGAGGACTCTCTCTCCTCCCCGTCCCTGTTTATTAGGTTTAAGTGAAAAAAAAGAAAAAAACTAAAGAAAACACAAATGAATCCCATTGGATTCGAACCCTCAACCGGGGACCGATAGCCAACTCAAACTCAGCCATGCTAGCCATTAGAGCTTATAAACTTATATGTAAATATTGTCACATATGAGCTATTTATCTATACAAATATTCGAAATAAATAAAAAAAACAAATCGGCGCCTAGGCGCTAGGCGGCCCTCCGGCGCACCGATTCCGCCTAGCGAAATTTAGAACATTGTCATCAAGGAAACAGTTCTCTCCAGAGTTGTGAACTGAATGGATTACATATTCAGCATTATCTGACCATGTACAACCTTAAACCCTTGGTCCTTTGCTGTGCATCTGTTTTCTCCAGCTAACAAATCTCTCCTCCTCTCTACTTAACTAATTCTGGTACAAAGCCCTCTTCTCCTTTTATGAAGTTTAGGATCTCTGGATTTACAACTAATTCTGATAACTAAGAAATATTGATTTGAACACTAAATGTTATGGCAAAAAGCCCTCTTCTCCATCGTGCTGTGTGAAGAATTGTAAAAGTTCTCATAATCATGTACCTGGAAGTTTCTTATTCGAACTGTTCTAATAACAATTTTCTTTTCTTTTAGGACCCCATTATTCTTGTAACTAAACAACCATTATAAACTCTTAGATTCAAACTTTTATGGGTAAATGACAAAAAATTCCTCGTTAGATACCCACCTTTTGCGTAGAAAGACCTTTTAGTCACATTTAGCAAATAAAGACCCTCACAATCTATGACCTGCTCGGTCAGCCCCCTACCGTTAGTTGACCGTTAGTGTTTTTTTTTAAAAAAAAAAAAAAACCTAAACTGCCCACCCTCCCACCAGCACCCCCCTCTTCCCCATCAGCACCCCCTCCCCACCCCGGCGAGCCGCCCCCCTCCCCTGCCCCGGCGAGCCACCCCCCCTCCACGCCCGGCGAGCCACTCCCCCCCCCCTCCCTGCCCCGACGAGCCCCCCCTCCCCTCTCTCCGCCCCGACGAGCTCCCCTCTCCCCTGCCCCGGCGAGCCACCCCCCCCCTCCCTGCCCCGGCGAGCCCCCCCCCCCCCCCCCCCCTCTCCGCCCCGACGAGCTCCCCCTCTCCCCTGCCTCGGCGAGCCACCCCCCCCCCCTCCCCCCTCCCCGCTCCGGCGAGCTCCGCCCCCCCTCCTCCTCCTCCCCGCACCACCGGAGAGGGAGGGGGGGGAAGACAGTGGAGGGGTAAAGTGGTCATTGTACAGGCCACTTAACCCCAGTTAACGAAAAATGGGCTAAATGAGCATATTTCATACTTTTGGGTTTGTTAATAGCATGGGGTCTTTTATTGCAAAAAGCGGGTATCTAACGAGGGTTTTTTTGCAATTTACCCAACTTTTATTGTCAAATCTCTAAATTATTTTTTCTTACACTGCATAGACTCTGCTTATTGGTAGTGACATTTTCTTTAACTTTTCTGCAGTAAGTCTGTTTTTAATTCAATCATTCGTAAATGGCGCTGCGAGGTGTTTGGCAACTTCAGAAGTTGGTTGTGAGCTATTGTGACTGGGGTGGTAGTAGCAGGGGAATCAGGTATGCCTTTCCATATTGGTTAGCAGATGCGCAGATCTACACACACAAACTATATATATATATATATATATATATATATATATATATAGGACATTTGCAATTTTTAAAGATTAGCAATCATTTTGTTGTAAAAGCATCCCACTCAGGGTCAATTCAAGGGTTAGTTGGAGGTTACTTTCTTATTTCTATGCCTGTGCTTTCATAGACTATGAATCACATTCAATTTATACTCTGTTCTCTTAAATGTAAAAATTGATCCTAACTATAAAAGCAGTAGGGACGAGGACACCACCATGTGAGTCTACACTAGGCGTAGGAGAAGGACCAAGAGCAGTGCTTCAACATGGTTCACCTGAGTGAGCAGTGCTTCAATATGGTTCACCTGAGTAGGCTCGTGCCAACTGAAGGAGAGATTGAGCCAGTTTGTTAGTTTGCACTTTGAATGGCTTGTTTTAAAGTTGTTAGGAGTTGTTGGTTTGTTTTAAAATTGTTAGTTGGTTTGAGAGTTGTAGTTATCTTGTTTTAAGGGATTTGAAGAATTTAAGAAGTTGTTAGTTGGCTTGTAATATGATAAGTCTATGATAGCCTGCATATATAGGCAGGTTGGTTGTTTTGGAGAGGGACATTGATGAATCAAACTTTACAAGTGAGTTACATGGAAATATCTCTCTCCTGACTTCTCTCTACTTCTTTTCTAGTCTCATAAACCCTAGCCTGCATATATAGGCAGGTTGGTTGTTTTGGAGAGGGGGCATTGATGAATAAAACTTTACAAGTGAGTTATATGGAAACATCTCTCTCCTGACTTCTCTCTACTTCTTTTCTAGTCTCATAAACCCTACCCCTCCCACTTTGCTGGTCCAGCTCCCACCCTCCCTATTCATTTGCTGTCTAGCACCATCTGATCAACTCCAGCAGCGTGCAATCAATTTTAGCATGTCGTCCAGCGAAGCTGTCTATAGCTGCATCGCCGTTTCTGGGTCCTTGCAGCACTAGACTCCCAGACATCACTGTTGTCCAACTGATCTGCAAGGTATAGAAAGGTCCAGCCCTAACTTTGATCTCTTTGTATTAGCTTCTTTGCAAAGCCAATCTGCAATTAAAATAGTGAGTTCAGAGCTTCTAATATCACATCTAAATATTAATTGAAGCAACTCAACCATGATATTGTGAAAGAGTAATCGCCTAAATTTATGAATTAATCTTTTGATCGGTCCTGCATGTAAAAGTTTACGAAGAAGAATGCATTATTTCACGCCAATTATTTTGCAAGTCTTCATTAAATCAACTTGTTCTTTGTTTATGAGTATCCTTTAGCATGGAATTATCATTGATCTGTTTCATATGTTGTTCCACATCTTTTTTGGTACTACAGCTGGTTAATTCCCTAAAAATAGAACCATGATCTATGCATGTAGTAGTAGGGCTTATTTGCATAAACCATTAATTGCAAGTCATCTAAGTCTAGTCAAACCATATTGTGGGTCACATTTGAATGCCAACTAGAAGTAGTCTAGACTATCACCCTAACCAGAGTTCAGCATTTGACAGTATGGACCCCAATCAGTTGCTTGAAGCGTTCAAGCGTTTAAGAACCTCCTGAAGAAGAACTTGCGCCAATCGTGGCCCGTTTATATGCACTTGAATTAAGGACCCTGGTTGCTAGACTCAACACACCTCACTCTCACATTGATGATTTAGAAGATGGGGAAAGATCGAACAACGGAGCGAAGTCCATATCAAACAAAGTATTTGATTAAGGACGACCACCTCCACGAGGGGGGTACCGTCAAAATCATGATCCTCTGGATCAAGAAAATTCAGCGCTTAGTGTTAAGATCAAAGTCACTCCCTTTGACGGTAGTGTTGATCCTCAATTTTTTTTTTTTTGGATTAGGTCTTGGATATAGAGCAGTATTTTTGGTGGTTCACTATGAGCGATGGAAAAAAGGTTTTATTTGCATCAATTAAATTGGTAGCCCAGTTAGACAATATTGAGACAATGTTGAGAGTCTGATGTTTACTCGAGGAGAGCAATCTATCACTACATGGGTCGCTATGAAACATAAGTTGAGGGACTTCTACTTCCCGATTCATTTAGGGGACACTTAGAGGATGAGTGATCCAATTCACTCAAGGAACTTGGCCGGATTCGAGTATGTTTCGAAATTTGGCACCTATTTGAGACTTTGTCAAGGGTTCATGACTGAGTTGGGCCATGCTGTCTTAGCTAGGATTAGGTACGGAGTCCACGAGGATCTGTGATGGGGCTGTTTCTCCATAAAATCACTAATCTGGAAGATGCGTATAGGCTATTTCATGACCTAGAAGACATTCGGTCTCTCAAATAGTGTGATCGTAAAGATGTGTCGAAGAAGAACATGACCTACATAACCAACCCAAACCCACTCAAGGCCGTTACCAACGTTCTTCCAAAGAATGTGGATTGGAAGTGTAAAGGGATACTTGGTGAAAACCCTAAGGTAAATTCGTTCACTCAATGTTTCAAGGATTAAGGCTACAGGAACATAAGCCATCGACACGTATCTCAACAGTGTCCAAATCAGACAAGAACCCTCATTGTTGAGGATCCTAATCCATTAACCTTGGAACAAGATGACTTAGAGGAGGTCGTTCAAATGACGATTGGGTGGAAGGTAATGATTGTCTTGGACTGATCCGTTGTGCACCCATAATTGAACCATCTAGTATTGTTGACGAGTCTCCCCAATTAAATGTGGTTAGGTGTACATTAACACAGGCCAAACAGAAAGGATAATCGGGGGAGAACAACATTCCACACTTCCTACTAAGGTGGGGGGATCTTATTGATGGAGGAAGTTGTACTGATGCCATCTCCTCTAAGGCTACAAACCAACTGAACCTACATTTCATGCCTCACCCTCAACCTTGTATGAATGATTTGTATATTATTGTTATTAAGAGATGTCTAGTTTCGATGGAGTTTATTCCATACGAAGATAATCTGGTATGACGTCATTAATATAGACGTAGGGCATATCATTTTGGGTTGACCTTGGTTACTTGACTTGGATGTTACCATTGTGGGCGTTCGAACTTAGTCTACCTTTGTCCATAATGGTAAAAGAATCAGGCTAAATCCAAATCCACCAAGTACCACTATTGTTGAGAAGAAGAGCGACATGGTGACAAGAAAGAAAACATCGAGTCTAGTAAATCCCAAAGAGTCGAAAGTTGATGTGGCTAAAGGAGTGTCTATCAGGCCTTAGTGGCAAGGAAAGTCCAAAATGATTCCTCATGACGTATTCCCGTAAAGTATCATTGACGTCTTCCCTAAGGCCCTTTCGAATGAATTACCACCCTTGTGCGATATCCAACACATTATTGATCTCGTTCAAGGAGCCTCTTTGCGCAGTTTGTCTCATTGTCAAATGAACCCATCGAGCATACCGAATTGAAGATGCAAGTTGATGAGTTGTTGAGAAAATGGTTCATGAGAGAAAGTTTGAGTCTGTGTACGGTTTCTGCATTATTGACTCCAACAAAAGATGATACATGTAGGATATGCATGGATAGTCGTTCTATAAACAAAATTAGAGTCAATACCATTTTATCATACCCAAGTTAGACGATCTACTTGATATAATGGCGACCATCTCTATCTTCTTAAAAATATATTTCAAGAAAGACCGAATTCAAGACAAATGATGGTTTATACGAATGGATAGTCATACCGTTTGGTTTGTCTAATGCTGCTAGTACCTTCATGCGAATGACGACTCAAGTTCTACGACCATTTATGGGTAAATTCTTGAGCATATACTTTGATAATATAGTCATCTATAGTAAGGCTAAGGAGTAACACATTGATCATATTCGTACTGTATGTCAGGTATTGAGGACGAAGAAATTGTGCAAACCCAAAGAAGTGCACATTTATTAGCGCTCAAGTACTCTTTCTTGGATTTGTATCGATAGGAGGGAAACTGTAGTCTCTTTAGAAGGTGTCTACCGATCCTCAAAAGGTCCAAGCAATCGTAGATTGGCTCGATCCTAGAAATATTTGTGCCTTCAAAAGTTTTCATGGGCTTGCGACTTTCTATAGATGGTTCATAAAAGGTCTCAGGATGATTATGGTCCATGTGACCGATTGCTTGAAGAAAGAAGAATTTACGTAGTCCAAAGCCGTTGTCAAGGCCTTTCAAGAGATCAAGAAAAGGATGACCGAAGCTCCTATTATGATATTGTCGGATTTCTCTAAGGTATTTGAAGTGGAAAGTGATGCATCATATATTGGCATTTGTGGAGTATTGTCTCAAGAGGGCCATCTTGTTGCTTACTGTTGTGAATCGACTCAATCGATTCACAAAAGAAAGCAAATAAAAACAAAGAACAAGAGGAATAGAAACAGAATGATCTTTAATATAGGAAAAGAACAAAACTCCCAACTTTGATTGAACGGAACAAAGTAATAAAATCCTTCTTGATGACACTTGAGAGAGTTTTCTCAATCCAAGCATGAAAGTAATGACGGCTAGCCCTGACTATAAATAGAAAAGAAAAGCAAACCCTAGGAGGGTTATTGTGGTGAAAGACCACAATACCCCTCCATGACTAAAATAACTGAAAGGCCTAAAAAGTGGGCCTAAATGGCTCCACGTCTCCTGCGACGTGTGTAGGTGATAATGGGTGGGCCCGCATCAATACCGCCCCCTAAAAGAGCCACCTTGTCCTCAAGGTGAAAATCTGGGAACTGCGTCTGTTGCTATAGCGGCCTCTTCCTCCGTCGGATCCTCCTCCTCCTCTTCCTCCGTGGTGGTCGTCGTGGGGGTAGATCCCCTCTTTGGAAGTTGGCGGGATCCGCCGTTTCTCCAAAGAAATTGCTTCCTCCGGTGTTCCTCGCCCCTCCTGGCGGCTCCGTCCCTCCCGTCCGAGCCGGAACTCCAGCTAAGCCCCTTCCCGAACCCGTGAACCTGTCACCGTAGTTCGAGGTCATCGTCCGACCCCCATAGGGGGCCCTAAGCCCTAGGGCCTCTCCCGGGTGTGGCGCCGGTCCGCCGGGACCGAAATGGTCGGCGGCGTCCGGCCACAGCCGCTCGTCGGCGGCTCCCCTGGCGCCGGCCGGCCCTGGGTGGCGGTCGGGGGCCGGCCAGCGGCCGCCTACAGCAGCCGCGGCCCCGCCTGGGCTCGCGCGGCCTGCTGTGGCGCTCCCGCGGCCCTCGGCTGCTGTCCGACGGTGATCGCCGGCCGCCAGGGCCCAGCCCGGAGGTGCGGCAGCGACGGCGGTTGCGGGACAGCGGCCGCCGGCCGGTCCTTCTTCCTCCTCGGTCGCCTCCCCCTCCGCAGGAGCAAACCCTAGTTGATCGTCTAGGGTTTGGGTTGTTACCGCCTTCGCTTCCTCGCCGTTGATCTTCTTCGAGATGTTTTGTAAGAGCGTCATTATGGCCGTCGTCTCCCTCCGCATGTCCCGCATCTCCGTGTGGAGTTCCTGGTTCGTGGAGGCTTGATCTTTAATGGAGGCCTCCATGGATTTCTTCAAGCTATCGATCTCGGCGGTGAAGTCCTCCCGAAGACCTCGGATCTTCTCGTCGATTGTGGTTCTCGTCCCGTCCGTCATGGCTCGTAGAGTGCTCTGATACCAATTGTTGTGAATCGACTCAATCGATTCACAAAAGAAAGCAAATAAAAACAAAGAACAAGAGGAATAGAAACAGAATGATCTTTAATATAGGAAAAGAACAAAACTCCCAACTTTGATTGAACGGAACAAAGTAATAAAATCCTTCTTGATGACACTTGATAGAGTTTTCTCAATCCAAGCATGAAAGTAATGACGGCTAGCCCTGACTATAAATAGAAAAGAAAAGCAAACCCTAGGAGGGTTATTGTGGTGAAAGACCACAATACCCCTCCATGACTAAAATAACTGAAAGGCCTAAAAAGTGGGCCTAAATGGCTCCACGTCTCCTGCGACGTGTGTAGGTGATAATGGGTGGGCCCGCATCACTTACTTTAGCGAAAAGTTTACTAAAACAAGATAACACTATTCAACCTACAACAAAGAATTCTATGTGATAGTCCAATCACTTCGCCATTGGCATCACTATTTACTACCATAAGAGTTTATCATATTCTTGGACCATGAGGTCCTCAAATATCTAAACTCTCCAAAAAATTGAGTTCTCAACATATGGCCGTTGGGTTCATTCCTACAAGAACTATAACTATGCTCTGAAACATAAGCTTGGAGTTGAGAATAGATGTGCTGAGGTGCTCAGTAGACGAGTCAGGTTGTTACATCACATGAGTGTTGAGATAGTAGTTTCGAAAGAATTAGGGATGAGTATGAGTCTTGCCCTGACTTTGGATTGATCTTCACCAAACTGAGAATATGCGAACTCGTGAGAGTGATGATTTCATCTTGCATGATGGTTGTCTTTTCGGGCACTGACGTCGTTGAGGGATTTTCTTATTTGAGAGGTACATATTGGTGGCTTGGCTGGACATTTTTGGCGAAATAAAACAATTGATGAGGTCGAATACAATTTCTATTGGCCTTAGCCTTAATGAGATGTTGCCAAGATTGTGGATCAGTGTTGCACCTGTCAACTGGCCAATCAATCCAAACAATATTCAAGTCAATATATGCCGCTACCTGTTGTATCACACCCGTCAGTCGATATTAGCAATAGATTTTGTCTTGGGTCTTCCTCGTAATGTCAAGAAACATGACTATCTTTCTTGTCGTAGACCAATTTTTAAAAATGCCCACTTCATTTTGATTGTTCTAAGGCTTTGGATACCTCCAAAATGGCTACGTTGAGGTTGTCAGCTTGCATGGTCTTCCAAAGGCTATCGTATTCAATCGGGATGTTAAGATTTTCAGTTACTTCCGGAGAACTTTGTGGTTTAAAAATGAGAACAAAGTTGCAATTCTTGATTGCGTACCATCTACAAACTGATGTACAAATTAGTCAACCAAAGTCTGGAGAACCTTCTGAAGTGTCTAGTGGGCGAAAACTTAAGCTGGGAACTTGTATTGCCAACCGCTAAATTTGCATATAATAATTCCATCAATAGGTCTATTAGAGTAAGTCCCTTTGAAATTGTCTATGACTACAAACCTAGGAAACCGGTTGGTGTAATTCCCATGCGTCCACGATCCAGAGGCTCAAAGTCTGCACCTGCATTTCCATCATGCATGACTGAAAATGCTAAGATTCAAGCTAATAATGATCATTATAATAATGATCATTATAAGGCTCGTGCTGATTTAACTAAGATACCTAACGAATTTAAATTTTGTTATGGTTCGGATTAGACCTGAACAGTTTCTTGCTGGAACTGTCAAACAGTTGCATGCTCGCAGTGTGGGACCTTTCAAAATTAAGCAAAGTGTTAATGGAGCGTGGTGCACCTAGACGCCTTGCCATAATGTGAGGCGTTGCACTTTCTTGAGGTGCATGCCTTAATCGCGCTATAGCACGGGGCACATGGATCATTGAGGTACCACCTCGTGAAATCTAACATGAATTTTAGATTTTACTTTGTTTTGGCTCACTTATGAACCCATAACATGCATCCCACTCTAACCTTCTATCTCGTTTGCGTACAACTCTACTTTTAGAATTCCATATTTACCTTCTTTTATTCTCGACCCTCTTTCAATTCTTCAACAGTCGTTGCTGACCATCTTCCCTATTGCTAGTCAAAGGATTCAAGTTATTGTTTAGTTTGCAAGTTCATTTTTTTTCTCATAGTCCTTTCTTTTTCTTATAACTTCAATTTAGTCTATGCTGATGATTTTCTTGTATCGACAAAATTTTCCTACCAAAATCTAGTTACATTCTTCAAGTGGGCTCTTTTATTTTGCAACTTATTTGTTGTGAATATTTTAAACTTTTTTTCTCTAACTACATCAAGTAATTTATCGTTAGGCTAGCATTGATCTTCCTTTACAAAGTACCTGCTATTGTCGAGCCTAGCAACCCCTTGAGTGAGATTTTTAAAATTTGCAGTACCATTAGTCAATGATCTTCCTTTACAGAGTACCTGCTATTGTCTAGCCTAGCAACCCCTTGGGTGAGATTTTTAAAATTTGCAGTACTATTAGTCGATGATTTTATAGGAATAAAAAATTTCTATCCAATTTATCAACAACAACTTATCTCATCAACTACCTTGTTCAAGTGGACTCTTTTATGCAACTTATTCCTTGTGAATTATTTTGTACTTTTGTTTTCTCATCACCTAAAACAATTCATCGTTAGGTTAGCATCAATCTTCCTATACGGACTGCCTTCTATTGTCGAGTCTAACAACCCCTCGGGTGACATTTTTAAAATTTGCAATTAAATCTATACAATAAATAATTGATTATGATATTGGATTCAGTTTTGTTGATTTTTTTTGGAGTTCTAAAATAAATAAAAATATGTGCCTCACTTCATTGAGGCACGTGCCACGCCATGCGTCGTGACAACACTGATTAAGCATTAGACAAATTCATATGCATATGTTATCGATCTTCCACCCGATTTTGGTACAAGTTCTTTAAATTATAAAGATTTGATTCGTTAGTGAGGTCCACTTATCATTCCTGACAATCCACTTGTGGACTCGGATGAGCCACCCATAAACCCTGATACTGGTATTATACCTAATCTGTCAGCCGAGCAAGTTGCTAGCATACAAGATGATCCGATCATCTCCACAAGAGATGACATGATTAGACGGTATCTACTTCATTGGAAAGGATGAACTACCTCGGAGGATACGTGGCTCACTCGCGATGATTTGATGAAGCTTAATCCATAACTGTGATCCTGGCTTGATGGGGTCGAGTTCTTCCCATCCCAGGAAAAATGATGAGGACACTGTCATGCAGGTTTACACGAGACGTAGGAGAGGACCAAGATCTGTGTTTCAATATGGTTCACCTAAGAAAGCCTGCAACTGAAGGAGATTGAGCTAGTTTGTTAGTTTGCACTTTGAATGGGTAAAGTGCAAAAGACCTCTCCTTAGATCTGCATTGTTGCATTTAAAGACCAATAGTTTTAAAAAATCCTCACATTTTTACTTTGGCTCAGTTTACACCCATGCAGTTAACAGACGTTAAAATACGTCTGAAATGACGATTTTACTCCTTCCTCCACTCCCCCCCCCCTCTCCGATGGTGGGGGCGGTTCGAGCGGGGTCGGCTAGAGGAGGGAGGAGGGGGGGGGGGGGTCGAGGGGGCAGGCCAGAGGAGGGGGGCTGGCCACCGCTGGTGGGGATGGGGAGGACATTTTGGGTATTTTTTTATTTTTTATTCTTTTTAGAAGTCATTAACGGTCATTTCTAATGGCTGATAGACAACATGGACTTTTTTGCTGACGCGACAAATCTGGGGGGTTAATTGTTTTAGTTTTCTAACGAGTCTTATTTTGCTTCCGAGGCAAATATATGGAGGGTTTTTTTGCACTTTACCCACTTTGAATTTAATTTCCATATTGTATTTTTGGAGCTATTGGCTTGTTTTAAAGTTTTAAGGAGTTGTTGGTTTGTTTAAAATTGTTAGTTGGTTTGAGAGTTGTAGTTTTCTTGTTTTAGGGGATGAGATTACTTTAAGAAGTTGTTAGTTGGGTTGTAATATGATAAGTCTCTGATAGCCGACATATGTAGGCAGGTTGGTTGTTTTGGAGAGGGGGCATTGATGAATAAAACTTTACAAGTTGAGTTACATGGAAATCTTTCTCCTGACTTCTCTCTACTTCTTTTCTAGTCATAAACTGTAGCCCCCCTTTTCCCTCCGTTGTTCCTAACTCCAACCCTGCCTCTTCCCTTGCTGTCCAGCACCACCTGATCAACTCCAGCAACGCCTAATCTATTCCAGCCCGTCGTTCAGCGATTGATCTATGGCTGCAATGCCGTTTTTCGGGTCCTAGCAGCACTGGACTCCCAGACATCACTTCCCCAAATTTAATCACTTTATATTAGCTTCTTTGCAAAACCGATCCACAATTAAATAGTGAGTTGAGAACATCTAAGATCATCTAAATATTAATTGAATAAATTCTAGCATGCTGTTTTGAAAGAGTAATTGCCTATGGTTTAATCTAGGAGTTAATCTTGATTGATCCTGCCTGCAGAAGTTTAAAAGAGGACCCGTATTAATTCACGCCAATTGTTTTGCAAGTCTCTATTAAATCAACTTGAGCTTTGTTTCTGAGTCTCCTTTAGCATGTAACTATGTTGATCTCTTTCATATATCATTCTGCATCAAGTAAATGTACAGTTACGCCTTAAATACATTGGATTGATTTAATTGTTGTCTAGAATCGTGGTCATTGTCTCATGGTGCATGAAGTTCTTTGAAGGTAGTACCTGTTGGGATTTTAGCCTTTGCATTGGAAATTTTAGTCCCACATCGGCTAGGCCAAAAGAAATGTATTTCTATATATAAGCTATGCTTGTTTAGAGATCATAAGTGGTGTGGAGGTGCACATGGGTGTGCCATGTGGGAGTATTTTTCTAGTAGAAAAAAAGGCCAAATCAACAATGAAGCATTCATGCTTTTTGCTCTTGGGAATTAATTTCCAATGGAGCTAAGGGGCTTAGCGACTCGGACTTGGACTCGGGCTCATGAGGCGTAATATGGCATTTTGTTGGCATACTTTGCACTTAGCACGACAGCATCGTCGCTAGGCGTATAGTTCGCTTAAGTTGCACTCGTTGCGTAGCCGTTCGCGCTGCCCATTTGCGCGGCCAATTGGCGCAGCCAGATGGTGCAGCAGTTGGCGCTGCAGTTTGCGCATCGGTTGGCACAGGGTGCGCGCGGTGCGCAGGTGGCGCAGGTTGCACAAGTGCGCGCGTTGCGCTGGTCGCGCGGTGCGCGTGTGGCACAGGTGCGCGCAGTGCGCACGTTGTGCAGGTTGCGCTGATAGCTTTGTGCGCGAATGGCGCAGATGGCGCAGCTTGCGCGCGCTGTGCGCCATTGGGCTCTGCTACTTGAATTCTTTTCTTCTATTATGTAATGCCCTCTATAACATTAACAAATTTTATATCCTTCTTACATCCTCAATCCAAGTTCGTTTAGGTCTACCCCTTGTCCTAACAGCTTGTCAATAAACATCTTATGCCTAATCCTGTTAACATCTTATGCCTAATCGTAATCGATGCATTTATTGGTCTAAATTGTACATGCCAAAACTACCAAAAATGATTTTATGTCGTCTTATCCACCGTTGGTACAACCTCCAACTTCCCACAAATACACCAACTTCATATACTATTTTTTTCTCATTTCAGCTGCTCATTTTGCACATATGTTTTTAATTGTTCAACACTTCAATCAATAAAGCATGGTCTTGTAGTTGTGTTGTAGAAATTTTCAATCAGCTTCAAGGTATCCTGTGGTCACTCTAGTACTCCATTTTGTGTATTCTATTTTAATTCTATAAACAATACCCTTCACAACTCATTTCAGCTGCTCATTTTGCACATATGTTTTTAATTGTTCAACACTTCAATCAATAAAGCATGGTCTTATAGTTGTGTTGTATAAATTTTCAATCAGCTTCAAGGTATCAGGTATCCTGTGGTCACTCTAGTACTCCATTTTGTGTATTCTATTTTAATTCTATAAACAATACCCTTCGCAATTATGCATCATATTTGAATTGATTTAAATCATAAATACTAAAATGAATTACTCCTAGATATCTCTTGCCATCAACTTCCCAAAAATACACTAACTTCATATACCATTAACCGTCATTGCAACTGTAGAATTTTAGTATTGTAGTATATTAATATGGTAGCGGAGTAACCCGTGTTTGAACCTTATCTAGTGTGCATTTTAAGCGAATTTATATAGCTGTTATACCTGAATCTCTCCGGCACAGATTTTGAGTTGATTTTATAAAATATAATATCGTTGCACGATTATAGACTGCCCAAAAATGAGCCTTCAATCATTGTGTCGTGTTAGAATAATATAAATATCAATGTTCACAATATCGATATGGGAATCGGTTTCGGACCCATCCTATGAGTATCAGTATCAACAGTTTTGACAGTTTTGGTCGAACTATCAGATTTTCGTTTCAGAAAACCCAAATGATAAAAAGTTATTAAAGAAGGTAGAAAAATATTTGATAAATTTAGACATAATTTTGTATAAGATATGTTGTTTTCCGTTAGTTTTAAATTGAATGGTGTTATACTTGAGATGGACATAACTTTAAATGGAATAATATTTTAATTATTTATTTACTTGCCTTTAGACATATTGTAACGACAATAAATAGTTTTGAATAGAATAATATTAATATGGATGAATGTTGTGAATTTATAGATATACAACTTCGATAAACTTCGACAAATAGTAATGACTACAATTGATAAGGAATCTTGCCGACACATTGTAACATTGCCTACCTTCAGTACAGCTGAAATTTTGTGTTGACACTATCTTTCCATTCTTCTCTCTTTTTTGCTAATTTTCTTCCGAATTGAATGAAAAAAGTCTCCGAACGTCGGTATCGGTAAGTATTGTAGTAGTCGGTATCAGATCGGGATATGCCAAAACAATATGTATTGAGTGATTTTGACTGTTTGCTCTTAAGAATACTTGACCAAATGGTAGAAGATGATTGAGAGATTTTGACTGACCATAAATCATGTTTTGATAGCACCCATTCCACATTAGGATTCGTTAGAAATCTCCGTGATAAATTTGTAATGAGAGCTTGGTTGGTTATCTCTGGGTTCCTAATGCCCAATGCTCCCATAGATTTAGGCTTGATGAAAACCTTCCAATTGGTGAAAGTTTTTTCTGATTAACCAAACCGCCCCACTGGAAATGCTTTTGGATTTGTGTTAATCTCCTTGTCACATGTTTAGGTAATAGTAAGATGATTGATAATTGGTTGGTAAAGAAGAGAGAGTACTGATTTGATCAGAGTTGTTCGACCCGCGTGGGAGAGGCAATTTCATTTTCAGCCATTCAATTTTGAGGCCATGGATTCGATAAGTTTCTAATGTGTGGAAAGTTTTGGGCAATAGGAGATGATGGCCTAGGTATTTATCATTTTTACCCATAAGATTCACATTAAGGATATCAAGATAGACTTGTTTCATGTAGGCATCAAGGTTCTTAGGAAGAAATATGGAAGATTTTTTGAAGTTTATTTGTTGACCTGACCATTTTTCAAAAGAGGATAGGATGCTTTTAACCTGTAATATATTATTGATAAAGCATTGACCAAACAAAAGGAGATCATCCGCAGACAACACATGGGAATAAGAAGTAGTAGCATTTCTTGTAAGTTTGTTGCTAGTATAAATGTTTGGAAATAAGTTCACCACACATGATGAACAGGTAGGGTGAAAGCGGACACCCTTAGTGAATACCGTGACCAGGGATGAAAGATTGAGTAGGTGAACCATTAACCAATATAGATAAAGAAACCGATGTGATACATTGCATGATTAGATCATGCATTTTCCCAAGGAAACCATATCCATGAAGGGCTTTGCTAATGACATCCCACCTAAGTTTGACATAGGCTTTGGACATGTCTACTTTTAGTGCTAAATTGCTTTTATTGGGATTAAATTTGGATATTGAATGGAAAATCAATTGAGCCATGATTATGTTATCACAGATTTGTCTCCCAGGGATAAAAGCATTGTTCTGGAATGGGAAGATAATTTTGTTGAGAAGTGGTCGAATTCTGTTTACCAGTAATTTGGTGATAGTTTTGTAGAGGACATTGCATAGGAAAGTTGGTCTAAAGTGTTTGGGACTTTGAGGGTTAGCTGTCTTTGGAATAAGAGCAATGTAGGTATGATTTATAGAAGAAGGCAAAGAATTATCGTGGAAGAATTTTTTGAATCAAATTGATTACCTCCTCGATCACGTCCCAACTTAGATCGTGTCTGTGCACGATTGAACAGTTACAGCATGTTCGTGACAGTTTCTTTCCACATTTCGAACATGTTGCTAACTGGGTGGTTACAGAGCGGGGCTATAAAAGCTTCTCTGCTCTCTCTCTCAGTACACAGAAGGACAAAAGTGTTTCTTAGCACAATTTCTTACGAATTTCACAGAGTTTAAGAGAAGCAGTGCACTAGCGCCACTTAGTGCAGGAGTCCTTGTGCCATCCGAGGAGTCAGAAGAGCGGAGTGTTCCAAAGTTCGTCGAACTTGTTGGTTCCTGGAAGCTGTTCGTGTGGGACGAATCAAGCTTTAAGCAACGGTGATAATTTACCCCAGCAGACTGTTCTTCCATCCATCCCCTGTCATCCACTTCGCTGCTGTTGCTAGCAATTCGATTTGTACTTTCTTTTTAGAAGTACTATAATCGTTTGCTGCTGTTACGAAATCTTCTTAGATTTTCGTAATCCAGAATCCTTCAAGGATCTCTGTCAAGCACCTTCTTTGGAGTGTTGCTAGAAACGTCGTTTTTACAATTGTTTCATTTTCTCAGTTTTCCATCGAAAATTGTGCTCCGGGACTAACAATCTCAAAGCTTGAATCAAAGATGTACGTGCTTCGCTAGTCAATCCTAACTTCTCAAAGTTAGAGCAATTTGATGGTGAGCACTATCAAATCTGGAAAAGAAAGGTTTTTCTCAATATTCAGTTTTCTGATGTTGATTGCGTGCTGTTTGAGGAGGAACCTACTGTTCCAGAAATTGGAACTGTAGCCACCATTTCTGCGGCTACTAAGAACCAGGCCAAGTGGAGAAGGGACTAGCATTTGTAGGCTTATGATCCTAAATGCTATGAAAGATTTTCTTGCAGAATCATATTCAAAGAAGACTGTTGCCAGAGAGATTTGGGAGTCTCTGGAAAAATTGTACGAAGATGATAAGAACCGCAACAAGATATTTTTAGTTGAAAAATATCACAAGTGGTTCTTTGAAGACGAGAAGCCAATGCTGCCGCAGGTGAACGAGTTCCTGAAGCTGCGACAAAAGTTGGATGACGAGACGATGCCCCTCCCCGACAAGTTTGTTGTTGGAGGGATCGTTTCTAAGCTCCCCGCTGGGTGGAGCAAGTTCTATGCAAACATGCATAGGAAAAAGTCGGAGGTCAGTCTGGAAGATCTCCTGCAGGAAGTCTATGTTGAGGACTAGATGCGGACTCAACTGAAGGTGGACGCACTGTCCAAGCAATTGGCTAACGCCAATTTGGTTCATACCAAGGAACCAAGGGAAAAGCATGCGGCTTCCCACAGCAAGAAGAAGGATCCTAACAATCTGAACGTGAAGTGGACTTCTTTCAAGCAAAAGAAGGCAAAGTCTCAGATGCCTTATTTCAAGTGTGGCAAGAAGGGCCACTTCAAGAGTGAATGCAAAGCAAAGACCAAGCAATCAGTGCAAGGAGAGCCTAGCAAGGTTTCTATGATCACTGACGTTGTTGCAATGATTGTGTAATTCGATGCGGTGGGGGGTTGACTCTGACTGATAGGTATACACTGGGGCCACCTGCCATGTCTGCTCCAGCAAGGAGTGGTTTACCACCTATACACCAACTTCTGAAGTGGTTATGGTGGCAAACCAGGCACAAGCTGAAGTGCTCGGGATCGGGACGGTGGTTTTGAAGCCGACTTCGGGGAAGTCTGACGCTTCTAGGTGTGAAGCATGTACCTGCTATCGCAAAGAACCTGATCTCGGGAGGCCTACTCTACAATGCAGGCCTCAGGATGGACATTCATGCTGGCCAGATGGTGATGTCCATAAAGGGTACATATTTCGGAAAAGATTTTTGTACCGAAGGAATGTTCAAAATTCAACTTGTAAATCAGTCTAATGTAATTAATGTAATCACTCCTTCTGCTTATACTTTTGAGTTGTGGCATAATAGGCTAGGACATGTTCATTGTAAACGAATAAACAAAATGTTTAGTTTAGGACTTATCTCCAAGTGTGGGGGCTACGTTGAGAAATGTGAAGTTTGTGCTCAAACGAAGATCACAAGGAAACCCTTTCCTCGGGTTAATCGAAGTACAGATCTTCTGGAGTTGGTACACTCCGATATTTGTGACTTCAAACAGTTTTCTACAAAGGTCGGGATGAAGTATTTTATAACCTTCATCGATGACTTCTCAAAGTATGCGTTCGTTTACTTGCTGAAGGCCAAAGACGAAGCATTCGAGAAGTTCAAGGAGTTCAGGGCCGAAGCTGAGTGACAGACTGGACAACAACTCAAAAGAATAAGAAGTGATCGAGGTGGAGAGTACAGGTCTCATGAATTTGTATTGTTCTGCAAAGAACATGGAATTGTCAACGAGATTACGGCTCAGTACTCTCCTCAATCAAACAGAGTAGTAGAGAGGAAGAACAGAACGTTGACAAAAATGATTAACTCAATGATGTTGATTGCGTGTCTTCCAAAGTGCTACTGGGGAGAAGCTATATTGACGGCCACTTTTATTCTAAATAGAGTGCCTCATGCAACTTCGGATGTTACTACTCATGAACTCTGGTTCAAAGTCAGACCTAACTTGAATGTTATTCGAGTGTGGGGGTGTCTGGCATATGTGAAGCTTCCAGATCTGAAGATCCAGAAGCTTGGGACAAGGACTACAAAGACGATCTTCTTGGATTATGCCGAGAAGAGTGATGTTCGGAGATTTTTTGATATTAAGTCAAATCATATCATTGAATCTTGCGACGCCGAATATTTTGAAGACAAATTTGCAAGGCACAAGAACATTGTTCTTGCGTATATTTCGGAGAACAATGAGGGTGCACAAAAAATTGAAGTTTCAGTGAGGATGTAGTCCAAGAAGTTGAAACAACGGTTGAACCAGAACTCGCTGAGCCGTCAGCGAAGCGTGTGAGGAGGCCGAAGGACTTCGGAAATGACTGTCACCTATCATGTGAAAGCAGATCCGCTTACCTATGATGAGGCGATGAAAACCAGAGACGCGGTTTTCTGGAAGGAGGCGATTGACAATGAAATTGATTTCATCACCTCAAATAACACTTGGGTGTTGGTTGATCTTCCTGAAGGAGCGAAACTCATCGGATGTAAATGGATCTTCAAGAAGAAGATGAAAGCAGACGGAACTATTGACAACTTCAAGGCTAGGCTGGTAGCCAAGGGGTTTTCTCAGAAGCAGGGATCGACTACTTGACACGTATGCTCCAGTAGTCCGGATGACCACCATCAGAATGTTGATTGTTCTCGCAGTAATACATAAGATGGTGATACATCAGATGGATGTGAAAACGGCTTTTCTAAATGGCGAGTTGACCGAATAGATTTACATGCAACAGCCAGAGGAATTTGTCATCAAGGGTCTTGAAGACAAAGTCTGCAAGTTGGTAAATTTTTTGTACGATCTTAAACAGACTCCCAAGATGTGGCATCAGAAATTTGACAAGATTATAAGGTCAAATGGCTACATGGTCAGCGAGATGGACAAGTGTGTTTACACAAAGTTCGCTGATGGAAGATGTTTTATAGTTTGTCTGTACGTGGATGACATGCTAATCCTAGGTACGGATATGGGCTGTGTCACGGAGACAAAGAAGTTCATCTCGAGCAAGTTCAGTATGAAGGACTTGGGGGAAGCTGATGTGATCTTAGGGATCAAAATCATCCGGACAGACACTGGACTAGCGCTGTCACAGTCTCATTATATTGAGAAGATGATCACATGCTACAGGTATCAGGATCTTCCAGGGATCGATACGCCTTACATGTGTGATCTGAAGCTGAAGCCTAATTCAGGAGAAAGCGTCAGGCAGCTGGAGTACGCAAGCGTTATCAGGAGTTTGATGTATGCTACTACTGCCACAAGGTATGACACGGTTTTCGCCGTGGGAATGCTGAGTCGTTTCACGAGCAACCCAGGCATTGAGCAATGAAAAACTGTGAAACGGGTTATAAGATATCTCAAGAAGACTCAGATATATGCACTGCAGTACAGCGGAGATCCGCCGGTAGTGGAAGGTTTCAGTGATGCCAGCTGGTGCTCAGAGGTGAAGAGCGAGGGGTCCACAGGTGGATTCATTTTCACAATAGGTGGAGCTGCTATATCGTGGAAGTCGAAGAAGCAGACTATGCTCTCGCGGTTATCCATGGAATTCGAGTTCTTTGCACTTGATACCGCAGCGGAGGAAGCAGAATGGCTTCGGGAGCTCATGTATGATCTTCCAGTGGTTGGGGCGCAAATACCGGTAATACCGATATACTGCGATAACCAGGCGACTGCGGCGGTGGCATCAAATAACCTCTTCAACTTGAAGAAGAGGACTGTGCGGTTGAAGCACATGACAATACACAATCTCATCAAGAGGTTATTGCAGTGATTGATGTTCGAAGTCAGGAAAACTTGGCGGATTCGTTCACCAAGGGCCTCAAGTGCCAGCTGGTCGATGACATAACAAGTAAAATGGGTTTGAAGGCATTCTGATATTGTGTTATTGTATTCCTATCATAAAGTTTTATGCTATTAGTTCAAAGAAAAATCTAATAGGCATCTAGCTTTTGGTTCAAGGGAGGACCATTAACCGGAAGAATATCAGGAACGGTGGGTACATGTCCTATAGGGCATGGAGAGGTTACGGACCTACAACCACTGTTGTCTACTGTTGTTTTCTGCGAAAAACGGTTCCTGTGGAAAGGTTGGCTTAAACGCCTTAATGAGTTCTCAGGCAGAGTGAATGTCTGGTTTGCTTTACAGGAAACACGGTAGCGCATCACTGCAAGGAGTGAAACTCCATGCTACAGTGGGGTGACTTCACCATGAGGTTCCCGAAAGGGGTAATGTCTCGGCTTTGCGAGCCAAGTCACAGCGGCGTAGCACCGCAAATAGGCAGGTAACCTAATGCTGTATGATGAAATTAAAGAGGGGTAGTCAGCACTACAAAGGGGAGGTGTTCCTCATGTTACAGTGGCACGACACCACGATGAGGTACCCGGATAGGGATAAAGCCTCGGCCTTGCAAGCCATGTCGTTGCGGCGTAACACCGCAAGGAAGCCTAAGGCTTCATGCTGGGTAGTATGGCACTACAAAGAGGCGGTGACATCATGCTACAGTAGTATGACACTATGATGAGGTTCCCGGTAGGGATAATGTCTCGGCTTTAGGCCATGTCATAGCGGCGTAGCACCGCAAGGGAAGCGCAATGCGATTCATGCCATGTCTCTTTATTAAAGAACTCACCTATAGTGTATGGACAGAGATAGCAGGCCATCTCTTGAGGGTAAACTTGTAGACGTCCAAAATTATACACTGAAATCAGGCTGGCACAGGGTCTTTAATGTGCTGCCAGAAGCACATGTAACTACATTATGTGAGTGGGAAGAATTTCAGCTATGGTGCAAAATTCAAGGTTTAGTCCATTCTTGTATTATAGTCTGTTGTTTGACCCATACGGAAAGATTAAAGTCGTCAGTGACATCTCTCCTAATGCATGATGGACAGTTACTGTGGGGAACACTAAAACCCATATATAGAGATATGTTGGGGATTGTTGGAATTTTGGCCTTTGCATTAGAAATTTTAGTCCCACATCGGTTAGGCCAAAAGAAATGTATCTCTATATATAAGTTATGCTTGTTTAGAGATGCATAAGTGGTGTGGATGTGCACATGGGTGTACCATGTGGGAGTATTTTTTTAGTGGAAAAAAAAGCCAAATCAACAATGAAACATTCATGCTTTTTGCTCTTGGAAATTAATTTTCAATGGAGCTAAGTCTCGTAGGGGCTTAGCGACTCGAACTCGGACTCGGGCTCATGGGCTCATGAGGTGTAATGTGGCGCTTTGTTGGACGCTGGTAGCTCTGTGCGCGAATGTCGCAGCTAGCGCGCGCTGTGCGCCATTCAACTCAGATCGTGTCTGTGCACGATTGAGTAGTTACAGCATGTTCGAGACGGTTTCTTTCCACATCCCGAACATGTTGCTAACTGGGTGTTTACAGAGCGGGACTATAAAAGCTTCTTTGCTCTCTCTCTCAGTACACAGAAGGACAAAAGTGTTTCTTAACACAATTCCTTACGAATTTCACAGAGTTTGAGAGAAGCAGTACACCAGCGCCACTTAGCGCATGACTCCTTGTGCCATCCGAGGAGTCAGAAGAGCGGAGTGTTCCAAAGTTCTCCGTCAAACTTGCTGGTTCCTGGAAGCTGTTCGTGTGGGGCGAATCAAGCTTTGAGCAACGGTGATAATTCACCCCAGCAGGCTGTTCTTCCATCCATCGCCTGTCATCTACTTCGTTGCTGCTGCTAGCAACTCGATTTGTACTTTCTTTTTAGAAGTACTATAATCGTTTGCTGCTGTTACGAAATCTTCTTAGATTTTCGTAATCCAGAATCCTCCAAGGATTTCTGTCAAGCACCTTCTTTGGAGTGTTGCTAGAAACGTTGTTTTTACAATCGTTTCATTTTTTTCAGTTTTTCATCGAAAATTGCGCCCCGGGACTAACACTACCTCTGCTGAAGCTTCTAATTACCGATTTCTGACTTCTCTCTACTTTTCTAGTCATAAACCGTAGACCCCCTTTTCCCTCCGTTGTTCCAACTCCAACCCTCCCTCTTCCCTTGCTGTCCAGCACCACCCGATCAACTCCAGCAGCGCCTAATCTATTCCAGCCTGTCGTTCAGCGATTGATCTATGGCTGCAACGCCGTTTTTCGGGTCCTAGCAGCACTGGACTCCCAGACATCACTTCCCCAAATTTAATCACTTTATATTAGCTTCTTTGCAAAGCCGATCCACAATTAAATAGTGAGTTGAGAACATCTAAGATCATCTAAATATTAATTGAATAAATTCAAGCATGATGTTGTGAATTGCCTATGGTTTAATCTAGGAGTTAATCTTGATTGATCCTGCCTGCAGAAGTTTAAAAGAGGACCCGCATTAATTCACGCCAATTGTTTTGCAAGTCTCTATTAAATCAACTTGAGCTTTGTTTATGAGTCTCGTTCAGCCTGTAACTATGTTGATCTCTTTCATATATCATTCTACATCAAGTAAATGTACAGTTACGCCATAAATCCATTGGATTGATTGTTGTCTAGAATCGTGGTCATTGTCTCATGGTGCATGAACATAATTATTTAATTGTCTTCTGGTTTAAGCGCTTACCTCTGCTGAAGCTTCTAATTACCGATTTCTGATTGTCATTTTGCTCTAGCATAAAAATTCCTAGCCCAACTTGCATTAGAACAAGAAGGTAGTTATACGATTGCACTTGTTATAAATGCCTTAACCAAAGTTAAGGTTTGCTGATATACTATTATTAGACATCTTCAGCATTAAATTCTATGTATATTGAGTGGGCTCATCCATAGAGAAAACTTCAGAAAATATATTTTTACATTATGTCTAAGCAATTTGGTCACGTCAAAGCATTGACTAGATGATACCATTCATTAGAAACCCCTCCCTGGCTATAGCCCAGTTGTTGTCCCCTGCAGATCTCTTTTCCGATATTCTAACCTTAGAAGAGGGAGTAAGAAAGAAATTCCGACTGTTTAAACCTAAGCCTTATTTATTCTTAGTCTCTTTCTTTCCTAATTTTTTTGTATGTTATGTTTATCCAATATTCATATATTACTCAAAGGCAGAATTTTGTAATGCAAGCCTCCTGACAATCCAAGTTAGCGTCAGAGCACAGTCACTTGATTTAGATTGGTTTCTGGATGCTTTATTAATTGGAGAAACCAAAGAGGTAGATTGGATGTTTAAGCGCTTACCTCTGCTGAAGCTTACCTCTGGATGGTTTCTGGATGTTTAAGCGCTTACCTCTGCTGAAGCTTCTAATTACCGACTTCTGATTGTCATTTTGCTCTAGCATAAAAATTCCTAGCCCAACTTGCATTAGAACAAGAAAGGTAGTTATATGATTGCACTTGTTATAAATGCCTTAACCAAAGTTAAGGTTTGCTGATATACTATTATTAGACATCTTCAGCATTAAATTCTATGTATATTGAGTGGGCTCATCCATAGAGAAAACTTCAGAAAATATATTTTTACATTATGTCTAAACAATTTGGTCACGTCAAAGCATTGACTAGATGATATCATTCATTAGAAACCCCTCCCTGGCTATAGCCCAGTTGTTTTCCCTTGCAGATCTCTTTTCCGATCTTCTAACCTTAGAAGAGGGAGTAAGAAAGAAATTCCGACTGTTTAAACCTAAGCCTTATTTATTCTTAGTCTCTTTCTTTCCTAATTTTTTTGTATGTTATGTTTATCCAATATTCATATATTACTCAAAGGCAGAATTTTGTAATGCAAGCCTCCTGACAATCCAAGTTAGCGTCAGAGCACAGTCACTTGATTTAGATTGGTTTCTGGATGCTTTATTAATTGGAGAAACCAAAGAGGTAGATTGGACTTCGTTAATTTGGTACAAGTCAGCCAAGCTAGGATTCTATTCAAAAGAAAGAGTGTGGGCCAATAACATTTTGCCATTTATGATCAAAGTCTCTTATAATCGAAGTCTCTCTGGAATAATACTAGGACATCTTATATTATGACATTTAAATTTCATAAGTTTTGCTCGCAAGTGCTTGGGGTTGCACTAGTTACGTATTTGAGTTTGCTAGTAAATACTACATGTCAAATGAAGCAGTATCTATCAAATTAAATAACATTATTAGTAAGAATCCCTTGTGACTAAAAAATTCCAAAAGAATGAATCAACATGAATATTCAGTCCTCATCACATGGAGTGTCCTTAGAGTAGTTGTGCTTGACACAGCCTATGTTGCATGGATATTCCTACAGAAGACCCATCTGTATCGTGTCTGTATCTGTATTTGAGAAGTATCCGACGATTCTTCCTCAGCAATATTGTCAGATAAGGGTGACAGATATATAGGGTTCCAAAGGACCCAAAACATGGTTGAAAGTGATTTGACATTGACATAGTCGTGATTGTTCGAAACATGATTGAAACATGAGAAAGTAACATTTCCTTGTAATCATTTCTAGTAACTTTTTCAAACCTACTTACTATCGAAAACATGCATAAATATAGCTACTATTTAAGATCAATATATAAATATGTACTAGAGATACTTTCATGTATATATATATATATATATATATATATATATATATATATATATATATTTTTTTTATATATATATATATATATATATATATATATATATATATATATATATATATAACTGTATACATGCCATGCTCGTATCTTAAAGTTCTATAAAATGCTGTATTTTGAATCCGTATCGTTTGTCTGCATTCATGCCCATCCCCATGCAATCTGACAGCATATCCCTTTTTGAATGTATAAAGCTTGGAATGTTTTAACAATTTCGTGTAGACCTCATAACCGTTTCATGATGTCATGTCAATTTAAATGTAAGATCAAACATTTTTACTCTTTACTCCATATTATCCTTTAATCTTTGTTCTGTTAACTATGAACTACAATGTTGTATGCACATAATTTTATTTTTCTTTTAATGTGATATCAATTGCAAAACATGTTGTTCAGCATTTTTTTAATATCTTGAACTCCAATGCGTCCTTTGATCAAATTCAAATGTATTTTGAAATGCAAAGTTTTCATACTACTTGGTTTAGTTAACCGTGGCTTCATAATATATGAGGGAATTTGATATGTTCTGATTTCCCCCAAATATTCCAACTTTGCTGTTGGCAGATGTTGAGCTAAACCTACGAGCTCAAATTGTTTACACTCAAATATATTCGAACGAATACACATTTGTTTTAGTACGATTCTGTCTACCAAAATGTTCGTTGATTGTTTGTTGACAGACATTCTAGTCATTTACTAACATGTGGGGGTCAAATACTTTGCTTGGTCTATTTTCCTTGCTAGACTTCATTTCCTTCCATGATTTACAGTTTTAAGATATATGGTTTTGGGCAAGAAGCTCAGCAAGTATTTAAATTGTCACCAATGTGCATGCCTTTGTCTATATGACTATATCACATTAAAGGTGATTTCAAATATTTATTTTGGTTTCTACAAAAAAAACCAAAACTACAGTTTCCATAGGTGAAGTGTATCAGATCTGATTAATAATATATCAAGCTGACAGTTGACCGTCTAATATCAGATATGATATGGTATTTATATTAATTTTAAACACTGATTTATTATTTCTTTCTAATAAGAAGTTACATGAGAATTGAAGGCAATGCTACTGCATGCCAAATCTCTTAAATTACTGTCTGCTGTTGCTTTTATCATCCTCTATATTAATTACCAGCCTTCTCTGGGACATTGCTTGTTTGAGGGTCTTCAAATGTAACTTTTTATGTAAAATGACAGGGCATTTATGGAGTCTCATTTGCGAGCATTTAAAGAAAAGAATCCTCAGCTTGAGGTGGTTGAAGAACTTATCCGTGGTCAACATCCTCATTTGAAGGGTCTTTATAGTAAGTGTTTATTTTACCGTTCTGGTGTATGTTTTTCCATGAACTGGGTACTCTGAGAAACTGAATACTTTTAGTGTAGGAATGATAAGCTTCATTGCATAAACTGATCATTTTCTCCACGAGTCTTTTTGATTATATGATTCTGAAAATTGCACGAACTCTTTATTTAGCTCCCTTCAAGCTCACTCCACCTTATGGTATGCCTATCATTTGTTTTCTAGGTTCTGATATGTATTGAGAGTTTCAATAATGCAATGCTTCTCACTTAACATAGCTTTATATTATATTCATATCTCATAACTGAAGTATAGCCATAGCATTTATTCCCGCAGTTCATCCTGGTGTCTTCAATGATTGAAACAATGACTCTCTGCAAGTATCCCCAGATAACCACTACTTATCGCACCAGCACCAGTTCCATTATACTCTTGTACTAAAAATCCGAGCAATCCTATGCTTAAAACCTATTTCTGTCTTATGCCGGACTGCAAACATGAGGCTAATACTTTCACTGCCTTCAAACTGTAGATCTATCCAACTAAAAGAAATTCATTTGGAGATTGCTTACTCTCATTCAAATTTGGTTCTCATAATCATATTGCCCCACAATACCACAAAAATTAGGTTTTTATGGTCAAGTTGCCCTCTAAAAAAAAAGGAAGCGTCTCCGCCCTGAACTGAATTTTGACACAATCATACAAAATTATAGTGCTGGCAGGCAGCTTCTATTTAATTTCATTACTCCTTTTGGCATTATTAAAAGATAATATCACGAGCAATTAATAGGCCTAAATAGTAGGTATGAACACACGAGCTGGCAAGCAAATGTGGAAGATATCCCACATTTTTTTACAGTAATCAGTTTCTGATCTTTGTTCTTTTGTGTGCATTCAGTGATGTGTATTCTTCTTATTCATTTCAAGGACCACAGAATCTTAGCTGTCCACTTATCAATCCCGGTGTTGTATTTTCTGCAGAAAACCATAACGAGCGAGTGATCTGCGTGAAGAACTTGACGCCCGAGGATATACTGTTACATGCAACCAGGCTAAGAAATGCGCTGGGACGGAAGGTCATAAAGCTGAGAACGAGACATGTCACCAAACATCCTAGTGTTCAAGGCACATGGACAACTGCACTCAAATTCTAAATGGAGATTGAAGTCCCACTTTGGTATTTTATCTAACCTTGTTTCTCCTGGTCCATAAACACTATCTGCCATTTCTGCAACGATAATGTTTATTTCATTCATGGATTCTGCAGAGAGCAAAATTACCTCTTCATGGCACTTGGGTGTTGAGAGTAGTTCGGTGTGTTTAAGCAATAAACTGCCATAAAATATATTAGCAGCAGGAGAGAAAATTAATCAGGTTAATGCATTGAACTCCACAACTGCCATATATGCAATTATGTCAACCTGTTAATGTAATCTGATCTTATCGAGATCTGATCACATCTTGATTGGCTGATAGGTTTGGGATTGGGATTTTTCTAATCTTTGTATTGGCTACTTTTACATAGTATTATAAATTTGTTGCTTCTGTCAAAAGTTTCTCTCCAGTTGCTGAGGGCCAAGTTTTGTAATGCTGTAGGAATACAAAATTTGTAGCTAGGCTTTCTGCAGAAAGCAGAGAAAGAAGGAGAAAGTAGTTTTGTAGCAAGAATAAAGCTACCATGTTATTAAATTACTCGCTATGTGAAACACCATATGGTCCATTTTATTTTCCGTCCGGATTATGATGTTCAGCAGGTATTATATGGCAACTTCTTGGTAGAACATGCTGAAAAAATGTCAATCACCAATTCTTAGGCAGTGTTTGGTTACGTTTTCCAAACCCTTTTTTTGAGTTTAAACGTGACTCCTTCCAAAAACTGCGTTTGGTTGTCATTACTTGAAAAAGTCTTCTCCCAAATATTGTTCTGAGACAAGTGTTTAAACAGAGTTTTCGGGAAGCAGCTGAAAGCTGTTTTCCAAACTCATTTTCCCAAACTGTGGCAAGGACATGGCGGGTCCCACGTCCCATCCCCACCCCCAAACCCCCAACTTTCTCTCTCTCTCCTCATTTCCATTCTCATTCGTTGTTCCTCCTCCGGAGAAAGCTCGAGAACGGAGGCTCTCGCCATGCCCTCGCCCGACGGGAGGGCCCCGACGAACTTCGACAACGGACGCGGAGGGCCCCGGCGAACTTCGACAACGACGGGAGGGCCCCGGCGAACTTCGACCACGACGGGAGGGCCCCGGCGAACTTCGACAACGGACGCGGAGGCCCGACGCGGAGGCCGACTCCTTCCTCCCTCCATGTGCGGCGACCAGAGGAGCCATAGGCGGCGGCGGCCAGGAGAACCCCGGCCGGCCCCTCGCCCACTCCTTCCTCCCTCCCTGGGCGGCGACCAGAGGAGCCATAGGCGGCGGCGGTGGTGGTGAGGGCTGCTGGAGACGAGCTCGAAGTCGACGGCGGTGGTGGTGAGGGCTGCTGGAGACGAGCTCGAAGTCGGGGACGAGCTCGAAGTCGACGGCGGTGGTGGTGAGGTGACGAGCTCGAAGTCGGGGACGAGCTCGAAGTCGACGGCGGATCTGTCCTCGCTGTGGTCGGTGACCTCGCCGTGGTCGGTGACCTCGCCTCGTAGAGCCAGGACACGGAGGGGAGGGGGTGGACACAAACTGTGGCAAGGACACAACAAAAAAAATAATTTCAGAAAAAAATTTACCAAACAAAATTTTAACAATTTTTTTTATAAAAAAATTTTTCAGATAAAAGTAACCAAACGCAAACTCAGAAACTTATATCCAGAAAATTATTTTATAACATCATTCTCCAAAAATTGTTTTCAGAATAAAATTTCAGAAAAGCTATCCAAACGGACCCTTAATATGTAGGAATGAACATTGCGTATCGAATCAGTTGCAGAGCGCGAGCGCAAAAAAGAAGGCATTTCGTGACAACATTCTTGTGAATCTGGTTTGGAGACTTGGCATCTACCACTTTTCGTAACTGCTGCAGATGTCTGGGCGTTTTAGAGTATCCATCAAATCCTCCGGCCACATGCCACGCTGGCCAACTATTCAAGACGAGTCCACCGGTGCCTGTGGGCGTGATTCAATGGCCGGTCTTTATAGTTGCCAACACTTGTAGCGCAATTATCGTGTACTCACAGGAGGAAATCTTCCTTTGGTCGCTAAAAAAAATGTAAGCGGATATTTGCCATTAAAGTAGAGTAATTGCGTGACAGAAAGAAATATATAAGGACAAGTAAGGCTTGGTCGGCATTAGTTGGCCGGTTGGCAGCACATTTAGTTGGAACTAAAGTTTCTCCGTCAGCAATAGGAATGAGATGGACACATGACACAGTTACGAATATTAAATTTCAGAAAGCTATTTGTTATGTAGCCCTAGGGATTGGTCGGTGACCAGTACAGTAGAACCACAAAAAATCGGATATAGATGAGGACGAGAGACAAAAGACAACTTGTTCCAGTGTCGTCAGAAAAATTAGTGTGTGCCAGTATTCTCTTTGTTCCTTCCACCATCAAACTTAGCTTTCTATCATGAGAAACAGTACAAAAACTAATTTATACGTGATAGTAGTACTCGGAATATAATTTTTAGGGTGCGTTTTACTACAAGGTTAAAAAAAACTAATTCCACAAAATTATTTCACTAGAAACAAATTAAAATTTATTTGAGTGTTTGATTATCGTTATTTTTTATGAAATTGATTTTTTTTTTATGGATTGGGTGGTCAATTTTATTTTCTACCATTTTGAAGAAAAAAAACCCAAAAATATATTCCATCAAACACGAAAATTGGTGAAATTTTATGATGAGAAAAAAAAAAAAAAAAACTAAATCAAACACAGCCTTAATCTTAATTTTGATTTTGGTAACACGACGAGAACAAACTAGGAAAAACGTTACTACTAGGAACAAATAATTTACAGTTTACATTTAAGTAAAACCTAAAAGAAACTAGCAAAACAAGTAATAGCTAGCTAGAGACGACAGTTGATATAACCGAAGGTGCTGCCGACGTCGTCCCTAGCTATGCCTATGGTCAGTCTCTCTCTCTCTGTGTCTTTCACTCACTCGTCGTCCGAGCTGTCGGGGCTGGGGTGCTGGTTGAGGTCGGGCCTCTGCTGCTGCTGCTGCTGCTGCTGCTGCTGCTGTTGCTTTTGATTGTTGGACGGAGCCTGCAGGCCCATCTGCAGCGCGTCGATCCTGGCCCCGACCTCGGTCGCCTTCTTCCTGATCGACGCCGCGGAGAGGCACTCCGCGTCGGCCGCGGCGAGTTGGGTCTCCTCCGCCGCCGAGATCTCCTCCGGGAAGTTGAGCCTGGCGGAGCGGCCGCGCAGGAGGAAGACGGCCGTGTCGTAGGCCCTGGCGGCGGCCACGGGGGTCGAGTAGGACCCGAGCCAGATCCGCGTCCTCTTCTTGGGCTCGCGTATCTCGGCCACCCACTTCCCCCACTTCCTCATCCTCACTCCTCTGTACACCCTCCCTTTCCCCGACGCCGCCGGAGAGGAGGAACTCATGGAACTCCTCTTCATTTTCATTTCCTCGCTGCCGCTGCCGCTGCTGCTGCTGCTCGTGCTGGTTCTGGTGGTGGTGGCGGTGGCGGTGGTGGGCCAGCACTCTCCTCCCTCAATCGCCATCCACTTCTTCCTCTCTCTCTCTCCCTCTTCTTGTTTCTCTCTCTATACTCCCCCTACTTTATACATGTATATATATATTATGACACAAGCGACGACAATAGCATGACTTAATTAAAGGGCTAATAAATTCATTTAGTGCCTAATGATTGAGATTATAGAAAGAATTAGAGAGGTGGTGGTCTTCAGCTGCCAACCGAACCGACATACACAACTGGGGTGAGGGAGGACGAGCTGCGTCCACGTGCCGGCCTCACGACACGTCGTAGGCCGTGAACCGGACGTGTCCGCTTCGCCTACGGAAAAGCCACCCAAGAGAGAGAGAGAGAGAGAGAGAGAGAGAGAGAGAGAGAGAGACTCCTTCGGCTGTTGCTGGCGGACAAGGAAGTGCAAGTGGGATGGGCTATGGACTCGTTTGCGTATTTGTTTGCTTCTGCGATCTTTATTTACTCCATTCCTATCCAAGTTTATTAGGGTTAGGGTGTCGGGGTGTGTGGGGGGTTTTTGTAGGTTAGTCCTTGTAGTCTATAACAATTTGAATTTTGGTTGATTATTCAGTATTGATGTGAATGGTTTGCCCCCATCGTGGAAGATCGTATTTGGAAATTGGGCATATAATCTATGGATCTAAGAATCTCTCTCGGTAGCAGTATCGGCTTTTGGTTTTTTACGTTCGGTTTGTGTCTCAATGAGGGATGCTATGTGCATCTCCAAACGAAAATCCTTTTGGCCTGCGGGGGTGACCGCATACGGACGTGTCATAACCTCCCCCCCCCCTCCTGTGTCAGGACTGCGGTCGAAACTCGCGGGCAACATAGCACTGCTGATCTCCAAAAATTTCATCATTCCATGTCCCTCCGCCACATGGTACTTCCTTATTGACCGAAGCAAATAGGAGGGGAGGGGGGGGGGGGGGGGGGGGGGGGGGGGGGGGGGGGGGGGCTGAGAGATTGGAGAAAAACATGAGCGAATAGGAGAGGACCACACGACGGAAGGACATGGAAGGATGAAATTTTGGAGGTATATATAGTATTTTTCTTAATATTTTCTGTGAGGTTCGGCCGCTTGGCTACCTGAAGAGACAATTTTGTTTTTCCTAGCTGATTTTTTTTTCCTAACAAAAATACTAAATTTACAACCATTAGGCTTTCAATCCTCTTGTAACCAGGGTCGGTCCAGAAATTTTCGGGGCCCTCAACAAAATTTAAAATTATACCCCATTTTCTAAAAAAAATAAAAATAAATAAAATAAATCCCACTAAGGCTTGGATCCATGATCTTTTACATACAAGGTATAGGTATAAGTGAAAATCAACTAAACTAAGTAAGTTATCATGTTTTTTTTTTTTTTTTTTTTTTTTTTTTTTTTTTTTTTTTTTTTCTACGAACACTAATATTTAATATATTAGAAAGGGGAAATTTATGAAATGCCCAAAAAACGAAAAATTTTTATGAAAAATTCACCGCACAATAAAATTTCATCGCGTATCCAGAATTAGCAAAAAATATATAAAGAGGGTTCCGAATGACCTTTTTGTCCTTCATTCTAATTTATTGAAAACACCCACGAAACTACTCTTAAAAAAAATGTTTCGATACTTCATCTTCTTCCATACGCTGCTCACTTTCGAATCTAGGTTTTCTCCTCAAAAATCTTCAAAAACTGGTCAGAAAATTTCGGAAAGACCGAGACAAACGACAAAAGTGCTAAAACGGAGGTCAAAACATCATTTTTTTGCGATTCTAAAATTTCGAAAGGCCATCTAACGAAAAGGTGGTTACTTTCAGGCTCCTCAAAGATACGCTCGTTTTGGGACAAACCGGGCCTCGTTTCGACCTCCCAGTCAAAAGTTATGGCCCTTCAAAGTTTCAACTGACCATAAAATGCAGGAGAATGGTCATTCTCCGCGTTAGAACACGAAAAATGTTAATTTCGCATGAGGGTGGCCATTCTCCGTGTTAGTAACACGGAGAATGTCATTCTCCGTGTTAGTAACACGGAGAATGTCATTCTCCGTCTTAATTTACACGGAGAATAGTCATTCTCTGTGTTAGTAACACGGAGAATGGAATTCTCCGTCTTAATTTACATGGAGAATGGCCATTCTCCGTGCTAAATTAAACGGAGAATGATCATTCTCCGTCTTAATTTACACGGAGAATGACCATTCTCCGTGTAATTTAGCACGGAGAATGGTCATTACAGTGTTAAAACGTTGGAGAATGACCATTCTCCGTATTAGAAACACGGAGAATGCCATTCTCCGTGTTAAATAAAACGGAGAATGTCATTCTTCATGTTAAATAAAACGGAGAATGTCTATTCTCCGTGTAATTTAGCACGGAGAATGGTCATTCCAGTGTTAAAACGCAGGAGAATGGCCATTCTCCGTGTTAAATAAAACGGAGAATGTCATTCTTCGTGTTAAATAAAACGGAGAATGGCCATTCTCCGTGTAATTTAGCATGGAGAATGGTCATTCCAGTGTTAAAACGCAGGAGAATGGCCATTCTCCGTGTTAAATAAAACGGAGAATGCCATTCTCCGTGTTAAATAAAACGGAGAATGGCATTCTCCGTCTTAATTAAAACGGATAATGACATTCTCCGTGTTAATTTACACGGAGAATGGTTATTCCCAGTGTTAAAACGTAGGAGAATGACCATTCTCCGTGTAATTTAGTACGGAGAATGGCATTCTCCGTTTCTCATTTAACACGGAGAATGGTCATTCTCCGTGCTAAATAACACGGAGAATGACATTCTCCATGTTAAATGACACGGAGAATGGTCATTCAAATGTTAAAACACAGGAGAATGGCCATTCTCCGTGTTAGAAACACGGATAATGCCATTCAACACGGAGAATGACATTCTCCTTGTTAAAAATGCAGGAGAATGACTATTCTTCGTACGATATCGACGGAGAACAATTGACAGAAACCTAATTTTTTATTTTTTTGTTTTGTGGAAAGAAATTTGACATTCGAAGAAGAAGAAGAAGAAGATAAGCGATGATCGGAGTTCGACTGAAAAAAAAGCATGGTGAACTACGAATGATCTTTGCGATCTCTGCTGAAGATGAGAGCAATGGAATTCAGATCTCTCGTGAAGAAGAAGAAGAGAATCGCAATCCAGATCTGAGTTTGTGCGGAGGGGTAGTTATGGTATTAATTTTGTAAATACAGAGCATCTAAAGAGAATCTTGAAATATTTAACGTGGAAATATATAATTCTGGGCATTTCATAAAACCCATCATGCGGATGAGTTTTTCAAAAAACCAACCCCGAAATTGGGTTCCTCAGCAATTTCCAGTATTAGAAAGGTCATATCTATAAATAAATAAAAATTGAGGCCTTCCTAGTTCGTGGCCCTGTGCATCATCCTGGTAGTCTTGGGCTAGGGCCGACCCTTCTTATAACCACCTAAGTGACAGTTATTAATTGGATCCTCTCTCCCTCTCTATCCCACATGGAGAGAGGGGACCCAATTAAAAACTATCACATAGACGGATGTAAGATAAATGGTTGTAATCCTAGCATTACTCTAATTCTAATAGCTTTCCCAACCAAGGTGTGGAAGATTGTATAGCTTTTGGTTTTTCTTTTCCATAGCAGATTTTAGACCATGTCATGCATTATTTTGGCGACTCCTCAGACAATCTGCCTCTGATACGATGGCAAAAAGTAAACTTTCAAGTAATACTTTGGAGACAGTATTTTTCTTTACCCACCAAAACTTGGGTGGATATTTATCCTTCCACTCAAGGGTTGTCGTGGATCATTTTCATCCAATATAAAACCACTATGAGAGTGGTTTGGTGAACATCCACATTAGTTTTAACTACTAGTCTGCAACCTTGAGTGAAATAGTGAATATCCACCATATTTTCTTTTTGAGAAAATTTAAGTTGTACCTCACTTTATTTATCCAAATTTAAGGTGCACCCCAGTGCTTTATACTAATGTAATTCACCTCCCACTTTTGACGGATTCCGTCCAACTTGGACGGTCAACTGGATTGACCCAAATTTTTGGACCAAATTATCCCCATTTTCTTTCCAAGCAGACAACCACCCGCCTCCCCCCGCCGTGCTCAGCCCCCTCTCCCCCGCCTCCCTCAGCCCTCTGCCATCACCACCACCACCATCATCTCCACTATCTTCACCATCACCACCACCACCACCACCACCACCTTCACCATCACCATCACCATCACCAACAAACCCCTCCCCCTCCAGTGTCCTGCCGCCCTCGTTCCCCCGCTGCCCACGACGCCGCCTCCTCCCCCGCCCCTGCCCCCCAGCCCCCGCTGCCCTACGACGCCTCCCACACAGTAGCAACCAACGGCGGCCATCGGCAGCGCGGGCGGCGAGGTGGGGGGGGGGGGGGGGGACGGCAGCGGCGGTAGCAGCTGCAGCGGTGGTGGGTGTGTGGGGGGGGGGGGGGGGGGGGGGAGGGGGTGGCAAGGTGGGGCAGCAACTGCAGCAGCAGTAGCGATCTTCGCAGGAGACGGCCGGAGCGGGGCGGCGATACCCGCGGGAGACGGCTGGAGGGGGGAGGGGGGGGGGGGGGGGGGGGGGGGGGTGGCGACGATCTGGATGCGGATGACGCAAGAAAGAAGACAATATAGGGTGTATTTTGGTCCAAAAAATTGGATCAATCCGGTTGACCGTCCATGTTGGACGAAATTCGTCAAAAGTGGGAGGTAAATTACATTAGTGTAAAGCACTTGATGTACCTTAAATTTGAATAAATAAAATAGAATGCAACTCAAATTTTCTATTAATTTTTTTAAGCAATCAGTTGGCTGTTCTGACACATTTCACACCGATTATCTGTCTTCAGAACATAAAGCCACTAATCATCACCTTCTTCATAGTCTGAACTTGAACCGTTGTTTGAAATTTCATCCATGGATTAGGCTAGGATAGATTTCTTTTGTGCGATATGCATATGACATAAACCAATGTTTTGAGATAATACACTTAATGGATGGGGATGAAATGTCTACCTTAGGGCAACGTGTGGTTAGCATAATCAAGTCGTGGAAAAAAAGAAGATACATAATCAAATAGTTTGATGATAAAGAGTATTTGTGATATTCACTTTTATATATATATATATATATATATATATATATATATATATATATATATATATATATATATATAGGAAGCGGATCAAAGGCCCCGCCTGCGGAGCCCCGTCGAAGCCCCGCCCCCCCTGCACCATCGGATCGCGCGGGGCCCGCGTGGGGCCCGCCCCCGCCCGCGCGATCCAACGGCTAAGGGGGAGCGGGGCTTCGGCGGGGCTCCGCGGGCGGGGCTCCCGATCCGCTCCCATATATATATATATATATATATATATATATATATATATATATATATATATATATATATAATTTTTGGGAACCAGGTAAATTGTTTCTGGAATCGCTCCCACTGGAATTCGAACTCCTGACCACTCGGACCGCATGTATCTCTCTTAACCACTAGGCTAGAGGTCATCTGCAATATATATATACTAGTCATAACCCGTGCCCATAGGGCATGGTTCATTTAAGGTATTCCCCCTCAAAATCTTGGACCCCCAATTTTAAACGAACAATAATAATTATGATGCCCCCACTCTCAATAATGTTCATCCACAACCATTATGAGTGCAAACCCCACTCTTTGGATTCCCCATAAAATCCCACTCTCAATAATGCTCATTCTCCATAAACCCCACTCTCAATAATGCTCATCCACAACCATTATGAGTGCAAATCCCACTATTTGGATTCCCCATAAAATTCCACAACCGTTGATTCACCAAGATTAAATCCCAACCACTCTTTATCTTGGCACAGTCAGCCCTAGGATTCAAAAACCTTTGTGTTTTGTATAATAAATATTTTTTTTTTGAAGCAATATATATATATATATATATATATATATATATATATATATATATATATATATATATATATTTGCAAGAAAAATAAAATAAAGCATGACCTGACATAAATTCAATACTAAAGACTAGAAATTGTACCATCTTATATCCTAAAATATAAATAGAGGCTTTCCAGGGCCTAAAATACAAATAACAAACATATAGGGAAAAATATGCAATAAAAGAAAAAACAAATAAAGGATTAAGATGCAATTGAACCTCTTATCTACATATCTATCTATTCTATGTCACGATCGGACGGCCTAAGACGCAAAATGAACCTCTTATTTACATATCCATTCATGTCACGATCGGACGGCCGAGATCGATTTTGACAATATGAATGAATGAGTAGGTCGGTGGAGGCATAACCGTCCACGCAATGACGTCTGAAGGAAGTGGGAGAATAAAAAAACGGCATCAATTAAAGTTTTTCTTTTCTTTTTCCCTTTCATAGTTACTTACAAAGAAGTGGGATTTTTTTTTTTTTTTTTTAAATTCATGGTTTTTGACTGCAAGTGTTAATCATCCTTAATATGGAATTTAATAATCATAGTGTGACGATGAACTACCAAATTGAAAAACTATTCAACAATCACAATAAAGTTTTATCCTTAACTATTACAATCGGAGGATTTGATTCTTATGTTCCATTCAATTCTTTAACTAATATTTTATTATTCTTTTTAATTAGTACATCTATTAATCTATATTGTAATAAAAGAATATTATTTTATTTGTTTTATTTATTTATTGTACTAATGTGTAAAATTTTTTTGTTTACGATGTAAGGCCTCTTTGGTTCGCCGAAAAGAAATAGAAATAATTTTTTTTTTTTTGGGAAATTATATTTTTATCTATTTTTTATCTTGTTGTTTGGAGAGGACAAAAATATTAGAAAGAAAAAGTGAATTTTCTATAATGGGAAAGCGAATCTTTGGTTGGATGGGAGAACCACTTTTCTTTTTCTTTTTTATGGGAATCATTTTTCTTTCTTAGTACTTTCCTTTGACATCCAAATGAATGACTTTTCTTTCTCAATCCCATAATTCTGTCAACCAAACACGACCAAATGGTACAAATAGAAAACAATTAAGCGTGGACAATATATGGCTAAAATTTGCAAACTGAACTTAACTGAGCTAGATTGTTAGGTTTGCTTACGAAACGGTTCATTTTACGGTTATGGATTTGTAAATTGTGATTTTAATTTGAAGTTTTAGGAAGATGTATAAACCACCAATATAAAAAGTGTGACAACATCCCTTACCTAAGTCTAGTATAACCCAAAAAATCTAAATATACCATATGGGTCGGTCGTTTATTAGTATGTGTAAGTTGTACGACATCACAGGCCTCCAAAAAATCAGAAGATTCCAAAAAATTTAACCCTCGTGTATATTATTAATGTGAAATATTCATTTTTAGATTTATGCTTCCCTATCTTTTAGAAACTACAATAACAAGGTACTCATGATCGTTTTTGACATTTTAAGGATCTCGTACAAATACTAAATAATGATGTCACGACCCGCACCCGGTGTAGGGGTACGAGTGCGTGACAACGTCCAGCCTACACCGCAGCATCAACGGTAGTACGCTGTTTAAGTCTAACTAACTGACTAACAATTATAAATATCATAACATGTCGAGATGGTCAACTCCAAACGGAGGACCAGTAATGACAATATATCATACTCAATCACAATGCTAAAGGAAGATAACTGGTACAAAAGATAAAGACAACAAGATAAAAAATATTCATAAAAGTCTATCGTAACATAATACAAGACCAGAAAGAGTCTAAGAGACAACAATTCCCAAATACAAGTCTCAAAATAATTAACATGATAAGAGTCATCAACTGGAGATAAGGTTCAGTACAAATCTAGCCTAATGAGACGCTAAATAGGGCTCCTCTGCTGGAACTAGACCCTCCTGAATCAGAGTCTTCCGATCTATGCCTACTACACCTGAAGGGCCGTAATAAGTAGGGCACTCATCCTCTGCGCCGTCTAAAAAATATATCCAGTCAGGATTGGAGCGAAGTACATCTCTAATAACAGTTCCCAATAAATGATAAAGTCTATATAACAGTAAATAGAGAGAGTATACAGGAGAAATAACATGTACATGAATGTAACCGGGCATGAGTAAACTGTAAGTGAATATAAGAGCAGGTGAACATGATATATCATGTACGAGAGTCAAGAAATATACTATCTATGTGAGTGAGTACTAGTTTCAACATGTGATCGGCTTGGAAACTTGTACATGAATATATGGTCTGGTTAATCATACGTGCGGTGTATGATTAACACTCACAGGAAAAATATGACATACACAGGAAGGATATGATCACATATCTACACTACTACTCTCCACCCTCGACTGATACAGTGGATCTAACCATGGCACGTTATGACATGGGATTATGTAAGAAGGTCGCGAGCTTTCACAGGAATCAGTGTCTATACAATGCACAAGAAAGAAGAACAAGACTTGCACATGATATACCAAGATATACAAAGAATAATATCTCATGACGGGATCCAGACAATACCAATTCGTGTAACCAATGTGTCAAGAAATTAAGGATATCTACACTAAATATATGAAACATAGAAAATTATCATAAACAGAAAATTATCAGAGAATGTACTCATCTGAGATCCGGTGTGGAATGTCAACAGTGTCCGATACGGTGCCTCGAAGACCTAAATATGGAATATGAATGTCAATTGTGTTTCGGGATTAAATACATGCTATACTAGGTCAATTCTAGGTTGCCAAGTCATTTTTAGGTCAAACTAGGTCAATGCCTTGCTAACTTGGTCAAACTAAGTCAATTTCCTATTTGTCTAACTATATATATGCCCATAGGCTATATAATGTATTACCTATCCTATTTACCCAATTTCCTATACATGCTACCTATGTACATATTTGTATAGAAATTTCCTTATACTTTACATGTATGCAAATTACCTTAGTACCATATCACTCTAGGGCACCCTATAGCCTACTCACAAATGTCAATACACTAAGAGCCCTATCTTATCTATATATTACCTCACCTCTTACCTATTTTAATACATATTTTCTATTATCCTTGTATACCCTAACCATATGCCTTAGATACTGCCCTAGGATACCTTGCTGCTAGCATAAGTGTCCATATTAACCACACTGCTGTTCTACTATAGTTGGGTTTATAGGTAAACAACCATGGCACACAAAGGTAAGTCTTCTTAAGCTGAACACCACACATCTATAAGCTAAACCTTTCACACACTGCACACTGACTTGGCTCTCCTCTACACTTCACTAACTGGACTCAAACTGAGACCTATCCTCCTACACAAACAGACCACTAGGATAAATCCTTGTCTCACAAGGCTATGTGTTGCTGCACCTAACCCTGCACAAGAACACACAGATCCACTGCTATTGGGGCCAACTGATACACAAATGTGTGCACTGATACTCACACACAGTTCCAAATTCTGCCATAAACCCCTTTCTTGTAGGGACCTGCCTACATTCTACTAATACACTCTTGCATACCCAGGTTCCTGACCCAACCCAAAATGGAACCTCCTTCCTAAACTACAGTCTACATTACCTGTATAACCACTTTAGTGCAGGAACTAGTGTTACCAGGTTGCAAAACCCCCAACCTTGCACACAATCCTTGTCTAGATAAGGCTCACCTCTATGCATACACCCACTGTCCAACTTCGAAGCACATGAAGCTCTAACAGGAAGTTTCCTACCAAACCCCTCTAGCCTATTACTTACTGATACTCTTCCTATTTGCTACACAGGTGAAACCTGAGTTTCAAATCTTGCTATTGGAAGAAACCTCTCCCTGGCATGTACCTTACCTGCACTTTACTTGTATAGGGACACCAACCCCATAACATAACCCTCATTCTACTGCTTCTACTCACTGATCCCCTACCTACTGTCCTATGGTCCCTCTCCTACACTGGCCAACAACACTACTGCTAATACCACTCACCTCACTGATATCTAAAGCACACCCACAACATGCATGGCCCAAATCCCTAGAAAATCTGGACTGCCTATAATGTTTCCCTACACCTGTACTGACTGATACCAGTCGCTCTTGCTGACCCCCATCTCAACTGCTACTTGTAAGGATTGGAAACCCCCTTCATCTCTCTTCTTCATTGAAACGCACCACTCATTTACTAATCTGTATTCACAATTGCCCCTCTAAGCCCACACACATATACTTAACCAAATGGGTCAGTCACTCCACATAGGAACCTCCTACTACTATGTGCCTGTTAGTGTCAATCTCCATAATATTTATCTCTAATTTTTGTGGTCGATATTCTCCTAATCCTTTTTTTTTTTTGAAGGCAGTTCTGGACTGTAAGTATGGTCTTGCAGATCACCTTTCCCATGAATACTGGAGATACCATTTGATTAAATGCTACATTGGTTTCTCAATATAGATGGATTGACAGGTATATATGTGCCATTCACTCCCTATGCTAGAGTTCACTGCTACTGCTATCCAAGGACAGCTCAAATTACTATTCCTAGTGCACAGACAAAGGCATACATAAGCACATCAGATCACTGTATAGTCCTCATATGTTTACTGTTGCTCCCCTAACACTATATCTTGTTAATCCTGTACTCCTCATCCTCCTGTACATGTAAGATCCTGTCTAACCTAGACATCAGTCCCTTCCTCACTACCTATACTGCAATACCTGCCTACTGTAGGGGCCTTCAAGATGACTGCTAACATCAGTAGGCCTAAATCCTGCTGCCATTCCTCTTATTCATCTATCTACTAACTATCTATATAGTTATCTACCTATCTAGCTAAGTCATCCACTCATGTACCCTTCCAACCTACACCCACATGTGTATATATATGAACATATGAACATGTTCATATGTGAACATACCCACACACCATATGTGTATATCCACACACTCACACAATCACCTATGTACACAAGTGATACACACATGTACACACAAATATATGTATACTTATAGGTACCTATATATGCACAGACAAATCTAATCGAGCGTTTAATATATGCACAGACAAATCTAATCGCGCGTTTCATGAGATATCATGACAACACACCATATATTCCATTTAGGACACGTACCCAAAATCTCAACTCAAAAAGGACACAAAAATCCCTTTGAGGACACGTGTCGAATACTTGGTGCACTAGTTTACGATACGCCTAAGATACTCTATCAAATCTTGTCCAAATCCTACCAAACTTTATAGGCAAGCCTAAACTAGGTAGACACACCTAACTAGTGAGCCACCAGGCTAATATCAAGTGCCATGTGAAATAGAGCATAGGCACAACATGTGTAGAAGGCCCAAAAACCCTCCAAATTGATCCCGTGTCCTATCGTATCCAATTGTGGACACGTAGCTAGTCTCACTACACTCTAACAAACCTAATTAGGTCGCCTAATGATAAACATTTGGTGTTCATCCTCGGATTTTTCCAAGAATGGCATAAAAACTCAAAGTAAAAGTCTCAAAATGGGTATGAAGTTAAAGCTTCTCTCCATGGGTAGTCCTAATGCATGGATGATTTCTAAATGACTAGTTACACTAATTAGAAACAATTAGAAGGGTTAAATCCAGATTTTACCTATTGGGAGATGGATTCCCAATACAAAGTCTAAAAGGGACACAAATGGACACCTCCTTCAAGCTTCTCTCCTTCTAAAGTGTTTGTCATTAAAATCTTTGAATTGAACTTTCAATCACAAACAAAACAGTGTTACAATATAGGACTCAGATGTTGTCCTAGGAGTACACTTATTTTTATCTGGGTACTGTGTCGATGGAGCGAGTGGTAATGTGTTGACTCCGTTGACGATCTGACGACGATTTTAGGTTCTCTGAAGGTCTGGGTTGCTCTGGATGCCGGAGCTTGCAGAGGGGAAGAAGACGTTGAGTGTCTCATCCGATCTCTGTGAGTGGACGTACGTCTCTGTAACTCCGATGATCTTGTTATGTGTGTGTCTGTCCTCTCTGGAAGAAGGAATGATCCCTCTTTTTATAGGCAGCAGGTTGGGGCTGCTCATGTGCGCATATGTAGGATGTGCCTACGCGTGGGAAAACCACATGGTGGTTGCTGCGGAGGGCGCATGGATGATGTGCCCTAATTTATGGGATGAATTCTTCTTGCTGCAATTGTGGGCTGACACGTGGCAGTGGGGAGGATTCTTTGGTTGCTGAGATCTTGGTTGGTTAGCACCCCTTCGTAGACTGAACCAAGTCAAAAGAAACGTGGCGCATGCCCTTGGTTCAAAGATTTCGGATTTAGTGGAGAAGGATCTGATGAGCTGCGCTTGGGATCCGGCGCATGAGGAGACTTTGGCTCGTAACCTTCAGGAGTCACGAACCAGTCTGGGCGCATGGCTTTCGAGGCACATGTTTTGGTCACATGGCTGGGGAGGCGCATGCAGCGACTTGACTTCTGTGATCGAAAGTAAGTCAGAGGCGCATGGCTTTTGAGACGTATGCAAATCTTCGGGCGCATGGCTGCGGAGGCGCATGCGAGTGGTTGGTCGACCACGTGGCTTGTAACCGACAGAGAAAAGTAATGATGATGTTGACGTCAGTGGTGCTTCATTTTCTGCAAAAGCTGTTGTCGCTCTGTCATCGAGGTATGGCTGCTGTCGTCTCAGACTTCAGCATTTAATGCTCTTGACGGGCGATGAGCTTTTGAGTGGGTGTATTGATCTGTGTTCCACTAGGCACATAGGGACGCATGGGGCACATCCTTATGAGGTGCTTGGTATTGATGGGCGCGTCTGTATGATGCACGTGATCTGACCGGCGCATCTGTTGTATGGCGCATCTTCATTGGTCCGGATGTTGAGTTCTTCGTGTGCTTTAAATAGCCATTTTGACCTGGCTGAATTCGAAGGAATATGTTCATCACCATGAATGCAAATTCATTTCACGGGATTCGGAGAGCCCGCCACTTGGCACGTGGGTTTGATTTTCCCGGCCTATAAATAGCAGCAAGGAGAGAGTTTGTTTCTCGTTCTCTCCCGTCTTTCCGAATGGATATGAACTTTTTCGCTCGAGTACATTTTGTTGACAAGATGCTCTCGAGGGTGAAGATGCGTCGAGTCGTCTTCGTACGCACTCGTGAAGGTGACAGTTACATCCAAAAGTCGGGATCTCGGGGTCCCGATGCAGGTCGAAGGTGCCTGTTGCATCCAAAGATCGGGACGTTCGAGTTCCGTCTTCGTTATGCTGGAAGAGCCACAACTCAAAATTGTGGTGCTCCCATCTTCCTTGGGCTTTGGAGAGCTCTTTCTCCTACTAGAGTGGGGTTGGTTGCCCACCCTTGTTATGCTCAATAACTGCTTTGTTAGCCAAAGTACTTGATCGGGTCGAAGTAGAGCGCATATACTGAGACTTCATGATGCGCCTGACTGAGACGCTGAAGAGATACGCCTGACTGAGATGCCGAAGAGATGCGCCTAGCTGAGACGCTGAAAAGATACGCCTGACTGAGACACTGAATAGATGCGCCTAACTGAGACGCTGAAGAGATGCGCCTGACTGAGACGCCAAAGAAATGCGCCTAGCTAAGACGCGCCTGGATGAAGTGTAGCTTTAGGCTTTTTTTGATTTCTTCTTCGTAAAAAGAGTCTTCTATGTAAAAAGAGTCTTTAGTCATGTAACAGACTTTTATGAAATAAAAAGCCCATTTATGCTGCTACTCTTTTACTATTTTATGATATTTTTGGCGTATGTTGACTTGGGTAGTTGATGTGCCTGAGATTTTCATGCTTCTACAAGACCGCCTTCAAAGTTTTCAAAACTTTCTGAAGTTTTGGAATACTTTGAATAAGAAGCATGGTGGTGTCTTCAATGGGGCACATGCCTGTTCGGGGCGCATGATTGCTCCACGCATCTGTGATGAGGCGCACGCTCCTCTCAGTTTTAAATGCAAATGGTAATGCTTCAGAATAAACGAAAAGATTAATGATGATCTTTTGGATATCCGAGCAATCCTTTCGCAGTGCCCAAAGCAATGGCTGACGTCACCCTTCATCAGTTTTTGCGTATGTCCAAGCCTATAAATAGGCGTCTGGTGGAGAGAGAGAGAGTCCTTCCTCTCTTTGCTTCCTTCTTTTAGAGTTCTTATTTTTAAAAAAACCCTAACTTCTTTTAAGAGATGGCTCCCAAAATCCCATTCAGTGGCACTAGCAGAGGACGAGGCGGGGGTAAGGAGCCGATGGAGTTTGACAAGGAGGACGCTCCCGTCGTCACTGTGACTCCCGCCGACGTTCGGCCAGCGGTGACGGGTGGGTGTCTTCTGTCTTTGTGGTTCCCAACATTTTAGACGAGTTTGGGGCACACGGATGAGTTGCATCCTGTTGCTGTGCCCTAACTCCTTGTTACTAACGTGCATGGACTTCTGTCCTGATGATGCGCTGAGGCTATTCTGCTGACGTGCATGGGTTTAGGCCCTGATTATGTGCCGAGGCTTCACTGCTGACGTGCATGGGCTTAGGCCCTGATTATGTGCCAAAGCTTCGCTGCTGACGTGCATGGGTTTAGGCCCTGATGATGCGCCAGGCTGCTGATGCGCCCCAAATGCTTTGTCTTTTTAAAGCCTCTAAATTTTTCCTTTCTGCCTGACTTTTGTTTTTGCTGTGTCAGTGTCGATGACTATCCCCTTGCTAAACGAAGTCCTTCTGGATGCTTCCCTTTGCCAAATGTGGGTTGACTTCAACGAGGAGGTTATTAACCCAGCGAAGGCTGCTATCATGTTGAATCACCCTTCCGAGAGAATGTTGCAAATTCGGGATCAGTTGCCTGTTTTTCTCCAAAGTATGATGGAGAGTGGCAAACTAAATCTGCTGAATCCGAGAATATGACTTTCTTGAAGCCTGCCTTTCTGTTTGGTGACCGCTTGACCTCCATTGAGACGAAGATACTGAAGATCAAGGAAGACTGGTTCTTTATGGCGAGGGACGTGGCCCTGTATATGCGGCAGTTTGAACGTCAATTGCCACTGACGGCTTTCTACCGTTTGGCTTCCAAGAGGAGGATGCCATGGAAACTTACTCATTCTCAAGGAGGGGCAGTGGAGGGTACCCTTTGTATTGATGTTACTTCGAATCAAAGGGATTCCTTGGCCGCCTCGCGAGCCGGGACCTCGTACCATTGTCGAACTTTACGCCCTGGAAGCCTTTATAGTGATGTTCCTCCTGACACCTTCGCCTTTGGTGCTTCGACCTTTGCAAGTCGGATGCTAACATCGAAGGTTATGTATCCGAAAGGAGGTTTTCGGGTTGAGGGCTGGTGTCACCACGTGTCGAAGTAGGATGAGCTGACCCTTTGGATTTTGTCGAAGTTCAAGACTGAGCTCAAAGTGATTGGGCTGACCGCCGCTCTTCGCGCCACCCAAGCAGGTGTCGACCTTAATCGGCCTATGTTTCTTGCTCTCCTGAAAATGTTCAACACCCAGACTGGCACTTTCTTTACTCCAGTGGGGGAGTTGGGATTGGCCCTCCATGAGATGTATGAGGTGTCCAAGCTTCCCTGGGGCTCGGAGCCATATGAGGAATATTTCTCGACAAATGAAGAGATCCATGTCCTGGAAGACAAAGACCCAGAGATGATGGTTGTTTTCAAGGAGGTGGCAAGCCACCATTATCTGATGCAACGGAAGGATAAGAACGGGTCACAGCCCCATGTGGGGATTATGTCTTCAAGCAGGACCTGACGGACCCTTCCAAGATTCGGTTTGTGACTCCGTAGGGACTGAATCACGCGGATGTAACCTCCGAAATGAGCCGACTAGGCGAGAAGACTTCTCGTTCAAACGAGAGTGGTGGTGACATATACAGTTGTTTCTGGCATTGCGTGCACCGGATGTCTTCCAAGGCAGTGTTGATTATATTTGATGATATGGCTCCGGGACTATGTATTCTCGGGCGGATCTGAATCTGTAGAGAGAGTGAGCAGGAACCTCATTTTTCCAGCGGTAAAACTGGTTTTTGGTCATCCTCTGGCTCTCCTTCCCGCGATGGTGTGTAACCTGCTGCGGGGTTTGAGAGATTTTGCTGACGATGTGGTCCATGAGAGGGATAAGAAAGACAACTTTCCCCGAGCTGAATTACCGTTCCATTATCTGATGGGATGGTTGATTCTGTATCACCCAAATGTGATGAGCCCGGGACCTGAAAACGATCATGTTGTAGGTGATGTCTTTATCCGTCGCTTCTATAAGAGGAAGTGGCTGCACACCGGTGTCCCTGTCTGTATGAGGGTTTTGTCTTATCTTCAGGGGTGGGAGATCTCCAAGGTCAATCCCATCTTCATAGATTTTGAGGCTGACCAAGAATTGGAAGACTCCGGTGAGGATGCGATCGCCCTGTCGACATGGGGGTTTCGCTGGTTGCAGAGTATTCGACCTTCCCATTTGGTCTACCGCAACAAGAATAAGTGTTATATGAAGCCGTATTTGTCGAGCCGGTTTGCACGTCAACCCAGCTAATGTTAAGGAATCCCAGTAATAGTCTGGGGTTTGTCGGGAGTTTACTGGATGGAGCCCGGGGTTGGCAATACAATGCCGGATGCACTGGAGTTCGTTTCACTACGCCATTTCACAACCCTCGGCCGCAGATCTTGTATTCGGCTGTTAAGCTGTATTGCGCCATGAACACTGTGTTCCTTGAATATGACAGGGAGACTAGTTTCATCGTTGGAACTCAACTAGAGGCAACGAAAAACAAGTTGGTGGTGGCCCGATCATATCGTCCCCCAGAGGTTGCAGGTTATCGAGCTGCTGCTGCAGCATCAACGGGGGGTACTCAGGAAGAGCCCCCAACTGGAAAGAGGCGGGCTGACGCGGAGGCCGGTTTGTCTGCGCCGAAGAGACCGAGGAAAGCTACGACTCCGAAGGTAGGAGCTCCGGGAGTGCCACCTATAGTACCAACGAAATCAGCTCCCGCAGAGGTAAAGATGTCCCACATAGTCTGGTTTATTCTTTGATTTTTGTGACTTATGTCCTCTTTTTGTAGGAGGTGCGAAGAAGGGACCCCGGGTTTCGAAACCGGGTATTAGCAGACCGAAGGAGGTGGCGAGCTCTTCCGACGAGCGCATTCCTCCGATTACAACATCTTTCAGGGAGGGGAGTGCTGATGACGTCGCTTCTGTGGAGATTTTGGTGTCTCCAGATTATGTTGGAAGGGAAGCTGAAGATGTACTAGCGCCTCAGGTTACTGAGGTCTCTCGGTCGATCCATCAGGAGGGCGGCATGGAGCCTCGACCGGGAGTAGAACCAACCGTTAAGGGCGTGCCTGAAAGCGTCGGGGCCCCAAAGAAAGTTGTAATGCCTGTTGTCCGTATTACGTATTTGTGGAATACGTGTACGTATTTTATCTTGTATTGCATGATTTCTTGCTTGGCTTCCTTCATGGCTTGGTTTATTCCTGGTTCGGGTTGGCTTGGTTCGGTTTGGGATTACTATTGGTTCATTATGAACCAAGGGTGAACCCCCTACCTACCACCACCACTACCATTTATTAACCATTCTTCCTTCTCTCTCTTCATTACTCTTCTTCTATTAACTCCTTCACCTACCAGAGAGAGAGAAAGAGAGAGAGAGAGGTCTAGACAAGTGCAACTTGCTTCATGGAGGAACTCCTATTTTATTGCTTCATTCTCTTCCTTACAGCATTTTAACTTACTTTAGTACTTGGCATTTTTACTTTCCATGGCTAGATTCTTGTAGATCTAAGTCTATTTTATTTTCAGATATCTTGGGTTTTGATCTACTTAATCTTGTTATTTCTGAGTTTTGATGGCTCCATGTTGTAGAGCATTTCATTCTGCCCCGTTTTGACCTATGGAAGTTCGGATTTGGGCTCCGGATGATGGAGTTATGAAGCTTGAGAACTTGGCTCTCATGGTGTTCTTCTTCTCGAAATTTTGGAGAAGATGAACTGTGCTTGACTTGACCGCATGAATATTTCATACGACAAGTGTTCTCTTGAGCCGCATGGCTGAAAGTACTTGGGCCTCATGAGGGCCGAACTCATCTAGCCGCATAACTCGCTCAATCCCCAGCCGCATAATATTCTGAACTTCTTGAGCCCCATGAAACGCTACCCTTAGCCGCATGCGCCCATACCGCTGGCCGCATGGGACCCCGCTTCTTCCAGCTGCATGAATGATCTGACTTAGTCTCATGCGCCCTCTCATCCCGCTGGCCGCATGGGACTTTACTTGACCCAACCGCATGAGAACTTCTTTCCAAGCCGCATAAACTTGGTCCACTTGTAGCCGCATAGGCGCATGACCCCGCTAACCGCATAAGCGCATGGCTCCGCTCCTATCCCTGCCGTATGGAGTGTTGCCTCAGCCGCATGCGCTTCTCTTTTTTCGTAGCCGTATGGACTGTTTTTCTCCTGCCGCATGAGCTTGCCTTTCTCTCCGCCGTATGGACCCAATTCATTTCAGCCGCATGAGCTTTGGACCCTCAGCCGCATGAGCTGCTGCCGTATACTCTCCTTGGCCGCATGCGCCTGACCCTATTGTGCCGCATGAGCTTGCCTTTCTCTCCGCCGCATGGTCCCAATTTATTTCAGCCGCATGAGCTTTGGACCCTCAGCCGCATGAGCTGCTGCCGCATACTCTCCTTGGCCGCATGCGCCTGACCCTATTGAGCTGTATGGGTTGTTCTTTTCCCAGCCGCATGAGATCATTCTTGGCCGCATGTGCCTGAGCCGCATGGCTCCCTATAGCCCTGTATTTTTATTATTTGCCCATGTCTTGTAAACCCCTATTGTATATTTTTACGTTCATTTTATATTCTTACGCCTTTTGTCCTGAACTTGATAATCACGATTTGATTGACATGATTGAAATGACAATTGTACATGGCATGGTGTGGCAAGGAACTAAGCATGACACGACAGTGACCCGTAGTGGTGCACTCCTGACAAGTAAACCTGACATGACATGATAGTGGCCCGTCGTGGCGCACTCCTGACAAGTAGACCTGACATGATATATCTTGATAAGCTGTTGTCACCCTCACTTTCCGTATTTCGTATTTATACTCGTAATTTGGATTTTGGCTTGTATTTTTATTTTTTCGACTTGTGGAATTTTGGGTTTTCTCGTATTTTGGGTTTCGGCTCGGTTCGGTTTTTAGTTGGATTGGTTTGGCTTGGTTTGAATTTAGACCCAATGGAACACCTTAGCTATACTCCACCTCATTCCACCACAACCCACGCTCATTTAATCCCACCTAACTTTTCTCTCTCCTCTTTACTTTCATTTATTTTTCCTCCATCTTCTTCTTCCTTCCTCCACACAACACCAACACCATAGGCAAGTGCACCTTGCCACCACATGAGAACCCCATTTTATTTGTCCATTAGCTAGATTAGGCCATGGTGAACAACATTAGAACTTGGCATTTTATGATTTGGAGTTTCCATTTTTCTAGATCTAGGTTTTAACTATTTTCGGAAATTTTTGGTTTTGATCTATTAAACTTTGATTTTTGCTTGTTTTGATGCTTCCATGTGGAAGAGAATTCAATTTTACCCAAGTTAGAACTTTGAAAATCCAAATTTGGTTTTGATTTGACCAAGATATGAAGAATTGAATTTTTGGCGTTCTTGATGCTTCCTCTCGGCCTGGAGAAGAAGACTTCAGCATGCGCTCTTTAGCGCAGTGCTGAACTGCGCATCCTTCCCTCGGCCAGCGCTCTTTAGCGCAGTGCCGACCGCGCCGCTCGCCCTTTTGGCGAACCGCGCTCGCCCCCTGCGCCCTTGGCCTCTGCGCCACCGGCCCCTGCGCCATCGCCCTTGCGCGCTTGACCCCGCACGCCCCAGCGCCCTTTGACCTAGCGCAACTTGACCCCTGCACTATCCATCTCATGCGCCATCCGACCAGCGCAACCTGCACCCTGCGCCATCCATCTCCTGCGCCATCCATCCCTTGGCGCACTTGACCCCTGCGCCATCCATCTCCTGCACCACCCATCCCCTGGCGCACTTGACCCCTGCGCCATTCACCTCTGCGCAGCTCACCCCTGCGCAGTTTGCTCCCAGCTCACTTGGCTTCAGCGCTACCTGACCCTAGCGCAGTCCATTCTCTTGCGCAACCTGTTCCCTTGCGCAGTCCATTTGGCCATGGCGATTTGGTTTTATTTTCTTTAAGCTTGGTTTCTCTTTTGTGGATTGGGTTTTGAGATCTTGTTCCACACAACACGACTACCCTGACCCAACACGACCTGACACGATTTTCAGTGTTGCTATGACTAGTATGGTTTTTGTGATTTCTGTGATTTATGGTCCTAGTACTTCTGATAATTTGATAGTGGCCCGTGGCGGCGCACTCTTGACTTGTACTTGTAACTTGACCTGCATTGACTCGACTTGATAACTGGTTGTACTTGACTCTTGTAACCAACTCTGACACCGTGGGTGTTCCCGCTTGCTTGCTTGTGAAATCCACCTGTCTTGTCTTGCATCATGTCTAGGACGTGACTCCCTGGTTCCCACGGTCAGGGATTCGTACTGAATATGAATTAGGCTAATGACTAGATCTAACTATAGTTCATGGAGAATTTCCAGTCACAGGCAATCTCATTATCTGTGCGCTTTAATTGGACTTGTAGCTTGCCGACGAGTAGAGCACATTTCCAGCACACTGTCATGTGTTGCACCTCTAAGTCACCTAAGGGTATATCGTCTCCTGGGCGATGTACCCAACCATACTCTCAACCCGCGGAAGGATAACTAGATAGTCTGCAGGGCTTAGGACTGGGAAATTCTTATTGCATCTGGTTAGTAATTAGGCCTGGGATAACCCTAGTTAGTTAAAGTGGTAAGCCGTAGTAATTGCTTGGCCGCTTGTGAATGGATGTTGTCTAGTCCTGTCTAAGTCTTGTCTAATCCCAGTGCCTGGTTCCTCACGAATACGTTTGTTTTACTTGTCTTAACAATAAATGGATAGAGACAAGTGCTATTCAGGCGAAGGGTTACAACCCCGGTCCTTGTTTGGTTTACGGGTTGTAATCTGGCTCCCGGAATGGTTCCATGTCCCTAGTCGTTTATTGTCCTACTGTACTTTTATTAATTGTGCTTTTTCTTCCATTTTCTTATGTTCTGATATGCCGGCTTTTGTTCTTATTTTGTGGCCTCCTTTGTGGCACTTGCTCTTTCTGGGGTTTGACCCAGCTGGTTTTGTGTGGCCAGATTTTGGAGCAGCACCCGAGGATCTACCGAACTTCCAGCCCGATGGTGGCGACTAGAAGAAACCCGGGCTACGAGTGGGTTTTTTTTTAATTTTGTTTCGCTCACTCTATTGTAAAATTATTCTTTTGAGGCGTTTAGCCGACGAACACCTGTTAGCTCGATGCATCTTTACTTACTGTCTGCCTACGGGCTGTAACATGATTAACAAATCCTAGGTTTGATCATGTATGACTTAACTCTTGCTAGTCCTCGCATTTTGTATGACTAGCTTCATGATCAGCTGAATATGTAATATTTGGGACGCCTTTTATTGTATATTTGGTGGTATAACATCTTGTGATTATATTACTTGCTTGAGATTGAGACTATAGGCTTGACCATAAGAGACCGTTGGCTTGTAGTAAACCCTCATATCTAGACAGCCGTGACCGTATAGCGAGGTGGATTCCATTTCAATATACGTAGCTGGCTATGTTCGCCCCTGCTCTCCAGTATTCTGGTTCTGGGGCGTGACATGGTTTAAGTGGTGGCCCATGCAGGTCTTGGTATTCAAGATATGTGAGGGTTTACCGATAGATGTCTCAATCAGTACTCGTCCTTGATCTCCATTCATATCCTCTGGATCTCTGAATTTTGCCCTGATCATGTGCTTGTATCGTTGATCTGTCCTGGTCCTTCCTTATTGTTTTTTCTGTGTCGTCTTCTTCAGCGGCACTGTACCTGACCCCGCCGATCAGCAAGGTGGAGCACTTTCTGCGGACCAGCAACCCGGAGATCAAGCCCAGCACTCCGGAGTAGCCTCCAGAGTTGTACCTCCGGGAGGAGAACCCCCAGTTCGGCCCGTCCAGCCTGTAGAGCCTGACGATGGCACCTTGGTAGGTCTCATCAGGACCTTGATAGCTTCTCAGGATCATCGAGGAGACGCCTTGCACCAGGTAGTGGTAGATGCTTTGACCAGAGGCGGTCATCCAGGAAACAGCGCGGCCAGCAGCTTTAAGCGCTTGAACCCTCCATTCTTCGACGGCAGCGAAGATGCGATTGCCGCGGATGCTTGGCTTCAGGATACCGAGGTGATTCTGGAAGCAGCTAGAACCCCTGAGAATGAGAAGGTGGCGGTGGTATGCCTACATCTACTGGACTTAGCTCGCAGTTGGTGGGTGGCACAAGCCATGGGATTAGTGGCACCCATTGCTTGGGCAGTATTTAGAGAGAGATTCTAGACGAAGTATGTCGATGCTGTAGCTCGGTACGATCTACAGACGAGATTCACCAACTTGAAGCAAGGAGGAAGAATGGTCGACGGTTATGCATCTGAGTTTTCTAGACTCAGTAGGTTTGCCCCGACCTTGGTGGCGACCGAGTTTGATAGGGCCCAGCAGTTCCAACAGGGACTACATTTGGAGATCTTGTTGGCAGTCGAGCAGTTCGAGCATCAGACGTTCGATACGGTTTTGAGAGCAGCTAGGAGACATGAGTACACCTCCCAGAGGATCGTGGATAGGACCGGAGGTAGAAAACGGTCCCACAGTCAGATGCACCAATCATCAGCTCCAGCCCCGACAGCTAGGAGTTTGACCATTAGAACTCCGAGGCGGGCGGCCTCAGTGACGTCGGTTCAGCATTCAACCCCGACGTACCCGCAGCAGCAGAAGCAGAAGCAGACTTCCGCGATGGGATGTTCTCATTGTGGGAAGCCAGGCCATGTAGTGGCGGATTATCGTAGGGCGCAAGGATTGTGCCTAGCTTGTGGAGCGGCAGATCACAAGATAGGAGCCTGCCCGAATAGGGGTAGTTTATCCTCCTCCAACCTAACCAGTCCATCGGTTAGGGGACCAGAACCTATGCAGCAGCAGCAGTACCCGAGGCCATTGTTGTCTCAGGCCCAGGCATTTCATCAGCAGAACCAGCAGCAGTATACCCAAGCCCAAGTGCAGAGCAGGCAGAGAGGTTTCCAGCAGAGGGGATCCGCAGCTAGAGGGCAAGGTCAGGCCATGATGATGGCTATGGAAGAAGAAGTTGCACCAGGTGAGGTAGTGGCAGGTACTATTCTCGTCAACTCATTTCCAGCATCGGTATTATTTGATTCTGGTGCATCGCATTCATTCATGTCTGCACGATTCGCGACACGGATAGGATTGGAGCCTGAGTCATTATCAGTGAGGCTCAATATACTTACTGGTAATGGTCTTGTGGGAGTAGATCGAGTGTTTTCCTCGTATCGGATCGTAGTTAGCGGTAGAGAGTTCCCCGCTAGATTTATAGAATTCTCCATGGCAGACTATGATGTAGTCTTAGGCATGGATTGGTTGAGGAACTAGTATGCTAGGATAGACTGCCATGTTGGCAGGGTTATCTTTAGTATTCCAAGCGAGCCAGAGTTTTCATTTTCCAGAGGCGCAGTAGAACCATCTTCACCAGTGTTACGGATGGCAGTAGCAGCAGTACAGTTACCCAAGATAGTTGAAGAGTTTCCAGATGTCTTTCCAGAAGAACTTCCAGGAATGTCGCCAGAGCGGAAGATCGAGTTCACTATAGACTTGATCCCCGGGACAGCACCAGTATCAGAGAGAGTCTACAGAATGGCGCCTTCAGAGTTAGAGATTTTGTACAAGATGATTGAAGAACTCAGGACCAAGGGATTCATTCGTGCAAGTGGATCGCCTTGGGGAGCCCCGATGCTTCTTGTGAAAAAGAAGGATGGTACGTCCAGGCTATGTGTAGATTATTGTACCTTGAACTCAGTGACAATCAAGAACAGATACCCTCTCCCGAGGATAGATGACTTATTTGATCAACTCAGAGGGGCTTCAGTGTTCTCGAAGATAGACTTGCGGTCAGGATACCACCAGATCAGAGTCAGAGAGCAGGATATCCCGAAGACAGCTTTTCGATCTAGGTATGGGCATTGGGAGTTCCTTGTTATGCCCTTTGGAGCAACCAATGCGCCAGCCGTATTCATGGACCTCATGAATCGCATTTTTATGCCTTACTTGGATCAGTTTGTGATCGTGTTCCTAGATGATATCCTGGTCTACAGCAAGAGCGCAACAGAGCATGAGCAGCATCTCAGAATCGTCCTTCAGACGCTTAGAGAGTATCAGTTGTACGCCAAGTTCAGTAAATGCGAGTTCTGGTTCGATCGCATTTCGTACTTGGGTCACATCATTACTCGAGGAGGAGTGGAAGTGGATCCCCAGAAGATTGTGGCTATCGAGTCATGGCCAGTACCTAGCTCAGCGGCAGAGGTTCGTAGTTTCCTTGGATTAGCCGGCTACTACCGGCGATTCGTATCAGATTTTGTAAGGATTTTGGCGCCGATGACCCAGTTGACCCGCAAGGACGTGCAGTTTGCTTGGACAGCAGAGTGCCAGGAATCATTTGAGAAGTTGAAGCAAGGTTTGATAACGGCTCCCATTCTCACACTTCCAGATGGGACCGGAGGATTCACAGTTTATTGCGATGCTTCAGGCAGAGGATTGGGATGTGTCTTGATGCAGCATGGGAAGGTAATATCTTATACATCATGTCAACTTCGTGATCATAAGAAGAATTACCCAACCCACGACTTGGAACTGGCCGCCGTAGTGTTTGCTCTTAAGTTGTGGAGGCACTACTTGTACGAAGATAGAGTGGAGATATTTACTGATCACAAGAGCCTGAAGTATGTTTTCACCCAAAAGGACCTTAATATGCGGCAGAGGAGATGGCTCGAGCTACTGGTGGACTACGATGTGGACTTGCAATATCACCCAGGAAAGGCCAACGTTGTAGCAGATACGTTGAGCCGGAGAGCCGGAGTTTACCTCCTAACGGCGCAACCAGAGTTATTGTCAGATCTTCAGAAAATGGGAGTTGAAGTGGTTCTTCCTACCAACGTGACGTTGATGGCCAGTTTACAGGTTCAGTCCAGCATAGTTGAGAGGATCCGGATGGCACAATCTACAGATTCTAAGATTCAGCGGCTCAGAGCGGAGTGTGAGGCATGAAGAAGGCCAGAGTTGTGCATCCATAAAGATGGTACACTTCGGCACGGCACCCATCTTTTTGTACCCAGTGGAGATATCAGACATGAGGTCATGGCAGAAGCTCACAGTTCACAGTATTCTATTCATCCCGGTGGCACGAAGATGTACCGTGATATTCGCCAGCATTTCTGGTAGAATGGCATGAAGAGGGAGATAGCCCGGTTTGTCTCTCGGTGTTTGGTTTGCCAGCAGGTTAAAGCTGAACATCAGAGGCCCGCTGGACTTCTTCAGCCCTTGCCGATTCCAGAATGAAAGTGGGAGCATGTGACCATGGATTTTGTGACTGGATTGCCTAGATCCCCAGCTGGTCGAGATGCTATTTGGGTTATAGTCGACAGGCTCACGAAGGTGGCTCATTTTCTCCCATTCAGAGTTGGGCAGTCTACGGCTCAGTTAGCAGAGATGTACCTCAGGCAGATTGTCAGGCTCCACGGTATGCCAGTCAGCATTACTTCGGACAGGGATTCAAGATTCATGTCACACTTTTGGCATAGCCTGCAAGAGAGTTGGGAACTCACCTTCAGTTTAGCTCAACATATCATCCGCAGACAGATGGCCAGTCAGAGCGCACCATCCAGACTCTTGAAGATATGTTGAGATCTTGTACACTTGACTTCGGTGGTTCATGGGAGGATCACCTGCACCTGGTAGAATTCTCGTACAACAACAGTTTTCAGGCCAGCATCCAGATGGCACCGTTCGAGGCACTGTATGGAAGGAAGTGCAGATCCCCGTTAGCATGGGACAATATCGGAGAGAGGCAGATGCTCGGTCCAGAAATGATTGCCCAGACAGTTGAAGTAGTCAGACAAGTCAAGGATCATCTTCGAGTTGCCCAAGATCGCCAGCGACATTGGGCCGATGCTCATCGGCGACCCTTAGAGTTTGCTATCGACGACCATGTATTCCTTAGGATCTCGCCTAACTGCGGTGTCATTCGCTTTGGCGTGCGGAGAAAGCTTAGTCCTAGGTATATAGGGCCGTTCGATATCCTGGAGCGAGTAGGAGATGTATCCTATCGTCTTGCTCTTCTGCCGTCGCTAAGTGAGGTGCATGATGTATTTCATGTGTCCCAATTACGACGGTACATTCCGGACCCGAGCCACATCCTAGACCATTCGGAATTGGTTGTTGGTACCAACCTTTCGTATGAGGAAAGGCCCGTATCTATATTGGACCGGAGAGAGAAGATACTCATGAACAAGACTATTAGCTTAGTCCGTGTTACTTGGGGTCATCACTCTCTAGGTGAGTCAACATAGGAGCGTGAGGACGACATCCGATCGCGATATCCCGACTTATTTGACTCGTAAGGTATAATGTCTTTCTTATGCCTTATGCTTTCCATCCTTGCTTGCATGTATGATTGTATGATTGAACTGCTTAATGTACTTGTTGGTGCTTAGTATAACTTGCCGTGGCAGTCTCTAGCTCCTTGATTAAATTCCGAGTACGGAATTCTTTTAAGGTGGGTAGAGTTGTCACCCTCACTTTTCGTATTTCGTATTTATACTCGTAATTTAGATTTTGGCATATATTTTTATTTTCTTGACTTGTGGAATTTTGGATTTTCTCATATTTTGGGTTTCGGCTCGGTTCGGTTTTTAGTTGGATTGGTTTGGCTTGGTTTGAATTTAGACCCAATGGAACACCTTAGCTATACTCCACCTCATTCCACCACAACCTACCCTCATTTAATCCCATCTAACTTTTCTCTCTCCTCTTTACTTTCATTTATTTTTCCTCCATCTTCTTCTTCCTTCCTCCACACAACACCAACACCATAGGCAAGTGCACCTTGCCACCACATGAGAACCCCATTTTATTTGTCCATTAGCTAGATTAGGCCGTGGTGAACAACATTAGAACTTGGCATTTTGTGATTTAGAGTTTCCATTTTTCTAGATCTAGGTTTTAACCATTTTCGAAAATTCTTAGTTTTGATCTATTAAACTTTGATTTTTGCTTGTTTTGATGCTTCCATGTGGAAGAGAATTCAATTTTACCCAAGTTAGAACTTTGAAAATCCAAATTTGGTTTTGATTTGACCAAGATATGAAGAATTGAATTTTTGGCGTTCTTGATGCTTCCTCTCGGCCTGGAAAAGAAGACTTCAGCATGCGCTCTTTAGCGCAGTGCTGAACTGCGCATCCTCCCCTCGGCCAGCGCTCTTTAGCGCAGTACCGACCGCACCGCTCGCCCTTTTGGCGAACCGCGCTCGCCCCCTGCGTCCTTGGCCTCTGCGCCACCGGCCCCTGCGCCATCGCCCTTGCGCGCTTGACCCCGCGCGCCCCAGCGCCCTTTAACCTAGCGCAACTTGACCCCTGCACCATCCATCTCATGCGCCACCCGACCAGCGCAACCTGCACCCTGCGCCATCCATCTCCTGCGCCACCCATCCCCTGGCGCACTTGACCCCTGCGCCATCCATCTCCTGCACCACCCATCCCCTGGCGCACTTGACCCCTGCGCCATTCACCTCTGCGCAGCTCACCCCTGCGCAGTTTGCTCCCAGCTCACTTGGCTTCAGCGCTACCTGACCCTAGCGCAGTCCATTCCCTTGCGCAACCTGATCTCTTGCGCAGTCCATTTGGCCATGGAGATTTGGTTTTATTTTCTTTAAGCTTGGTTTCTCTTTTGTGGATTGGGTTTTGAGATCTTGTTCCACACAACACGACTACCCTGGCCCAACACGTCCTGACACGATTTTTAGTGTTGCTATGACTAGTATGGTTTTTGTGATTTCTGTGATTTATGGTCCTAGTACTTCTGATAACTTGGTAGTGGCCCGTGGCGGCATACTCTTGACTTGTACTTGTAACTTGACCTGCATTGACTCTACTTGATAACTGGTCGTGCTTGACTCTTGTAACCAACTCTGACACCGTGGGTGTTCCCGCTTGCTTGCTTGTGAAATCCACCTGTCTTGTCTTGCATCATGTCTAGGACGTGACTCCCTGGTTACCACGGTCAGGGATTCGTACTGAATATGGATTAGGCTAATGACTAGATCTAACTGTAGTTTATGGAGAATTTCCAGTCACAGGTAATCTCGTTATCTGGGCGCTTTAATTGGACTTGTAGCTTGCCGACGAGTAGAGCACATTTCCAGCACACTGTCATGTGTTGCACCTCTAAGTCACCTAAGGGTATATCGTCTCCTGGGTGATGTACCCAACCATACTCTCAACCCGCGGAAGGATAACTAGATAGTCTGCAGGGCTTGGGACTGGGAAATTCTTATTGCATCTTGTTAGTAATTAGGCCTGTGATAACCCTAGTTAGTTAAAGTAGTAAGCCGTAGTAATTGCTTGGCCGCTTGTGAATGGATATTGTCTAGCCCTGTCTAAGTCTTGTCTAATCCCAGTGCCTGGTTCCTCTCGAATACGTTTGTTTTACTTGTCTTAACAATAAATGGATAGAGACAAGTGCTATTCAGGCGAAGGGTTACAACCCCGGTCCTTGTTTGGTTTACGGGTTGTAATCTGGCTCCCGGAATGGTTCCATGTCCCTAGTCATTTATTGTCCTGCTGTACTTTTATTAATTGTGCTTTTTCTTCCATTTTTTATGTTCTGATATGTTGGCTTTTGTTCTTATTTCGTGGCCTCCTTTGTGGCACTTGCTCTTTCTGGGGTTTGACCCAGCTGGTTTTGTGTGGCCAGATTTTGGAGCAGCACCCGAGGATCTACCGAACTTCTAGCCCGATGGTGGCGACTAGAAGAAACCCGGGCTACGAGTGGTTTTTTTTTTATTTTGTTTCGCTCACTCTATTGTAAAATTATTCTTTTGAAGCGTTTAGCCGACGAGCACCTGTTAGCTCGATGCACCTTTACTTACTGTCTGCCTACGGGCTGTAACATGATTAATAAATCCTAGGGTTGATCATGTATGACTTAACTCTTGCTAGTCCTCGCATTTTGTATGACTAGTTTCATGATCAGCTGAATATGTAATATTTGGGACGCCTTTTATTGTATATTTGGTGGTCTAACATCTTGTGATTATATTACTTGCTTGAGATTGAGACTATAGGCTTGACCATAAGAGACCGTTGGCTTGTAGTAAACCCTCGTATCTAGACAGCTGTGACCGTATAGCGAGGTGGATTCCATTTCAATATACGTAGCTGGCTATGTTCGCCCCCGCTCTCCAGTATTCTGGTTCTGGGGCATGACAGCTGTTGCGACGGCTACCTGACATGATATGACCTGTATAATTAATCCGGATACCGTGGGCGATTGTGCTTGTACAACTAATCCAGTCCTGTCTTGCATCATGTCTAGGAGGGGACTCCTGAGTACCACGGTCAGGAGTACCTATTGAAATGGACTAAGGCTAATAACTAGATTAATACACTAGTTATAAAGAGATCTCCCAGCTACAGGCAATCCCGTTACCTGGGCACGCCTTGGGATCTGTAGCCTGCCGTCGAGTAGGGCACATTTCCAGCATACTGTCATGTGTTGCACCCTTCAAGCTACCTAAGGGTACATTCGTTTCCTGGACGATGTACCCACCTGAATTCAACTCTAAATCTTTTAACCCGGGTAACCTGGATGGACTGCAAGGCTTGTGGCTGTGGTAGATTCTCACTGCATCTTGCTAGTAACTAGGCCTGTGATAACCCTAGTTAGTTAAAGTATTAAGCCGTAATTCTTGCTTGGCCGTGAAATGATTAGATGGAGTCTGACCTGTCTAGTCTTGTCCTGATTTTGTTCCAGATTACTGCATGACCATAATGCCTGTATTTATTATATCGATAAATGGTAAGGATTCCAAGTTCAGTTCAGACGAAGGGTTACAATCCCGGTCCTTGTTTGGTTTATGGGTTGTAACCTGGTTATCTGAATAGTTCCATGGTTATCTCGTCGTATATCACCCTGATGTATTTTCTTTATTTCCAGTTCTTACTTTTATTCATACTCTTGTGCTGATTGCTGGTTTTAGTTCCTAAGTGAAGCTTCCTTTGTGGCACTTGCTCTTTCAGGGATCTGACCCAGCTGGTTTTGTATGGCCAGATTTTGGAGCAGCTCCTAAGGATCTACCGCTTTTCCAGCCTGATGGTGAACACCAGACGTAACCAGGGCAACGAGTGGGTTATTTTTTTGGCTCTTCCACTCTATTGTAAAAATATTCTTTTGAGGCGTTTAGCCGACGAGCACCTGTTTAGCTCGATTGTACTTACTTACTGTCTGCCTACGGGCTGTAACATGATTGACAGATCCTAGGGTTGATCATGTATGACTAAAACTCTTGCTAGTCCTAACATTCTGTAATAGCTAGCTTCATGATCAGCTGAATATGTAATATTTGGGACGCCTTACTATTGTATATTTAATGATCATACATCTTGTAACATTTACTTACTTGTTTATGATTGAGACACTAGGCTTGTTCATGACCATAGAAGACTGTTGGCTTGTCGTAAACCCTCATGTATCTAGACAACCGTGACCGTATAGCGAGATGGATTCATTTCAATATACGTAGCTGGCTATGTCTGCCCCCGCTCTCCAGTATTTTGGTTCTGGGGCATGACAGAAGTTGTAAAAAAAGTCCTTCCAGACGAGGAGGAAGAATGGAGCTCGTCTTTTTCTGACGATGGCTGGCAGAAAGATGTTGAACCAGTTGCCAGAGAGATCGCGTTTAGCGGAGACGTCTCCGGCAAGAATTTATCGGCCGGGCTTCTTCCCGGTTGTGATGCCAAGGCACTGGTCGTACACGAGGCCTCGTGGCCAAGCCCTACCTCTACCTCGGAAGTGGGGGTTGATGCGGTAGGGTCGGCGTCACTGTCGAGCCCTACCCCCGTTCCTGTAGGGGAAGCTGATGCGGGTGATGAGATTTATTTTCTGAGCCCGACTCCGAGGGAGGTTGAACTGTCAAGGGCGGACCTTGTCGCTTCGAACGAAAGGGAGAGCCGCCCTTCCCCAGCCGGGGATAATACCATCAACCCGGATGTCGAGGGACCATCCGTCATTGACTCTGATAAGGGCAAGGGCCCTGTAATGGAGGACACTCCTCCTGCTCCTTCCACTTGGGGGACAGTGTTGCGTCCCTCTCTAGCTTCCTCAGCTGGCGACGAAATCCATATTGTCGGTGGGGAAGAACCTACTGACATTGAGGTTCTGGCTCCGCGGCTCGTCGGGGGACCTTTCTCAACCTTTACGATAGCTCCTCCAACCCCTGTTATGGCGTCTCAGGTGTTGGCATACGCGGATGAATATGTGCAGTTTACCGTTGAGACGGTCTACAAGATGCTGCAAAAAGGGGTATCGACGGTATTGAATGCGAACGGGAGTTTCACGACGGCAAAAGTCATGGCGCTCCCTTACATTGGTCTGATACATTCCCACCGGGGCCATGATCATATGGCTGAGATTCTAGAGGCGTCGGTGGCTGAGCTCGACCAGCATCTTTCCGAACTTCAGAGTATTCGACGGAATAAATTTTCTGCTCTGATAGAAGCAGAAAAGAAGAAATTGATAGATGATATTGAGTCGTCTTATCAGGCTACGATGGCCATCTGGGACCGTAAGGTGGCCGATGCTGCGGCTGCGGCGGAGAGACTATCTCAGTCCACGCAGGAGAAGGTGGAGCTGCGGGCCTCATTGGATGCTAGTATAGCGAAGGTTACTGCCAAGATTCGCCTTCTTGAGGACCAGTGAGCCCAACTTTTGCTAGATGCTGAGCGAGCCCAGGCTGAGCACGTATCATCCAAGGAGGAAGAAGCAGCTTTTACCCGCCATATTCTTTCTCTGACCTGCCAGTGGCAAGAGTTGGACGCTAAGTACGAGAATGATAATGCTCCTGAGGCTGTAGAGGTGATGCGTCAAGAAGCTGAACGCCGAGTCTTGGCGACTGTGGGGACTCGGGCTGAAGACTTGAAGCATCGGATCGAAGAGCTTTCTGCCAATCCCAGTGATGCTTAGGGATTGTAGTCTCTTTTTTGTTTTTTTGTTTTTGGCAACTTTGCTGGGGATGTAATCCTTTACTTTTGAATGCAAAATAAAGAATTTTCTGGTGTGTTCATCTTTACTGTCATGAACTAGTGATTTGTGTGGACCTATTATCTTTTGTGCACCTTAGTTTTTAGGTACAGATAATAAGTTTGAGAGGACCGACATGTTTGCTCAGAGGTAAAATGGATGTGGCAAATATAGGGTTCAAATGATGGAATCTTCCTACTCAGAGGTGTTATGGACGTGTCAGGAGTGACTCTGGGAGGATACGCGGAACTACTCAGAGGTAATATGGACATGGAAGTTCTACGATCGATGTACGGCAACGCAGGGGTTATCTGTACGGGATATTTACTCAGAGGTAATGTGGACATGGTAAATATGATAAGTAGCGCAATCCTACGTAGTGTAAGATTCTGCTTTACAGGGTATAGAGGAGCAACTCAGAGGAAATGTGGACGTGGTTGTTCTTCTACTGAGGATAGAATGCCACGGAACAACTGGGTTCCGAAAGCATAAGATTTTGTGAAAGGGAGGTGTATGTGAGCTCTAACGATCAGGTCCACTGATTTCCTTGCTGTGTAGAAATGGAAGTACATATCTGAAAGATGTCAAGAGTAGTACTTTTTTAGGAACTTGCCGTTGATGGGCATCATCAACAAGTCCTCGTTTGGTCGGGCGGGACGGTAAGCACCGTTTGAGTATACCGTCTCTATGATGAAAGGTCCCTCCCACTTGGGCTCGAACTTTTCTGGTGTTTTGTGAGTCAACACCATCGGCCTTCTGACTGCCAGGACTAGGTCGCCTACTTGGAAAGTTCTCTGCTTGACCTTTTTGTTGAAAGCCTGTGATATACGGGCTTGATAGAGTTCAATACGCTGTTGAGCTGGGAGACATTTTTCGTCAAGTGCCTCCAATTCTCGCAGATGACGACGCTGATTGTCTTCTTCTGTCAATTGGTTTGTGATCGCTAGACGGAGTAAGGGTATCTGGATCTCGAGAGGCAGTACCGCTTTGCTCCCGTAGACTAAGAAGATGGTGTGTTGCCCGTCGGAGTCCGTACCGTTGTACGGTAGGACCAAAGGCATTCGCCAAGCTTTTCATTCCAGTCGCGTTTGTTGGATGATACGACCTTTTTATGTAGCCTGACGATAGTCTTGTTAAAAGCCTCGGCCAATCCGTTCGCTGTCGGATTATAAGCGGTTGATGCCACGTTCTGAATACGATTCTTGTCACAGAATCTGCTAAAAGTATGGCTGATGAACTGTGGACCATTTTCGTGGATAATCCTACGGGGTACCCCGAAACGGTAGATGACATGATGCTTGATGAAGCTGATCACCCTAGAGCTTTTTACTTCTGTCAGTAGAACTGCTTCTGCCCATTTGGAGAAGTAGTCGGTGATGGCTAGGATGAAGCGGTGTCCCCTTGATGAAGGAGGGGTGATAGGTCCCACAATGTCCATGCCTCAAGCTTCAAAGGGCCAGGAGGCGACCGTAGGATGTAGTGGTTCCGATGGTGTATGGATAAAGTCGGCGTGAAGCTGGCAAGCATGGCACTTTTTAGCATAGTCGACGGCGTCGGCTGCCATGGTTGGCCAGTAGTAATCCATACGTCGCAGTCGATCCTGCAACTTAGGCTCGGGTTGATGAGCCCCGCAAGTTCCGTCATAAGCTTCCCGAAGGGCTTTGGCAGACATCAAAGGAGAAGTCCATCGTAGTCGGAGGAACGTCGGTACAGCATTTTATTAGCTGTATCATAATAAAATCGAAGAGAACGCCTTCTGACCGAGACGACTTCTTTCGGGTCTTCTGAGAGAATTCTATAGACAGCGAAGTCGATGAATGGGAACCTCCAGTCTCGGACATTAACACCGGCACTTATCGTCATGGCATGGGCCATTTGTGTGCATAGATTATTTTTAGGACAGACCAAGTCTCGACCAACTATCGTGACATAGTGTTGAGTCCCGAGGGGTGCTGCTAATGAAGCTGTGAGGCCAGCCAGAGCGTCAGCCTCTAGGTTTTGTAGCCGAGGTACGTGTTCTATGAAGAACTTGGTGAAGGTTGAGATAATATTCAATACAACTTTATGGTAAGGAACCAGATCTTCATGACGAACTTTGTACTATCCTCGGATCTGGTTAACGACGAGTTTTGATGATCCACCCCCAGTTGTCGCGCCAACTGGAGTCCCATGATGAGAGTGTTGTACTCGGCAACATTGTTGGAGCACGGCTTTGAAAGAAAGTAAGCACGCTGGATGACCAGCTGATCGGGGGAGACTAAGACCACCCCCACTCCTACGATAATTTAGCCTTTGGGGCCTGTTCTCGAAGCACCATCAAAAAACACCCACCAGACGAAGTTTTTTTCGACGACATTTGATTCTTGGACCTCATCCGGGATGTCTTCATAGAGTCTGGAGGACTCTGGGATCCTTCAGGATGAGGATCAACAAGGGCTTGAATACCCCCAGCTATTACTTCCTCTGAAATCTTCTTTCTCGCCCGGGTGCCTTCAAACACTTCTAAGGACGGGACAGTCACCTTGGTCTTCCTCGGCTGGTTCTTGGATGAGGACGAGGTCGAGGAGTTGCTAGTCGACTTTCGGATTGATGAGAAGACTATGTTGCAAGAAGCAACCTTTAGTTCCGGCTCCCCTTCGATCGATACCTTCTTTCCGAGGCGACGTCGGAGGGGTGTTGACGATTGCAGTCGCTGGAACACAGACTGCCTTTGTGGTGGGACTGCTGTCTTACAACAACAGTTGATGGTGACCACAACACAGGTGTGCCCTGTGAGGGGCGCATTGTGCTTGTGGGCCGACTCTCCAGATCGGCGTTTGTGAATGATCACATTACACAAATCGTTAGAGAAGAGTGCCACCTTTACATCCCCATCAGCCGCATGGCAAGGCCAAGCATCGGGGTGATCAAGTGAATGCTGCACCCCCTGATCCAGTACATAATATGCGCCCAGATCAGTAGTGGGGGAACAACATTTACGGTGGTTGAACCAGCCTCAGACGCACAACCAATGTAGACGCAGGGGTTCAAGACCACAGAGTTTGCCTCGAACGGCTTGGTTGAAAACGCAGCGGATGGCCCAAGTGAAACGAGGTCTTTGAAGGTTGGCTCGTTCGCAGTGTAGAAGCACCCGAGTCAACCTTGTACAGTTTACCATCGACAGCGTGCATGATTGTGAGCGCATGCCTCTAACTTACTGTCGGCATAACACGTTCGAGGCGCGTGGCCCGTGCCGTCTTGGACTTCTTCGTACCAGCCCGCTGGAATGCATAGTACCCAGGGTCCAAATTATTCTCGCCATGATAGCGAGTGAGTCTGTCAAAGACAGAAGCCTTTCGCGGCGCATTAGAGTTAATACACAGGGCGTTAGATGCGCCCATGCTCCGTCGGCGCATCTTCCTTGACTGAGAAGGAGATAGTTAGGGAATGTGGTCAGTCCCACGTTTTCCCGAGAGATGTACTGCACCCGTAGGCGCATCCTGGCTGCTGAGGACGTCAGCGGGAAGGGTAAGCTGCATCGGCGCACCCCTTTCAATGATTGTGCCTGGGGCCTCCACCTTGCGCACCCAGGCTTGGCGAGTCTTCTTCGGCTTCGGCAGCCGCTTCACAGGACTTGCTCTGTCTTCAGAGATGAACTCCTCATACGCCTGTTGATTGAGGCGTACGACTAGTATTTTATGGGAGGAGCCCACCTTCTGTCACCCTCATTTTTCCCGTATTTCGTATTTATACTCGTATCTGGATTTTGGCATATATTTTCATTTTTTCTTAACTTGTGGAATTTTAGTATTTATCGTATTTTAGGTTTTGGCATGGCTCGGTTTTAATTGGGATGGTTTGGTTTGGTTTGGTTTATTATGTATTGGATCACCTTAACATATGCTACACCCTCATCACACCACATCCCACCCTCTTTAAAACTCCACCAACATTTTCTCTCTCCTCATAACCACCATTTATTTCCTTCTTCTTCTTTTTCTCCTTCCTCTACACAACTCTCCCAACCCTAGGCAAGTGCATCTTGCCACTACATGAGAACCCTCTTTTATTTATCTATTTGCTAGATTAGGACATGGTGATCAACATTATAACTTGGTATTTTGTGATTTGGAGTCTCCATTGTTCTATATCTAAGTTTTTCTATTTTTGGATTTTACATGGTTTTGATCTATTTAAGTTAGATTTTATGGGATTTTGATGTTTCCATGTGGAAGAGCATTCAGTTTCACCCAAGTTAGAACTTTGGAAATTCGGATTTGGAGTTCGGATGGCCAAGTTATGATGCTGTGGAGCCTTGAGTTCAACCATGGTATTCTTGCTGTTTGGAGAAGACAGTGAGCAGTGTGCAGAGCTGATTAGCTTACGCACACTGAGCTGCGCGCGCTCTTTAGCGCAGCGTACGCAGACTTGGGTATGCTTCCTGTTGGAAGCGTGTCCCTTGAGCGTACGTGATTTTTTGCGTACGCTGCTCCCCTTGAGCGTGCGTGACTTTTCACGTATGCCGCCCCCTGCGTGCGTGACTTTTCACGTATGCCGCTCTCTGGCGTGCGTGACTTTTCACGTATGCCGCCCCCTGCGTGCGTGACTTTTCACGTATGCCACTCTCTGGCGTGCGTGACTTTTTACGTATGCCGCCCCCTGCGTGCGTGACTTTTCACGTATGTCGCCCCCTGCGTGCGTGACTTTTCACGTATACCGCTTTCCTGCGTGCGTGACTTTTCGCGTACGCAGCTCTCCTGCGTGCGTGACTTTTCACGTATGCCGCTCTCCTGCGTGCGTGACTTTTCACGTATGCAGCTCTCCTGCGTGCGTGTCTTGTGCGTACGCTGCACCCTGAACCCCTTGCTTAACCCATTGGCTCTTAGAGTTTTGGCCTTATTTCTTTAAGCTTGGCTTTTCTATAGTCCTGTATATTGATTTTTTTTTAGATATTTTACGCCCATTATATATCCTTACGCCTTTTGTCATGAACTTGATTTTACTTAATATATTTGGAATGACTATTGTACATGGCACGGTATGACAAAGAACTAGCATAATACGACAGTGACCTGTAGTGGTGCACTCCTGACATGACCAACCTGACAAGATAGTGGCCCGTCGTGGCGCACTCCCGACAAGTACCCTGACATGATTTATCTTGATAACTTAACTTGACTTGCCTTGACACCGTGGGTAGTTCTTTCTTTCTTGCTTGTCAAATCCACTTGTCCTGTCTTGCATCATGTCTAAAATGGGACTCCTGAGTACCACGGTCAGGAGCACCTACTAAAATAAATTAAGGTTAATAACTAGAATAACTCAGTAGTCATGAAGAGATGACACAGCTACAGGCAATCCCGTTACCTGGGCGCTCTTGGGATCTGTAGCCTGCCGTCGAGTAGGGCACATTTCCAGCACACCGTCGCGTGTTGTACCCTCTAAGTTACCTAAGGGTACATTTATCTCCCGGGCGATGTACCCACCTGAATTCAACCCCTAATTTTCGACCTGGGTAACCTGGATGGTCTGCAGGGCTTGTGGCTGTGGAACAATCTCACTGCATCTTGTTAGTAATTAGGCCTGTGATAATCCTAGTTAGTTAAAGTAGTAAGCCGTAGCGTCTGCTTGGCCGTGATTGATTGAATGAGGTATAACCAGTCCAGGTATGTCTTGATCCAGTACAAGACTGCTTCCTGTCTTGATTTCTTACATGATTATCTTGCCGATAAATGGTGGGAAACCAAGTTCTGTTCAGATGAAGGGTTACAACCCCGATCCTTGTTTGGTTTACGGGTTGTAACCTGGCTATCGGAATAGTTCCATGATTATCTCGTCGTATATCATCCTGTCATGTTTTCGTAATTCTAGTTTTAATATTAGATTTTCTGGTGCTATTTGCTGGCTTTTATTCTTATTTCGTGGCCCCCTTGTGGCACTTGCTCTTTCTGGGTTTGACCCAGCTGGTTTTGTGTGGCCAGATTTCGGAACAGCTTCCGAGGATCTACCAAGCTTCCAGCCCAATGGTGGCGACTAGAAGGAACCCAAGCTACGAGTGGGTTTTCTATTTTGTTTCGCTCACTCTATTGTAAAATTATTCTTTTGAGGGGTTTAGCCGACGAGCACCTGTTAGCTCGATGCACTTTACTTACTGTCTGCCTACGGGCTGTAAACATGATTAACAAATCCTAGGGTTGATCATGTACGACTAAACTCTTGCTAGTCCTAACATTTTGTAACGACTAGCTTCATGATCAGCTGAATATGTAATATTTGGGACGCCTTATTATTGTATATTTAATGATCATACATCTTGTGACCTTACTTACTTGCTTGTGATTGAGACATTAGGCTTGTTCATGACCATAGGAGGCTGTTGGCTTGTAGTAAACCCTCATATATCTAGACAGCCGTGACCGTATAGTTGAGATGTATTCTTTTTCAATATACGTAGCTGGCTATGTCTGCCCCCGCTCTCCAGTATTCTGGTTCTGGGGCGTGACATGGTTTAAGTGGTGGCCCATGCAGGTCTTGTCAATCAAGAAATGTGAGGGTTTATCGAATAGATGTCTCAATCAGTATTCGCCCTTGATCTCCGCCCGTATTTTCAAATCCCTGAAATTCTTGCCCTGATTACATGCTTGTATCGTTGATCTGTCCTGGTCCTTTCTTATTGTTTCCCTGTGTTGTCTTCCTCAGCGGTACTGTACCTGACCCTGCCGATCAGCAAGGAGGAGCACCTCCCGTGGACCAGCAGTAACCCGGAGATCAAGCCCAGCATTTCGGGGTAGCCTCCAGAGTTGTGCCTACTGGAGGAGAGTCACCAGTTCGGCCCGTCCAGCCCGCAGAGCCAGATGATGGTACCTTAGTAGGCCTCATCAGAACCTTGATAGCTTCCCAGGATCGTCGAAGCGACGTCCTGCACCAGACAGTTCAAGATGCTTTGACCCGAGGCGGACATCCAGGGAACCAGGCGACGAACAGCTTCAAGCGCTTGAACCCTCCTTTCTTCGACGGCACCGAGGATGCGATTGCCGCTGATGCATGGCTTCAGGATACCGAGGTGATTCTCGAAGCAGCTAGGACACCCGAGAATGAGAAGGTGGCGATGGTACGCCTGCAGTTGTTGGACTTGGCTCGCAGTTGGTGGGCGGCGCAAGCCATGGGATTAGTGGCACCCATTGCTTGGGCAGTGTTTAGTGAGAGATTCCAGACGAAGTATTTCGATGCTGTGGCTCGGTACGACTTGCAGACCAGATTTACCAACTTGAAGCAAGGAGGCAGAACAGTCGACAATTATGCATCGGAGTTTTCTAGACTCAGTAGGTTTTCCCCCACCTTGGTGGCGACCGAGTTTGATAGGGCCCAACGGTTCCAGCAGGGACTGCATTTGGAGATCTTATTGGCAGTTGAGCAGTTCGAGCACCAGACGTTCGATGCAGTTTTGAGAGCAGCTAGGAGGCATGAGTACACCTCCCAGAGGATCATGGACAGGACCGGAGGTAGGAAGCGGTCCCACAGCCAGATGCACCAACCATCAGTTCCAGCCCCGGCAGCTAGGGGATTGATCATTGGAACTCCGAGGTGGGCGACCTCAGTAACGTCGGTTCAGCATTCAACCCCGACGTACCCGCAACAGCAGAAGCAGAAGCAGACTTTCGCGATGGGATGTTCTCATTGCTGGAAGCCAGGACATGTAGTGGCGGATTATCGTAGGGCGCAGGGATTGTGCCTGGCTTGTGGAGCAGCAGATCATAGGGTAGGGGCTTGCCCGAATAGGGGTGGTTCATCAGCATCCAACCCTTCTAGCTCTTCGGTGAGAGGACCGGCCCCAGCACCAGTTCAGCAGCAGCAGTATCAGTCTTCAAGGCCCTTGCCGCCTCAGTCTCAAGCATTCCAGCAACAGCACACCCCCAGCAGTATGCACAAGCCTAAGCTCAGACCCAGAATAGGCAGAGAGGTTTCCAGCAGAGGGGACCAGCAGCCAGAGGACAAGGTCAGGCCATGATGATGGCTATTGAAGAAGAAGTTGCACCAGGTGAGGTTGTGGCAGGTACTATTCTCGTCAACTCCTCTCCAGCATCTGTATTATTTGATTCTGGTGCATCGCATTCATTTATGTCTGCACGATTCGCGACACGGATAGGATTGGAGCCCGAGTCATTATCAGTGAGGCTCAATATACTTACTGGTAATGGCCTTGTGGGAGTAGATCGAGTGTTTTCCTCGTGTCGGATGGTAGTTAGCGGTAGGGAGTTCCCCGCTAGATTTATAGAGTTTCCTATGGCAGACTATGATGTAGTCCTAGGCATGGATTGGTTGAGGAACCAGTATGCTAGGATAGACTGCCATATTGGCAGAGTTGTCTTTAGTATCCCCGACGAGCCAGAGTTTTCGTTTTCTAGAGGCGCAGTGGAGCCGTCTTCCCCAGCATTACGGATGGCAGTAGCAGCAGTGCAGTTACCCCGGATAGTTGAAGAGTTTCCAAATGTCTTTCCAGAGGAGCTTCGAGGGATGCCGCCAGAATGGGAGATTGAGTTCACTATAGACTTGATTCCCGGGACAGCACCAGTATCAGAGCGAGTCTACAGGATGGCGCCTTCAGAGTTGGAGATTTTGTACAAGATGATTGAAGAACTGAGGACCAAGGGATTCATCCGTACAAGTGGATCGCCTTGGGGAGCCCCGATGCTTCTTGTGAAAAAGAAGGATGGTACGTCCAGGCTATGTGTTGATTATCGTACCTTAAATTCGGTGACAATCAAGAACAGATACCCTCTTTCGAGGATAGATGACTTGTTTGATCAACTCAGAGGGGCTTCAGTGTTCTCGAAGATCGACTTGCGGTCGGGATACCACCAGATCAGAGTCCGAGAGCAGGACATCCCAAAGATAGCATTCAGATCGAGGTATGGACATTAGGAGTTCCTTGTTATGTCCTTTGGAGCGACCAATGTGCCGGCCGTATTCATGGACCTCATGAATAGCATTTTCATGCCTTACTTGGATCAATTTATGATCGTATTCCTAGATGACATCCTGGTTTACAGCAAGAGTGAAGCAGAGCATGAGCAGCATCTCAGAGTCGTCCTCCAGACGCTTAGGGAGCATCAGTTGTACGCCAAGTTCAGTAAATACGAGTTCTGGCTCGATCGCATTTCATACTTGGGTCACATCATTACCCGAGGAGGAGTGGAAGTGGATCCCCAGAAGATTGTGGCTATCAAGTCATGGCCGGTACCTAGTTCAGTGGCAGAGGTTCGCAGCTTCCTTGGATTGGCCGGCTACTACCGGCGGTTCGTTTCAGATTTCGCAAGGATTTCAGCGCCGATGACCCAGTTGACCCGCAAGGATATGCCGTTTGTTTGGACAGCAGAGTGTCAGGAATCATTTGAGAAGTTGAAGCGAGGTTTGATAACGGCTCCCATTCTCACCCTTCCATATGGGACCGGAGGATTCACAGTTTATTGCGACGCTTCAGGCAGAGGATTGGGGTGTGTCTTGATGCAGCGTGGGAAGATAATATCTTATGTATCACGTCAACTACGTGATCATGAGAAGAATTACCCGACCCACGACTTGGAATTGGCGGCAGTAGTGTTTGCTTTGAAGTTGTGGAGACACTACTTGTACGGAGATGGAGTGGAGATCTTTACTGATCATAAGAGCCTGAAGTATGTTTTCACCCAAAAGGACCTTAATATGCGGCAGAGAAGATGGCTCGAGCTACTAGTGGACTATGATGTGGATTTGCAGTATCATCCCGGGAAGGCTAACGTTGTAGCAGATGCATTGAGCCGGAAAGCCGGAGTTTATCTCCTGACGGCGCAACCAGAATTATTGGCAGATCTACAGAAGATGGGAATTGAAGTGGTTCTTCCAACCAGCATGTCATTGATGGCCAGCCTACAGGTTCAGTCCAGCATAGTTGAGAGAATTCGGGTGGCACAGTCAACAGATTCCAAGATCCAGCGACTCAGAGCAGAGTGTGAAGCAGGAAGAAGGCCAGAGTTATGTATCCATGAAGACGGTACACTTCGGCATGGCACTCGTCTTTGTGTACCCAGTAGAGATATCAGACAGGAAGTCATGACAGAAGCCCACAGTTCACAATATTATATTCATCCGGGTGGTATGAAGATGTACCGTGATATTTGTCAGCATTTCTGGTGGAATGGCATGAAGAGGGAGATAGCCCGGTTTGTCTCTCGGTGTTTGGTTTACCAACATGTTAAAGCTGAACATCAGAGGCCCGCTGGACTTCTTCAACCCTTACCGATCCCAGAATGGAAATGTGAGCATATAACCATGGATTTCGTGACCGGATTGCCCAGATCTCCGGCCGGCAGAGATGCGATTTGGGTAATTGTGGACAGGCTTACCAAGGTGGCACACTTTCTCCCATTCAAAGTTGGACAGTCGACGGCTCAGTTAGCAGAGATGTATCTCAGGCAGATCGTCAGGCTTCACGGTATGCCAGTCAGCATCACTTCGGACAGGGATTCAAGATTCACATCACACTTTTGGCGCAGCTTGCAGAAGAGTTTGGGGACTCGCCTTCAGTTCAGCTCAGCTTATCACCCGCAGATGGATGGTCAATCAGAGCGCACAATCCAGACCCTTGAAGATATGTTGAGATCCTGTACCCTTGACTTCGGTGGTTCATGGAAGAATCATCTGCACCTGGTGGAATTCTCGTACAACAACAGTTATCAGGCCAGTATCCAGATGGAACCCTTCGAGGCTCTTTATGGCAGGAAGTGCAGATCCCCGCTAGCATGGGACGATGTCGGAGAGAGGCAGATGCTCGGACCCGAATTGATTTCCCAGACGGTTGAAGTGGTCAGGAAGGTCAGAGATCACCTCCGAGTTGCCCAGGACCGCCAGCGCCATTGGGCCGATGCTCATCGGCGTCCCTTAGAATTTGCTGTCGGCGACCATGTATTCCTTAGGATCTCGCCTAACCGCGACGTCATTCGCTTTGGCGTGCGGGGAAAGCTTAGTCCTAGGTATATAGGGCCGTTCGATATTCTAGAGCGAGTAGGAGATGTGTCCTATCGTCTCGCTCTTCCGCCGTCGCCAAGTGAGGTACATGATGTATTCCATGTATCCCAATTACGACGGTATATTCCGGACCCGAGCCACATCCTAGACCATTCGGAATTGGTTGTTGGTACCAACCTTTCGTATGAGGAGAGGCCCGTGTCTATTTTGGACCGGAGGAAAAAGATACTCAAGAACAAGACTATTAAATTAGTCCGTGTTGCTTGGGGTCATCACTCTCTAGGTGGGTCAACGTGGGAGCGTGAGGACGACATCCGATCGCGATATCCCTACCTGTTTGACTCGTGAGGTATAATGTCTTTCTTATGCCTTACGTTTTCCCTTCCTTGCTTGTATTGTATGATTGCATGATTGAACTGCTTAGTGTAACTTGCCTGTGCTTAATGTAGCTTGTCGTGACAATCTCTAGCTCCTTGATTAAATTCCGAGGACGGAATTCTTTTAAGGTGGGTAGAGTTGTCACCCTCATTTTCTCCGTATTTCCAGTATTTCGTATTTATACTCGTATCTGGATTTTGGCATGTATTTTTATTTTTTCTTAACTTGTGGAATTTCAGTATTTCTTGTATTTTGGGTTTTGGCATGGCTCGGTTTTAATTGGGATGGTTTGGTTTGGTTTGGTTTATTATGTATTGGATCACCTTAACATATGCTACACCCTTATCATACCACATCCCACCCTCTTTAAAATTCTACCAATATTTTCTCTCTCCTCATAACCACCATTTATTTCCTTCTTCTTCTTCTTCTCCTTCCTCTATACAACTCTCCCAACCCTAGGCAAGTGCATCTTGCCACTACATGAGAACCCTCTTTTATTTGTCTATTTGCTAGATTAGGACATGGCGATCAACATTAGAACTTGGTATTTTGTGATTTGGAGTCACCATTGTTCTAGATCTAAGTTTTCCTATTTTTGAATTTTGCATGGTTTTGATCTATTTAAGTTGGATTTTATAGGATTTTGATGTTTCCATGTGGAAGAGCATTCAGTTTCACCCAAGTTGGAACTTTGGAAATCCGGATTTAGAGTTCGGATGGCCAAGTTACGATGCTGTGGAGCCTTGAGTTCAACCATAGTGTTCTTGCTGTTTGGAGAAGACAGTGAGCAGTGTGCAGAGCTGATTAGCTTACGCACACTGAGCTGCGTGCGCTCTTTAGCGCAGCGTACGCAGACTTGGGTATGCTTCCTGTTGGAAGCGTGTCCCTTGAGCGTGCGTGATTTTTTGCGTACGCTGCTCCCCTTGAGCGTGCGTGACTTTTCACATATGCCGCCCCCTGCGTGCGTGACTTTTCACGTATGCCGCTCTCTGGCGTGCGTGACTTTTCACGTATGCCGCCCCCTGCGTGCGTGACTTTTCACGTATGTCGCTCTCTGACGTGCGTGACTTTTTACGTATGCCGCCCCCTGCGTGCGTGACTTTTCACGTATGTCGTCCCCTGCGTGCGTGACTTTTCACGTATGCCGCTCTCCTGCGTGCGTGACTTTTCGCTTACGCAGCTCTCCTGCGTGCGTGACTTTTCACGTATGCCGCTCTCATGCGTGCGTGATTTTTCACGTATGCAGCTCTCCTGCGTGCGTGTCTTGTGCGTACGCTGCACCCTGAACCCCTTGCTTAACCCATTAGCTCTTGGAGTTTTGGCATTATTTCTTTAAGCTTGGCTTTTCTATAGTCCTGTATATTGATATTTTATTAGATATTTTACGCCCATTATATATCCTTACGCATTTTGTCATGAACTTGATTTTACTTAATATGTTTGGAATGACTATTGTACATGGCACGGTATGACAAGGAACTAGCATAACACGACAGTGACCCGTAGTGGTGCACTCCTGACATGACCAACCTGACATGATAGTGGCCCGTCGTGGCGCACTCCCGACAAGTACCCTGACATGATTTATCTTGATAACTTAACATGACTTGCCTTGACACCGTGGGTAGTTCTTTCTTGCTTGCTTGTCAAATCCACTTGTCCTGTCTTGCATCATGTCTAGGATGGGACTCCTGAGTACCACGGTCAGGAGCACCTACTAAAATGAATTAAGGTTAATAACTAGAATAACTCAGTAGTCATGAAGAGATGACACAGCTACAGGCAATCCCGTTACCTGAGCGCTCTTGGGATCTGTAGCCTGCCGTCGAGTAGGACACATTTCCAGCACACCATCGCGTGTTGCACCCTCTAAGTCACCTAAGGGTACATTTGTCTCCCGGGCGATGTACCCACCTGAATTCAACCCCTAATTTTCGACCTGGGTAACCTGGATGGTCTGCAGGGCTTGTGACTGTGGAACAATCTCACTGCTTCTTGTTAGTAATTAGGCCTGTGATAACCCTAGTTAGTTAAAGTAGTAAGCCGTAGCGTCTGCTTGGCCGTGATTGATTGAATGAGGTATAACCAGTTCAGGCATGTCTTGATCCAGTACAAGACTGCTTCCTTCTTGATTTCTTACATTATTATCTTGCCGATAAATGGTGGGAAACCAAGTTCTGTTCAGATGAAGGGTTACAACCCCGGTCCTTGTTTGGTTTACGGGTTGTAACCTGGCTATCGGAATAGTTCCATGGTTATCTCGTCGTATATCATCCTGTCATGTTTTCGTAATTCTAGTTTTAATATTAGATTTTCTGGTGCTATTTGCTGGCTTTTGTTCTTATTTCGTGGCCCCCTTGTGGCACTTGCTCTTTCTGGGGTTGACCCAGCTGGTTTTGTGTGGCCAGATTTCAGAGCAGCTCCCGAGGATCTACCAAGCTTCCAGCCCAATGGTGGCGACTAGAAGGAACCCGGGCTACGAGTGGGTTTTCTATTTTGTTTCGCTCACTCTATTGTAAAATTATTCTTTTGAGGCGTTTAGCCGACGAGCACCTGTTAGCTCGATGCACTTTACTTACTGTCTGCCTACGGGCTATAAACATGATTAACAAATCCTAGGGTTGGTCATGTACGACTAAACTCTTGCTAGTCCTAACATTTTTTAACGACTAGCTTCATGATCAGCTGAATATATAATATTTGGGACGCCTTATTATTGTATATTTAATGATCATACATCTTGCGACCTTACTTACTTGCTTGTGATTGAGACATTAGGCTTGTTCATGACCATAGGAGGCTGTTGGCTTGTAGTAAACCCTCATATATCTAGACAGCCGTGACCGTATAGTTGAGATGTATTCTATTTCAATATACGTAGCTGGCTATGTCTGCCCCCGCTCTCCAGTATTCTGGTTCTGGGGCGTGACACCTTCATGTCGTCAGATTGCGACACAGCTTTCTCATCGGAGGAAAAAGAGGTCCCCAGAAAAGTCACCAGCTTGTTTGCCATTAAAATCTTTGAATTGAACTTTCAATCACAAACAGAACAGTGTTACAATATAGGACTCAGATGTAGTCCTAGGAGTACACTTTTATTTTTATCTGGGTACTGTGTCGATAGAGCGAGTGGTAATGCGTTGACTCCATTGACGATCTGACGACGATTTTAGGTTATCTGAAGGTCTGGGTTGCTCTGGATGCCGGAGCTTGCGGAGGAAAAGAATACGTTGAGTGTCTCTTTCGATCTCTGTGAGTGGACGTGCGTCTCTGTAACTCTGATGATCTTGTTATGTGTATGTCAGTCCTCTCTGGAAGAAGAAATGATCCCTCTTTTTATAGGCAGCAGGTTGGGGCTGCTCATGCGCATATATGTAGGATGCGCCTACGCGTAGGAACACCACGTGGTGGTTGCTGCGGAGGGCGCATGGATGATGCGCCCTAATTTGTGGGATGAATCCTTTTTGCTGCAATCATGGGCTGACACGTGGCAGTGGGGAGGATTCTTCGGTTGCTGAGATCATGGGTGGTTAGCACCCCTTCGTAGACTGAACCGAGTCAAAGGACACGTGGCATATGCCCTTGGTTCAAAGATCTCGAATTTGGTGGAGAAGGATCTGATGAGCTGTGCCTGGGATCCGGCGCATGAGAAGACTTTGGCTCGTAACCTTCAGGAGTCACGAACCAGTCTGGGCGTATGGCTTTTGAGGTACATGTTTTGGTCAGATGGCTGGGGAGGCGCATGCAGCGACTTGACTTTTGTGATCGAAAGTAAGTCAGAGACGCATGGCTTTTGAGGCGCATGCAAATCTTCGGGCGCATGGCTGCGGAGGCGCATGTGAGTGGTTGGTCGACCACGTGGCTTGTAACCGACAGAGGAAAGTAATGATGATGCTGACGTCAGCGGCGCTTCATTTTCTGTAAAAGCTGTTGCCGCTCTGTCATCGAGGCATGGCTGCTGTCGTCTCAGACTTCAGCATTTAATGCTCTTGACGGACGATGAGCTTTTGAGTGGGCGCATTGACCTGCATTTCACTAGGCACATAGGGACGCGTGGAGCGCATCCTTATGAGGCGCTTGGTACTGATGGGCGCGTCTGTATGATGCGCGTGATCTGACCGGCACGTCTGTTGCATAGTACATCTTCATTGGTCCGGCTGTTGAGTTCTTCGAGTGCTTTAAATAGCCGTTTTGACCTGGCTGAATTCGAATTGATAGGTTCATCACCATGAATGCAAATTCATTGCACGAGATTCGGAGAGCACGCCACTTGGCGCGTGGGTTTGATTTGCCCGGCCTATAAATAGCAGCAAGGAGAGAGTTTGTTTTTCGTTCTCTCCCGTCTTCCCAAATGGAGATGAACTTCTTCGTTCGAGTACATTCCGTTGACAAGATGCTCCCGAGGGTGAAGATGCGTCGAGTCGTCTTCGTACGCACTCGTGAAGGTGACTGTTACATCCAAAAGTCAGGATCTCGGGGTCCCGATGCAGGCCGAATGTGCCTGTTGCATCCAAAGATCGGGACGTTCGAGTCCCGTCTTCGTTATGCTGGAAGAACCACAGCTCAAAATTGTGGTGCTCCCATCTTCCTTGGGCTTTGGAGAGCTCTTCCTCCTGCTAGAGTGGGGTTGGTTGCCCACCCTTGTTATGCTCAATAACTGCTTTATTAGCCGAAGCACTTGACCGGGTCGAAGTAGAGCGCATATGCTGAGACTTCATGATGCGCCTGACTGAGACGCTGAAGAGATGCGCCTGACTGAGAAGCCGAAGAGATGCGCCTAGCTGAGATGCTGAAGAGATACGCCTGACTGAGACGCTGAAGAGATCATGCACCTAACTGAGACGCTGAAGAGATTCGCCTGACTGATACGCCGAAGAAATGCGCCTAGCTGAGACGCGCCTGGATGAAGCGTAGCTTTAGGCTTTTTTTTGATTTTTTCTTCATAAAAAGAGTCTTCTATGTAAAAAGAGTCTTATATGTAAAAAGAGTCTTTAGTCATGTAACAGACTTTTATGAAATAAAAAGCCCATTTATGCTGCTACTCTTTTACTGCTTTATGATATTTTCGGCGCATGTTGACTTGGATAGTTGATGCGCCTGAGATTTTCATGCTTCTACACAAAGCTCTCCTTCTTGCTACTTCCAGCTCTAGACTCCTTGGGTGACACCAGGAATTGGTTGGGAATAAATTTGGGAATGGTGGAGTTGGTTCTTCTTCTCAAATGAAGAGGAAATAAAGTGGAGGCAATTTATGGTTTCTAGAGGCTAATAAATAAACTTTAAAAGGGGTTTTATAGGGTTATAACCAGCCATCAATCCTAACCCTAAATGCCATGTAAAATGTCTAATAAGCCCTCCTAATTAGTCATGAAGGTTTTTTAGGAAGGGGTTTAATTGGGAAAGGTTTCATTAACTAAAGAAGAATTTTTCTTGATCATTGATCTCTAATTAAATTGGTTTAACATGACCAACTAATGAGTTCACTAATGGTGTCATGACAAGTCTAGTTGGGTCCATTTAAGTTCACTAACAACTAGTCTAACTAGTAGCTATAACTAGCAACTAACTATATCACATATTTAATTATATGAAACAATACCTATCATGGAAAAATTAAAATAAATACCATCATTATAATTAATATAAAATAAAATTTTAAATTGGTACAAAATAGAAAAAGGCAAAAATATTCATATTCTGGAAATATGGTAGTTACAATCCTACCCCCTAGAAAAATTTTGTTATCAAAATTTAAGTTGGTTGTACTCTTCACTAGGTCAAGCCCCCAACAATCAAAGTCTAGCAAAATCCTATCTAAGATTATACAACATGCAATTCTATGGAATAGAAACAAACATGCATGGTTAAATCCTCTATAGTATTATGTTGTTGCAGTCTTCATTAGGGTTCACTATTAATCTAGCATGATAATTACATATGCAAGCTAAAGATACTAAGAAATCAATCAAGCAATCGATAGATGGAAAGAAACATGAAGGAAGAAAGAACAAAATCTAACCTTCTAACCCATTACTTACAGTATTAAACTCTTCGACCGCCATCACAAAAACCCTGCCATGACGGGGTATATCCCGCTGCTTGTGCGGGACATGATGCGGTGCCACAGGTGGCCTAGCCAGTACTCTCTGGGCTGCTTGATGAAGGCTCAAAGGGCAATCCCTCATCTGGTGTCCCTCGGCACCGTAGTATAGGCACAACCCCAGTTTCTTTCTGCAAATATCCCAGATGTGGCCGGACTTCTTACAGAAGTGGTAGGGAGCATGCTGCACTGGTCCCTGCTACTGCCGTGGCACCCGCTGGATGGGCGCCCCAGCCTGAACCTGAAAATACTGTCGTGGCGACTAGAGTGATTGATGTTGAAGCTGGGGATGCTTAGCAGGCCCTGCGCTGCTAGTAGTCCCCCGAGAAGATATCGCGGTCTCTATTGGACTTCAGGCACAACTCTTGCTCCACCTTGCGTGCCTCCGCAAGGATCTCCGTGTAGGTCTCATAAAAGGAAGGAATGAGGATCTTCACATCCCAAATCAGTCCCTCCCAAAAACTACTCGCCCTAATCTCTGGGTCTCACATCATGTACTCTGCGTACCGGCTCAGCTTGCCGAACTCTGCAGCATACTCCTCTACGGACATGCCTTCCTGCTGGAGGTTCTGGAACTGTCTGGCCAAGTCCAGCTTGTCGGTAGGAGAAAAGAACTATTAGAAAATATTTTTCCTTGTTCTTTTTTTCTCTAAAATTACTTTCTTTCTTCATGTTCTTTCTCCAAGGTCTTTCGTGCAGTTTAGCTGGCCAACACGATGGCTCCCTGCAAAGAACACAGCTGAGATCTCTACTCTCAAGCTGGACAAGCCCAAGCTGGCCGACGCGGCGGTGCCCCGCGTATAGGACAACTGGGATCTCCGCACTCGAGCCCCGTGTGGACGTCCTCCCAAAGCCCGAGCTGGCCGATGCGGCAACGGCGCCCGCGATTTCGAGATCCTCCCATAGCCGAGACCCCCCCTTTCAAGCCCCACTTTCTAGAACCCACGATGCTATGATTCCTAGGGTTCGTTCACGGACAGATGACAGATGACTTTGGGAGGACGTCTGGAATGTCTTTTCCTTTAAGAGGAGCTCGCCGGAAGAGAGGAGCTCGTCGGAAGGAGAGGAGCTCCGTCCTCTTCTCTAGAATAAGATGCGCCACCGAGGAGGGAGACGGATCCGAAGAAGCTCGTCGGAAGAAGCTGCACCGTCGAGGAGTGAAGAGGTGGTGGAGAGAGGGCCGACAGCAGCGGAGGGAGGAGGTGGTGGAGGAAACTCTCCGAGGACTGCTACTTTCTCCCCATCTCTTTTGGAGGAGTCTAATGGTGGTTCCAAAAAAAATTTGAGTAAAGAAATGATGAGGAGAGAGAAGAAGAGTGGGTAGCAGCCAACATTTTTTTTTGGAAAGCTACTTTCTACTCATCTCTCAAAACAACGTTATAACATAGATTTTTCTGAATTTTGTTTTAGAGTGTGAATGTTGGACACTTAGCCAAACACGATTTTCTTCAGTTGTAATGTTTAAACTCAGAAAACTGAGTCTAAACTTAGAACCAAACAAGCCATTTTTATTTTTAATATTTGTACAAGTTGCTCACAATGTCATAAACTGGCACGTATACCATATCCCAAACACCTTTTCTACTCACTATTCTCTTACCCCTCTTTATGACCAATCTTCTCCTATTAGGTTTAGTTGGCATGGCCATTTATTAAAATATATCTTCTCTTTCTTGATTATGATTTGTAGTTAACATCGAATTGATCGTATTTGTTAGTAATTCGGTTCAGTAAAGAAATGTTTATATACTATATTGTTCAAGAAAAAATTTGTTGATCGGTCCTCGCCGACATATGTCCCCCGTTCAACCATTCGACCCCCCCATTCTTCGGAGTCCACCTCCGAAATTTCAGACCCCCCTCCAATGGGGAGCCGACACGTGTTGCGGGTCAAGATCGCGATCCATGTAGCATTGTCGATTATTCATTTCGGTTTGGTACTATAAGTACGAATTTGTGGAACTATCATTAGTTAAAATGAATAGATCGTATGTACTGTGTACACTCTTAGGCTTTGGTTTGGTTCGCGAAAAAAAAGACAAATAAATTAATTTTTTAACTTTTTCAAAATTATAAGTTATATTAATTTTTTTTGGTGTTTGAAAAATTCAAAATATTGGGAAAAAAATATGAATCCAGAAAGTGAAACTTGGGGGACTATTTTGTTTTTAGAATTTTTTTTTCTCTTTTCCATAAAAACAAAATTTTTTTTTTCTTTTTCAAAACTACGATATGCTGCAAAATAAACGACAAGAGATGATGCTTGGCCACGTCATTACTGCCGACTTAGCCAGTCCCTAAGAGACTGTTGGCCCCGCACAAGTAAATTAGTGTTTATTACAAATATTACAATATATCAACTTGCACGAGTTTGACATTATTAGCGTTAGATGTAGTCATGTCAAATTTGACTGCTCAAAAGGAGCCCTGTCGATTGGAATTTAATTCCCTGAAGTCAAAATATCTCCGGAACTGTACAAATATAGACAAAGAAGAGACTGTTGGCCCTGCACAAGTAAATTAGTGTCTACTCTATTTACAATCGACAGCTCCAATATTTTGACTGCAAGGGACATGGACCCCGTTAACTTACAGAGATGTAAGGACCAGTCAGATCCAGAAGAGAGGTGTTATATATAGATCCAGAAGAGATGTGTTATATATATATAAATGACCTCTAAGTCTAGTGGTTAAGAGAGATGCATGCGGTCCGAGTGGTCAGGAGTTCGAATTCCAGTGGGAGCGATTCCAGAAACAATTTACCTGGTTTCAATATATATATATATATATATATATATATATATATATATATATATATATATATATATATATGGAAGCGGATCAAAGGTCCCGTCCGCGGAGTCCCGTCGAAGCCCCGCCCCCCCCTGCACCATCGGATCGCGCGGGGCCCGCGTGGGGCCCGCCCCCGCCCGCGCGATCCAACGGCTAAGGGGGAGCGGGGCTTCGGCGGGGCTCCGCGGGCGGGGCTCCCGATCCGCTCCCTATATATATATATATATATATATATATATATATATATATATATATATATATATATATATTGAAACCAGGTAAATTGTTTCTGGAATCGCTCCCACTGGAATTCGAACTCCATATATATATATATATATATATATATATATATATATATATATATATATATATATATATATATATATATATATTGAAACCAGATAAATTGTTTCTGGAATCGCTCCCACTGGAATTCGAACTCCTGACCACTCGGACCACATGCATCTCTCTTAACCACTAGGCTTAGAGGTCATTTGCATATATATATATATATATATATATATATATATATATATATATATATATATATATATATATATATATATATATGGATGCGGATCAAAAGTCCCCCATAGAAAGCCCCCCAAAACCCCCCCTCACTCTAATCCGTAATTTAATGTTAATATTAATGTTAATATTAACATTAAATACTAAAATTAACATTAAACTTAACATTAAAATTAATATTAACATTAACATTAACATTAATATTAACATTAACATTAATATATAAAAAATTAAAAAAAAATTAATATTAACATTAACATTAGTATTAACATTAATATTAACATTAACATTAATATTAACATTAATATTAACATTAATATTACGAATTAGAGTGAGGGAGGTTTTTGGGGGACTTTCTAAGGGGGGCTTTTGATCCGCTCCATATATATATATATATATATATATATATATATATATATATATATATATATATATATATATATATATATATATATATAACACATCTCTTCTGGATCTATATATAACACCTCTCTTCTGGATCTGACTGGTCCTTACATCTCTGTAAGTTAACGGGGTATATATAGAGAGAGAGAGAATAAAGGTGCCACTTCACCGTGAGGTTGCACTATATCACCCTCCCATGCTATCATCATGTACCACTGGAATTCGAACTCCTGACCACTCTCTCTTAACTACTAGACTAGAGGTCATTTGCTATATATATATATATATATATATATATATATATATATATATATATATATATATATATATATATATATATATATATAAAGTATTTTTTTTTTCGGTTTGGCAAATGTCAAGAGGGATTCGAATCTGTGCTTTCCACGCCAGACCTTCCGTTGCTACCACTAGGCCAAAATTCACTGACAAGTGTGTTATATATTAGGACAAATTGTGTTAATTGTTACTATATTTTATATTTATTACATAAACTATTTCTACTTTCAAATTAATTACACGAACTATTCTATAGTTTATAATTTTTTTATAGGAACTTATGACACGACCACCCCTATGTTTTATAAAGTCAGTGCAATTATTTTCGGAATAGAAACAGTTCCTGTAATACTTATGAAATATAGGGTTCTGCTCACTAGGATCCATTAAACTCATCATGATTTGTTGCATTTTTTAGAGTCCAATTCTGTTCACCCATGAAAACTAGAATATATGTTTACCCTTCCATTCAAGTGTTGTCATATGTTAAATTATGTGTCAAAACTAATGTGAATGTTCATAAAACCACTCCCAAAGTAATTTTAGGTTGGATAAATAATGATACGTTGCAACTCTTGAGTAAAAGTATGAATATCCACCCTAATTTTTGCCCAAAAAAACTCTTGTTGAGCTGATTTTAGGTGTTCATTTATTTGGTATTCATTTATTTTTTAATAAATAATCACTATGGGGTATTGAACAATCTTTTTGTTTTCATAGGGACTCTTGGACAATTTTCAACTTGGCACAGAAGTTTCAGGATGAAACATTCTATTCACCTTTTAAAATAAACTTTAGGTCCTTTATATGGAGCATTGCTGATCAATGTGAACCGGACCGGCGGTTGGACCGGATCCGACCGGTTTATACCAAAAAATTGGTCCGGTTCGATTAAAATCGAATTTTTTAAAGAACCGTCGGTTTTTTTTGGAAGCCGGATTCAACCGGTGAACCGGCCGAACCGGTTCACAATTGAACCTACCAACTTTGGTATTTTTTTTTGAGAAAAATATTTTTTAAAGAAATTATCAGGTAAAATTTGGACCATTTGATTTTTGGTTTGATCTTGATCGACCTTATAGTTGTAAGATTAAACCAAATTAAACCAAATTAAACCAAAAAGTAAATATGGATATCTTACCTATTTGAACCAAACTAAACCAAGTTTATTTGAACTCCGGTTGAATTCCGGTCCGACCTATACCAAAAATTTTGGTTCTATCACTGGTCTGATTTTTAAAACATTGTTGCTGATAACATTTCCTATTAATAGTAGTTTGTTCAGGTGCTTAAACAGTCGTAGCCTTTGAAAAGTTATCTAATTAATCTCTGCTTTCTTGTTTTCTTAGTCGTAGCACAATATGTTCTTGTGTACCGTTTTGTAGTGTACTGCAATTCAAGGATTCTCTTTCGTTCTATATAACGAGTCACCTAGTTGTTAATTCTGTTCGGGTCGGTCAAAATAGTCCATAATTCTCCAGCTCATGGATAAATTGTCACTCACCGTTTTTAATAACTATATTTTTCAGATATTTTAGCATATATCTTGTATTTTTTTAAGGATTATTTTGTATAAAGATATAAGGTTTAGACTTAATTTGGGTACTTAATTTGTCCGTTTTAGACTTTGAGTACGAATTTTTTTAATGACAAATTTAGTTACGAAATTGGATTTTTGGTGACGAAATGAGTCTTTTAATGACGAATGTTCGTCACTAAAATGTGCCATTAAAAATTCGAGAACCTAAAGTCTAAAGCGGACAAATTCAGTACCCATAAATATGGTATTCTTATACAAAATAATTCTTATTTTAATATAGTACTGAATACATCATACTCCGTATTGCGTGTACCTGTATTTGATACTGGACCTATGTATTATGTTTATTTGATTTCTTGAGTGTGTCTCGAGGGCAGTAGGGACGAATCATCCCTAGGGTACATCGATTGGTCTAGATTGATTAATTGGACTTATGTAACCAATTGGATTTCTGATTTATGTATAAGATAATTCAGCCGGACGACCGCATGCTTAGACTCATAGTGACTCTTGACTTGCCATGGATTCGTTTTAGGACTCGTACATAGAAAATCTCCCAAAAGGAAAGTTTCAGTGTATGTAGTATACATATCGGTATACTTGCCGGATACTGCCCAAAAACACTGAATGGTCATGTTGATTGCCTATTGGGCAATTGTGCTTCCATTCTAAGAGCATCTCCAATCCTATTGTGAGTTTAGAAAAAATAGTTGCCACATAGGAATGATAAACTTTCATTTCAAAATTTTTTTTTTCAATATAAATGTAGAATAAATCATAAAGTTGACATGGCAATGACATGACAAGGACAATGTGAAGTTGGTTGTCTAGATCTAGACAATGCACTTCACAATGACTTTGTCTCCACATCATCAATTATGAATAGAAATATTTATAAAAAAATGAAGAAGTGAAGGAGTTGTCTTGGAAGTTGAAAAAAAATATTTTTATTGTCTTCTCAATAGTTTTGTATTGGAGAATACTTTTTTTTTTTTTAATCTCATTGTCTTGTATGAATATCATCTTGCCACATAGAAAAGACATTGTCTTGTACCTCATGCCACATAGGAATCACAACACAAAACAAGACAATAGGGAACATTCTCAGAAACGGCTAGCGACATCTTTTCCAAAAATCTAAACATCAGAAGGAAGAATGTGCACTCTATCATTTGATTTCCTTGCTACTCTGAATACTTTTTTATTATTATTTTGGGAGCAAATAAAACCTGCAATTTTGTTTGCTTGTCCGTCTGTGAGCTTGACTCAGAAAATCCATGTCTATATAGTGGTAGAACAACGAGATGAGAGCATCCTTCTTGGCTATATCGTCAGCATCCATAAGAGCATCCCAAATCCTATTGTCTTGTTAAGTGTTGTGAGTCTTAGTTGGCTCCTATGTGGCATGAGGTACAAGACAATTGCTTGGGATTAAATTATTGACATGACAAGGATCCTATGGCACCTCCACACTACTCTCTCTCTCTCTCTCTCTCTCTCTCTCTCTATATATATATATATATATATATATATATATATATTCTCTCTCTCTCTCTCTATATATATATATATATATATATATATATATATATATATATATATATATATATATATATATTCTCTCTCTCTCTCTCTCGCTATATATATATATATATATATATATATATATATATATATATATATATGTATATATATATATTCTCTCTCTCTCTCTATATATATATATATATATATATATATATATATATATATATATAGAGAGAGAGAGAGAGAGAGAGAGAGAGAATATATATATATATATATATATATATATATATAGAGAGAGAGAGAGAGAGAGAGAGAGAGAGAGAGAGAGAGAGAGAGAGAGAATATATATATCTCTCTCTCTCTCTCTCTATATATATATGTTGGGTTTCTAGCCTTTTGTTTTGGTTTTTAGTCCCACATCGGCTAGAAAGGAATGTGTATCTCCACATATATAAGTCTTTTCTCTTTATGGAGATGCACATGTAGTGCACATGGGTGTGTGCCATGTGGGATTAATTATTAATGGTATAAAGGCTTAATCAACAATTAATAAGCTGTAAGCTTTTTGCTCTTGGAAATTTATTTCCATGGAGCTAAGCTCCGTAGGAGCTTAGCGACTCGGACTCGGACTCGGGCTCAAGGGCTCATGAGGCGTAATGTGGCGTTTTGTTGGCGCACTTTGCACGTCAGCATCGTCGCTAGGCGCATAGTGCGCTTAAGTTGCGCTCGTTGCGCAACCACGTTGCGCGGCCCGTTACGCGAGCCCAGTTACGCAGCCCAGTACGAAATCTGATTGCTGTGATTACGAAATCTTTTTAGATTCTCGTAATATCATAACGATATCTTTTTAGATCTTCGTTATACTTGCGCAACCTTCCTAGAAGTGTTGCGTTGGAACATTGTTTTTACAATTGTTTTATATTCTCAGTTTTTTATCGAAAAATTGTGTCCCGGCAATAACAATCTCAAAGCTTTATTGCTACGATGGAAAACGTTAATGCTTCACTCCTTAATACTGACTTTTGCAAATTAGAAAAGTTTGATGAAGAGCATTATCAAGTCTGGAAGAGGAAGGTTTTTCTCACTCTTCAACTCAGAGACGTGGATCACGTGCTTCTTGAAGAGGAACCTACCGTTCCAGATACTGGGTCTGCTGCCGCAATCTCTGCGGCTAATAAACTTCAGGCCAAGTGGAGAAGGGAGAATAGCATTTGCAGGTTGCTTATCCTGAATGCTATGGAGGATTCCCTAGCAGAATCCTATTCTAAGAAGAATATCGCTAGAGACATATGGGAGTCTCTAGAAAATTCTACGAAGAAGACAATAACCGCAGTAAAATATTTGTGGTTGAAAAATATCACAAGTGGTTCTTTGAGGACGAAAAGTCTATGCTGTCGTAGGTAAAGGAGTTCCTGAAACTGCGACAGAAGCTGGAAGACGAGGCGATGTCCCTCCCCGACAAGTTTGTTGTTGGAGGGATTGTCTCAAAGCTCCCCGCTGGGTGGAGCAAGTTCTATGCAAACATGCATAGGAAGAAGTTGGAGATCACCCTTGAAGATCTCCTACAGGAAATCTATGTTGAGGACCAGATGCGGGCTCAACTGAAAGTGGACACACTGTCCAAGCAATTGGCTAACGCCAATCTGGTTCAGACCAAGGAACCAAAGGAAAAGCAGGCGACTTTCCACAGCAAGAAGAAGAACCCTGACAATCTAAAAGTCAAGGGAACTTCTATCAAGAAAAAGAAGCAAAAGTCAGAAATGCCTTGCTTCAAGTGTGGCAAGAAGGGCCACTTTAAGAATGAGTGTAAAGCAAAGACCAAGCAATCAGAGCAAGGAGAGCCTAGTAAGGTATCTATGATCACTGACGTAGTTGCTATGATTGCACAGGTTGATGCAGTAAGGACTGACTCTGACTGGTGGGTAGACACAGGAGCCTCCTGCCATGTCTGCTCCAGTAAGGAGTGGTTCACCACCTATACACCTACTTCTGAAGTGGTTATGATGGCGAACCAAGCACAAGCTGAAGTGCTCGGGATCGGGACGGTGGTGTTGAAGCTGACTTCGGGGAAGTCTCTGATGCTTCAAGGCGTAAAGCACGTACCTGCTATCACCAAAACCTGGTCTCGGAAGGCCTACTCTGCAATGCAGGCCTCAGGATGGACATCAATGCTGGCTAGATGGTGATGTCTATCAAGGAAACATATTTCGGAAAAGCTTTTTATACCGAAGGAATGTTCAAGATTCAGCTTGTAAATCAGTCCAATGTAATTAAAGTAATTAATAAAGTCACTCATTTTGCTTATACTCTTGAGTTGTGGCATAATAGGCTAGGACATGTTCATTGTAAACGAATAAACAGAATATCTAGTCTAGGACTTATCTCCAAATATGGGGGTAAGGTAGAGAAATGTGAAGTTTGTGCTCAAACGAAGATCACAAGGAAACCCTTTCCTCGGGTTAATCGAAGTACAGATCTTCTGGAGTTGGTTCACTCCGATATCTGTGACTTCAAACAGTTCTCTACAAAGGCCGGGATGAAGTATTTCATAACCTTCATCGATGACTTCTCAAAGTATGCGTTCGTCTACTTGCTGAAGGCTAAAGACGAAGCATTCGAGAAGTTTAAGGAGTTCAGAGCCGAAGCTGAGCGGCAGACTGGACAACAACTCAAAAGGATAAGAAGTGATCGAGGTGGGGAGTACAGGTCTCATAAATTCGCATCGTTCTGTAAGGAACATAGAATTGTCAATGAGACTACGACTCCGTACTCTCCTCAATCAAACGGAGTAGCTGAGAGGAAGAACATGACGTTGACAGAAATAATAAATTCAATGTTGTTGACTGCTGGCCTTCCTAAGTGCTACTGGGGAGAAGCTGCATTGACGGCCACTTTTATTCTAAATAGAGTGCCTCATGCAACTTCAGACGTTACTCCTCATGAACTCTGGTTCAAGGTCAGACCTAACTTGAATGTCATTCGAGTGTGGGGGTGTCTGGCGTATGTCAAGCTTCCAGATCTAAAGATTCAGAAGCTTTGGACAAAGACTACAAAGACGATCTTCTTGGGGTATGCCGAGAAGAGTGATGCTCGGAGATTTCTTGATATTGAGTCAAATCATATCATTGAATCTCGCGATGCAGAATATTTTGAAGACAAGTTTGCAAGGCACAAGAATATTGTTCTTCCGGATGTTCCAGAGAATAATGAGGGTGCACAAGAAACTGAAGTCTTCAATGAAGATGTGGTCCAAGAAGATGTTGTTGTTGAAATAACGGTTGAACCAGAACAAGATGGGCCGTCAGCTAAGCGTGTGAGGAGGCCGAAGGACTTCGGAAGTGACTTTGTCACCTATCATGTGGAAGCAGATCCGCTTACCTATGATGAGGCGATGAAGACCAGAGACGCAGTTTTCTGGAAGGAGACGATTGACAATGAAATTGATTCCATCACCTCAAATAACACTTGGGTGTTGGTTGATCTTCCTGAAGGAGCGAAACTCATCGGATGCAAATGGATCTTCAAGAAGAAGATGAAAGCAGACGGAACTATTGACAAGTTCAAGGCTAGGTTGGTAGCCAAGGGGTTTTCTCAGAAGCAGGGAATTGACTATTTTGACACGTATGCTCCAGTAGCCCGGATGACCACCATCAGAATGTTGATTGCTCTCGCAGCAATACATAAGATGGTGATACATCAGATGGATGTAAATATGGCTTTCCTAAATGGCGAGCTGATCGAAGAGATTTACATGCAACAGTCAGAGGGATTTGTCATCAGGGGTCTTGAAGACAAAGTCTGCAAATTGGTGAAATCTTTGTACGGTCTTAAACAGGCTCCCAAGATGTGGCATGAGAAATTTGACAAAGTTATAAGGTCAAATGGCTACATGGTCAGCGATACGGACAAGTATGTTTACACAAAGTTCGCTGATGGAAGAGGTGTTATCGTTTGTCTCTACATGGACGACATGCTTATCCTAGGTACGGATATTAGCTGTGTCACGGAGACAAAAAAATTCATCTCAAGCAAGTTCAGTATGAAGGACTTGGGAGAAGCTGATGTGATCTTAGGGATCAAGATCATCCGAACAGACACTGGACTAGCGCTGTCACAGTCTCATTATATTGAAAAAATGATCACTCGTTATGGGTATCGGGATCTTCCAGGGATCAATACGCCGTACAGGTGTGATCTGAAGCTGAAGCCTAATTCAGGGGAAAGCATCAGGCAGCTGGAGTATGCAAGCGTAATAGGAAGTTTGATGTATGCTACTACTGCCACAAGGCCTGACATAGCTTTCGTCGTGGGAATGCTGAGTCGTTTCACGAGCAACCCAGGTGCTGAACACTGGAAAGCTGTGAAACGGGTTATGAGATATCTCAAGAAGACTCAGACATATGCACTGTACTACAGCGGAGATCCGTCGGTAGTGGAAGGCTTCAGTGATGCCAGTTGGTGCTCAGAGGTGGAGAGCGAGAGGTCCACAGGTGGATACATTTTCACAATGGGTGGAGCTGCTATATCATGGAAGTCGAAGAAGCAGACTATGCTCTTGCGGTCATCCATGGAATCTGAGTTCTTTGCACTAGATACTGCAGTCGAGGAAGCAGAATGGCTTCGGGAGCTCATGTATGATCTTCCATTGGTTGGGGCGCAAATACCGGCGATACCGATATACTACGACAACCAGGCGACTGCGGCGGTGGCATCAAATGACCTATTCAACGGGAAGAAGAGGACTGTGCGGTTGAAGCACAGGGCAGTACACGATCTTATCAAGAGAGGTGTTATTGCAGTGATTGATGTTCGGAGTCAGGAGAACCTGGCAGATCCGTTCACCAAGGGCCTCAAGCGCCAGCTGGTCAATGACACAGCTTGTAAAATGGGCTTGAAGGCATTCTGATATTGGATTATTGTATTCCTACCATAAAGTTTTATGCTAATAGTTCAAAGATTTATCTACTAGGCATCTAGCTTTTGGTTCAAGGGAGGACCACTAATTGGAAGAATATCAGGAACGGTGGGTACATGTTCTATTGGGCATGGAGAGGTTACGGACCTATAACCACTGTTGTCTACTTTTGTTTTCTGCAAAAAACGGTTCCTGTGGGAAGGTTGGCTTAAATGCTTTAATGAGTTCTCAAGCAGAGTGAATGCCTAGAGTGCTTTACAGGAAGCACGGTAGAGCAGCACTACAAGGAGTGAAACTCCATGCTACAGTGGGGTGACTCCACAATGAGGTTCCTATATGTGGGGTGCTGCCCAGGAATAGAATAAAGCCTCGGCTTTGAAGGCCAAGTCACAGCGGCGTAGCACCGCAAATAGGCAGTTAGCCTAATGCTGTATATTAAATATAAAGAGGGGTGTAGTCAGCACTACAAAGAGGAGGAGTTCCTCATGTTACAGTGGCACGACACCACCATGAGGTACCCGGTTAGGGATAAAGCCTCGGCCTTGCAAGCCATGTCGTTGCGACGTAACACCGCAAGGGAGCCTAAGGCTTCATGCTGGGTAGTTTGGCACTACAAAGAGGCGGTTGCCTCATGCTACTGTAGTATGACACTACCATGAGGTTCCCGGTACGGGGTAAGGCCTCGACTTTAAGCCATGTCATAGCGGCGTAGCACCGCAAGGAAAGTGCAAAGCGCTTCATGCCATGTCTCTTTATAATGAACTCACCTATAGTGTATGACAGAGATATCAGGCCGTCTCTTGAGGGTAAACTTGTAGACATCCAAAATTATATACTGAAACCAGGCTGGCATAGGGCCTTTAATGTGTAGCCAGAAGCACATGTAACTACATTATGTGAGTGGAAAGAATTTCAGCTATGATGCAGAATTCAAGGCTTAGTCCATTCTTGTGTTATAGTTTGATTTTTGACTCACGTGGAAAGATTCAAGTCTTAAGTGGCATCTATCCTAAAAGCATAATGGACAGATACTGTGGGGAACACTCGTACTCATATATATAGAGATATGTGGGGGATTGTTGGGTTTCTAGCCTTTTGTTTTGGTTTTTAGTCCCACATCGGCTAGAAAGGAATGTGTATCTCCACATATATGAGTCTTTTCTCTTTATGGAGATGCACATGTAGTGCACATGGGTGTGTGCCATGTGGGATTAATTATTAATGGTATAAAGGCTTAATCAACAATTAATAAGCTGTAAGCTTTTTGCTCTTGGAAATTTATTTCCATGGAGCTAAGCTCCGTAGGAGCTTAGCGACTCGGACTCGGACTCGGACTCGGGCTTGGACTCGGGCTCAAGGGCTCATGAGGCGTTTGTGGGCAGCGTACGCAGCGAACCCGCGAACCTACGTACCCGCGTACCCGCGTGTCCGCGTATGTGCGCATGGCTGGCTGCATATTAGAGCGGGAACGGTTGCAGCAGTTGCTGCACGTTCAGGAGTGGTTCTGCCACTACCCTGAAGTTTAGGCAACTGCTTGGCAACCGCCCTGTGGGCTATATATGCAGGTCCTCTCCTCTCTCTGAGTGCGGTAGTAATCAGAATTCCTGGGAGAAAAATTCTAAGTGTTCTTTAACACAACAGAGTAGTGAGCGTGTTCTTTAACACAAACACTAGTACTTTTTAGTACGCGTGGGTTCTGTTACTTCAAACAGAGAGAGAAGAGTAGAGCCATTGCCAGAGGAGTTCGCCGTCTTCCGAGGAGTCAGAAGAGCAGGAGTGTTCCAAGGTTTTCCGTCAACCTTGCTGGTTCCTGGAAGCTGTTCGCAGAGGGCGAATAAAGCTTTGAGCAACGGTGATAATTCACCCCAGTATTTCCATTTCTCGCCTGTCATCCTTCTGTTGCCTTTAGCAGTTCTGTCAGTATCTTCTTTTTAGAAGCCACTAATGCCAGTTTGCTACGATCACGAAAATTCTCTTTAGATTATTCGTGTATTACGATATCTTTTTAGATCTCGTAATTTGCAGAATCCTTCTGGATCTCTGTTGCAAAACCTTCTTTAAGGAATTGCATTTGAAACGTTGTCTTTACAACTGTTTCAGTTTCTGTATTTTCCATCGAATAGCGTGCCCCGGCGTTCCCGGCAATAACAATATTCTCTCTCTCTCTATATATATTCTCTCTCTCTCTCTAAATATATATATATATATTCTCTCTCTCTCTCTCTATATATATATATATATATATTCTCTCTCTCTCTCTCTCTCTATATATATATATATATATATATATATATATATATATATATATATATATATATATATATATTCTCTCTCTCTCTCTATATATATATATATATAAATATATATATATATATATATATATATAGAGAGAGAGAGAGAATATATATATATATATATATATATATATATATATATATATATATATATATATATATATACACCCCTATTTGCACTAATCTCTTCACTCATTTACTCTCTTTACTTCACCACCCTTCTTCATCTCTTCCTCTTGAGCCCACGAGTTGAACCCAAGCTAGGAGCTGAACTTGAGGTAAAGATACTAGTCCTTGGACCCATCTAAGAGGATAGTTGAAGACTTTAGGCTTGGATTTCTTAGTGTCAAGGCAAGTACACCTTGCACAAAGTGGATAATTGTTTTATTGATACTTTTAATTCTTTTAACTGTTGTCACTGGTATTTCTTGCTATTCTTGTTGTTTCTTCATGATTTATAGAGTTTATCATGTAATGGTTATTGATATTTGTTGTGGTTTTGAGCTTAGACACTCACTTAGGATAAATCCTAGACACTAGGTTAAAACTATATAATTTAGGTGGTTTTGAGAATAGCAGGTCAAAACCAAGCTCCAAATTTCTTTAGAGACCCTAGGTTAACTTCCTAAACCTCTGGAATCAAAATTGGTATGAGTTTGGTTGAAGTTTTTAGCTGAAAACCCAAATCTTGATCCTATGCCTGTACATTTTACTGTAGTATACCGTTGATACACTATAGGTATACTGTCCAAGTAGACATAATCCAACGCTACTCTTGTCATGTTCTGGAACCAAAATACTAGAAAGCGGGGCGAGACCAAGCCAACTACGTCTACCAGAGTACTCCAGTACCCCGAGGTAAGGTCAAAGCTATAAAGTGATATGAGTTCTACTTCAAACTAACAACCAATCATAGGTTAAGCAATCCAAGGTATCTCAATCACATACAATTAAGTAAAGTACAAGAAGTATGATCATCGGACATATAAATAGTAAAGCATCCCAAACTATAATATATAGATAATAAAGCTAGTAATACAAAATGAAGAACTATTAAGAGTGTAGTCATACATGATAATCTATAACTATAGTTTAGTATAACACAAATCATGTCTAAGTCCGTAGGCTAAATGTCAAGGTCCGAAACACGAGCTAAATACATGCTTGGTATCTAAACGTCTAAAATAGAATATGTACAGATACTAGTGGGTATAAGAATAGAAAAGCCACTCAGGCTCCCTGGTGCTCTGGGTAGTCACCATCGAGTGGAAGGTACGGATGGTCCTCCAGTTCTTCTATCAGATCTGGCCACACAAAACTAGTGGGATCAAATCCAGATAATAAGTACCATAAAGGAAGCTAACTAATGAACTAAAACCAACATGCAAACACACTAAAGACTAAAGGAAAGACAATAAGAACAATCATGAATAATATAAAGGAACCACATGAAATATTTAAAAAAATGGAAAGATGTAAGCATATACAGAATCATGTTAAGTAAACTGGAATAATGTGTAAGTACATAATAGGAATCATGTAAGACAAAGATATGAACATGACAAGACAAGACAAGATAAGACAAGACAAGACAAGATTGGACTCCATCTATCAATCACGGCCAATCAATTAATACGGCTTGATGCATTAGCTAAATAGGATTATCATAATCATAGTTACTTACATATGCAATTTGAGAATTCCTTATCGGTTATCTGTCCTACAGTCTTCTCAAATTATGCATGCCAAAGAAAGTACATGTATATATAGCAGATGCACCCCTAGGAGATGTGCATCCTAAAGAAGTAAGCCCTACACTACGGTGATCTAATAGCAATAATAATAATCATGTAGTTTGTCCCCACTCGATGGTGTGTTAGAAATGTGTCCCTTACGACGGAGAACTCCAAATCCATTGTACTGACCGGAATAAAGGGTATACAAGTAGTCGAAATTTTTTTCTCCAAATACATCTAGGTAATCAAGCTAGTTGTTTAATTCCTAATATTTTCGTTTAGGATCGGGTGTGGCATTTCGCAAAATCTATCCTAGACATGATATCCCTCGGGGATATGCAAGACTAGATATGACATGGCAATATGCACTTTAACAAGAGACAACATGAAAATACAAGAAACATAAAATAAGAGTGCGCTACGACGAGCCACTATCAAGCAAGCAATACAAGAACATGTACATAACAAGTCAAAATTGCATCTACGTGCTCAAGCAAGTCATGAATGGGACAAGATATGGCATGTATAAACAGTATAATAGATCTAGACATGCAGGTAAAACTCGATAAGAAATATGTCATGACATATACAAGAAATTTATTTTCAAGAGAAAAATCAAGGAACTACGATAAAATCACAAAATATAGAAATTAGGAGACCCCTCTGATGATCCGGTGGATTATCGCAGATCTTCGATTAGTTTTGTGTTCAGAAAAAGAGGGCCATTCGGAAGACCTGGCAGATTGCAGCGAATCTCTGAAAGAATTAAGAAAATTGGGCAAAAACTCAGTAATTGATAGGAACTATTTTTGGGGCTAGAATTCGATCCCAAATTTCACCAAAATCAAATCTAGCTATAACCAATACTACGGGTAAGTCTCATATAACGTATGGACTAATTCTTATGATTGTAACTCCCGTATCATTCAAGGTACCGAGTTTTCCAACTAAGAAAATAACAAGACTTTGCAGGAAATCAAAACCTAGCTCAATCCAAATTCAAAAATGGGCAAATAGACGAGATTTATGTGAGAAACAAATTTAACAAAGCATGTACTGGACAATAAATACAAAAGAAAATGAAAACAATAATAATACAACAATGTTCAATAGTTTGGCAAGATGTGTTTGCCTAAAAAAAAGCTTCCAGCATACCTCTTCTACTCCACCACTAAGAGGAGTTCATAAACCATACTCTTAGGCCTTAAGACCAAGCTCCAAGCTCCCGAGGGAAAATGGAGAGGAAATTGAGAGAGAAAAAGAAGAGAGAGATAGGGAAAGTTAAAAGTAAATTTGAAATTAAACCGAAGGGGTACATATAAACGGGGTGAATTAACACGTCACATCGGATTTTCCACGTTAGCGAGCCATGACCCAAACCGATCAATCTCATTCGTCCATCATAGAAAATCAAGAAACCAATGGATAAAAGAATGCTTCAAAACCAAGAAACCAATGGACGATATCGCGATCGAATACTATTCATCAAAAATATCCTACGTTCGGATTTTTTAAAGAATTTTTGCTAATTTCCTTCGAATTTTTCATTGGTCATAACAAGTTTTTGCCTTCGAAAAAACTCCATTCGGATGATCCGACGGTGTTCACGGATCCCCGACGAATTTTTTGAAAAAAAGAAATTCCCACTTTGAGAATTTCTTGGTTTCTCCGTTCTATAGACGAGTCTATATCAATACCAAAATGTATTCTACAAGTTTAGAGTTGTCTGAAAATAAACATGGTCATCATAAACTCGATAAAACATACCACAATCACGAAAATCGAAAAAACTTAATGGGCAGTAAATACTCGCGTATTCGTATACAAATACTAAAACTATAAAACGAGTCTTACAACTCTGTATAATTGTATACTGTGCATAATAATATAAAGGCAATATATCAATGTCATACCTATGGTGTACTGTTGGCCCTTGAACTTTTCAGATTCATTTCTAAATTTCAGTTTTGTTTCATAGCGGATGCGCTTCACTTCCCTCAAAACTTGCTTTAGTGATTATCCTCTGCTCCATAGCCTTGTTTACTAGGTGCTACCTTTGTTATAGCTTAATTAGGGTCATTAGATGTTTCGTACCCTGATATACCAATTTTCAGTAAATATAAGATTTTATGAGAGTATTTGGATTTGATTTATAGAACTTATATTATTGAATGATGGACACCTGTATACCCTAGTGAGCACTAGTAAACCTAGATTCAAGGGTAATTGTAGCTCTTGCATGTATTTCCAGATCTTGATATATGAGATACTTTGGTGATCAAGGTGATCATTACTGAGGACATTGATTTATGGTTATGAATACAGGAAATCATTGTTACCCTTGCTCCTAACATGTCTACACTATATCTGTACTTTAATATACCATGCTGCCTTATTAGGGTACTAATCTTGACTATAGCATTGAGGTTCCCTATTTACTTGTTGTGTTGATATGTACCCGATAGTTGTATTTTATATATATATATATATATATATATATATTGGTTAGCTATACAGAAGCCATTATAGTATGGCCAATTTTGTACCATGGAATAGGATATTTAGTTGTGTGCTTGATGTATGTGAATTAGGGTATATCTAGGTTGGCATCCTCTGAGGGACCAACTTGGATTTGCTTCCAGTGTACATATACCATAGTACGACATCTAGGATGGACTGCCAAGTGTGTCAATGATTCAAATTTCATATAATACTGTTGTTTGCCATTGATTGTAAAAGTACAGAACAGTTTTATGGGAGGACTGAACTTAGACTTACAATACAAACTCGCTTGTACAAAGAAAGCCTAGGGACGAAAACCGAGGTACAGCAATCCAAGTACAATTTTTTTTTCTGGAGGGTGACGGTAGAGGCTCGGAAAAGCGACGACAGCTCTGCCTTACTCCTTGGACGATCAGACGTAGCCTTGGCTCTGATGAAGAAATACTCTCGGAATGTGTGGGGAGACTCTTCTGTGCGTGCCTTTTTCTCTCTGTGTGTCCAGCCGGGTTTTTTTTGTAAGAGAATGGCACCTTGCTATTTATAGGAGTGGGGTATCATTATTAGGGTTTGCAATGATTGCCCCTTGAAGAGTCGGCGGTTTGGGAATTAATTACTATTTTTCTTGATCTTGTTTTGTTGGCAATTAATCTGGGCTGTCAATCTTGATTGCAATAAATCTGGGCAGTTAATGTTGATTGCGCCAAATCCGTATGGGCAATTAATATTGATTGCCACGAATCTTTGTGATTTGTTATGGCAAGCTCGGATCTCTTGCCACGTGTTTAATCTGCTTGATTGTAATAAATCTGATTTGATCCGAGTAATTATGATGATTGTACTAAATCTGGTTGTTGGGATTTGTTGATAGTAACAAATCTGAGTGGATAAATCTTGATTGATTTGGTGCCACGTGTCCATCCATCATTATGCTGCGAGCCGTAGGGACGCGGGGGAACTAATCCTCTGCCACGTGTCCTAACCGCGAGCCACAGGGACAGGGTGTCTTGACAGAGCCGCATGAGGGTAGCTTCTCAGGATTCGAACCGCATGAAGGTGGCAGCCGCATAGGTATGGCCACCAAAATCTGAGCCGCATGAGGGTAGTTTCCGACTGAACCGTATAAGGCTGGCCACGTGTCAAGGCTGTATGGGCATAGCCTCTCAGCTTTTGAGCCGCATGGAGATGGTCCCCATGATCCGAGCCGCATGAGAGTAGCGGCCGCATATGGGTGACTTCTCAGGATTTGAGCCGCATGAAGATGGTCCCCATGGTCCGAGCCGCATAGGGTAACAGCCGCATGGGGGTGGCGGCCATATGAGAGTGGCAGCCGCATGGAGATGACAGCCGCATGAAGGTGGCGGCCACATTAAAGTAGGTAACTGTATAATGAGCTTTGGAATTGGTGGATTTGTGTCAGCTATAAAGATTTTCTTCGTTTCCCTAGGAGCGCGTCATTCTGTCAGAATCATCATTACAGCTTTATGTCAGAGCTGTCATGTCACCTTTATGTCAGAGCCGCCTTATTGTGTCAGAGCATTAAATGAGGCCGCTGCTTAATGGCCAGCTGTAGAGGCGAGCCCATAAGGCCACGTGGCTTTTACTCGAGCCGCATGGCTATGTTGGTGACTTTTGAGCCGCATAAAACTCTTGAGCCGCATGAGGCTCTGAGAGATTCTTTGAACCGCATAAGACTCCCTCTGTTTTGAGTCGCATGGATTTTTCTGTTCTTTTCCATGCTTCTACAAGACCCCCTTCAAAGTTTTCAATTTGTAAAATTGAAATACTTTGAATAAGAAGCATGGCTATGTCCACATAAGCTCTTCTGGCTGTAATGCCTGTGGTTCCTATTACGTATCTTGGTATACGTGTACATATTTTGACTCATATTGCATGTCTTCCTGCTTGGTTTATTTGGCATTTTTATTGCTTGGTTCACCTTGGGATTGGTTCGGCTAGGCTTGGGTTTGCTTATTTGGTTCATCATGAACCAAGTGGAGAACCCCTACCTACCACCACCATCTCGATTTATTAACCCCAACCACCTTTCTCTCTCTTCATTCAATTTCTTATTACTACTCTTCCTCTTCTTCTTCCTCACCGAACCCCCACCGTAGGCAAGTGTAACTTGCTTCATGAAGGAACTCCCATTTTATTGTTTCATTTTCTTCTCAACAAGATTCTAAGCCTCTTTAGTATTTAGTGTTTTCAAATTCCATGGCTCCTCCCTTGTAGATCTGAGTTTCTAGTATTTTCGATCTTCTTAGTTTTGATATACTAAAATAGCTTGTTTTCAAAAATTAAGAGTTTCATGTAGTAGGCCTCATGATTCGGCACAAGTTTGGTTTAGGGATGGCCGGGTTTCACCAAGTCCTGGCCGAGATGGAGTTTCCTTGAGTTCTGAGCTTTTACGTATGTTAACCTTGCCATATGGAGAAGATATAGTTTTACGCACACGTATTACGTGCCAGCATATTGTTCAGCCTTTTACGCTCACGTCTTAACGTGTTCGCATAGTGCCCCTTTACGCTCACGTATCGCGTGCCAAGCGTACTCGTTTTACGCTAAGCTAATCGATTTTTACGCTCGGGACTCTCCCGCTCGCGTAAAATTGAGCTAGCGTAAATTCCCTCGCTCGAGCCGGCTCTCACGAGCGTAAAATTTGCCGAGTGTTCCCTCGCGTAAAGTTTCCCTCGCGTAAAGCTTTGATCGAGAGTTGGCGTGCGTAATCTTACGAGCGTAAAGCCGGCTAGCGTAAAACCCCACACACATGTACCCTTGCTCGCGTAGAGCTATATTACCTTGCTCTTGCTAGCGTAAGCCAATTTACGCTTGAAGGCCCCTAAGTCTAGCGTAGTAGTACGCGCGTAGAGACTTCAGTTCCTATGGCGTACACCTTTACCTTTTATATATATATATATATATATATACTTTACGCCCATTTTATATCCTTACGCCTTTTGTCATGAACTTGATAATCATAAATTTATTTAATATGTTTGGAAATAATAATTGAATATGGCATGGTATGGCAAGTATATCCGACATGATTATCTCAAATTGCTGTTGCGATGGCTAACATGACATGACACGACCTGACAAGAATGATTGACCTGGACACCGTGGACGATTGTATTTGTACAAATAAACAAGTACTGTCTTGCATCATGTCTAGGACGGGGACCCCTGAATACCACGGTCAGGGGCACCTACTGAAATTGACTAAGGTTGATTAACTAGAATAATTCAGTAGACTTGAAGAGATTTCCAGCTACAGGCAATCCCGTTATCTGGGCGCATTCAGTGGACTTGTAGCCTACCGACGAGTAGGGCACATTTCCAGCACACAGTCACGTGTTGCATTCTTCATAAACGGACATTCGACCTGGATAACCGGATGGTCTGCAGGGCTTGTGGCTATTGGGATAATCTCACTGTATCTTGCTAGTAACTAGGCCTGTGATAACCCTAGTTAGTTAAAGTATCAAGCCGTACTCATTGCTTGGCCGTGATTGATTGGATGGAATTTAGCCCAGCTTAGTCTTGCCCCGATCCTGTATAAGATTGTTACATGACGGGATCATCTATGCTTGCCTTAACAATAACGATCGAGGGTCCAGTTCTGTTCAGGCGAAGGGTTACAACTCCGGTCCTTTTTTGGTTTAAGAGTTGTAACCTGGCTCCCGGAGCAGTTCTGTGTCTTCTCCTCGTTGTTGTCCTATTTACATCCCGTGTCATGCTCGTCCTGTTTTACAAGAATATGACTTGACATGGTTACCTATGATTGCCTTAACAATAAAGATTAGGGGCAAGGTTCTGTTCAGGTGAAGGGTTACAACTCCGGTCCTTGTTTGATTTAAGAGTTGTAACCTGGCTTCCGGAGCAGTTTCTTATCCTTTCTTCGTTTATTGTCTTATTTTACCCTATGCCAAGACTAATCATGTTTTACTTACCAATAGTAATTGAGACGGGTTTCTATTCAGGTGAAGGGCTGCAACTCCGGTCCTTGTTTGGTTTTGGGGTTGTGACCTGGCTACTTGAATGGTTTCTTCGTACTCAGTTTACTGTTGTTATCTCTATTATTATCAATTCTTGATTATTATTTATCTTTAATACTCTATTGTGAATTGCTGGTTTTAGTTCCTAAGTGAAGCCTCCTTTGTGGCACTTGCTCTTTCTGGGGTCTGACCCAGCTGGTTTTATATGGCCAGATATCGGAGCAGCTCCAGAGGTTCTACCTGTCTTCCAGCCAGATGGTGACCACCAGGCGTAACCCTGGCAACGAGTGAGTTTTTTTTGTTCTCCCACCTTATTGTAAAATTATTCTTTTGAGGCGTTTAGCCGACGAGCACTTGTTAGCTCGGTTGTACCTTTATTTACTGTCTGCCTATGGGCTGTGACATGATTGACAGATCCTAGGGTTGATCATGTATGACTAAACTCTTGCTAGTCCGGACATTTTGTAACGACTAGCTTCATGATCTGCTGAATATGTAATATTTGGGATGCCTTACTATTGTATATTTGGTGATCTTACATCTTGTAACACTTATTTACTTGCTTGTGATTGAGACACTAGGCTTATTTATGACCATAAGAGACTGTTGGCTTGTAGTTAAACCCTCATGTATCTAGACAACCGTGACCGTATAGCGAAGTGGGTTGCACTTCAATATACCTAGCTGGCTATGTCTGCCCCCGCTCTCCAATATTCTGGTTCTGGGGCGTGACATGGTTTAAGTGGTGGCCCATACAGGTCTTGTAAATCAAGATATGTGAGGGTTTACCGAATAGATGTCTCAATCAGTACTCTCCCTTGATCTCTGCTCGTATCCTCTTGATTCCTGAAAATCTTGACCTGTTCACATGTTTGTATCGTTGATCTGTCCTGGTCCTTCCTTATTGTTCCCTATGTCGTCTTCTTCAGCGACATTGTTCCTGGACCTAACGATCAGCAAGGCGGAGCACCTCCTGCGGACCAGCAGCAACCTGGAGATCAAGCCCAGCATTCAGGAGTAGCTTCCAGAGTCATGCCTTCTGATGGAGAGCCACCAGTTCAGCCCGTCCAGCCTGCAGAGCCTGATGATGGCACTTTGGTAGGTCTCATCAGGTCCCTATTAGCTTCCCAGGATCGTAGCGGAGATGCCTTGCACCAGGCGGTGGCAGATGCTTTGACCAGAGGAGGTCATCAGGGTAATTGCGCGGCCAACAGCTTCAAGCGCTTGAACCCTCCCTTCTTCGACGGTAGTGAAGATGCGATTGCTGCAGATGCATGGCTTCAGGACACCGAGGTGATTCTAGAAGCAGCCAGGACTCCAGAGAACGAGAAGGTGGCCGTGGTGCACCTACAGTTATTAGATCTTGCCCGCAGCTGGTGGGCGTCACAGGCCGTCGGATTAGTGGCCCCTATTTCATGGGCAGTATTCAGGGAGAGATTCCAGACCAAGTATTTTGACGCTGTAGCTCGGTACGATCTACAGACGAGGTTCACTAATTTGAAGCAGATGGGTAGGACGGTCGATGGATATGCAGTCGAGTTCTCCAGGCTTAGTCGGTTTGCTCCTGCCTTGGTGGCGACCGATTTCGACAGAGCCCAGCGGTTCCAGCAGGGGCTTCACTTGGAGATTCTCTTGGCCGTAGAGCAGTTTGAGCATCAGACCTTTGATGCAGTACTGAAGGCAGCTCGGAGGCACGAGTATACCTCCCAGAGGATCGTGGACATGACCGGGGGTCGGAAGCGATCCCATGGTCAGATGAATCAGTCTTCATCACCAGCCCCGGCAGCCAGGGCTTTGACCATTGGAGCTTCGAGGCGGACGGCCTCAGTGACGTCGGTTCAGCATTCAACCCCGACGCACCCTCAGCAGCAGAAGCAGAAGCAGTCTTCCGCAGTGGGATATTCACACTGCGGGAAGTCGGGGCATGTGGAATCAGAGTGTCGCAGAGCACAGGGTTTGTGCTTGGTTTGTGGTGCTCCGGACCACAGGTTGGGGAACTGCCCGAACAGGGGAGTTCATCTTCTTCGGCCTTCTCTAGTCCTTCAGTTAGAGGACCAGCACCAGTCCACCAGCAGCAGCAGTACCCGCTCCCGAGGCTATTGTCGACGCAGGCCCAGACATTCCAGCAGCAAAGACCGCAATAGTATGTACAAGCCCAAGCCTTGATCCAGAGCAGGCAGAAAAGTTTTCAGCAGAGGGGTCCCGTACCCAGAGGACATGGTCAAGTGCTGGCTTTGACCATGGGAGAGGAAGGATTAGCACCAGGTGAGGTGGTGGCAGGTACTATTCTCGTCAACACCTTTCCAGCTTCCGTATTATTTGATTCTGGTGTCTCGTATTCATTTATGTCTGTACGATTCGCGACACGGATAGGATTGGAGCCCGAGTCATTATCAGTAAGGCTCAATATACTTACTGTTAACGGACTTGTAGGAGTAGATAGAGTATTTTCCTCGTGTCGGATCATAGTTAGCAGTAGAAAGTTTCCCGCTAGGTTGATAGAATTCCCGATGGCCGACTATGATGTGGTATTAGGGATGGATTGGTTGAGAGACCAGTATGCTAGGATAGACTGCCATATTGGCAGGGTTGTTTTTAGTATTCCAGGTGAGCCGGAGTTTTCCTTCTCCCGAGGCGAAGTTGAACCTTCTCCTCTCGTATTACGGATGGCAGTAGCAGCAGTACAGTTACCCCGAATCGTCGAGGAGTTTCCATATGTTTTCCCAGAAGAGCTTTCAGGGATGCCGCCAGAGCGGGAGGTCGAGTTCACCATAGACTTGATTCCCGGAACAGCCCTAGTGTCAGAGAGAGTCTACAGGATGGCGCCGTCAGAGTTAGAGATATTGGTCAAGATGATTGAAGAACTCAGAACCAAGGGATTTATTCGTGCTAGTGGATCGCCTTGGGGAGCCCCGATGCTTCTTGTGAAAAAGAAGGATGGTACGTCTAGATTATGCGTTGATTATCGTACCTTGGACTCAGTGACAATCAAGACCAGATACCCTCTCCCGAGGATAGATGACTTGTTTGATCAACTCAAGAAAGCGACAGTATTCTTGAAGATTGATTTGCGGTCAGGATATCATCAAATCAGAGTCAGAGAGCAGGACAACCCGAAGACAGCTTTTAATCTAGATATGGACATTGGGAGTTCCTTGTTATGCCCTTTGGAGCAACCAATGCGCCGGTTGTATTCATGGACCTCATGAATCGTATCTTTATGCCTTATTTGGATCAGTTCGTGATTGTGTTCCTTGACGACATCCTGGTCTACAGCAAGAGTGAAGCGGAGCATGAGCAGTATCTCCGAGTTGTCCTCCAGATTCTCAGAGAGCACCAGTTGTATGCCAAGTTTAGTAAATACGAGTTCTGGCTCGATCGCATTTCGTACTTGGGTCATATCATCACCCGAGGAGGAGTTGAAGTGGATCCCCAGAAGATCGTGGCTATAGAATCATGGCCAGTACCTAGCACAGTTGCAGAAGTTCGTAGCTTTCTTGGATTGGCCGGTTACTATCGGCGATTTGTTTCAGACTTTGCTCGGATCTCAGCACCATTGACCCAGTTGACCCGCAAGGATGTGCAGTTTGCTTGGACAGCAGAGTGCCAAGATTTATTTGAGAAGTTGAAGCGAGGCTTGATGACGGCACCCATTCTCACGCTTCCAGATGGAACCGGGGGATTCTCAATATATTGTAATACTTCAGGCAGAGGTTTAGGGTGTGTTCTGATGCAACATGGAAAGGTAATAGCTTACGCATCACGACAACTTTGTGATCATGAGAGGAATTACCCAATCCATGACTTGGAATTGGCAGCAGTAGTATTTGCACTTAAGTTGTGGAGGCACTACTTGTACGGAGATAGGGTGGAGATTTTTACCGACCACAAGAGCCTGAAGTATGTGTTCACCCAGAAGGATCTTAACATGCGTCAGAGAAGATGGCTGGAGCTTCTTGTGGATTATAATGTCAACCTACAGTATCACCCAGGGAAGGCCAATGTCGTAGCAGATGCATTGCGCAGGAGAGCCGGAGTTTATCTTCTAACAGTGCAATCAGAGTTGTTAGCAGATCTTCAGAGGATGGGCATAGAAGTTGTCCTTCCTACCAATATGGCATTGATGGCCAGCATGCAAGTTCAGTCCACTATAGTCGAGAGGATCCGGATGGCGCAGTCAGCAGATTTCAAGCTTCAGCGACTCAGAGCAGAGTGTGAGGTAGGACGCAGACCAGAGTTATGCATTCATGATGATGGTACACTTCGAAATGGTAAGCGTCTTTGTGTACCCAGCGGAGATATCAGACAGAAGATCATGGCAGAAGCTCATAGTTTGCAGTATTCCATTCATCCTGGTGGTACGAAGATGTACCGTGACATCCGACAGCACTTTTGGTGGAATGTCATAAAGCGGGAGATAGCCCGGTTTGTCTTTCGGTGTTTGGTTTGCCAACAAGTCAAGGCTGAACATCAGAGGTCAGCTGGACTTCTTCAGCCCTTGTCGATTCCAGAATGGAAATGTGAGCATATAACCATGGATTTCATGACTGGATTACCTAGATCCCCAGCTGGTAGAGATGCTATCTGGGTTATAGTTGACCGGCACACGAAGGTGGCTCGCTTTCTTCCATTCAGGGTAGGTCAGTCGACGGCTCAGCTAGCGGAGATATACCTCCGGCAGATTGTCAGATTGTACGGTGTACCGGTCAGTATCACCTCGGACAGAGATTCCAGATTTACGTCATACTTTTGGCGTAGCGTACAAGAGAGTTTGGGGACTCGCCTCCAGTTCAGCTCAGCATATCACCCATAGACGGATGGCCAATCAGAACGCACGATCCAGACTCTCGAAGATATGTTGAGATCTTGTACACTCAACTTCGGTGGTTCATGGGAAGATCACCTGCACCTGGTGGAGTTCTCATACAACAACAGCTTCTAGGCCAGTATCCTGATGGCACCGTTCGAGGCCCTATATGGTAGGAAGTGCAGGTCCCCGCTAGCATGGGATGATGTTGGTGAGAGACAGATGCTCGGTCCAGAACTTATTGCCCAGACAATCGAAGTGGTCAGGAGAGTCCAGGATCATCTTCGCGTTGCTCAAGATCGCCAGCGTCATTGTGCCGATTCTTATCGGCGTCCCCTTGAGTTTTCTGTCGGTGACCATGTATTCCTGAGGATTTTGCCTAACCGTGGCGTCATTTGTTTCAGCGTATGGGGAAGCTTAGTCCTAGGTATATAGGGCCGTTCGATATTTAGGAGCGAGTAGGAGATGTGTCCTATCGTCTCGCTCTTCCGCCGTCGCTAAGCGAGGTGCATGACGTGTTCTATGTATCCCAACTACGACGGTATATCCCAGATCCGAGTCATGTCCTTGATCATTCGGAATTGGTTGTTGGTACCAACCTTTCGTATGAGGAGAGACCCGTATCCATATTGGACCGAAGAGAGAAGATACTCAAGAACAAGACTATCAAGTTAGTCCGTGTTGCTTGGGGTCATCACTCTTTGGGTGAGTCAACATGGGAGCGTGAGGATGATATCCGATCGCGATATCCCGACCTGTTTGACTCGTGAGGTATAATGTCTTCCTTATGCCTTATGGCTTCGATTCCTTGCTTGCATGATTGATTGACTGATTGCTAGACTAGTATAGCTTGCCTATGATTGATATAGCTTGTCCTTGTATCTCTAGCCTCTTGATTAAATTCCGAGGACGGAATTCTTTTAAGATGGGTAGAGTTGTAATGCCTGTGGTTCCTATTACGTATCTTGTTATACGTGTACGTATTTTGACTCGTATTGTATGTCTTCCTGCTTGGTTTATTTGGCATTTTCATTGCTTGGTTCACCTTGGGATTGGATCGGCTAGGCTTGGGTTTGCTTATTTGGTTCTTCATGAACCAAGTGAAGAACCCCTACCTACCACCACCATCTCTATTTATTAACCCCAACCACTTTCTCTCTCTTCATTCAATTTCTCATTACTACTCTTCCTCTTCTTCTTCCTCACCAAACCTCCACCGTAGGCAAGTGTAACTTGCTTCATGAAGGAACTCCCATTTTATTGTTCTATTTTCTTCTCAACAAGATTCTAAGCCTCTTTAGTATTTAGTGTTTTCAAATTCCATGGCTCCTCCCTTGTAGATCTGAGTTTCTAGTATTTTCGATCTTCTTAGTTTTGATATACTAAAATAGCTTGTTTTCGAAAATTAAGAGTTTCATGTAGTAGGCCTCATGATTCGGCACAAGTTTGGTTTAGGGATGGCCGGGTTTCACCAAGTCCTGGCCAAGATGGAGTTTCCTTGAGTTCTAAGCTTTTACGTATGTTGACCTTGCCATATGGAGAAGATATAGTTTTACGCACACGTATTACGTGCCAGCATATTGTTCAGCCTTTTACGCTCACGTCTTAATGTGTTCGCATAGTACCCCTTTACGCTCACGCATCGCGTGCCAAGCGTACTCGTTTTATGCTGAGCTAATCGATTTTTAAGCTCGGGACTCTCCCGCTCGCGTAAAATTGAGCTAGCGTAAATTCCCTAGCTCGAGCCGGCTCTCACGAGCGTAAAATTTGCCGAGTGTTCCCTCGCGTAAAGTTTCCCTCGCGTAAAGCTTTGATCGAGAGTTGGCGTGCGTAATCTTACGAGCGTAAAGCCCGGCTAGCGTAAAACCCCACACACATGTACCCTTGCTCGCGTAGAGCTATATTACCTTGCTCTTGCTAGCGTAAGCCAATTTACGCTTGAAGGCCCCTCAGTCTAGCGTAGTAGTACGCGCGTAGAGACTTCAGTTCCTATGGCGTACACCTTTACCTTTTATATATATATACTTTACGCCCATTTTATATCCTTACGCCTTTTGTCATGAACTTGATAATCACAAATTTATTTAATATGTTTGGAAATGATAATTAAACATGGCATGGTATGGCAAGTATACCCGACATGATTATCTCAAATTGCTGTTGCGATGGCTAACATGACATAACACGACCTGACAAGAATGATTGACCTGGACACCGTGGACGATTGTGTTTGTACAAATAAACAAGTACTGTCTTGCATCATATCTAGGACGGGGACCCCTGAATACCACGGTCAGGGGCACCTACTGAAATTGACTAAGGTTGATTAACTAGAATAATTCAGTAGACATGAAGAGATTTCCAGCTACAGGCAATCCCGTTATCTGGGCGCATTCAGTGGACTTGTAGCCTACCGACGAGTAGGGCACATTTCCAGCACACAGTCACGTGTTGCATTCTTCATAAACGGACATTCGACCTGGATAACCGGATGGTCTGCAGGGCTTGTGGCTATTGGGATAATCTTACTGTATCTTGCTAGTAACTAGGCCTGTGATAACCCTAGTTAGTTAAAGTATCAAGCCGTACTCATTGCTTGGCCGTGATTGATTGGATAGAATTTAGCCCAGCTTAGTCTTGCTCCGATCCTGTATAAGATTTTTACATGACGGGATCATCTATGCTTACCTTAACAATAACGATCGGGGGTCCAGTTCTGTTCAGGCGAAGGGTTACAACTCTGGTCCTTTTTTGGTTTAAGAGTTGTAACCTGGCTCCCGGAGCAGTTCTGTGTCTTCTCCTCATTGTTGTTCTATATACATCCCGTGTCATGCTCATCCTGTTTTACAAATATATGACATGACATGGTTACCTATGATTGCCTTAACAATAAAGATTAGGGGCAAGGTTCTGTTCAGGTGAAGGGTTACAACTCCGGTCCTTATTTGATTTAAGAGTTGTAACCTGGCTTCCGGAGCAGTTTCTTATCCTTTTTTCGTTTATTGTCTTATTTTACCCTATGCCAAGACTAATCATGTTTTACTTACCAATAGTAATTGAGACGGGTTTCTATTCAGGTGAAGGGCTGCAACTCCTGTCCTTGTTTAGTTTAGGGGTTGTGACCTGGCTACTTGAATGGTTTCTTCGTACTCAGTTTACTGTTGTTATCTCTATTATTATCAATTCTTGATTATTATTTATCTCTAATACTCTATTGTGAATTGCTGGTTTTAGTTCCTAAGTGAAGCCTCCTTTGTGGCACTTGCTCTTTCTGGGGTCTGACCCAGCTGGTTTTGTATGGCTAGATATCGGAGCAGCTCCAGAGGTTCTACCTGTCTTCCAGCCAGATGGTGACCACCAGGCGTAACCCTGGCAACGAGCGGGTTTCTTTTGTTCTCCTACCTTATTGTAAAATTATTCTTTTGAGGCGTTTAGCCGACGAGCACTTGTTAGCTCGGTTGTACCTTTATTTACTGTCTGCCTATGGGCTGTGACATGATTGACAGATCCTAGGGTTGATCATATATGACTAAACTCTTGCTAGTCCGGATATTTTGTAACGACTAGCTTCATGATCTGCTGAATATGTAATATTTGGGACGCCTTACTATTGTATATTTGGTGATCTTACATCTTGTAACACTTATTTACTTGCTTGTGATTGAGACACTAGGCTTATTCATGACCATAAGAGACTGTTGGCTTGTAGTTAAACCCTCATATATCTAGACAGCCGTGACCGTATAGCGAGGTAGGTTGCACTTCAATATACGTAGCTGGCTATGTCTGCCCCCGCTCTCCAATATTCTGGTTCTGGGGCGTGACATGGTTTAAGTGGTGGCCCATACAGGTCTTATAAATCAAGATATGTGAGGGTTTACCGAATAGATGTCTCAATCAGTACTCTTCCTTGATCTCTGCTCGTATCCTCTTGATTCCTGAAAATCTTGACCTGTTCACATGTTTGTATCGTTGATCTGTCCTGGTCCTTCCTTATTGTTCCCTATGTCGTCTTCTTCAGCGACATTGTTCCTGGACCTAACGATCAGCAAGGCGGAGCACCTCCTGCGGACCAGCAGTAACCTGGAGATCAAGCCCAGCATTCAGGAGTAGCTTCCAGAGTCATGCCTTCTGAAGGAGAGCCACCAGTTCAGCCCGTCCAGCCTGCAGAGCCTGATGATAGCACTTTGGTGGGTCTCATCAGGTCCCTATTAGCTTCCCAGGATCGTAGCGGAGATGCCTTGTACCAGGCGGTGGCAGATGCTTTGACCAGAGGAGGTCATCAGGGTAATAGCGCGGCCAACAGCTTCAAGCGCTTGAACCCTCCCTTCTTCGACGGCAGTGAAGATGCGATTGCTGCAGATGCATGGCTTCAGGACATCGAGGTGATTCTAGAAGCAGCCAGGACTCCAGAGAACGAGAAGGTGGCCGTGGTGCACCTGCAGTTATTAGATCTTGCCCGCAGCTGGTGGGCGTCACAGGCCGTCGGATTAGTGGCCCCTATTTTATGGGCAGTATTCAGGGAGAGATTCCAGACCAAGTATTTTGACGCTGTAGCTCGGTATGATCTACAGACGAGGTTCACCAATTTAAAGCAGATGGGTAGGACGGTCGATGGATATGCGGTCGAGATCTCCCGGCTTAGTCGGTTTGCTCCTGCCTTGGTGGCGACCGATTTCGACAGAGCCCAGCGGTTCCAGCAGGGGCTTCACTTGGAGATTTTCTTGGCCGTAGAGCAGTTTGAGCATCAGACCTTTGATGCAGTACTGAAGGCAGCTCGGAGGCACGAGTATACCTCCCAGAGGATCGTGGACAGGACCGGGGGTCGGAAGCGATCCCATGGTCAGATGAATCAGTCTTCATCACCAGCCCCGGCAGCCAGGGCTTTGACCATTGGAGCTCCGAGGCGGACGGCCTCAGTGACGTCGGTTCAGCATTCAACCCCGACGCACCCTCAGAAGCAGAAGCAGAAGCAGTCTTCCGCAGTGGGATGTTCACACTGCGGGAAGCCGGGGCATGTGGAATCAGAGTGTCGCAGAGCAGAGGGTTTGTGCTTGGTTTGTGGTTCCCCGGACCACAGGTTGCGGAACTGCCCGAACAGGGGGAGTTCATCTTCTTCGGCCTTCTCTAGTCCTTCAGTTAGAGGACCAGCACCAGTCCACCAGCAGCAGCAGTACCCGCTCTCGAGGCTATTGCCGACGCAGGCCCAGGCATTCCAGCAGCAGAGACCGCAATAGTATGTACAAGCCCAAGCCTTGATCCAGAGCAGGCAGAAAAGTTTTCAGCAGAGGGGTCCCGCACCCAGAGGACATGGTCAAGTGCTGGCTTTGACCATGGGAGAGGAAGGATTAGCACCAGGTGAGGTGGTGGCAGGTACTATTCTCGTCAACACCTTTCCAGCTTCCGTATTATTTGATTCTGGTGCCTCACATTCATTTATGTCTGCACGATTCGCGACACGGATAGGATTGGAGCCCGAGTCATTATCAGTAAGGCTCAATATACTTACTGGTAACGGACTTGTGGGAGTAGATAGAGTATTTTCCTCGTGTCGGATCATAGTTAGCGGTAGAAAGTTTTCCGCTAGGTTGATAGAATTCCCGATGGCCGACTATGATGTGGTATTAGGGATGGATTGGTTGAGAGACCATTATGCTAGGATAGACTGCCATATTGGCATGGTTGTTTTTAGTATTCCAGGTGAGCCGGAGTTTTTCTTCTCCCGAGGCAAAGTTGAACCTTCTCCTCCCGTATTACGGATGGCAGTAGCAGCAGTGCAGTTACCCCGGATCGTCGAGGAGTTTCCATATGTTTTCCCAGAAGAGCTTTCAGGGATGCCGCCAGAGCGGGAGGTCGAGTTCACCATAGACTTGATTCACGGAACAGCCCTAGTGTCAGAGAGAGTCTACAGGATGGCACCGTCAGAGTTAGAGATATTGGTCAAGATGATTGAAGAACTCAGAACCAAGGGATTCATTCGTGCTAGTGGATCGCCTTGGGGAGCCCCGATGCTTCTTGTGAAAAAGAAGGATGGTACGTCCAGATTATGCGTTGATTATCGTACCTTGGACTCAGTGACAATCAAGACCAGATACCCTCTCCCGAGGATATATGACTTGTTTGATCAACTCAAGGGAGCGGCAGTATTCTCGAAGATTGATTTGCGGTCAGGATATCATCAAATCAGAGTCAGAGAGCAGGATACCCCGAAGACAGCTTTTCGATCTAGATATGGGCATTGAGAGTTCCTTGTTATGCCCTTTGGAGCAACCAATGCGCCTGTTGTATTCATGGACCTCATGAATCGTATCTTTATGTCTTATTTGGATCAGTTCATGATTGTGTTCCATGACGACATCCTGGTCTACAGCAAGAGTGAAGCGGAGCATGAGCAGCATCTCCGAGTTGTCCTCCAGATTCTCAGAGAGCACCAGTTGTATGCCAAGTTTAGTAAATACGAGTTCTGAGTATATTGTAATACTTCAGGCAGAGGTTTAGGGTGTGTTCTGATGCAGCATGGGAAGGTAATAGCTTACGCATCACGACAACTTTATGATCATAAAAGGAATTACCCAATCCATGACTTGGAATTGGCAGCAGTAGTGTTTGCACTTAAGTTGTGGAGGCACTACTTGTATGAAGATTGGGTGGAGATTTTCACCGACCACAAGAGCCTGAAGTATGTGTTCACCCAGAAGGATCTTAACATGCGTCAGAGGAGATGGCTGGAGCTTCTTGTGGATTATAGTGTCAACCTACAGTATCATCCAGGGAAGGCCAATGTCGTAGCAGATGCATTGCGCGGGAGGGCCGGAGTTTATCTTCTAACAGCGCAGTCAGAGTTGTTAGCAGATCTTCAGAGGATGGGCATAGAAGTTGTCCTTCCTACCAATGTGGCATTGATGGCCAGCATGCAAGTTCAGTCCACTATAGTCGAGAGGATCCGGATGGCGCAGTCAGCAGATTTCAAGCTTCAGTGACTCAGAGCAGAGTGTGAGGCAGGACGCAGACCAGAGTTATGCATTCATGATGATGGTACACTTCGACATGGTAAGTGTCTTTGTGTACCCAGCAGAGATATCAGACAGAAGATCATGGCAGAAGCTCATAGTTCGCAGTATTCCATTCATCCTGGTGGTACGAAGATGTACCGTGACATCCGACAGCACTTTTGGTGGAATGGCATGAAGCGGAAGATAGCCCGGTTTGTCTCTCGGTGTTTGGTTTGCCAACAAGTCAAGGCTGAACATCAGAGGTCAGCTGGACTTCTTCAACCCTTGTCGATTCCAGAATAGAAATGTGAGCATATAACCATGGATTTTGTGACTGGATTACCTAGATCCCCAGCTGGTAGAGATGCTATCTGGGTTATAGTTGACCGGCTCACGAAGGTGGCTCGCTTTCTCCCATTCAGGGTAGGTCAGTCGACGGCTCAGCTAGCGGAGATATATCTCCGGCAGATTGTCAGATTGTACGGTGTACCGGTCAGTATCACCTCGGATAGAGATTTCAGATTTACGTCGTACTTTTGGCGTAGCCTGCAAGAGAGTTTGGGGACTCGCCTCCAGTTCAGCTCAGCATATCACCCATAGACGGATGGCCAATCAGAACGCACGATCCAGACTCTCGAAGATATGTTGAGATCTTGTACACTCAACTTCGGTGGTTCATGGGAAGATCCCCTGCACCTGGTGGAGTTCTCATACAACAACAGCTTCTAGGCCAGTATCCAGATGGCACCGTTCGAGGCTCTATATGGTAGGAAGTGCAGGTCCCCGCTACCATGGGATAATGTTGGTGAGAGACAGATGCTCGGTCCGAAACTTATTGCCCAGACAATCTAAGTGGTCAGGAGAGTCCGGGATCATCTTCGCGTTGCTCAAGATCGCCAGCGTCATTGTGCCGATTCTTATCGGCGTCCCCTTGAGTTTTCTGTCGGTGACCATGTATTCCTGAGGATTTTGCCTAACCGTGGCGTCATTCATTTCGACGTATGGGGAAGCTTAATCCTAGGTATATAGGGCCGTTCGATATTCTGGAGCAAATAGGAGATGTGTCCTATCGTCTCGCTCTTCCGCCGTCGCTAAGCGAGGTGCATGACGTATTCTATGTATCCCAACTACGACGGTATATCCCAGATCCGAGTCATGTCCTTGATCATTTGGAATTGGTTGTTGGTACCAACCTTTCGTATGAGGAGAGACCCGTATCCATATTGGACCGAAGAGAGAAGATACTCAAGAACAAGACTATCAAGTTAGTCCGTGTTGCTTGGGGTCATCACTCTTTGGGTGAGTCAACATGGGAGCGTGAGGATGATATCCGATCGTGATATCCCGACCTGTTTGACTCGTGAGGTATAATGTCTTTCTTATGCCTCATGGCTTCGATTCCTTGCTTGCATGATTGATTGACTGATTGCTAGACTAGTATAGCTTGCCTATGATTGATATAGCTTGTCCTTGCATCTCTAGCCTCTTGATTAAATTCCGAGGACGGAATTATTTTAAGGTGGGTTGAGTTGTAATGCCTGTGGTTCCTATTACGTATCTTGGTATACGTGTACGTATTTTGACTCGTATTGCATGTCTCCCTGCTTGGTTTATTTGGCATTTTCATTGCTTGGTTCACCTTGGGATTGGTTCGGCTAGGCTTGGGTTTGCTTATTTGGTTTATCATGAACCAAGTGGAGAACCCCTACCTACCACCACCATTTCCATTTATTAACCCCAACCACCTTTCTCTCTCTTCATTCAATTTCTTATTACTACTCTTCCTCTTCTTCTTCCTCACCGAACCCCCACCGTAGGCAAGTGTAACTTGCTTCATGAAGGAACTCCCATTTTATTGTTCCATTTTCTTCTCAACAAGATTCTAAGCCTCTTTAGTATTTAGTGTTTTCAAATTCCATGGCTCCTCCCTTGTAGATCTGAGTTTCTAGTATTTTCGATCTTCTTAGTTTTGATATACTAAAATAGCTTGTTTTCGAAAATTAAGAGTTTCATGTAGTAGGCCTCATGATTTGGCACAAGTTTGGTTTAGGGATGGCCGGGTTTCACCAAGTCCTGGCCGAGATGGAGTTTCCTTGAGTTCTGAGCTTTTACGCATGTTGACCTTATCATATGGAGAAGATATAGTTTTATGCACACGTATTACGTGCCAGCGTATTGTTCAGCTTTTTACGCTCACGTCTTAACGTGTTCGCGTAGTGCCCCTTTATGCTCACGCATCGCATGCCAAGCGTACTCGTTTTACGCTGAGCTAATCGATTCTTACGCTCGGGACTCTCCCGCTCGCGTAAAATCGAGCTAGCGTAAATTCCCTAGCTCGAGTCTGCTCTCACGAGCATAAAATTTGCCGAGTGTTCCCTCGCGTAAAGTTTCCCTCACGTAAAGCTTTGATCGAGAGTTGGCGTGCATAATCTTACGAGCGTAAAGCCCGGCTAGCGGAAAACCCCACCCACATGTACCCTTGCTCGCGTAGAGCTATCTTACCTTGCTCTTGCTAGCGCAAGCCAATTTATTTAATATATTTGGAAATGATAATTGAACATGGCATGGTATGGCAAGTATACCCGACATGATTATCTCAAATTGCTATTGCGATGGCTAACATGACATGACACGACCTGATAAGAATGATTGACCTGGACACCGTGGACGATTGTGTTTGTACAAATAAACAAGTACTGTCTTGCATCATGTCTAGGACGTGGACCCCTGAATACCAGGGTCAGGGACACCTACTGAAATTGACTAAGGTTGATTAACTAGAATAATTCAGTAGACATGAAGAGATTCCCAGCTACAGGCAATCCCGTTATCTGGGTGCATTCAGTAGACTTGTAGCCTACCGACGAGTAGGGCACATTTCCAGCACACAGTCACGTGTTGCATTCTTCATAAATGGACATTCGACCTGGATAACCGGATGGTCTGCAGGGCTTGTGGCTATTGGGATAATCTCACTGCATCTTGCTAGTAACTAGGCCTGTGATAACCCTAGTTAGTTAAAGTATCAAGCCGTACTCATTGCTTGGCCGGCATTGATTGGATGGAATTTAGCCCAGCTTAGTCTTGCCCCGATCCTGTATAAGATTGTTACATGACGGGATCATCTGTGCTTGCCTTAACAATAACGATCGGGGGTCCAGTTCTGTTCAGGCGAAGGGTTACAACTCCGGTCCTTATTTGGTTTAAGAGTTGTAACCTGGCTCCCGGAGCAGTTCTGTGTCTTCTCCTCGTTGTTGTCCTATTTGTATCCCGTGTCATGCTCGTCCTGTTTTACAAGAATATGACATGACATGGTGACCTATGATTGCCTTAACAATAAAGATTAGGGGCAAGGTTCTGTTCAGACGAAGGGTTACAACTCCGGTCCTTATTTGATTTAAGAGTTGTAACCTGGCTTCCGGAGCAGTTCCTTATCCTTTCTTCGTTTATTGTCTTATTTTACCCTATGCCAAGACTAATCATGTTTTACTTACCAATAGTAATTGAGACGGGTTTCTATTCAGGTGAAGGGCTGCAACTCCGGTCCTTGTTTGGTTTAGGGATTGTGACCTGGCTACTTGAATGGTTTCTTCGTACTCAGTTTACTGTTGTTATCTCTATTATTATCAATTCTTGATTATTATTTATCTTTAATACTCTATTGTGAATTGCTGGTTTTAGTTCCTAAGTGAAGCCTCCTTTGTGGCACTTGCTATTTCTGGGGTCTGACCCAGCTGGTTTTGTATGGCCAGATATCGGAGCAGCTCCAGAGGTTCTACCTGTCTTCCAGCCAGATGGTGACCACCAGGCATAACCCTGGCAACAATTGGGTTTCTTTTGTTCTTCCACCTTATTGTAAAATTATTTTTTTGAGGCGTTTAGCCGACGAGCACTTCTTAGCTCGGTTGTACCTTTATTTACTGTCTGCCTACGGGCTGTGACATGATTGACAGATCCTAGGGTTGATCATGTATGACTAAACACTTGCTAGTCCGGACATTTTGTAACGACTAGCTTCATGATCAGCTGAATATGTAATGTTTGGGACGCCTTACTATTGTATATTTGGTGATCTTACATCTTGTAACACTTATTTACTTGCTTGTGATTGAGACACTAGGCTTATTCATGACCATAAGAGACTGTTGGCTTGTAGTTAAACCCTCATGTATCTAGACAGCCGTGACCGTATAGTGAGGTGGGTTGCACTTCAATATACGTAGCTGGCTATGTCTGCCCCCGCTCTCCAATATTCTGGTTCTGGGGCGTGACACTGGCCGTATATGATGTTCTGGCCGCATGGACTTCTTAGCCGCATGGCCTTCCTGGCCGCATGGACTGCCTGACCGCATGGATCACTTCTGGCCACATACTGTCCTTTCTTCCACGTAGGTGTCATTAATTATTCTTGATTCGTTTTGATTTGGAGCCGTCTTTTGGGGGAATCCCAAGAGTTGGTTTATTAAATATTTAGATTTTGGGCTTTGATGAATCTCCTTTATGAGAGGGGACAAAATCCTAGGAGTCGGTTTTGCCTGCAGCAGACGACTCGAAGCGTTCATCGGTCCACGTGCCCCTCCTTTGGCTTCCTATAAATAAGAGTAATTTGAAGAAAGAAACTCTTTACTCTATTTCTCAGTTTAAGCTTTTCTTGCCGTAACTGTCGTCCTCTTCTTCTTCTTCTTCGATCAACGATGGCCCCCAAAGTTTCCAAGGCTGCGGCGAAGGATAAGGGGGTGGCCTCTACGTCGGCCGCGACGCCTAAAGTCCACCCTGACGTCCACCCTACCATTGCTGGTAAGGATTTTGGGAGGATCATATGCTTCAAAAACCCTAACAAAGATGGCTCTGTTGCATGTTTTATGCACAAGCCTTTAATACGTCCTTCGTCTTCATCGGACTGTTCAAATTGTATGTACTGCATGTACGTCCCATGTCCGAGCCACATGGAGGGTATACCCAATATCCGAGCCGTATGGGAGTTGTCTAATGGTCGCATAAATACTTCACAAACTGAACTGCATAATGACCTGTCAAACAGAGCCGCATAAGCCCCCCTCTGAAATGAGCCGCATGAAGCCCCCCTCTGAAATGAGCCGCATGAAGCCCCCTTGAAATGAGCCGCATGAAGCCCCCATCAAATAGGACCGCATAAGCCCGCCTCATCGAATCAGAACCGCATAAGCTCACGCTAATCAGAGCCGCATAAGCTTACGCTAATTAGTGCCGTATAAGCTTACGTTCAAACAGAGCCGCATGAGCTCTTTTAAACAGAACCGCATAAGCTCATGCTAAACAGAGCCGCATAAGCTCGTGTAAAGCCGCATAAGCTCATCAAAAGAAAAATGGACCGCATGGGACCCCCACCAAATCAGAGCTGCATAAGCTCATGTAGACTGGGCCGTATAAGCCTAAAAACACCTAAGTAGTTTTGTTTAGCCATCTCCTGACTTGTTTCTTTTGTCCTTTTTCAGTGAATCTGCCAGTCAATCCAGCGGAAGAACCCCTGGTGGGTTCGGTCCAATCTGTTGTGGGTGTGCGATTCGACCACTTAGTCCAATATGTGGCGAATCAGCTTCCTACAGATGAGCCTTTGGAGAGGCTGAATGCTATCAAGAACCAGCCCTTCCACTTTCTCTGCGCCATAATGAACTCGGGGCAATTGGAGGGAAAATACCTGAAACCGGCGTTCCTCTTCGGGGATGCTTTGACTGTAAAAAACCCTCGAGTGCTGGATATATCCGAGAGTTGGGACTTTACTCTTGACGGGGTGGCGATCCATATCCCTCCGATAGAGCGTCATTTTTCTCTGTCATGGTTCAACATGTTACCGATGGACAGAAAGATGGTGGACTCCTTGACTCCAAGCAGGTCAGGGATGATTGTGGGAAACATCTATTAACACAGGAATTTGTGGTCAGCGTATGCGGAAAGGGAACCGGTCAGTCGGTATGTGATGAGACTGGCTCCGGGTACCTTCATAAATGTACTGGGTCCCAATTTTACGTTCTCTCAAGCTGACACCTTCTTGAATCAACTTGCTCGGAAGGGGTCTTATCCCGACGGCCGGTTGGCGCTGCTGAACTAGATAAACCCCATCCCTGCGTGGGCCAACTTGACCACGTAGATTTTGCGGAGGTATGAGACTCCCCTTCGTGAGATCGACCTCTACCACGCCATTCGGGGCACCTGTCATGGTCTACCCATAAATAAGCCGTTGTTCAAGGCTCTCCTGGAGATGTACAACCGGACGGGAACCTTCTTCACACCTGGAGGGGAGCTGGGACTCGCTCTTCACGAGATGCACGTCATTTCCAAGCTGTCCTGGGGGGACGAAGTCTTTGAAGTGTACACCCCCACGAGCGAAGAGCTCGAGGATTTAGATCGATAGTTCTCGGACTTTGTTGTCGTATACCAAGAATTGTTATGTCACCACAGTACCTGTCACCAGGTGTCTATCAAGAAGGATGGTAGCTCGGAAGGAAGCACTCCTCATACCAGGTCCTGGGTCTCCTACCTTTTTATACTAGGCGCTTCAGGTCGGGTTTTTTTTTGAGATCCTCATACTTCGGAGGAGGTACAAGAACTGGCGTCGACTGCCAAGAGATCGAGGGCCACGAGTGACACTTTTGGGAGTCGAACTGACTCCTTTAGTTATTTTTATCACGGTACTCAGTGACTGTCAGAAAAGGCACTTTTGGCAGGATTCCTGATGGTGTGGCTACAGAACTGCGTAGTCTCAGGAGGGGCGGGTTCCATTGAGAGGATCAGTCGCCACTTTATCCTCCCAGCCGTAAAGCTGGTTTTTGGGGTCAGACTGGCCCTTCTTTCGGCCATGGTGTACAACATACACCATGGGCTTCGTGCCTTTTCGTCCAAGGTCATCGCCTGTGACACGGCGATGGATTTTGAGCGCATAGAGATGCCATACCATTATCTAATGGGGTGGCTGTTGATGTACTGCCGGTCCTTGATGAGGTCTGGAGCAGAAGACGGTGTCACGGCTGATGATGCTTTCATTTGTCAATATCACCATCAGCCCTGGGAGTGCAGCACGATGCCAGCCTGTCGGAGGGCGCTGACGAGAGTGGACGGATACGACTTTTTTGTGTCTGTTCCTCGTTTTACCGCTGAAGAAGTGAGGGGGTGTACATATTGATGGTACCGGACCTCCTCACCTCTTTTCCGAGAAGATACTCCTTTGGTTGCGTAATATCCGACCAGCGCACCTAGTATATCATAATCGCAACAATGTCTATATGGAGCCCTACTTGCCCAGCAGGTTCTCCCGCCAGTTCGGGTATAGCCAGCTTTTCTTTGATAGACCCAGCTCTTGCCTGGGATTTGTAGGTAGCATCCTCGATGGTATCAGGGCCTGGCATTATTATGACACGGTTCATACCCGAACTAGCTTCTCGGTTCCTGAGACTGAGACGCCAGGGAAGATTTTGTATATGGCGGCCCTATACCATGTTACGGCGAGCAAGCCTCCCATTAATTTTGACCCGAGTACTAGCTTTATTACGGGTACTGGCTTGGCAGAGAAGCCCAAGGGGTCTAAGACGAGGAAGAGGAGGGCAAATACGGTTCCTGTTCCTGACTCGGAGTCTACCAATGCGAACGAAGAGGATGAAGAGCACGATGCTGATAACTCTCTCCCTCCTGCGGAAGAGGTGGTGGAGGATCAGCCGCCTGTTGGGCCAGGTGAGGTGGCGGCAGGTAAGCCGCCTGTTGTGCCAGATGAGGTGATGGCGGATCAGCCTCCAGTTGCGCCCGGCCTTTCACGCAAGAAAGGCAGGCGTGAGTCTATTGGTGGCGTATCCTTCTCCGTGAAGTGGGGTGCGGTAAGACGCCACGGGCTGTTCATTAAGGAGAGGGGCGAAGGTGATGACGCCGTTTCGGAGGTGAATTGAATTGCGACCATCTCAGTCTTTAGCTCTTTCTATTCTTGTCACCCCCATTTCCTGTATTTCGTATTTGTACTCGTGATTTATTTTTGGCACGTATTTTATTTCTCGACTTGCGGATTTTGGTTTCTCGTAAATGGGTTTGGACCATGGTTTGGTTTCATTTTGTGGAATTGGGTTGGTTTGATTAGGTTTGGTTTAATATGAATTGGTACACTTTAACCAATACTCTACCATCAACACAACACACCCACCCTCATTATATCTCCACCAACCTTTCTCTTTCCTCTTTATTCTCCATTAACTTCTCCATCTTCTTCCTTCTTCCACACAACTCCCCAACCCATAGGCAAGTGCACCTTGCCATCAAATAAGCACCACTTTTTATTTGTCCATTAACTAAATTAGGCCATGGAAACAACTTTAGAACTTGACATTTTGTGATTTGGAGCTTTCATTCTTCTAGATCTAGGTTTTAACCATTTTCGAAAATCTATGGTGTTGATCTATTAAACTTCGATTTTTGTATGTTTTGATGCTTCCATGTGGAAGAGAATTCGATTTTACCCAAGTTAGAACTTTGAAAATCTAGATTTGGTTTTGATTTGGCAAAGTTATGAAGAATTGAAGTTCTTGGTGTTCTTGGACCTGCTCTCGGCCAGGAAGAACATCCCTCTGCCTTGCGCTCTTTAGCGCATGGCCGATTGCGCACCCCCGGCCTGTGCTCTTTAGCTCAGGGCCGATTGCGCATGACCTCAGCCAGTACTTTGTGCTGTGCTGGATTGCGCTGGCGCAAGCCATCCATGTGCAAGCCAGCCATGCGCAAAGTAACCCCTGTGCAATCCACCCATGCGCAACTGACTCCTGTGCAGTCTGTTCCTGCACAATCCACCCATGCGCAGTTCACTTCTGCGCAGTCTGTTCATGCGCAATCTGCCCCTGTGTCCTGTGCCCCTACGCACTTGGCACCCTGCGCAACTGACACCTGCGCAATCCAACTCCCTGACCCCTTGCGCAATCCATTGGCTTTTGGAGTTTTGGTTATTTCTTTAAGCTTGGCTCTTCTATAGTCCTATATATATTGGTATTTTATTAGATATTTTACGTCCATTTTATACCCTTACGCCTTTTGTCATGAACTTGATTTTACTTAATATGTTTGGAATGACTATTGTACACGACATGGTATGACAAGGAACTAGCATAACACGACAGTGACCCGTAGTGGTGCACTCCTGACATGACCAACCTGACTTGATAGTGGCCCATAGTGGCGCACTCCTGACAGTACCCTGACATGAATTATCTTGATAACTTGATAGTGGCCCGTGGCGGCGCACTCCTGACTTGACTTGTAACTTGACTCGTATAATCAACTTGACACCGTGGGTGTTCCTGCTTGCTTGCTTATACAATCCACTTGTCTTGTCTCGCATCATGTCTAGGACGTGACTTCCTGGGTACCACGGCCAGGGACTCGCGCTAAATTGGATTAGGCTAATGATTAGATCAAACTAGAACATGGAGAATTCCCAGTCACAGGCAATCTCGTTATCTGTACGCTTTAATGGACTTGTAGCTTGCCGACGAGTAGAGCACATTTCCAGCACACTGTCATGTGTTGCACCCTCTAAGTCACCTAAGGGTACATTTGTCTCCCGGGCAATGTACCCACCTATAACTCTTAACCCGCGGAAGGATAACTGGATGGTCTGCAGGGCTTGGGACTGGAATTCTTACTTGCATCTTATTAGTAATTAGGTTTGTGATAACCCTAGTTAGTTAAAGTAGTAAGCCGTAGTATTTGTTTGGCCGATTGTGAATGGATGGTGTCCAACTCTGTCTAAGTCTTGTCTAGCTCCAGTACCTGCTATCTCCTGAGCATGTTTTGTTTTACTTATCTTATCGATAAATGAGTAGAGACAGAGAGCTATTCAGGCGAAGGGTTACAATCCCGATCCTTGTTTGGTTTAAGGATTGTAACCTGGCTCCCGGAATGGTTCCACGTTCCTAGTCGTTTATCGTCCTGTGTACTTTACTACTTGTACTTCTTTTACTCTTTATGTTCTGATATGCTGGCTTTTGTCCTTATTTGTGGCCTCCTTTGTGGCACTTGCTCTTTCTGGGGTTTGACCCAGCTGGTTTTGTGTGGCCAGATTTCGGAGCAGCTCCCGAGGATCTACCGAGCTTCCAGCCCAATAGTGACAACTAGACGGAACCCGGGCCAAGAGTGGGTTTTCCTTTTTGTTTCACCCACTTATATGTAAATTTATTCTTTTGAGGCGTTTAGCCGACGAGCACCTGTTAGCTCGATGCACATTTACTTACTGTCTGCCTACGGGCTGTAAACATGATTAACAAATCCTAGGGTTGATCATGTATGACTGAACTCTTGCTAGTCCTATCATTTGGTACGACTAGCTTCATGATAATCCAATATGTAATATTTGGGACGCCTTATATATATATTTGATGCTCTAATATCTTGTAACTCTGTTAATTGCTTGAGATTGAGACAATAGGCTTGACCTTAAGAGACTGCGGGCTTGTAGTAAACCCTCATATCTAGACAGTCGTGACCGTATAGTTGAGATGTATTCTATTTCAATATACGTAGCTGGCTATGTCTGCCACCGCTCTCCAGTATTCTGGTTCTGGGGCGTGACATGGTTTAAGTGGTGGCCCATGCAGGTCTTGGCATTCAAGAAATGTGAGGGTTTACCGAATAGATGTCTCAATCAATATTCGTCCTTGATCTCTGCTCGTATCTCCAAATCCCTGAGAATCTCGACCTGATCACATTGCTTGTATCATTGATCCGTCCTGGTCCTTTCCTTATTGTTTCCTATGTCGTCTTCTTCAGCGGCATTACTCCCGGACCTGCCAACCAGCCAGAGGAAGCTCGACAAGCACCCCAGCGCCAGGAAGATCAAGCTCAGCACTCTGGAGTAGCCTCCCGAGTTATGCTTTCCGGAGGCTCAGAACCTCCAGTTTAGGCAGTTTCGTCCGTTCAACCAGCTAGACAGGATGAGGGACCTTTGGTAGGGCTTATCAGAGAACTACTTGCATCCCAAGATCGTCGAGGCGACGCCTTACACAAGGAAGTTCATGATGCACTAAACCGAGGAGGCCCCCAAGGGAATCAGGCGGCCAACAGTTTCAAGCGCTTGAACCCTCCCTTCTTTGACGGCAGTGAAGATGCGATTGCCGCGGACGCTTGGCTTCAGGATACCGAGGTGGTTCTAGAAGCAGCTAGGACACCTAAGAATGAGAAGGTGGTGGTGGTACGCATACAGTTGTTAGACTTGGCTCGCGATTGGTGGGCAGCTCAGGCCATGGGATTAGCAGCACCAGTCACTTGGGCGACGTTCAGAGAGAGGTTCCAGACGAAGTACTTCGATGCGGTGGCACGGTACGACCTGCAGACCAGATTCACCAACTTGAAGCAAGGAGGCAGGACGGTCGATGGCTATGCATCTGAGTTCTCTAGACTCAGTAGGTTTGTCCCCACTTTGGTGGCGACCGAGTTCGATAGGGCTCAGCGATTCCAGCAAGGGCTGCACTTAGAGATATTATTGGCTGTGGAGCAGTTCGAGCACCAGACGTTCGATACAGTGTTGAAGGCAGCAAGGAGGCATGAGTATACCTCCCGGAGAATTGTGGACAGGACCGGAGACAGGAAGCGGTCCCACAACCAGATGCACCAATCTTCAGCTCCAGTCCCGGCAGCTAGGGGTATAACCATTGGAACTCCGAGGCGGGCGGCCTCAGTGACGTCGGTTCAGCATTCGACCCCGACGTATCCGCAGCAGCAGAAGCAGAAGCAGTCTTCCGCGGTGGGATGTTCTCATTGCGGGAAGCCGGGCCATGTAGTGGCAGAGTGTCGTAGGGCACAGGGATTGTGCCTGGCTTGTGGAGGAGCAGACCACCAGATAGGGACCTGCCCGAATAGGGGAGGTCCATCATCATCCAACCTTTCTAGTTCTTTGGTGAGAGGACCAGCTCCAGTTCCAGTCCAGCAGCAGCAGCAACAGCAGTACCCGAGGCCATTGTTGCCCCAGGCCCAGGCCTTCCAGCAGCAGTTCACCCAGGCTCCAGCACAGAACCGACAGAGGGGTTTCCAGCAGAGAGGACCCGCAGCTAGAGGTCAGGCTATGATGATGACCATGGAAGAAGAAGTTGTACCAGGTGAGGTAGTGGCAGGTACTATTCTCGTTAACACCTTTCCAGCATCTGTATTATTTGATTCTGGTGTATCGCATTCATTCATGTCTGCACGATTCGCGACACAGATAGGATTGGAGCCCGAGTCATTATCAGTGAGGCTCAATATACTTACTGGTAATGGTCTTGTGGGAGTAGATCGAGTATTTTCCTCGTGTCGGATCGTTGTTAGCGGTAGAGAGTTCCCCGCTAGGCTCATAGAGTTCCCTATGGCAGACTATGATGTAGTCCTAGGCATGGATTGGTTGAGGAACCATTATGCTAGGATAGACTGCCATGTTGGCAGAGTTGTCTTTAGTATTTCCGGAGAGCCAGAGTTTTTATTTTCCAGAGGCACAGTAGAGCCATCTCCTCCAGTATTGCGGATGGCAGTAGCAGCAGTACAGTTGCCCCGGATAGTTGAAGAGTTTCCAGATGTCTTCCCAGAGGAACTTCCAGGGATGCCACCAGAGCGGGAGATCGAGTTCACCATTGACTTGATTCCCAGGACAGCACCAGTATCAGAGCGAGTCTACAGAATGGCGCCTTCAGAGTTGGAGATTTTGTACAAGATGATTGAAGAACTCAGGACCAAGGGATTCATTCGTGCAAGTGGATCGCCTTGGGGAGCCCCGATGCTTCTTGTGAAAAAGAAGGATGGTACGTCCAGGCTATGTATTGATTATCGTACCTTGAACTCAGTGACAATCAAGAACAGATACCCTCTCCCGAGGATAGATAGCTTGTTTGATCAACTCAAGGGGGCTTCAGTTTTCTCGAAGATAGACTTGCAGTCAGGATACCACCAGATCAGAGTCAGAGAGCAGGACATCCCGAAGACGACGTTCAGATCTAGGTACGGGCATTGGGAGTTCCTAGTTATGCCCTTTGGGGCGACCAATGCGCCGGCAGTGTTCATGGACCTCATGAACCGTATTTTCATGCCTTACTTGGATCAGTTTGTGATAGTGTTCCTTGATGACATCCTGGTCTACAGCAAGAGTGAAGCAGAGCACGAGCAGCATCTCAGAGTTGTCCTCCAGATTCTCAGAGAGCACCAGTTGTACGCCAAGTTCAGTAAATGCGAGTTCCGGCTCGATCGCATTTCTTACTTGGGTCACATCATTATCAGAGGAGGAGTAGAAGTGGATCCCCAGAAGATTATGGCTATCGAGGCATGACCAGTACCCAGCTCAGTGGCAGAAGTTCGCAGCTTTCTTGGATTGGCCGGCTTCTACCGGCGGTTCGTCTCTGATTTTGCAAGGATTTCAGCGCCGATGACCCAGTTGACCCGCAAGGATGTGCCGTTCGTTTGGACAACAGAATGTCAGGAATCATTTGAGAAGTTGAAGCGAGGTTTGATAACGGCTCCCATTCTCATCCTTCCAGATGGGACCGGAGGATTCATAGTTTATTACGACGCTTCAGGCAGAGGATTGGGATGTGTTTTGATGCAGCATGGGAAGGTAATTGCTTATGAGTCACGTCAACTCCATGATCATGAGAAGAATTACCCGACCCACGACTTGGAGCTAGCAGCAGTAGTGTTTGCACTTAAGTTGTGGAGGCACTACTTGTACGGAGACAGAGTGGAGATATTTACTGATCATAAGAGCCTGAAGTATGTTTTCACCCAGAAGGATCTTAATATACGGTAGAGAAGATGGCTCGAGCTACTGGTGGACTACGATGTGGATTTGCAGTATCATCCAGGGAAGGCCAACGTTGTAGCAGATGCGTTGAGCCGGAGAGCCGGAGTTTATTTCCTGACGGCACAACCAGAGTTATTATCGGATCTTCAGAAGATGGGTATTGAAGTGGTTCTTCCTTCCAATGTGGCCTTGATGGCTAGCCTACAGATTCAGTCCACCATAGTTGAGAGGATCCGGACAGCACAGTTTACAGATTCTAAGATTCAGCTGCTCAGAGCAGAGTGTGAAGCAGGAAGAAGGCCAGAGTTATGTATCCATAAAGATGGTACACTTCGACACGGCACTCGTCTTTGTGTACCCAGTGGAGATATCAGACAGGAAGTCATGGCAGAGGCTCACAGTTCGCAGTATTCCATCCACCCAGGCAGCACGAAGATGTACAGAGATATTCGTCAACACTTTTGGTGGAATGGTATGAAGAGGGAGATAGCCCGGTATGTCTCTCGATGTTTGGTTTGCCAACAAGTCAAGGCTGAACATCAGAGGCCAGCTGGACTTCTTCAACCTTTACCGATCCCAGAATGGAAATGGGAGCACCTTACCATAGATTTCGTGACTGGGCTACCCAGATCTCCGGCAGAAAGAGATGCTATTTGGGTCATTGTGGATAGGCTTACCAAGGTGGCACACTTTCTTCCATTTAGAGTTGGACAGTCGACGGCGCAGCTAGCAGAGATGTATCTCAGGCAGATCGTCAGACTTCACGGAGTGCCAGTCAGCATAGTATCAGACAGGGATACGAGATTCACATCGCACTTCTGGCGCAGTCTTCATCAAAGTTTGGGGACTCGTCTCAAGTTCAGCTCAGCATATCATCCGCAGACAGATGGGCAGTCAGAGCGTACTATACAAACTCTCGAAGATATGTTGCGGTCGTGTACCCTTGACTTCGGTGGTTCGTGGGAGGATCACCTGCACCTGGTAGAATTCTCGTTCAACAATAGTTTCCAGGCCAGTATCCAGATGGCACCCTTCGAGGCTCTATATGGCAGGAAGTGCAGATCCCCGATAGCATGGAACGATATCGGAGAGAGGCAGATGCTCGGTCCAGAATTGATTTCTCAGACGGTTGAAGTGGTCAGGAAAGTCAGAGATCACCTCCGAGTTGCTCAGGATCGCCAGCGCCATTGGGCCGATGCTCATCGACGTCCCTTAGAATTTGCCGTCGGCGACCATGTATTCCTTAGGATCTCGCCTACCCACGACGTCATTCATTTTGGCGTGCGGGAAAAGCTTAGTCCTAGGTATATAGGGCCGTTCGATATTCTGGAGCGAGTAGGCGATGTGTCCTATCGTCTTGCTCTTCCACCGTCGCTAAGTGAGGTACATGATGTATTCCATGTATCCCAATTAAGACGGTACATCCCGGACCCGAGCCATATCCTAGATCATTCGGAATTGGTTGTTGGTACCAACCTTTCGTATGAGGAGAGGCCCGTGTCTATATTGGACCGGAGAGAAAAGACGCTCAAGAACAAGACTATTAACTTAGTCCGTGTTGCTTGGGGTCATCACTCTCTAGGTGAGTCAACGTGGGAGCGTGAGGACGACATCCGATCGCGATATCCCTACCTGTTTGACTCGTGAGGTATAATGTCTTTCTTATGCCTTACGTTTTCCCTTTCCTTGCTTGCATTGTATGATTGTATGATTGAACTGCTTAGTGTAGCTTGCCTGTGCTTAGTATAGCTTGTCGTGGCAATCTCTAGCTCCTTGATTAAATTTCGAGGACGAAATTCTTTGAAGGTGGGTAGAGTTGTCACCCCCATTTCCTGTATTTCGTATTTGTACTCATGATTTATTTTTGGCACGTATTTTATTTCTCGACTTGCGGATTTTGGTTTCTCGTAAATGGGTTTGGACCATGGTTTGGTTTTATTTTGTGGGATTGGGTTGGTTTGATTAGGTTTGGTTTAATATGAATTAGTACACTTTAACCTACACTCTACCATCAACACAACACACCCACCCTCATTATATCTCCACCAACCTTTCTCTCTCCTCTTTATTCTCCATTAACTTCTCCATCTTCTTCTTTCTTCCACACAACTCTCCAACCCATAGGCAAGTGCACCTTGCCATCAAATAAGCACCACTTTTTATTTGTCCATTAACTAGATTAGGCCATGGAGAACAACTTTAGAACTTGACATTTTGTGATTTGGAGCTTTCATTCTTCTAGATCTAGGTTTTAACCATTTTCGAAAATCCTTGGTTTTGATCTATTAAACTTTGATTTTTGCATGTTTTCCATGTGGAAGAGAATTCGATTTTACCCAAGTTAGAACTTTGAAAATCTAGATTTGGTTTTGATTTGGCAAAGTTATGAAGAATTGAAGTTCTTGGTGTTCTTGGACCTGCTCTCGGCCAGGAAGAACATCCCTCTGCCTTGCGCTCTTTAGCGCATGGCCGATTGCGCACCCCCGACCTGTGCTCTTTAGCGCAGGGCCGATTGCGCATGACCTCAGCCAGTGCTTTGCACTGCGCTGGATTACGCTGGCGCAAGCCATCCATGCGCAAGCCAGCCATGCGCAAAGTAACCCCTGCGCAATCTACCCATGCGCAACTGACTCCTGTGCAGTCTGTTCCTGCGCAATCAATCCATGCGCAGTTTACTTCTGCGCAGTCTGTTCATGCGCAATCTGCCCCTGTGCCCTGTGCCCCTGCGCACTTGGCACCCTGCGCAACTGACACCTGCGCAATCCAACTCCCTGACCCCTTGCGCAATCCATTGGCTTTTAGAGTTTTGGTTATTTCTTTAAGCTTGGCTCTTCTATAGTCCTATATATATTGGTATTTTATTAGATATTTTACGTCCATTTTATACCCTTACGCCTTTTGTCATAAACTTGATTTTACTTAATATGTTTGGAATGACTATTGTACACGACATGGTATGACAAGGAACTAGCATAACACGACAGTGACCCGTAGTGGTGCACTCCTGACATGACCAACCTGACTTGATAGTGGCCCGTAGTGGCGCACTCCTGACAGTACCCTGACATGAATTATCTTGATAACTTGATAGTGGCCCGTGGCGGCGCACTCCTGACTTGACTTGTAACTTGTAACTTGACTCGTATAATCAACTTGACACCGTGGGTGTTCCTGCTTGCTTGCTTGTACAATCTACTTGTCTTGTCTCGCATCATGTCTAGGACGTGACTTCCTGGGTACCACGGCCAGGGACTCGCGCTAAATTGGATTAGGCTAATGATTAGATCAAACTAGAACATGGAGAATTCCCAGTCACAGGCAATCTTGTTATCTGGGCGCTTTAATGGACTTGTAGCTTGCCGACGAGTAGAGCACATTTCCAGCATACTGTCATGTGTTGCACCCTCTAAGTCACCTAAGGGTACATTTGTCTCCCGGGTAATGTACCCACCTATAACTCTCAACCCGCGGAAGGATAACTGGATGGTCTGCAGGGCTTGGGACTGGAATTCTCACTTGCATCTTGTTAGTAATTAGGTTTATGATAACCCTAGTTAGTTAAAGTAGTAAGCCGTAGTATTTGTTTGGCCGATTGCGAATGGATGGTGTCCAGCTCTGTCTAAGTCTTGTCTAGCTCCAGTACCTGCTATCTCCTGAGCATGTTTTGTTTTACTTATCTTATCGATAAATGAGTAGAGACAGAGAGCTATTCAGGCGAAGGGTTACAATCCCGGTCCTTGTTTGGTTTAAGGATTGTAACCTGGCTTCCGGAATGGTTCCACGTCCCTAGTCGTTTATCGCCCTGTGTACTTTACTACTTGTACTTCTTTTATTCTTTATGTTCTGATATGCTGGCTTTTGTCCTTATTTGTGGCCTCCTTTGTGGCACTTGCTCTTTCTGGGGTTTGACCCAGCTGGTTTTGTGTGGCCAGATTTCGGAGCAGCTCCCGAGGATCTACCGAGCTTCCAGCCCAATGGTGACAACTAGACGGAACCCGGGCCAAGAGTGGGTTTTCCTTTTTGTTTCACCCACTTATATGTAAATTTATTCTTTTGAGGCGTTTAGCCGACGAGCACCTGTTAGCTCGATGCACATTTACTTACTGTCTGCCTACGGGCTGTAAACATGATTAACAAATCCTAGGGTTGATCATGTATGACTGAACTCTTGCTAGTCCCATCATTTGGTACGACTAGCTTCATGATCATCCAATATGTAATATTTGGGACGCCTTATATATATATATTTGATGCTCTAATATCTTGTAACTCTGTTAATTGCTTGAGATTGAGACAATAGGCTTGACCTTAAGAGACTGCTGGCTTGTAGTAAACCCTCATATCTAGACAGCCGTGACCGTATAGTTGAGATGTATTCTATTTCAATATACGTAGCTGGCTATGTCTGCCCCCGCTCTCCAATATTCTGGTTCTGGGGCGTGACACTTCTTGAACTATGATCTAATCATTTTTTTCTTATCTGTAGGCGTCAGAGGAGTCGGACTCTCGAGAAAAGGCCGCTGTTTTCGAAGTCAATCTGGCCCTGACCACTTTGATTAGTGACATGTGTGCCGAGATTATTTCTGCCGGGGTTCACTCGGGGGCAGCTGAGGGATCTCACGTTGCTGAGGTCTCGACCCAGGGTAACGGGGGCTCCGCTGAACCTGTCCCTGAGACTGCTGAATTCCAGCAGGGTGACGCTGATCCAGTCGTATCCCCGCGTCCTCCTCTGCTCATGTGGCTTCGGGGGTCGACTTCTCCCCCTTGCCGAGTATCCAGGTTCTTCGGGCCGCGGAGGAGGAGTTACCTGCTATCCAAGCGTCTTTTTGCTCGAAATTTGTTTCCCTGGTGGTAGGGGTGGCAAGTTCTGGTGCGTCTCCTTCGACACTGCCAGCTACACTTCCTTTGACGCCGTCTTCTACGGAAGTTCTGGATGAGGCGTCACAGGATGTGGTCGACAGTTTCTACCGCCACTTGAAGAGAGGGGTCGAAGCTGTTGTGGAGCGGAAAACCTCCTTTGCCTTGGCCCGACAATGTGCTCGTGGCCAAATTAAATTTCTTAAAACCCTCCCTGGTGGGGCGGAGATAGTTGCGCTTCTGGAACCCAAATTGCTAGAGGCTGATCAGCTCGTGGCCTAGTTTTTCGTGCTACGGCAAGCTGATCTGTCTGCAGCCATAGATCAAGAGCATGACTTCCTCACCACTGCCCTGGAGAAGGTAAGGGCTGCACGAGATAAGTCTAAGCCGGTTATAATGAAGGACCTCGACAACCTATCTCTCCAGTATGACCAGCTGAGCCGCAGGAGCGAAGATTGTGTGGCTCGGGAAGCGACCGCCTCTCGCGGAATAATTGATACAAGGGGGCAGATCCTCGAGCTCCAAAGGAAGCTGGCTTTCTTAGAATATGATCTCAAAGCTTCCCGTACAGATAAAGAGCTGATCATTCAGGAGGCCGAAGAGGTCACCCGAGCTTCCGCTAGCCCGGAGCGTGCTCTGAAGAAGCTTGAGGATGGCTGGCGGGCTCATGCGTAATTGGAAGATACAGAGCGGCTGACTCATGAGGCCGAGGGCCGGGCCAAGCAGAGGTTTGAGCGGTCGACTGTCTTGCTGAGGGACCGTCTCATAGAATTATGTATCGCCGACCCATAGTCGGCCTTTTCCTCCTTTTGTTTATGTTCTTTTCTTTTTCTTGAGAGGGATATGGTCCCAGAATATGTAGTACTTTTGACTTACAAATAAAGAGTATGTTTTATTTACCCTTCATTTGTATTACTTATTACGTTTGTGGTGTTTGCCCCACTGGGGGATTGTTTGTGGACTTGTTAACCTTGGCATACCTTGGTTTTAGGTACGGATAACAAGTTTGATGGGGATACTTAGAACAATTCCACAGTAAGATGGCCGTGGACGTTCCTGGTATCGGGAGAAAGAATGTCATGGAGCAGCTGGGCTCCCGGAACCTGATGAAAAATGAGGAGCATGTACTTAGTACAGCATTTTGTGGTCACAGAGGACATTTGTGGTAAACAGAGGACATTTGTGGTCAACAGAGGACATTTGTGGGCCTATTATCCTTGGCGTACTCCGGTCTTGGGTACGGATAATAAGTCGAAAGAAAATCCAACATACTTACTCAGAGGTAATGAGGACATGGTAAATATGAATATTTCTTCGATGGAGCCTTCCCACTCAGAGGTAATGAGGACATGGCAGGAGTGGCCTCCATGAAGGGGTACATAGAACAACTCAGAGGTAATGAGGACATGTCGGTTCTACGTGAGGGGCGGTTTGTTTTTGATGGAAGGGAAACAACTCAGAGGTAACATCGACGTGGTTGTTTCAGGAAATTTGTGGATCTGTTACCCTGTTTATGTACTAAAAGTGCGGGTATTGGATCATGATGAGGGAGCTCTTTTAGGAAGAAAGTTTAGAGGTATGATCATACGTGACTTACTACCTAGGAGATGCGATATAGATTCATCTATAGTGATCAGAGTGTAAGTTCAGCGGTACCAGCGGGTACATAACTCGACAATCTGGGAGATCTAGAGTCAGAATGTGAGTTCAGCGGTACCAGGGGGTACATAACTCAACAATCTGAAAGATTAGGAGTCAGAATGTGAGTTCAGCGGTACCAGCGGGTACATAACTCGACAATCTGGAAGATTTGGAGGATATAATTTCAGACATAATACTACGTCAGGAACTTGCCGTTGATGGGCAACATGAGTAAGTCTCCATTTTATTTTGCGAGGCGGTAAGCACCATTGGAGAATACAGCCTCGATGACAAATGGGCCTTCCCACATTGGTTGGAATTTGCCGGCGGTTTTGTGAGTCATAACCATCGGCCTCCGAATTGCCAGAACGAGATTACCCACTTGGAATGTTCTAATTTTAACCTTCTTGTTGAAAGCTCCCGAGATACGTGCTTGGTATAGCTCGATTCGTTGTTGAGCTAACAGGCGCTTCTCATCTAGATCCTCAAAATCTTGTAACCGGCGGTGGTGATTATCCTCTGTCGTCAATCGGTAGGTGAGGGCAACGCGGAGCAAGGGGATTTGAGTCTCTAGTCGGAGAACTGCCTCACTCCCATATACTAGAGAGAATAGTATGTCCCCGATGGCCGTCCGAACTGTGGTACGGTACGCCCATAAGCATTCGCCAAGCTTCTCATTCCAGTAGTGTTTGTTGGAAGACACGAATTTCTTGAGCAGCTTGATTATGGTTTTGTTGAATGCTTCTGCCAACCCATTCACTACTGGATTGTACGGCGTTGAAGCAACATTCTGGATTCGGTGTTTGTCGTAGAACCGATAAAAGGCGTGGCTTGCGAACGGCGGACCATTGTCGTGGATGATCCTTCGGGGTAGTCCATAGTGGTAGATTACGTGATGCTTGAGGAAGCTGATCACGTTTGATGTCTTCACTTCTACCAGCGGAATAGCCTCCGCCCATTTAGAGAAGTAATCTGTGATTGCGAGTATGAAGCGGTGTCCTCTGGATGAAGGCGGAGTGATCGAACCAATGATGTCCATTCCCCATACCTCAAATGGCCAGGATACCACTGTCGGATGTAGAAACTCGGATGGCTGGTGGATAAAATCTGCGTGGACTTGACAGGCTTTGTACTTTCGTGCATAGTCTATCGCATCGGCAACCATCGTAGGCCAGTAGTAGCCCATTCGGCGAAGGTGGTCTTGCAACTTTGGGCCAGGCTGATGGGCCCCGCAGACGCCGTCGTGTGCTTCACGTGCAGCTTCTTTAGCTTATGTGTTTGACCGACATCGAAGTAGAAATCCGTTGTATGATCGCCGATACAGCATTTTTGTCACTGTATCGTAAAAGAATCTTAAGGAATGTCTTCTGATGGAAGTGGCTTCCTTCGGATTCTCTGGCAGGATGTCGTAGACTACGAAGTCAATGAATGGCTATCACCAGTCTAGTGCTTCGTCAATAATCAGAGCGGAGTAACTCTCCACACATTGAACATTATTCTTGGGACAGACCAATTCACGGCCAATTATGTCAACCAAGTGGTGAGCATGATTCGGAACTACTAAGGAAGCGACAAGGCCTGCTAGGGCATCGGCTTCAATGTTCTGGAGCCTGGGAACGTGTTCTATAAAGAATCCTTCCAAGGACGAGATGAGGTCGATCGCCATTTGGTGATAAGGGATCATATCTTCATGGCGAACTTCGTATGAACCTCGGATCTGATTGACGATTAACTGCGAATCGTCGTATGCTTCCAGATACTCTACTCGCAGCTCCTTTGTAAGTCGGAGGCCAATAACCAAATTGTTGTACTTGGCCACATTGTTTGAACAGGGCTTCGTGAGGGAGTAAGCCCGATTGATCACCAGCCCGGAGGGAGAAATTAGCACCACTCCGACTCCAGCGACAATGTTACCCTTGGGCCCAGTTCTGGAAGCGCCGTCGAAGAACATTCGCCAGATGGCATCATAGGAGACTGTATTTAAATTGGCAACCTCATTTGGAACCTCCTCGTATATTCTGGTTGACTACGAATCTAGATGAGCTGCTAAAAAGTCTGCCAGAGCTTGACCTTTAACCACCTTTTGTGGGACGAAGATCATGTGGTAGGAGGACAGTAATATCGCCCAGGTAGCGAGACGAGAGCTGAGTGCACCTGGCCTGGTCATGAGAACCCTGAGGGGGTTGACTCTTGATACGACATGGATGGTTTGTCCCGTGACGTAGTGTCGTATCTTTTGAATGGCGAAAACCAGAGCAAGAACACTCTTTTTCCACGACAGTGTATCGATGCTCCGGCCCCATCATCATTCGGCTAAGGTAATATATAGCTTGCTCATGGCATGCATCGTTGTTTTGTGCTATTAGAGCACCAAGAGAATGTCCATAGCTCGTACATAGAGCAAGAATGACTTTTCAGCGACCGGGGCCACTAGGACTGGAGGGTTCGTCAGATATTCCTTGATGCTGTCGAAAGCATGCTGACATTCTTTATCCCATACGAATGAAATGCCTTTTTTCATGAGGTGGGTGAATGGCTGGCATCGTACGGAGAGGTTGGAGATAAACCTCCTGATGTAAGCCAGCCTCCCTTGAAGGCCTCGAAGTTCACGGAGATTTCTCTGGGGACCCATCTCCATGATTGCCTTCGTCTTCTCCGGGTCTGTATGGATACCCTGGGAAGTAATGATGAAACCCAAGAACTTCCCGCTGGATATGCCTAAGAAGGATTTTATGGGATTCATCTTCAAATTATGCGCTCGCATCAGGTCAAACACTGTCCTCAGATCCTGCAGATGATCTTCCTTAGAGCGGCTCTTGACGGTGATGTCGTCGACGTAGCATTCTACTGTCTTGCACAAGTGGTCTCTAAAGATGACGCTCATAGCTCTTTGATAGGTGACGCCAGCATTCTTTAAACCGAAAGGCATGACTGTGTAGCAGTATGTGCCAATTGGTGTTCGGAATGATGTATGCTTTTCGTCGTTAGGGAAAATCTTGATTTGGTTGTACCCCAAAAATCCATCCATGAATGACATACGCTCGAAGCCGCAGGTGTTTTCAATCATGATGTCTGTGATAGGGAGGGAGAATTCATCCTTAGGACACGTCTCATTCAGGTTCCGGAAGTCGATGCAGATTCGGATCTTTTCGTTCTTCTTGAGGACTGGTACTATATTGGCTACCCAATCTGGATGTTGTTCCTCGCGGATGAAGATGCTAGCTATCAATTTGTTGACCTCAGCTTAATGCATTCATGATGTTGGGATGGAACCGTCGTTGCTGTTGCTTGACTGGTTTTGCATTCGGCCGAATATTGAATTTATGAAGTGCAATCTCTGGGTTCAGTCCTGGCATGTCTTCGTAGCTCCAGGCAAACACGTCGATGTATTCTCTGACGAGTTGTAGTAGCGATTCCCGCTCTTCGTCTGTCAGATTCTTCCTGACGAAGATGGGCTTTGGAGAGGACTCATCACCGAGATCAACTTGTATAACCTCATCTTCGGTGGGAGGCCTCTCTTTGTTCGAACTGCTTCTCCTATTGCACATCTAGCTATTGTGCCCACGCTCTAACTCAAAAAGTTCAAGAATGTCTTCATCTTTTTCGTAGGCATCGGCAAATGCCATATTGACGGACCAGACTTGCCTGAACATGTCCCCAATACTGACGTCTAAATCAGACGTGGGTGACTCAGACGAATGAGAGTGACATTCGCACTCCTCATCGGAGCTCTCTGGGGTTGTTGTAGGTATAACATAACCTAGCCTACATCTGGTCTTGTTGTAGTAATCTCGTGGTTTCCCAGCAGGGATCGGCAATTGTAAGGGTAATCACCGTCCAGTGCCGTAGTTCAAACCTGGTGTAGTTTCTAGATTATACCCCTATTTTTGTATGAGGTACTTGGATCGGGAACTATACAGATAGAGGGGGAATCTTTCGGTGTCGGGCTCGAGCTCAACTTCTTCTATCCAGAAGGATTGTAGATCATTCTTCCGGTCGAAGATGATTGGATGATCCCCTCCCTCGATTATGTGGTAAGCGTCTTCCACTGTAGTAAATTGGTTTGCGATGTAGACATTTGTCACCTGTGTGTGCAGGTGGGTGCCTATACCGTGTTCCATAGCATACATTGTACAAAGCTTATTAAGCTCGAGGTAGTTCAAAAATAGTCTATTATTGATGAAGTAAGGTATCTTTTCCAGAGGGATTACGTCATCTGCGGATGGAACATCAGTGTGAGCAGCCACATACTTGGCCAGCTCTGGCTCTTCTTCAACCATCCCCTGTGTCAATGTAGATTAGGAGGATAACTTGGGCAGCTTAATCATCAGGGGCTCCATGGGTGGAGCAGAACGTGGAGTTGTTGGCATACTAGCCACCCCCAGTTTGGTGCTTGGTGCTGGGCCAGGGGTTGTTGGCTGGCTAGCAGTCCTCGGCTTAGCGCTCGACTGTTGATTCATTCTGGAAAGACGAATCATCATCGACTTGACAGAAGGATTGAGCTCCTTATTTGTTGCTGACTCACTCTAGGCAGCCTGATTGTCAGTGGCTCTGTCGTGGGTGTTGGCGCTTGACCAGACCTTGCAGTCGGATTATCATCTGCCCTTCCTGTGCGGAGAGGCTGATTGCATCCTTGTGCAGAGTGGCTGTAAGTGGTGCAGTTTTGCCAGGTTTGCGGGCTTGGAGGTGGATCATCAGAGGTTCTTCCGATCTAGTTGCTGCCTCAGTTGGAGCTTGAGTATCTTCTTCGACAAGGTGCCTTTTCGACTTCTCGTACAAGCATGAGTCGAGTAGTAGGATTTGACTCCTTTAAAGGGATCAATGTCAGCAAATTCTGTCCTCACGAAGTCGTACTTATCAACGTACTTGAAGCACTAGTGCAGTATAGAAGGCACGATCATGTAATCATGTATCCAAGGACATTCCAGGAGAATATTGTAGGAAGTATCCGTATCTATGACGTAACAGGTCACTTTTGATTGAAGATCGTCGATTTGGCACTTCAGACGAATCTTTTCGATCGGATAGCTTCTGTCTGAATTGAAACCGCTAATAGCGGTGCTTGTCGGCGTCAGACGATGTATTGGGATGCACATATGTAGCAGACTCTTTGGGATGATGCTTATGGAAGAACCGGGTCAATGTGCATCTGATCCACTTGATATCACCAATGTACCCAGTATAATATAGAGGGCGATCGTGCAGGTTAGTCTTGATAAGCATGTCCTGTGGAGTGAAGATGATGTTGGGCATTGCGTCTGTGCAAGCGTTGTCCTGGAGATCTACAGGCGAGGCCTCCCCAGTAGATTGGACTGAGCCAGATATACGTCGGCATTCTGGAGTGCCTCGCTTACGCGCGACGCGAACATCTTTGGAGAGTCTCAAGAGCTTGTATAGTGATAATTTGGCCGGTGTGTTGGCCAATTATGCCAAGATATCAAAGTTGTAGGGCCTCTCCAGCCCATGAGGCATCTCTCTTCGGAGCAGTTTGTCAAACAGTCTCCTTCGGCCTAGGCTTGTCGGTCGTCGGAGGTTGAGAAGGTCCTGGAGCATCAGCAGTAGCTGGCTGGTGATCTTCAGCCGAGTTACCCGGTATAGGTTGGGATTGTGCACTGACCGGGTGACTACGGATAGCTTCTTCGACCTCTGCCGAGATTGTGCGACATGATTTGACTTTTCCACACTTCTTCTTGCAGGTAGAGGGTGGTGCGACTGAGTCACTTTAGGTACCAGGTCCGGATGGACCCACATGACTCCCCTCATGATGTGGTAAGGGGTACTAGACCAGCAGCCTGGTCTCAAGGAGGTGGAAGGTTAGCGACCTCTATCTTTGCTCTGGGGACGGGTACTACTCCATCTTGAGTCTCTGTCGGAGGGAAGCTATCGAATTACTGATACCATATTGGCTGCTACGGTCACCTCTTCGAAGTCAAAGGCCAAGGCCTTAGAATCGATGAGATGCTGGATGTATCGCTTCAGTTGGTAGCAGTCTTGCGTAGCATGGTGGACATAGCGATGGTAGTGGCAGTACTTGGGGCTCTCCATCTCTGCAGGACGAGGTTCATGCCTCGGAGGAGGGAGCTAAATTCGACCTCCTTGTATGAGCATATCTAAGATGGACTTGACATGGCCGTCCTCGAAGGAGTAGGTCATCTGAGGCCACTACTTCTCTGCCGGCTTCAGTTCAGGCTTCTGAGCCGTGTCGGCCACCATAGCCTGTTTGCCCTTGTTGTCTCGATTGTTGGAGGGGTTACCACCATTGTTGCTGTTGGTGTTAGGACGTTTGCCCTTGTCCTCTCCTTCCGAGACGTGCAATCTAGTTGACGAGCTTTCTTCAACTTGTCTTCTGCGCTAGTGGCACTGATAATAAAAGTCTTCCAATCCTTAAACTGACTTTCGCCCATCCAGAGACTGATTGTGGGAGCAACCTCTTTTGGCAAATTTCAATTAAGGAGGAATCAGGGTTATCGGATGGCAACTTCATCGCGGTTTGACGAAACCGGTCGATATAGTTTATTGTCAGCTCCTTTTCTCCCTGAACAACGTCCATGAGAGTGGACATCGTCACGTCTTGTCCTACTTCGTAGAACCTCTCAGGAACATACGTTTGAAGCCGGTGAAGGAATAGATGCAATTGTCCGACAAGTTGCGGTAACAGTCGAAGGCGACCCCTTCCAACGCTCTGAACAACCGCGTGAGGATGGCATCGTCATGAGGCAGATGGTCGATTGTGACTTCGAAGTAGGTGATGTACCTACTTGCAGATATTTTCCCATCATACGGATTGATGTTGAATGGTTTATATCTTTGTGGGAAGGGGACATCTCTCCATGCAGCCGGATACGATTATCGTATCCTGAGGTCTTGGCAAGTTTCTCGGTCGTGGAACATGGCCCGGAGCTCCTGACCTCTCGTCTCGCCTCCTGGCCTCGTCTGCAGTAGTGGAGCCGTTGTTGTTGGAGGATTATCGCCCGATTTGTGCAGCCGAGTTTGAGTCCGCATTGACCGCGTACCCAAGCTTGTCTGGCCAGGCATCCTTTCTTGCAGAGTTGGAAGGGCCGCTTTGATCTCGTCCACAGACTTGACCAAGGCATGCAGTATGACCTCCAGTGTCGATGGTTGGCGATCACTGGGACTGTCTTGGTTGCTGTCTGTCATGAACACCGTCCTCACATAGGAGAGATGGAAGGAACGGTGGAGGACGCGCCCTCTGAGTCATACCCTTGTATAGAGAAGTCGTCTGGGTATGTGGGAATGTTCTCCTCTGGTTCGGACTCAGAAGGAGTGGTACCCCCAGCTTCAGAACTTGCTCGTCTTGAGAGTCGTAGACGTCCTCGAGGACGTCGGAACCTGCTGTATCTATTAGGGAAACTGTTTCCCCTGGATTATCTTCTTGGAATACCGGGTTATCGCGAATGTTTGAGGTGTGCTACCTCCAACTCAGCGCCTCCCAAAGATGTGGACGACGATTCTCCAAGCGTGGCAGATTTCGTATTTGAGCGAGTACCTTGGAAAACTCCTCCTGTGGTGGTCGTGGACAACCGCTTAGAAGAGGGTTTCTTGGTTGAGATTTTAGGACTGGAGACGTTTGTTTTCTTCCCTCTCCGCTGCCAGGGATCCTCTGAGCAGAATTGCAGGAGGCGACGAGAAGCGCCTCGTCCTCTGAGCTTGGGTGTTGCAGTCGTCGGAAGACGGATTACCGGTCCTCTTGTGTGGCCGCCTTGCTACAGCAGTAGTTGACAATGACTTGAGTGCAGTATGTCCAGGGAAGGACTCTCTGCACACCAAGTCCTTGTCCCTTTCCTTGCGTTTGTGAAGAATCACATTACGCAAGTCACTCGTTTTGTGGGCCCAGGAGCGTGTTGGCATCCTGCCTGCTCCCTGATGTGGGGTAGTAAGAGTACTCGCCCCTGATCGTTTGGGAGATTCTTGACAACTATTCTGTCCATTGGCTGCCGGGGGCTGGACACGGATAGTTTTATACAACTTTCCATCAGGGGTCCGCGTAATAGTCAGCGGTATGCCCTGATAGTCAGAAGTTGGGACAGCTGACGGCTTGACGAGCCCGCACTGCCCGAGACTTCTTCCTTCTAGCATCTGAGGTGCATAGTAGGAAGAGTCCACAGAGACTGGCACATGAGAGCATCTGGGGTCTGGATCGCCTGAGAGACGGTCGAAGACTGAGCCTGAGCTGCATGAAGCAGATGGCCTGGGATTGTTAGCCGCATAGCCTGCCTACATGCGGCTGGCATTTATGGCCGTATAAGTAGCCCACATGCGGCTGACAGTCTGCATGCGGCTGGAAGCTGTAGTGGTCGCGTGAGCCTCTTCCATGCGGCTGGAAGTTATAGTGGCCGCATGAGCCTCCTCCATACGGCTAGCAGCTCTGGCCGTATGAGCCTTCTGTCTGCGGCTGGCTTTTGTGGCCGCCCGAGTCTTCATGCGGCTAGTATCCCTCTGCGGCTTCTTCTGGACCTGTAGAGTTATCCTTTGCCTCTGCAAGTCCAGCATCGTAGTGTTTTTCTCTACCAGACTTGGGACAGCAGAGTCCTCTATGGTCCGAAGTGGGGCCGCAAGAGAGTCTTCTCCGCCTTCTTGGGCAACAGAGAGTACTCCTTCGAGAGCTTGGGGAGGAGCGAATGATTTCGGCCTCCACTCCTTGCGGGCCTTCTTCGTGCGGGCTTGCCGCTGGACCGGGCCAGCGCTCCCGTCGGAGAGCATTTCTTCAAACGCCTGCTGGTCGAACCGGGCGACCAGCATTTGCTGAGTGGAGCCAAGTTTGGCTGCGTCCGATTGCGTCACCAACTCCTCAGCCATAGAGAAGTTAGTCCCCAGCAGAGTCGCTATCATGTTTGCCATTGATTGTAAAAGTACAGAACAGTTTTATGGGAGGACTGAACTTAGACTCACAATACAAACTCGTTGTACAAAGAAAGCCTAGGGACGAAAACGTAGGTACAACAATCTAATACAATTGTTTATTTTTTTGGAGAGTGACGGTAGAGGCTCGGAAAAGCGACGGCAGCTCTGCTTACTCCTTGGACGATCGGACGTAGCCTTGGCTCTGATAAAGAAATGCTCTCGGAATGTGTGGAAGACTCTTCTGTGCGTGCCTTTTTCTCTCTGTGTGTCCAGCCAGTTTTTTTGCAAGAATGGCACCTTGCTATTTATAGGAGTGGGGTGTCATCATTAGGGTTTAATGATTGCCCCTTGAAGAGTCGGCGGTTTGGGAATTAATTACTATTTTCTTGATCCTGTTTTGTTGGCAATTAATCTGGGCCGTCAATCTTGATTGCAATAAATCTGGGCAGTTAATGTTGATTGCGCCAAATCCTATGGGCAATTAATGTTGATTGCCACGAATCTTCGTGATTTGTTATGACAAGCTCGGATCTCTTGCCTCGTGTTCAATCTGCTTGATTGCAATAAATCTGATTTGATCCGGGTAATTATGATGATTGCACTAAATCTGGTTGTTAGGATTTGTTGATAGTGACAAATCTGAGTGGATAAATCTTGATTAATTTGGTGCCACGTGTCCAACCATCATTATGCAACGAGCCGTAGGGATGCGGAGAACTGATCCTCTGCCACGTGTCCTAACCGCGAGCTATAGGGACAGGGTGTCTTGACAGAGCCACATGAGGGTAGCTTCTCAGGATTCGAACCGCATGAAGGTGGCAGCCGCATGGTATGGCCTCCGAAATTCGAGCCGCATAAGGGTGGTTTCCAACTGAACCGTATAAGGCTGGCCACGTGTCAAGGCTATATGGCGTGGCCTCTCAACATTTGAGCCGCATGGAGATGGTCCCCATGATCCGAGCCGCATGAGAGTAGCGGCCGCATGGGGGTGGCTTCTCAGGATTTGAGTCGCATGAAGATGGCCCCATTCTCCGAGCCGCATAGGGTAACTGCCGCATGGGGGTGGCGGCCGTATGAGAGTGGCAGCCGCATGGAGATGGCAGTCGCATGAAGGTGGCGGCCGCATTAAAGTAGGTAACTGCATAATGAGCTTTAGAATTGGTAGATTTGTGCCAGCTATAAAGATTTTCTTCTTTCCCCCTAGGAGCGCGTCATTCTGTCAGAATCATCATTACAGCTTTATGTCAGAGCTGTCATGTCACCTTTATGTCAGAGCCGCCTTGTTGTGTCAGAGCATTAAATGAGGCCGCTGCTTAATGGCCAGCTGTAGAGGCAAGCCGCATAAGGCCACGTGGCTTTTACTCGAGCCGCATGGCTATGTTGGTGACTTTTGAGCCGCATAAAACTCTTGAGCCGCATGAGGCTCTGAGAGATTCTTTGAATCGCATAAGACTCCCTCTGTTTTGAGCCGCATGGATTTTTCTGTTCTTTTCCATGCTTCTACAACTGTAGGCTTAATTAACTAGTATAAATCACTTAGAGCATTATGAGGAAAATGATCTTGATCTTCACGCATCGTTACTTGCTAGCCCACTAGATATGGTGACATATTATCTATTTTTTAGGGTGTCGTACTTGTTACAACTATATCGACCCGATGATTGCCCTATAGGAGCGTCGTAGACTGTTATATTATATACCGAAGACTATTATATATATTATAATATATATATTATATTTATATATATATATATATATAATATATATATATTAATATATATATATACACTCCCCGTTTCTGTTAGTTTATACGTGTACTTGTTCCTTTATCCTATACTTTTGTATCCATATACCAATATAGATACCGTATCCTGCAAGTTGTGCTAGTACCCATATCCATTTGTGAGTTTATACATATATTGTTATTAGTTTTCTTCGGTAGTTTAGGAGCCGCACGACAGATCGTCGTAGAGTGATCGATAGAAATGAACTGATTAACTGGCTTATGCAACTGTATTTGGATTACAAGTTTTATAACAAAATAATTATGCATGTGACTA
>JANAVB010029815.1:10773275-10957664 GCA_029216955.1 Iris pallida | reverse complement strand
AATGTCGTAGCAGATGCATTGCGCGGAGGGCCGAGTTTATCTTCTAACAGCGCAGTCAGAGTTGTTAGCAGATCTTCAGATGGGCATAGAGTTGTCCTTCCTACCAATGTGGCATTGATGGCCAGCATGCAAGTTCAGTCCACTATAGTCGAGAGGATCCGGATGGCGCAGTCAGCAGATTTCAAGCTTCAGTGACTCAGAGCAGAGTGTGAGGCAGGACGCAGACCAGAGTTATGCATTCATGATGATGGTACACTTCGACATGGTAAGTGTCTTTGTGTACCCAGCAGAGATATCAGACAGAAGATCATGGCAGAAGCTCATAGTTCGCAGTATTCCATTCATCCTGGTGGTACGAAGATGTACCGTGACATCCGACAGCACTTTTGGTGGAATGGCATGAAGCGGAAGATAGCCCGGTTTGTCTCTCGTGTTTGGTTTGCCAACAAGTCAAGGCTGAACATCAGAGGTCAGCTGGACTTCTTCAACCCTTGTCGATTCCAGAATAGAAATGTGAGCATATAACCATGGATTTTGTGACTGGATTACCTAGATCCCCAGCTGGTAGAGATGCTATCTGGGTTATAGTTGACCGGCTCACGAAGGTGGCTCGCTTTCTCCCATTCAGGGTAGGTCAGTCGACGGCTCAGCTAGCGGAGATATATCTCCGGCAGATTGTCAGATTGTACGGTGTACCGGTCAGTATCACCTCGGATAGAGATTTCAGATTTACGTCGTACTTTTGGCGTAGCCTGCAAGAGAGTTTGGGGACTCGCCTCCAGTTCAGCTCAGCATATCACCCATAGACGGATGGCCAATCAGAACGCACGATCCAGACTCTCGAAGATATGTTGAGATCTTGTACACTCAACTTCGGTGGTTCATGGGAAGATCCCCTGCACCTGGTGGAGTTCTCATACAACAACAGCTTCTAGGCCAGTATCCAGATGGCACCGTTCGAGGCTCTATATGGTAGGAAGTGCAGGTCCCCGCTACCATGGGATAATGTTGGTGAGAGACAGATGCTCGGTCCGAAACTTATTGCCCAGACAATCTAAGTGGTCAGGAGAGTCCGGGATCATCTTCGCGTTGCTCAAGATCGCCAGCGTCATTGTGCCGATTCTTATCGGCGTCCCCTTGAGTTTTCTGTCGGTGACCATGTATTCCTGAGGATTTTGCCTAACCGTGGCGTCATTCATTTCGACGTATGGGGAAGCTTAATCCTAGGTATATAGGGCCGTTCGATATTCTGGAGCAAATAGGAGATGTGTCCTATCGTCTCGCTCTTCCGCCGTCGCTAAGCGAGGTGCATGACGTATTCTATGTATCCCAACTACGACGGTATATCCCAGATCCGAGTCATGTCCTTGATCATTTGGAATTGGTTGTTGGTACCAACCTTTCGTATGAGGAGAGACCCGTATCATATTGGACCGAAGAGAGAAGATACTCAAGAACAAGACTATCAAGTTAGTCCGTGTTGCTTGGGGTCATCACTCTTTGGGTGAGTCAACATGGGAGCGTGAGGATGATATCCGATCGTGATATCCCGACCTGTTTGACTCATGAGGTATAATGTCTTCTTATGCCTCATGGCTTCGATTCCTTGCTTGCATGATTGATTGACTGATTGCTAGACTAGTATAGCTTGCCTATGATTGATATAGCTTGTCCTTGCATCTCTAGCCTCTTGATTAAATTCCGAGGACGGAATTATTTTAAGGTGGGTTGAGTTGTAATGCCTGTGGTTCCTATTACGTATCTTGGTATACGTGTATATTTGACTCGTATTGCATGTCTCCCTGCTTGGTTTATTTGGCATTTTCATTGCTTGGTTCACCTTGGGATTGGTTCGGCTAGGCTTGGGTTTGCTTATTTGGTTTATCATGAACCAAGTGGAGAACCCCTACCTACCACCACCATTTCCATTTATTAACCCCAACCACCTTTCTCTCTCTTCATTCAATTTCTTATTACTACTCTTCCTCTTCTTCTTCCTCACCGAACCCCACCGTAGGCAAGTGTAACTTGCTTCATGAAGGAACTCCCATTTTATTGTTCCATTTTCTTCTCAACAAGATTCTAAGCCTCTTTAGTATTTAGTGTTTTCAAATTCCATGGCTCCTCCCTTGTAGATCTGAGTTTCTAGTATTTTCGATCTTCTTAGTTTTGATATACTAAAATAGCTTGTTTTCGAAAATTAAGAGTTTCATGTAGTAGGCCTCATGATTTGGCACAAGTTTGGTTTAGGGATGGCCGGGTTTCACCAAGTCCTGGCCGAGATGGAGTTTCCTTGAGTTCTGAGCTTTTACGCATGTTGACCTTATCATATGGAGAAGATATAGTTTTACGCACACGTATTACGTGCCAGCGTATTGTTCAGCTTTTACGCTCACGTCTTAACGTGTTCGCGTAGCCCCTTTATGCTCACGCATCGCATGCCAAGCGTACTCGTTTTACGCTGAGCTAATCGATTCTTACGCTCGGGACTCTCCCCTCGCGTAAAATCGAGCTAGCGTAAATTCCCTAGCTCGAGTCGCTCTCACGTAAAATTTGCCGAGTGTTCCCTCGCGTAAAGTTTCCCTCACGTAAAGCTTTGATCGAGAGTTGGCGTGCATAATCTTACGAGCGTAAAGCCCGGCTAGCGTAAAACCCCACCCACATGTACCCTTGCTCGCGTAGAGCTATCTTACCTTGCTCTTGCTAGCGCAAGCCAATTTATTTAATATATTTGGAAATGATAATTGAACATGGCATGGTATGGCAAGTATACCCGACATGATTATCTCAAATTGCTATTGCGATGCTAACATGACATGACACGACCTGATAAGAATGATTGACCTGGACACCGTGGACGATTGTGTTTGTACAAATAAACAAGTACTGTCTTGCATCATGTCTAGGACGTGGACCCCTGAATACCAGGTCAGGGACACCTACTGAAATTGACTAAGGTTGATTAACTAGAATAATTCAGTAGACATGAAGAGATTCCCAGCTACAGGCAATCCCGTTATCTGGGGCATTCAGTGACTTGTAGCCTACCGACGAGTAGGGCACATTTCCAGCACACAGTCACGTGTTGCATTCTTCATAAATGGACATTCGACCTGGATAACCGGATGGTCTGCAGGGCTTGTGGCTATTGGGATAATCTCACTGCATCTTGCTAGTAACTAGGCCTGTGATAACCCTAGTTAGTTAAAGTATCAAGCCGTACTCATTGCTTGGCCGGCATTGATTGGATGGAATTTAGCCCAGCTTAGTCTTGCCCCGATCCTGTATAAGATTGTTACATGACGGGATCATCTGTGCTTGCCTTAACAATAACGATCGGGGGTCCAGTTCTGTTCAGGCGAAGGGTTACAACTCCGGTCCTTATTTGGTTTAAGAGTTGTAACCTGGCTCCCGGAGCAGTTCTGTGTCTTCTCCTCGTTGTTGTCCTATTTGTATCCCGTGTCATGCTCGTCCTGTTTTACAAGAATATGACATGACATGGTGACCTATGATTGCCTTAACAATAAAGATTAGGGGCAAGGTTCTGTTCAGACGAAGGGTTACAACTCCGGTCCTTATTTGATTTAAGAGTTGTAACCTGGCTTCCGGAGCAGTTCCTTATCCTTTCTTCGTTTATTGTCTTATTTTACCCTATGCCAAGACTAATCATGTTTTACTTTCCAATAGTAATTGAGACGGGTTTCTATTCAGGTGAAGGGCTGCAACTCGGTCCTTGTTTGGTTTAGGGTTGTGACTGGCTACTTGAATGGTTTTTTTCGTACTCAGTTTACTGTTGTTATCTCTATTATTATCAATTCTTGATTATTATTTATCTTTAATACTCTATTGTGAATTGCTGGTTTTAGTTCCTAAGTGAAGCCTCCTTTGTGGCACTTGCTATTTCTGGGGTCTGACCCAGCTGGTTTTGTATGGCCAGATATCGGAGCAGCTCCAGAGGTTCTACCTGTCTTCCAGCCAGATGGTGACCACCAGGCATAACCCTGGCAACAATTGGGTTTCTTTTGTTCTTCCACCTTATTGTAAAATTATTTTTTGAGGCGTTTAGCCGACGAGCACTTCTTAGCTCGGTTGTACCTTTATTTACTGTCTGCCTACGGGCTGTGACATGATTGACAGATCCTAGGGTTGATCATGTATGACTAAACACTTGCTAGTCCGGACATTTTGTAACGACTAGCTTCATGATCAGCTGAATATGTAATGTTTGGGACGCCTTACTATTGTATATTTGGTGATCTTACATCTTGTAACACTTATTTACTTGCTTGTGATTGAGACACTAGACTTATTCATGACCATAAAGACTGTTGGCTTGTAGTTAAACCCTCATGTATCTAGACAGCCGTGACCGTATAGTGAGGTGGGTTGCACTTCAATATACGTAGCTGCTATGTCTGCCCCCGCTCTCCAATATTCTGGTTCTGGGGCGTGACACTGGCCGTATATGATGTTCTGGCCGTATGGACTTCTTAGCCGCATGGCCTTCCTGGCCGCATGACTGCCTGACCGCATGGATCGCTTCTGGCCACATACTGTCCTTTCTTCCACGTAGGTCATTATTATTCTTGATTCGTTTTGATTTGGAGCCGTCTTTTGGGGGAATCCCAAGAGTTGGTTTATTAAATATTTAGATTTTGGGCTTTGATGAATCTCCTTTATGAGAGGGGACAAATCCTAGGAGTCGGTTTTGCCTGCAGCAGACGACTCGAAGCGTTCATCGGTCCACGTGCCCCTCCTTTGGCTCCTATAAATAAGAGTAATTTGAAGAAAGAAACTCTTTACTCTATTTCTCAATTTAAGCTTTTCTTGCCCTAACTGTCGTCCTCTTCTTCTTCTCTTCTTCGATCAACGATGGCCCCCAAAGTTTCCAAGGCTGCGGCGAAGGATAAGGGGGTGGCCTCTACGTCGGCCGCGACGCCTAAGTCCACCCTGACGTCCACCCTACCATTGCTGGTAAGGATTTTGGGAGGATCATATGCTTCAAAAACCCTAACAAAGATGGCTCTGTTGCATGTTTTATGCACAAGCCTTTAATACGTCCTTCGTCTTCATCGGACTGTTCAAATTGTATGTACTGCATGTACGTCCCATGTCCGAGCCACATGGAGGGTATACCCAATATCCGAGCCGTATGGGAGTTGTCTAATGGTCGCATAAATACTTCACAAACTGAACTGCATAATGACCTGTCAAACAGAGCCGCATAAGCCCCCCTCTGAAATGAGCCGCATGAAGCCCCCCTCTGAAATGAGCCGCATGAAGCCCCCTTGAAATGAGCCGCATGAAGCCCCCATCAAATAGGACCGCATAAGCCCGCCTCATCGAATCAGAACCGCATAAGCTCACGCTAATCAGAGCCGCATAAGCTTACGCTAATTAGTGCCGTATAAGCTTACGTTCAAACAGAGCCGCATGAGCTCTTTTAAACAGAACCGCATAAGCTCATGCTAAACAGAGCCGCATAAGCTCGTGTAAAGCCGCATAAGCTCATCAAAAGAAAATGGACCGCATGGGACCCCCACCAAATCAGAGCTGCATAAGCTCATGTAGACTGGGCCGTATAAGCCTAAAAACACCTAAGTAGTTTTGTTTAGCCATCTCCTGACTTGTTTCTTTTGTCCTTTTTCAGTGAATCTGCCAGTCAATCCAGCGGAAGAACCCCTGGTGGGTTCGGTCCAATCTGTTGTGGGTGTGCGATTCGACCACTTAGTCCAATATGTGGCGAATCAGCTTCCTACAGATGAGCCTTTGGAGAGGCTGAATGCTATCAAGAACCAGCCCTTCCACTTTCTCTGCGCCATAATGAACTCGGGGCAATTGGAGGGAAAATACCTGAAACCGGCGTTCCTCTTCGGGGATGCTTTGACTGTAAAAAACCCTCGAGTGCTGGATATATCCGAGAGTTGGGACTTTACTCTTGACGGGGGTGGCGATCCATATCCCTCCGATAGAGCGTCATTTTTCTCTGTCATGGTTCAACATGTTACCGATGGACAGAAAGATGGTGGACTCCTTGACTCCAAGCAGGTCAGGGATGATTGTGGGAAACATCTATTAACACAGGAATTTGTGGTCAGCGTATGCGGAAAGGGAACCGGTCAGTCGGTATGTGATGAGACTGGCTCCGGGTACCTTCATAAATGTACTGGGTCCCAATTTTACGTTCTCTCAAGCTGACACCTTCTTGAATCAACTTGCTCGGAAGGGGTCTTATCCCGACGGCCGGTTGGCGCTGCTGAACTAGATAAACCCCATCCCTGCGTGGGCCAACTTGACCACGTAGATTTTGCGGAGGTATGAGACTCCCCTTCGTGAGATCGACCTCTACCACGCCATTCGGGGCACATGTCATGGTCTACCCATAAATAAGCCGTTGTTCAAGGCTCTCCTGGAGATGTACAACCGGACGGGAACCTTCTTCACACCTGGAGGGGAGCTGGGACTCGCTCTTCACGAGATGCACGTCATTTCCAAGCTGTCCTGGGGGGACGAAGTCTTTGAAGTGTACACCCCCACGAGCGAAGAGCTCGAGGATTTAGATCGATAGTTCTCGGACTTTGTTGTCGTATACCAAGAATTGTTATGTCACCACAGTACCTGTCACCAGGTGTCTATCAAGAAGGATGGTAGCTCGGAAGGAAGCACTCCTCATACCAGGTCCTGGGTCTCCTACCTTTTTATACTAGGCGCTTCAGGTCGGGTTTTTTTTTGAGATCCTCATACTTCGGAGGAGGTACAAGAACTGGCGTCGACTGCCAAGAGATCGAGGGCCACGAGTGACACTTTTGGGAGTCGAACTGACTCCTTTAGTTATTTTTATCACGGTACTCAGTGACTGTCAGAAAAGGCACTTTTGGCAGGATTCCTGATGGTGTGGCTACAGAACTGCGTAGTCTCAGGAGGGGCGGGTTCCATTGAGAGGATCAGTCGCCACTTTATCCTCCCAGCCGTAAAGCTGGTTTTTGGGGTCAGACTGGCCCTTCTTTCGGCCATGGTGTACAACATACACCATGGGCTTCGTGCCTTTTCGTCCAAGGTCATCGCCTGTGACACGGCGATGGATTTTGAGCGCATAGAGATGCCATACCATTATCTAATGGGGTGGCTGTTGATGTACTGCCGGTCCTTGATGAGGTCTGGAGCAGAAGACGGTGTCACGGCTGATGATGCTTTCATTTGTCAATATCACCATCAGCCCTGGGAGTGCAGCACGATGCCAGCCTGTCGGAGGGCGCTGACGAGAGTGGACGGATACGACTTTTTTGTGTCTGTTCCTCGTTTTACGCTGAAGAAGTGAGGGGGTGTACATATTGATGGTACCGGACCTCCTCACCTCTTTTCCGAGAAGATACTCCTTTGGTTGCGTAATATCCGACCAGCGCACCTAGTATATCATAATCGCAACAATGTCTATATGGAGCCCTACTTGCCCAGCAGGTTCTCCCGCCAGTTCGGGTATAGCCAGCTTTTCTTTGATAGACCCAGCTCTTGCCTGGGATTTGTAGGTAGCATCCTCGATGGTATCAGGGCCTGGCATTATTATGACACGGTTCATACCCGAACTAGCTTCTCGGTTCCTGAGACTGAGACGCCAGGGAAGATTTTGTATATGGCGGCCCTATACCATGTTACGGCGAGCAAGCCTCCCATTAATTTTGACCCGAGTACTAGCTTTATTACGGGTACTGGCTTGGCAGAGAAGCCCAAGGGGTCTAAGACGAGGAAGAGGAGGGCAAATACGGTTCCTGTTCCTGACTCGGAGTCTACCAATGCGAACGAAGAGGATGAAGAGCACGATGCTGATAACTCTCTCCCTCCTGCGGAAGAGGTGGTGGAGGATCAGCCGCCTGTTGGGCCAGGTGAGGTGGCGGCAGGTAAGCCGCCTGTTGTGCCAGATGAGGTGATGGCGGATCAGCCTCCAGTTGCGCCCGGCCTTTCACGCAAGAAAGGCAGGCGTGAGTCTATTGGTGGCGTATCCTTCTCCGTGAAGTGGGGTGCGGTAAGACGCCACGGGCTGTTCATTAAGGAGAGGGGCGAAGGTGATGACGCCGTTTCGGAGGTGAATTGAATTGCGACCATCTCAGTCTTTAGCTCTTTCTATTCTTGTCACCCCCATTTCCTGTATTTCGTATTTGTACTCGTGATTTATTTTTGGCACGTATTTTATTTCTCGACTTGCGGATTTTGGTTTCTCGTAAATGGGTTTGGACCATGGTTTGGTTTCATTTTGTGGAATTGGGTTGGTTTGATTAGGTTTGGTTTAATATGAATTGGTACACTTTAACCAATACTCTACCATCAACACAACACACCCACCCTCATTATATCTCCACCAACCTTTCTCTTTCCTCTTTATTCTCCATTAACTTCTCCATCTTCTTCCTTCTTCCACACAACTCCCCAACCCATAGGCAAGTGCACCTTGCCATCAAATAAGCACCACTTTTTATTTGTCCATTAACTAAATTAGGCCATGGAAAACAACTTTAGAACTTGACATTTTGTGATTTGGAGCTTTCATTCTTCTAGATCTAGGTTTTAACCATTTTCGAAAATCTATGGTGTTGATCTATTAAACTTCGATTTTTGTATGTTTTGATGCTTCCATGTGGAAGAGAATTCGATTTTACCCAAGTTAGAACTTTGAAAATCTAGATTTGGTTTTGATTTGGCAAAGTTATGAAGAATTGAAGTTCTTGGTGTTCTTGGACCTGCTCTCGGCCAGGAAGAACATCCCTCTGCCTTGCGCTCTTTAGCGCATGGCCGATTGCGCACCCCCGGCCTGTGCTCTTTAGCTCAGGGCCGATTGCGCATGACCTCAGCCAGTACTTTGTGCTGTGCTGGATTGCGCTGGCGCAAGCCATCCATGTGCAAGCCAGCCATGCGCAAAGTAACCCCTGTGCAATCCACCCATGCGCAACTGACTCCTGTGCAGTCTGTTCCTGCACAATCCACCCATGCGCAGTTCACTTCTGCGCAGTCTGTTCATGCGCAATCTGCCCCTGTGTCCTGTGCCCCTACGCACTTGGCACCCTGCGCAACTGACACCTGCGCAATCCAACTCCCTGACCCCTTGCGCAATCCATTGGCTTTTGGAGTTTTGGTTATTTCTTTAAGCTTGGCTCTTCTATAGTCCTATATATATTGGTATTTTATTAGATATTTTACGTCCATTTTATACCCTTACGCCTTTTGTCATGAACTTGATTTTACTTAATATGTTTGGAATGACTATTGTACACGACATGGTATGACAAGGAACTAGCATAACACGACAGTGACCCGTAGTGGTGCACTCCTGACATGACCAACCTGACTTGATAGTGGCCCATAGTGGCGCACTCCTGACAGTACCCTGACATGAATTATCTTGATAACTTGATAGTGGCCCGTGGCGGCGCACTCCTGACTTGACTTGTAACTTGACTCGTATAATCAACTTGACACCGTGGGTGTTCCTGCTTGCTTGCTTATACAATCCACTTGTCTTGTCTCGCATCATGTCTAGGACGTGACTTCCTGGGTACCACGGCCAGGGACTCGCGCTAAATTGGATTAGGCTAATGATTAGATCAAACTAGAACATGGAGAATTCCCAGTCACAGGCAATCTCGTTATCTGTACGCTTTAATGGACTTGTAGCTTGCCGACGAGTAGAGCACATTTCCAGCACACTGTCATGTGTTGCACCCTCTAAGTCACCTAAGGGTACATTTGTCTCCCGGGCAATGTACCCACCTATAACTCTTAACCCGCGGAAGGATAACTGGATGGTCTGCAGGGCTTGGGACTGGAATTCTTACTTGCATCTTATTAGTAATTAGGTTTGTGATAACCCTAGTTAGTTAAAGTAGTAAGCCGTAGTATTTGTTTGGCCGATTGTGAATGGATGGTGTCCAACTCTGTCTAAGTCTTGTCTAGCTCCAGTACCTGCTATCTCCTGAGCATGTTTTGTTTTACTTATCTTATCGATAAATGAGTAGAGACAGAGAGCTATTCAGGCGAAGGGTTACAATCCCGATCCTTGTTTGGTTTAAGGATTGTAACCTGGCTCCCGGAATGGTTCCACGTTCCTAGTCGTTTATCGTCCTGTGTACTTTACTACTTGTACTTCTTTTACTCTTTATGTTCTGATATGCTGGCTTTTGTCCTTATTTGTGGCCTCCTTTGTGGCACTTGCTCTTTCTGGGGTTTGACCCAGCTGGTTTTGTGTGGCCAGATTTCGGAGCAGCTCCCGAGGATCTACCGAGCTTCCAGCCCAATAGTGACAACTAGACGGAACCCGGGCCAAGAGTGGGTTTTCCTTTTTGTTTCACCCACTTATATGTAATTTATTCTTTTGAGGCGTTTAGCCGACGAGCACCTGTTAGCTCGATGCACATTTACTTACTGTCTGCCTACGGGCTGTAAACATGATTAACAAATCCTAGGGTTGATCATGTATGACTGAACTCTTGCTAGTCCTATCATTTGGTACGACTAGCTTCATGATAATCCAATATGTAATATTTGGGACGCCTTATATATATATTTGATGCTCTAATATCTTGTAACTCTGTTAATTGCTTGAGATTGAGACAATAGGCTTGACCTTAAGAGACTGCGGGCTTGTAGTAAACCCTCATATCTAGACAGTCGTGACCGTATAGTTGAGATGTATTCTATTTCAATATACGTAGCTGGCTATGTCTGCCACCGCTCTCCAGTATTCTGGTTCTGGGGCGTGACATGGTTTAAGTGGTGGCCCATGCAGGTCTTGGCATTCAAGAAATGTGAGGGTTTACCGAATAGATGTCTCAATCAATATTCGTCCTTGATCTCTGCTCGTATCTCCAAATCCCTGAGAATCTCGACCTGATCACATTGCTTGTATCATTGATCCGTCCTGGTCCTTTCCTTATTGTTTCCTATGTCGTCTTCTTCAGCGGCATTACTCCCGGACCTGCCAACCAGCCAGAGGAAGCTCGACAAGCACCCCAGCGCCAGGAAGATCAAGCTCAGCACTCTGGAGTAGCCTCCCGAGTTATGCTTTCCGGAGGCTCAGAACCTCCAGTTTAGGCAGTTTCGTCCGTTCAACCAGCTAGACAGGATGAGGGACCTTTGGTAGGGCTTATCAGAGAACTACTTGCATCCCAAGATCGTCGAGGCGACGCCTTACACAAGGAAGTTCATGATGCACTAAACCGAGGAGGCCCCCAAGGGAATCAGGCGGCCAACAGTTTCAAGCGCTTGAACCCTCCCTTCTTTGACGGCAGTGAAGATGCGATTGCCGCGGACGCTTGGCTTCAGGATACCGAGGTGGTTCTAGAAGCAGCTAGGACACCTAAGAATGAGAAGGTGGTGGTGGTACGCATACAGTTGTTAGACTTGGCTCGCGATTGGTGGGCAGCTCAGGCCATGGGATTAGCAGCACCAGTCACTTGGGCGACGTTCAGAGAGAGGTTCCAGACGAAGTACTTCGATGCGGTGGCACGGTACGACCTGCAGACCAGATTCACCAACTTGAAGCAAGGAGGCAGGACGGTCGATGGCTATGCATCTGAGTTCTCTAGACTCAGTAGGTTTGTCCCCACTTTGGTGGCGACCGAGTTCGATAGGGCTCAGCGATTCCAGCAAGGGCTGCACTTAGAGATATTATTGGCTGTGGAGCAGTTCGAGCACCAGACGTTCGATACAGTGTTGAAGGCAGCAAGGAGGCATGAGTATACCTCCCGGAGAATTGTGGACAGGACCGGAGACAGGAAGCGGTCCCACAACCAGATGCACCAATCTTCAGCTCCAGTCCCGGCAGCTAGGGGTATAACCATTGGAACTCCGAGGCGGGCGGCCTCAGTGACGTCGGTTCAGCATTCGACCCCGACGTATCCGCAGCAGCAGAAGCAGAAGCAGTCTTCCGCGGTGGGATGTTCTCATTGCGGGAAGCCGGGCCATGTAGTGGCAGAGTGTCGTAGGGCACAGGGATTGTGCCTGGCTTGTGGAGGAGCAGACCACCAGATAGGGACCTGCCCGAATAGGGGAGGTCCATCATCATCCAACCTTTCTAGTTCTTTGGTGAGAGGACCAGCTCCAGTTCCAGTCCAGCAGCAGCAGCAACAGCAGTACCCGAGGCCATTGTTGCCCCAGGCCCAGGCCTTCCAGCAGCAGTTCACCCAGGCTCCAGCACAGAACCGACAGAGGGGTTTCCAGCAGAGAGGACCCGCAGCTAGAGGTCAGGCTATGATGATGACCATGGAAGAAGAAGTTGTACCAGGTGAGGTAGTGGCAGGTACTATTCTCGTTAACACCTTTCCAGCATCTGTATTATTTGATTCTGGTGTATCGCATTCATTCATGTCTGCACGATTCGCGACACAGATAGGATTGGAGCCCGAGTCATTATCAGTGAGGCTCAATATACTTACTGGTAATGGTCTTGTGGGAGTAGATCGAGTATTTTCCTCGTGTCGGATCGTTGTTAGCGGTAGAGAGTTCCCCGCTAGGCTCATAGAGTTCCCTATGGCAGACTATGATGTAGTCCTAGGCATAGGATTGGTTGAGGAACCAGTATGCTAGGATAGACTGCCATGTTAGCAGAGTTGTCTTTAGTATTTCAGGCGAGCCAGAGTTTTTCATTTTCCAGAGGCACAGTGGAGCCACCTCCTCCAGTATTGCGGATGGCAGTAGCAGCAGTACAGTTACCCCGGATAGCTGAAGAGTTTCTAGATGTCTTCCCAGAAGGAACTTCCAGGATGCCACCAGAGCGGGAGATCGAGTTCACTATAGACTTGATCCCCGGGACAGCACCAGTATCAGAGCGAGTCTACAGGAATGGCGCCTTCAGAGTTGGAGATTTTGTACAAGATGATTGAAGAACTGAGGACCAAGGGATTCATTCGTACAAGTGGATCGCCTTAGGGGAGCCCCGATGCTTCTTGTGAAGAAGAAGGATGGTAGTCCAGGCTATGTATTGATTATCGTACCTTGAACTCGATGACAATCAAGAACAGATACCCTCTCTCGAGGATAGATGACTTGTTTGATCAACTCAAGGGGGCTTCAGTTTTCTCGAAGATAGACTTGCAGTCAGGATACCACCAGATCAGAGTCAGAGAGCAGGACATCCCGAAGACGACGTTCAGATCTAGGTACGGGCATTGGGAGTTCCTAGTTATGCCCTTTGGGGCGACCAATGCGCCGGCAGTGTTCATGGACCTCATGAACCGTATTTTCATGCCTTACTTGGATCAGTTTGTGATAGTGTTCCTTGATGACATCCTGGTCTACAGCAAGAGTGAAGCAGAGCACGAGCAGCATCTCAGAGTTGTCCTCCAGATTCTCAGAGAGCACCAGTTGTACGCCAAGTTCAGTAAATGCGAGTTCCGGCTCGATCGCATTTCTTACTTGGGTCACATCATTATCAGAGGAGGAGTAGAAGTGGATCCCCAGAAGATTATGGCTATCGAGGCATGACCAGTACCCAGCTCAGTGGCAGAAGTTCGCAGCTTTCTTGGATTGGCCGGCTTCTACCGGCGGTTCGTCTCTGATTTTGCAAGGATTTCAGCGCCGATGACCCAGTTGACCCGCAAGGATGTGCCGTTCGTTTGGACAACAGAATGTCAGGAATCATTTGAGAAGTTGAAGCGAGGTTTGATAACGGCTCCCATTCTCATCCTTCCAGATGGGACCGGAGGATTCATAGTTTATTACGACGCTTCAGGCAGAGGATTGGGATGTGTTTTGATGCAGCATGGGAAGGTAATTGCTTATGAGTCACGTCAACTCCATGATCATGAGAAGAATTACCCGACCCACGACTTGGAGCTAGCAGCAGTAGTGTTTGCACTTAAGTTGTGGAGGCACTACTTGTACGGAGACAGAGTGGAGATATTTACTGATCATAAGAGCCTGAAGTATGTTTTCACCCAGAAGGATCTTAATATACGGTAGAGAAGATGGCTCGAGCTACTGGTGGACTACGATGTGGATTTGCAGTATCATCCAGGGAAGGCCAACGTTGTAGCAGATGCGTTGAGCCGGAGAGCCGGAGTTTATTTCCTGACGGCACAACCAGAGTTATTATCGGATCTTCAGAAGATGGGTATTGAAGTGGTTCTTCCTTCCAATGTGGCCTTGATGGCTAGCCTACAGATTCAGTCCACCATAGTTGAGAGGATCCGGACAGCACAGTTTACAGATTCTAAGATTCAGCTGCTCAGAGCAGAGTGTGAAGCAGGAAGAAGGCCAGAGTTATGTATCCATAAAGATGGTACACTTCGACACGGCACTCGTCTTTGTGTACCCAGTGGAGATATCAGACAGGAAGTCATGGCAGAGGCTCACAGTTCGCAGTATTCCATCCACCCAGGCAGCACGAAGATGTACAGAGATATTCGTCAACACTTTTGGTGGAATGGTATGAAGAGGGAGATAGCCCGGTATGTCTCTCGATGTTTGGTTTGCCAACAAGTCAAGGCTGAACATCAGAGGCCAGCTGGACTTCTTCAACCTTTACCGATCCCAGAATGGAAATGGGAGCACCTTACCATAGATTTCGTGACTGGGCTACCCAGATCTCCGGCAGAAAGAGATGCTATTTGGGTCATTGTGGATAGGCTTACCAAGGTGGCACACTTTCTTCCATTTAGAGTTGGACAGTCGACGGCGCAGCTAGCAGAGATGTATCTCAGGCAGATCGTCAGACTTCACGGAGTGCCAGTCAGCATAGTATCAGACAGGGATACGAGATTCACATCGCACTTCTGGCGCAGTCTTCATCAAAGTTTGGGGACTCGTCTCAAGTTCAGCTCAGCATATCATCCGCAGACAGATGGGCAGTCAGAGCGTACTATACAAACTCTCGAAGATATGTTGCGGTCGTGTACCCTTGACTTCGGTGGTTCGTGGGAGGATCACCTGCACCTGGTAGAATTCTCGTTCAACAATAGTTTCCAGGCCAGTATCCAGATGGCACCCTTCGAGGCTCTATATGGCAGGAAGTGCAGATCCCCGATAGCATGGAACGATATCGGAGAGAGGCAGATGCTCGGTCCAGAAATGATTGCCCAGACAGTTGAAATGGTCAGAAGAGTCAGAGATCGCCTTCGAGTGGCCCAAGATCGCCAGCGACATTGGGCCGATGCTCATCGACGTCCCTTAGAGTTTGCTATCGGCAACCATGTATTCTTTAGGATCTCGCCTAACAGCGGCGTCATTCACTTTGGCGTACGGGGAAAGCTTAGTCCTAGGTATATAGGGTCGTTCGATATCCTGGAGCGAGTAGGAGATGTATCCTATCGTCTCGCTCTTCCACCGTTGCTAAGTGAGATACATGATGTATTCCATGTGTCCCAATTATGACGGTACATCCCGGACCCGAGCCATATCCTGGACCATTCGGAATTGGTTGTTGGTACCAACCTTTCGTATGAGGAGAGGCCCGTGTCTATATTGGACCGGAGAGAAAAGATACTCAAGAAGAAGACTATTAGCTTTGTCCGTGTTGCTTGGGGTCATGACTCTCTAGGTGAGTCAACGTAGGAGCGTGAGGACGACATCCGATCGCGATATCCCTACCTGTTTGACTCGTGAGGTATAATGTCTTTCTTATGCCTTACGTTTTCCCTTTCCTTGCTTGCATTGTATGATTGTATGATTGAACTGCTTAGTGTAGCTTGCCTGTGCTTAGTATAGCTTGTCGTGGCAATCTCTAGCTCCTTGATTAAATTTCGAGGACGAAATTCTTTGAAGGTGGGTAGAGTTGTCACCCCCATTTCCTGTATTTCGTATTTGTACTCATGATTTATTTTTGGCACGTATTTTATTTCTCGACTTGCGGATTTTGGTTTCTCGTAAATGGGTTTGGACCATGGTTTGGTTTTATTTTGTGGGATTGGGTTGGTTTGATTAGGTTTGGTTTAATATGAATTAGTACACTTTAACCTACACTCTACCATCAACACAACACACCCACCCTCATTATATCTCCACCAACCTTTCTCTCTCCTCTTTATTCTCCATTAACTTCTCCATCTTCTTCTTTCTTCCACACAACTCTCCAACCCATAGGCAAGTGCACCTTGCCATCAAATAAGCACCACTTTTTATTTGTCCATTAACTAGATTAGGCCATGGAGAACAACTTTAGAACTTGACATTTTGTGATTTGGAGCTTTCATTCTTCTAGATCTAGGTTTTAACCATTTTCGAAAATCCTTGGTTTTGATCTATTAAACTTTGATTTTTGCATGTTTTCCATGTGGAAGAGAATTCGATTTTACCCAAGTTAGAACTTTGAAAATCTAGATTTGGTTTTGATTTGGCAAAGTTATGAAGAATTGAAGTTCTTGGTGTTCTTGGACCTGCTCTCGGCCAGGAAGAACATCCCTCTGCCTTGCGCTCTTTAGCGCATGGCCGATTGCGCACCCCCGACCTGTGCTCTTTAGCGCAGGGCCGATTGCGCATGACCTCAGCCAGTGCTTTGCACTGCGCTGGATTACGCTGGCGCAAGCCATCCATGCGCAAGCCAGCCATGCGCAAAGTAACCCCTGCGCAATCTACCCATGCGCAACTGACTCCTGTGCAGTCTGTTCCTGCGCAATCAATCCATGCGCAGTTTACTTCTGCGCAGTCTGTTCATGCGCAATCTGCCCCTGTGCCCTGTGCCCCTGCGCACTTGGCACCCTGCGCAACTGACACCTGCGCAATCCAACTCCCTGACCCCTTGCGCAATCCATTGGCTTTTAGAGTTTTGGTTATTTCTTTAAGCTTGGCTCTTCTATAGTCCTATATATATTGGTATTTTATTAGATATTTTACGTCCATTTTATACCCTTACGCCTTTTGTCATAAACTTGATTTTACTTAATATGTTTGGAATGACTATTGTACACGACATGGTATGACAAGGAACTAGCATAACACGACAGTGACCCGTAGTGGTGCACTCCTGACATGACCAACCTGACTTGATAGTGGCCCGTAGTGGCGCACTCCTGACAGTACCCTGACATGAATTATCTTGATAACTTGATAGTGGCCCGTGGCGGCGCACTCCTGACTTGACTTGTAACTTGTAACTTGACTCGTATAATCAACTTGACACCGTGGGTGTTCCTGCTTGCTTGCTTGTACAATCTACTTGTCTTGTCTCGCATCATGTCTAGGACGTGACTTCCTGGGTACCACGGCCAGGGACTCGCGCTAAATTGGATTAGGCTAATGATTAGATCAAACTAGAACATGGAGAATTCCCAGTCACAGGCAATCTTGTTATCTGGGCGCTTTAATGGACTTGTAGCTTGCCGACGAGTAGAGCACATTTCCAGCATACTGTCATGTGTTGCACCCTCTAAGTCACCTAAGGGTACATTTGTCTCCCGGGTAATGTACCCACCTATAACTCTCAACCCGCGGAAGGATAACTGGATGGTCTGCAGGGCTTGGGACTGGAATTCTCACTTGCATCTTGTTAGTAATTAGGTTTATGATAACCCTAGTTAGTTAAAGTAGTAAGCCGTAGTATTTGTTTGGCCGATTGCGAATGGATGGTGTCCAGCTCTGTCTAAGTCTTGTCTAGCTCCAGTACCTGCTATCTCCTGAGCATGTTTTGTTTTACTTATCTTATCGATAAATGAGTAGAGACAGAGAGCTATTCAGGCGAAGGGTTACAATCCCGGTCCTTGTTTGGTTTAAGGATTGTAACCTGGCTTCCGGAATGGTTCCACGTCCCTAGTCGTTTATCGCCCTGTGTACTTTACTACTTGTACTTCTTTTATTCTTTATGTTCTGATATGCTGGCTTTTGTCCTTATTTGTGGCCTCCTTTGTGGCACTTGCTCTTTCTGGGGTTTGACCCAGCTGGTTTTGTGTGGCCAGATTTCGGAGCAGCTCCCGAGGATCTACCGAGCTTCCAGCCCAATGGTGACAACTAGACGGAACCCGGGCCAAGAGTGGGTTTTCCTTTTTGTTTCACCCACTTATATGTAAATTTATTCTTTTGAGGCGTTTAGCCGACGAGCACCTGTTAGCTCGATGCACATTTACTTACTGTCTGCCTACGGGCTGTAAACATGATTAACAAATCCTAGGGTTGATCATGTATGACTGAACTCTTGCTAGTCCCATCATTTGGTACGACTAGCTTCATGATCATCCAATATGTAATATTTGGGACGCCTTATATATATATATTTGATGCTCTAATATCTTGTAACTCTGTTAATTGCTTGAGATTGAGACAATAGGCTTGACCTTAAGAGACTGCTGGCTTGTAGTAAACCCTCATATCTAGACAGCCGTGACCGTATAGTTGAGATGTATTCTATTTCAATATACGTAGCTGGCTATGTCTGCCCCCGCTCTCCAATATTCTGGTTCTGGGGCGTGACACTTCTTGAACTATGATCTAATCATTTTTTTCTTATCTGTAGGCGTCAGAGGAGTCGGACTCTCGAGAAAAGGCCGCTGTTTTCGAAGTCAATCTGGCCCTGACCACTTTGATTAGTGACATGTGTGCCGAGATTATTTCTGCCGGGGTTCACTCGGGGGCAGCTGAGGGATCTCACGTTGCTGAGGTCTCGACCCAGGGTAACGGGGGCTCCGCTGAACCTGTCCCTGAGACTGCTGAATTCCAGCAGGGTGACGCTGATCCAGTCGTATCCCCGCGTCCTCCTCTGCTCATGTGGCTTCGGGGGTCGACTTCTCCCCCTTGCCGAGTATCCAGGTTCTTCGGGCCGCGGAGGAGGAGTTACCTGCTATCCAAGCGTCTTTTTGCTCGAAATTTGTTTCCCTGGTGGTAGGGGTGGCAAGTTCTGGTGCGTCTCCTTCGACACTGCCAGCTACACTTCCTTTGACGCCGTCTTCTACGGAAGTTCTGGATGAGGCGTCACAGGATGTGGTCGACAGTTTCTACCGCCACTTGAAGAGAGGGGTCGAAGCTGTTGTGGAGCGGAAAACCTCCTTTGCCTTGGCCCGACAATGTGCTCGTGGCCAAATTAAATTTCTTAAAACCCTCCCTGGTGGGGCGGAGATAGTTGCGCTTCTGGAACCCAAATTGCTAGAGGCTGATCAGCTCGTGGCCTAGTTTTTCGTGCTACGGCAAGCTGATCTGTCTGCAGCCATAGATCAAGAGCATGACTTCCTCACCACTGCCCTGGAGAAGGTAAGGGCTGCACGAGATAAGTCTAAGCCGGTTATAATGAAGGACCTCGACAACCTATCTCTCCAGTATGACCAGCTGAGCCGCAGGAGCGAAGATTGTGTGGCTCGGGAAGCGACCGCCTCTCGCGGAATAATTGATACAAGGGGGCAGATCCTCGAGCTCCAAAGGAAGCTGGCTTTCTTAGAATATGATCTCAAAGCTTCCCGTACAGATAAAGAGCTGATCATTCAGGAGGCCGAAGAGGTCACCCGAGCTTCCGCTAGCCCGGAGCGTGCTCTGAAGAAGCTTGAGGATGGCTGGCGGGCTCATGCGTAATTGGAAGATACAGAGCGGCTGACTCATGAGGCCGAGGGCCGGGCCAAGCAGAGGTTTGAGCGGTCGACTGTCTTGCTGAGGGACCGTCTCATAGAATTATGTATCGCCGACCCATAGTCGGCCTTTTCCTCCTTTTGTTTATGTTCTTTTCTTTTTCTTGAGAGGGATATGGTCCCAGAATATGTAGTACTTTTGACTTACAAATAAAGAGTATGTTTTATTTTACCCTTCATTTGTATTACTTATTACGTTTGTGGTGTTTGCCCCACTGGGGGATTGTTTGTGGACTTGTTAACCTTGGCATACCTTGGTTTTAGGTACGGATAACAAGTTTGATGGGGATACTTAGAACAATTCCACAGTAAGATGGCCGTGGACGTTCCTGGTATCGGGAGAAAGAATGTCATGGAGCAGCTGGGCTCCCGGAACCTGATGAAAAATGAGGAGCATGTACTTAGTACAGCATTTTGTGGTCACAGAGGACATTTGTGGTAAACAGAGGACATTTGTGGTCAACAGAGGACATTTGTGGGCCTATTATCCTTGGCGTACTCCGGTCTTGGGTACGGATAATAAGTCGAAAGAAAATCCAACATACTTACTCAGAGGTAATGAGGACATGGTAAATATGAATATTTCTTCGATGGAGCCTTCCCACTCAGAGGTAATGAGGACATGGCAGGAGTGGCCTCCATGAAGGGGTACATAGAACAACTCAGAGGTAATGAGGACATGTCGGTTCTACGTGAGGGGCGGTTTGTTTTTGATGGAAGGGAAACAACTCAGAGGTAACATCGACGTGGTTGTTTCAGGAAATTTGTGGATCTGTTACCCTGTTTATGTACTAAAAGTGCGGGTATTGGATCATGATGAGGGAGCTCTTTTAGGAAGAAAGTTTAGAGGTATGATCATACGTGACTTACTACCTAGGAGATGCGATATAGATTCATCTATAGTGATCAGAGTGTAAGTTCAGCGGTACCAGCGGGTACATAACTCGACAATCTGGGAGATCTAGAGTCAGAATGTGAGTTCAGCGGTACCAGGGGGTACATAACTCAACAATCTGAAAGATTAGGAGTCAGAATGTGAGTTCAGCGGTACCAGCGGGTACATAACTCGACAATCTGGAAGATTTGGAGGATATAATTTCAGACATAATACTACGTCAGGAACTTGCCGTTGATGGGCAACATGAGTAAGTCTCCATTTTATTTTGCGAGGCGGTAAGCACCATTGGAGAATACAGCCTCGATGACAAATGGGCCTTCCCACATTGGTTGGAATTTGCCGGCGGTTTTGTGAGTCATAACCATCGGCCTCCGAATTGCCAGAACGAGATTACCCACTTGGAATGTTCTAATTTTAACCTTCTTGTTGAAAGCTCCCGAGATACGTGCTTGGTATAGCTCGATTCGTTGTTGAGCTAACAGGCGCTTCTCATCTAGATCCTCAAAATCTTGTAACCGGCGGTGGTGATTATCCTCTGTCGTCAATCGGTAGGTGAGGGCAACGCGGAGCAAGGGGATTTGAGTCTCTAGTCGGAGAACTGCCTCACTCCCATATACTAGAGAGAATAGTATGTCCCCGATGGCCGTCCGAACTGTGGTACGGTACGCCCATAAGCATTCGCCAAGCTTCTCATTCCAGTAGTGTTTGTTGGAAGACACGAATTTCTTGAGCAGCTTGATTATGGTTTTGTTGAATGCTTCTGCCAACCCATTCACTACTGGATTGTACGGCGTTGAAGCAACATTCTGGATTCGGTGTTTGTCGTAGAACCGATAAAAGGCGTGGCTTGCGAACGGCGGACCATTGTCGTGGATGATCCTTCGGGGTAGTCCATAGTGGTAGATTACGTGATGCTTGAGGAAGCTGATCACGTTTGATGTCTTCACTTCTACCAGCGGAATAGCCTCCGCCCATTTAGAGAAGTAATCTGTGATTGCGAGTATGAAGCGGTGTCCTCTGGATGAAGGCGGAGTGATCGAACCAATGATGTCCATTCCCCATACCTCAAATGGCCAGGATACCACTGTCGGATGTAGAAACTCGGATGGCTGGTGGATAAAATCTGCGTGGACTTGACAGGCTTTGTACTTTCGTGCATAGTCTATCGCATCGGCAACCATCGTAGGCCAGTAGTAGCCCATTCGGCGAAGGTGGTCTTGCAACTTTGGGCCAGGCTGATGGGCCCCGCAGACGCCGTCGTGTGCTTCACGTGCAGCTTCTTTAGCTTATGTGTTTGACCGACATCGAAGTAGAAATCCGTTGTATGATCGCCGATACAGCATTTTTGTCACTGTATCGTAAAAGAATCTTAAGGAATGTCTTCTGATGGAAGTGGCTTCCTTCGGATTCTCTGGCAGGATGTCGTAGACTACGAAGTCAATGAATGGCTATCACCAGTCTAGTGCTTCGTCAATAATCAGAGCGGAGTAACTCTCCACACATTGAACATTATTCTTGGGACAGACCAATTCACGGCCAATTATGTCAACCAAGTGGTGAGCATGATTCGGAACTACTAAGGAAGCGACAAGGCCTGCTAGGGCATCGGCTTCAATGTTCTGGAGCCTGGGAACGTGTTCTATAAAGAATCCTTCCAAGGACGAGATGAGGTCGATCGCCATTTGGTGATAAGGGATCATATCTTCATGGCGAACTTCGTATGAACCTCGGATCTGATTGACGATTAACTGCGAATCGTCGTATGCTTCCAGATACTCTACTCGCAGCTCCTTTGTAAGTCGGAGGCCAATAACCAAATTGTTGTACTTGGCCACATTGTTTGAACAGGGCTTCGTGAGGGAGTAAGCCCGATTGATCACCAGCCCGGAGGGAGAAATTAGCACCACTCCGACTCCAGCGACAATGTTACCCTTGGGCCCAGTTCTGGAAGCGCCGTCGAAGAACATTCGCCAGATGGCATCATAGGAGACTGTATTTAAATTGGCAACCTCATTTGGAACCTCCTCGTATATTCTGGTTGACTACGAATCTAGATGAGCTGCTAAAAAGTCTGCCAGAGCTTGACCTTTAACCACCTTTTGTGGGACGAAGATCATGTGGTAGGAGGACAGTAATATCGCCCAGGTAGCGAGACGAGAGCTGAGTGCACCTGGCCTGGTCATGAGAACCCTGAGGGGGTTGACTCTTGATACGACATGGATGGTTTGTCCCGTGACGTAGTGTCGTATCTTTTGAATGGCGAAAACCAGAGCAAGACACTCTTTTTCCACGACAGTGTATCGATGCTCCGGCCCCATCATCATTCGGCTAAGGTAATATATAGCTTGCTCATGGCATGCATCGTTGTTTTGTGCTATTAGAGCACCAAGAGAATGTCCATAGCTCGTACATAGAGCAAGAATGACTTTTCAGCGACCGGGGCCACTAGGACTGGAGGGTTCGTCAGATATTCCTTGATGCTGTCGAAAGCATGCTGACATTCTTTATCCCATACGAATGAAATGCCTTTTTTCATGAGGTGGGTGAATGGCTGGCATCGTACGGAGAGGTTGGAGATAAACCTCCTGATGTAAGCCAGCCTCCCTTGAAGGCCTCGAAGTTCACGGAGATTTCTCTGGGGACCCATCTCCATGATTGCCTTCGTCTTCTCCGGGTCTGTATGGATACCCTGGGAAGTAATGATGAAACCCAAGAACTTCCCGCTGGATATGCCTAAGAAGGATTTTATGGGATTCATCTTCAAATTATGCGCTCGCATCAGGTCAAACACTGTCCTCAGATCCTGCAGATGATCTTCCTTAGAGCGGCTCTTGACGGTGATGTCGTCGACGTAGCATTCTACTGTCTTGCACAAGTGGTCTCTAAAGATGACGCTCATAGCTCTTTGATAGGTGACGCCAGCATTCTTTAAACCGAAAGGCATGACTGTGTAGCAGTATGTGCCAATTGGTGTTCGGAATGATGTATGCTTTTCGTCGTTAGGGAAAATCTTGATTTGGTTGTACCCCAAAAATCCATCCATGAATGACATACGCTCGAAGCCGCAGGTGTTTTCAATCATGATGTCTGTGATAGGGAGGGAGAATTCATCCTTAGGACACGTCTCATTCAGGTTCCGGAAGTCGATGCAGATTCGGATCTTTTCGTTCTTCTTGAGGACTGGTACTATATTGGCTACCCAATCTGGATGTTGTTCCTCGCGGATGAAGATGCTAGCTATCAATTTGTTGACCTCAGCTTTAATGCATTCATGATGTTGGGATGGAACCGTCGTTGCTGTTGCTTGACTGGTTTTGCATTCGGCCGAATATTGAATTTATGAAGTGCAATCTCTGGGTTCAGTCCTGGCATGTCTTCGTAGCTCCAGGCAAACACGTCGATGTATTCTCTGACGAGTTGTAGTAGCGATTCCCGCTCTTCGTCTGTCAGATTCTTCCTGACGAAGATGGGCTTTGGAGAGGACTCATCACCGAGATCAACTTGTATAACCTCATCTTCGGTGGGAGGCTCTCTTTGTTCGAACTGCTTCTCCTATTGCACATCTAGCTATTGTGCCCACGGCTCTAACTCAAAAAGTTCAAGAATGTCTTCATCTTTTTCGTAGGCATCGGCAAATGCCATATTGACGGACCAGACTTGCCTGAACATGTCCCCAATACTGACGTCTAAATCAGACGTGGGTGACTCAGACGAATGAGAGTGACATTCGCACTCCTCATCGGAGCTCTCTGGGGTTGTTGTAGGTATAACATAACCTAGCCTACATCTGGTCTTGTTGTAGTAATCTCGTGGTTTCCCAGCAGGGATCGGCAATTGTAAGGGTAATCACCGTCCAGTGCCGTAGTTCAAACCTGGTGTAGTTTCTAGATTATACCCCTATTTTTGTATGAGGTACTTGGATCGGGAACTATACAGATAGAGGGGGAATCTTTCGGTGTCGGGCTCGAGCTCAACTTCTTCTATCCAGAAGGATTGTAGATCATTCTTCCGGTCGAAGATGATTGGATGATCCCCTCCCTCGATTATGTGGTAAGCGTCTTCCACTGTAGTAAATTGGTTTGCGATGTAGACATTTGTCACCTGTGTGTGCAGGTGGGTGCCTATACCGTGTTCCATAGCATACATTGTACAAAGCTTATTAAGCTCGAGGTAGTTCAAAAATAGTCTATTATTGATGAAGTAAGGTATCTTTTCCAGAGGGATTACGTCATCTGCGGATGGAACATCAGTGTGAGCAGCCACATACTTGGCCAGCTCTGGCTCTTCTTCAACCATCCCCTGTGTCAATGTAGATTAGGAGGATAACTTGGGCAGCTTAATCATCAGGGGCTCCATGGGTGGAGCAGAACGTGGAGTTGTTGGCATACTAGCCACCCCCAGTTTGGTGCTTGGTGCTGGGCCAGGGGTTGTTGGCTGGCTAGCAGTCCTCGGCTTAGCGCTCGACTGTTGATTCATTCTGGAAAGACGAATCATCATCGACTTGACAGAAGGATTGAGCTCCTTTATTTGTTGCTGACTCACTCTAGGCAGCCTGATTGTCAGTGGCTCTGTCGTGGGTGTTGGCGCTTGACCAGACCTTGGCAGTCGGATTATCATCTGCCCTTCCTGTGCGGAGAGGCTGATTGCATCCTTGTGCAGAGTGGCTGTAAGTGGTGCAGTTTTGCCAGGTTTGCGGGCTTGGAGGTGGATCATCAGAGGTTCTTCCGATCTAGTTGCTGCCTCAGTTGGAGCTTGAGTATCTTCTTCGACAAGGTGCCTTTTCGACTTCTCGTACAAGCATGAGTCAGAGTAGTAGGATTTGACTCCTTTAAAGGGATCAATGTCAGCAAATTCTGTCCTCACGAAGTCGTACTTATCAACGTACTTGAAGCACTAGTGCAGTATAGAAGGCACGATCATGTAATCATGTATCCAAGGACATTCCAGGAGAATATTGTAGGAAGTATCCGTATCTATGACGTAACAGGTCACTTTTGATTGAAGATCGTCGATTTGGCACTTCAGACGAATCTTTTCGATCGGATAGCTTCTGTCTGAATTGAAACCGCTAATAGCGGTGCTTGTCGGCGTCAGACGATGTATTGGGATGCACATATGGTGTAGCAGACTCTTTGGGATGATGCTTATGGAAGAACCAGGGTCAATGTGCATCTGATCCAGCTTGATATCACCAATGTACCCAGTATAATATAGAGGGCGATCGTGCAGGTTAGTCTTGATAAGCATGTCCTGTGGAGTGAAGATGATGTTGGGCATTGCGTCTGTGCAAGCGTTGTCCTGGAGATCTACAGGCGAGGCCTCCCCAGTAAGATTGGACTGAGCCAGATATACGTCGGCATTCTGGAGTGCCTCGCTTACCGCGACGCGAACATCTTTGGAGAGTCTCAAGAGCTTGTATAGTGATAATTTGGCCGGTGTGTTGGCCAATTATGCCAAGATATCAAAGTTGTAGGGCCTCTCCAGCCCATGAGGCATCTCTCTTCGGAGCAGTTTGTCAAAACAAGTCTCCTTCGGCCTAGGCTTGTCGGTCGTCGGAGGTTGAGAAGGTCCTGGAGCATCAGCAGTAGCTGGCTGGTGATCTTCAGCCGAGTTACCCGGTATAGGTTGGGATTGTGCACTTGACCGGGTGACTACGGATGTAGCTTCTTCGACCTCTGCCGAGATTGTGCGACATGATTTGACTTTTCCACACTTCTTCTTGCAGGTAGAGGGTGGTGCGGACTGAGTCACTTTAGGTACCAGGTCCGGATGGACCCACATGACTTCCCCTCATGATGTGGTAAGGGGTACTAGACCAGCAGCCTGGTCTCAAGGAGGTGGAAGGTTAGCGACCTCTATCTTTGCTCTGGGGACGGGTACTACTCCATCTTGAGTCTCTGTCGGAGGGAAGCTATCGAATTGTACTGATACCATATTGGCTGCTACGGTCACCTCTTCGAAGTCAAAGGCCAAGGCCTTAGAATCGATGAGATGCTGGATGTATCGCTTCAGTTGGTAGCAGTCTTGCGTAGCATGGTGGACATAGCGATGGTAGTGGCAGTACTTGGGGCTCTCCATCTCTGCAGGACGAGGTTCATGCCTCGGAGGAGGGAGCTAAATTCGACCTCCTTGTATGAGCATATCTAAGATGGACTTGACATGGCCGTCCTCGAAGGAGTAGGTCATCTGAGGCCACTACTTCTCTGCCGGCTTCAGTTCAGGCTTCTGAGCCGTGTCGGCCACCATAGCCTGTTTGCCCTTGTTGTCTCGATTGTTGGAGGGGTTACCACCATTGTTGCTGTTGGTGTTAGGACGTTTGCCCTTGTCCTCTCCTTCCGAGACGTGCAATTCTAGTTGACGAGCTTTCTTCAACTTGTCTTCTGCGCTAGTGGCACTGATAATAAAAGTCTTCCAATCCTTAAACTGACTTTCGCCCATCCAGAGACTGATTGTGGGGAGCAGCCTCTTTTGGCAAATTTCAATTAAGGAGGAATCAGGGTTATCGGATGGCAACTTCATCGCGGTTTGACGAAACCGGTCGATATAGTTCATTGTCAGCTCCTTTTCTTCCTGAACAACGTCCATGAGAGTGGACATCGTCACGTCTTGTCCTACTTCGTAGAACCTCTCCAGGAACATACGTTTGAAGCCGGTGAAGGAATAGATGCAATTGTCCGACAAGTTGCGGTAACAGTCGAAGGCGACCCCTTCCAACGCTCCAATGAACAACCGCGTGAGGATGGCATCGTCATGAGACAGATGGTCGATTGTGACTTCGAAGTAGGTGATGTACCTACTTGCAGATATTTTCCCATCATACGGATTGATGTTGAATGGTTTATATCTTTGTGGGAAGGGGACATCTCTCCATGCAGCCGGATACGATTATCGTATCCTGAGGTCTTGGCAAGTTTCTCGGTCGTGGAACATGGCCCGGAGCTCCTAGACCTCTCGTCTCGCCTCCCTGGCCTCGTCTGCAGTAGTGGGAGCCGTTGTTGTTGGAGGATTATCGCCCGGATTTGGTGCAGCCGAGTTTGAGTCCGCATTGACCGCGGTACCCAAGCTTGTCTGGCCAGGCATCCTTTCTTGCAGAGTTGGAAGGGCCGCTTTGATCTCGTCCACAGACTTGACCAAGGCATGCAGTATGACCTCCAGAGTGTCGATGTGTTGGCGATCACTGGGACTGTCTTGGTTGCTGTCTGTCATGAACACCGTCCTCACATGAGGAGAGATGGAAGGAACGGTGGAGGACGCGCCCTCTGAGTCATACCCTTGTATAGAGAAGTCGTCTGGGTATGTGGGAATGTTCTCCTCTGGTTCGGACTCAGAAGGAGTGGTACCCCCAGCTTCAGAACTTGCCTCGTCTTGAGAGTCGTAGACGTCCTCGAGGACGTCGGAACCTGCTGTATCTATTAGGGAAACTGTTTCCCCTGGATTATCTTCTTGGAATACCGGGTTATCGCGAATGTTTGGAGGTGTGCTACCTCCAACTCCAGCGCCTCCCAAAGATGTGGACGACGATTCTCCAAGCGTGGCAGATTTCGTATTTGAGCGAGTACCTTGGAAAACTCCTCCTGTGGTGGTCGTGGACAACCGCTTAGAAGAGGGTTTCTTGGTTGAGATTTTAGGACTGGAGACGTTTGTTTTCTTCCCTCTCCCGCTGCCAGGGATCCTCTGAGCAGAATTGCAGGAGGCGACGAGAAGCGCCTCGTCCTCTGAGCTTGGGTGTTGCAGTCGTCGGAAGACGGATTACCGGTCCTCTTGTGTGGCCGCCTTGCTACAGCAGTAGTTGACAATGACTTGAGTGCAGTAATGTCCAGGGAAGGACTCTCTGCACACCAAGTCCTTGTCCCTTTCCTTGCGTTTGTGAAGAATCACATTACGCAAGTCACTCGTTTTGTGGGCCCAGGAGCGTGTTGGCATCCTGCCTGCTCCCTGATGTGGAGGTAGTAAGAGTACTCGCCCCTGATCGTTGTTGGGAGATTCTTGACAACTATTCTGTCCATTGGCTGCCGGGGGCTGGACACGGATAGTTTTATACAACTTTCCATCAGGGGTCCGCGTAATAGTCAGCGGTATGCCCTGATAGTCAGAAGTTGGGACAGCTGACGGATCTTGACGAGCCCGCACTGCCCGAGACTTCTTCCTTCTAGCATCTGAGGGTGCATAGTAGGAAGAGTCCACAGAGACTGGCACATGAGAGCATCTGGGGTCTGGATCGCCTGAGAGACGGTCGAAGACTGAGCCCGAGCTGCATGAAGCAGATGGCCTGGGATTGTTAGCCGCATAGCCTGCCTACATGCGGCTGGCATTTATGGCCGTATAAGTAGCCCACATGCGGCTGACAGTCTGCATGCGGCTGGAAGCTGTAGTGGTCGCGTGAGCCTCTTCCATGCGGCTGGAAGTTATAGTGGCCGCATGAGCCTCCTCCATACGGCTAGCAGCTCTGGCCGTATGAGCCTTCTGTCTGCGGCTGGCTTTTGTGGCCGCCCGAGTCTTCATGCGGCTAGTATCCCTCTGCGGCTTCTTCCTGGACCCTGTAGAGTTATCCTTTGCCTCTGCAAGTCCAGCATCGTAGTGTTTTTCTCTACCAGACTTGGGGACAGCAGAGTCCTCTATGGTCCGAAGTGGGGCCGCAAGAGAGTCTTCTCCGCCTTCTTGGGCAACAGAGAGTACTCCTTCGAGAGCTTGGGGAGGAGCGAATGATTTCGGCCTCCACTCCTTGCGGGCCTTCTTCGTGCGGGCTTGCCGCTGGACCGGGCCAGCGCTCCCGTCGGAGAGCATTTCTTCAAACGCCTGCTGGTCGAACCGGGCGACCAGCATTTGCTGAGTGGAGCCAAGTTTGGCTGCGTCCGATTGCGTCACCAACTCCTCAGCCATAGAGAAGTTAGTCCCCAGCAGAGTCGCTATCATGTTTGCCATTGATTGTAAAAGTACAGAACAGTTTTATGGGAGGACTGAACTTAGACTCACAATACAAACTCGTTTGTACAAAGAAAGCCTAGGGACGAAAACGTAGGTACAACAATCTAATTACAATTGTTTATTTTTTTTGGAGAGTGACGGTAGAGGCTCGGAAAAGCGACGGCAGCTCTGCCTTACTCCTTGGACGATCGGACGTAGCCTTGGCTCTGATAAAGAAATGCTCTCGGAATGTGTGGGAAGACTCTTCTGTGCGTGCCTTTTTCTCTCTGTGTGTCCAGCCAAGTTTTTTTTGCAAGAGAATGGCACCTTGCTATTTATAGGAGTGGGGTGTCATCATTAGGGTTTGTAATGATTGCCCCTTGAAGAGTCGGCGGTTTGGGAATTAATTACTATTTTCCTTGATCCTGTTTTGTTGGCAATTAATCTGGGCCGTCAATCTTGATTGCAATAAATCTGGGCAGTTAATATTGATTGCGCCAAATCCGTATGGGCAATTAATGTTGATTGCCACGAATCTTCGTGATTTGTTATGACAAGCTCGGATCTCTTGCCTCGTGTTCAATCTGCTTGATTGCAATAAATCTGATTTGATCCGGGTAATTATGATGATTGCACTAAATCTGGTTGTTAGGATTTGTTGATAGTGACAAATCTGAGTGGATAAATCTTGATTAATTTGGTGCCACGTGTCCAACCATCATTATGCAACGAGCCGTAGGGATGCGGGAGAACTGATCCTCTGCCACGTGTCCTAACCGCGAGCTATAGGGACAGGGTGTCTTGACAGAGCCACATGAGGGTAGCTTCTCAGGATTCGAACCGCATGAAGGTGGCAGCCGCATGTGTATGGCCTCCGAAATTCGAGCCGCATAAGGGTGGTTTCCAACTGAACCGTATAAGGCTGGCCACGTGTCAAGGCTATATGAGCGTGGCCTCTCAACATTTGAGCCGCATGGAGATGGTCCCCATGATCCGAGCCGCATGAGAGTAGCGGCCGCATGGGGGTGGCTTCTCAGGATTTGAGTCGCATGAAGATGGCCCCCATTCTCCGAGCCGCATAGGGTAACTGCCGCATGGGGGTGGCGGCCGTATGAGAGTGGCAGCCGCATGGAGATGGCAGTCGCATGAAGGTGGCGGCCGCATTAAAGTAGGTAACTGCATAATGAGCTTTAGAATTGGTAGATTTGTGCCAGCTATAAAGATTTTCTTCGTTTCCCTAGGAGCGCGTCATTCTGTCAGAATCATCATTACAGCTTTATGTCAGAGCTGTCATGTCACCTTTATGTCAGAGCCGCCTTGTTGTGTCAGAGCATTAAATGAGGCCGCTGCTTAATGGCCAGCTGTAGAGGCAAGCCGCATAAGGCCACGTGGCTTTTACTCGAGCCGCATGGCTATGTTGGTGACTTTTGAGCCGCATAAAACTCTTGAGCCGCATGAGGCTCTGAGAGATTCTTTGAATCGCATAAGACTCCCTCTGTTTTGAGCCGCATGGATTTTTCTGTTCTTTTCCATGCTTCTACAACTGTAGGCTTAATTAACTAGTATAAATCACTTAGAGCATTATGAGGAAAATGATCTTGATCTTCACGCATCGTTACTTGCTAGCCCACTAGATATGGTGACATATTATCTATTTTTTAGGGTGTCGTACTTGTTACAACTATATCGACCCGATGATTGCCCTATAGGAGCGTCGTAGACTGTTATATTATATACCGAAGACTATTATATATATATATATATATATATATATATATATATATATATATATATATATATATATATATATATATATATATATATATATATACACTCCCCGTTTCTGTTAGTTTATACGTGTACTTGTTCCTTTATCCTATACTTTTGTATCCATATACCAATATAGATACCGTATCCTGCAAGTTGTGCTAGTACCCATATCCATTTGTGAGTTTATACATATATTGTTATTAGTTTTCTTCGGTAGTTTAGAGAGCCGCACGACAGATCGTCGTAGAGTGATCGATAGAAATGAACTGATTAACTGGCTTATGCAACTGTATTTGGATTACAAGTTTTATAACAAAATAATTATGCATGTGACTACCATAGACTTATAAAATGCACATTGGCATTGACATAACCCGTACTAGGACCCGTATATAGATTAGAATACCCAAAATGAACTATCAGACCGGTCTTACGACTTGATTCTGCAAAATCGTTCGTCCTCGCTTTGATCTCTGCGGAACCAATCGTCCACGCTTGGGTGTGATGCCATGTAAGCCTAAATTGTGCTTGCACACGGCCAAGACTTGTACAATAACAAAAATAGACTATTCAGATAACAGCACATCGGAACTTTAAACGCAGAGTATAGAAGCTGCGGACATTGTTGAAGAAAACCAAATGAACACAATGGTATAAGAAAACAAATCTCTTTTGTTGATAACTTGGAATCAAGTACAAGGCTCTCGGTCACTCTCTGATACATGCTATACTTGGCTTACATAATCTCATGAACTATACATAATTACAAGGATATCGTTCCAAACATTACATCCCTTTATATTGAAAACTGTCTCTTTATGTCTTCTTCTTTTTCTTCTTCTTCTTCTTCTTCTTCTTCTTCTTCTTCTAATTTCCGGCTCTTGAGGATGAGGATCTGGCTATCGCTTCGGACTATCCCTTCGAACATCCCTCACCCGCGGGCAAACTGGTGGGGGATCAATATATTAACGTACAGGTGAAAGATAAATGCTACACCGTCTGAAACGATCACTAAGTATTCATGTGAGAAAACATTGCATTATTTGTGATCTTGCTATCTTTTACCTACATTCATTTCATGCAATACAGGATCATAGTTATAATACTTTTTTGAATACATTTTTCAAATCTTAATTTCATATATTTCATTCAAGCCAATAATCGGAACAATTCCATGAACGATGACAATTCTATCTATCTGATGTGTGCAGCGTGTCTCATGAGCCATATCTATTTCTTTTACTCAAGCAAACTATATGGTCAATTCTATGCACAATAACTGTTCATTCTATCTAAACATGCATAACATATTCCATGGCCCATTATCATTCTTAGGGTCATAAGTAGCAGTTTATGATTAAAATATAAGGAATATGGACATAACTTATTCAGTGATTCTTACCCACAACCGACGATCCATCCCCACAAGACAAAGATTAAATAAATTGAATATGTATAATGATTATAGTTCTTGTCTCTGTATTGTTAGCCTTGCAATAAATTCTACATATGTATGATTTGATTAGCATTTGTGACTCACAATTCAGCTCTTCACTAGTATTCGCTCATACTAGCAGCTGTGACTCACGGTTCAGCTCTTCACTAGTATCCGCTGTAGGATCGATGACACCTCTAGAGGGGAGTGAATAGAGTGCAGTGGAAAATATTCTCCAATTAAAAACTAAGCAGGCAAAGGCAATTATATATAAATACTTAAATGCAGTGAAGTAAAGCAATAAGTAAATAAGGCAAGAAAGCAATATGTAGACACGAAGGTTTATACTGGTTTTCCTTTGAGAGGACTAGTCCAGTTTGCGAGAACTCTTGCTCGCTACAATCCACAATTTTTGAATAGAGATTACACCACGTGCTTTACTCCGAAGAACACGCTAACTTTAATACCGTCATGTTTTTATCTGAAGCCCACGAACAAACTTCAAACACCTTTCTTAAGAAAGCTTTACTCCAAGTTTGTACAACTCGAATACTCCTAATCGAAAACCACCGACATTTAGAAGAATAGGAGTTGTCTTGGAAATAGAAAGATTAAAGCTCTTAAGTGTATAGGAAGGCTTTAGAATAGATAAAGGAGATGAAGAATGAATGAGTGAATAAAAATGTCAAATTCTTCTCTATTTATTAGATTTTTTAGGATAGAGTTCAGGCAGAACTCGGTAGGGTTAACGTTCATAATTTTGAACATTGCTAATCCAAAGGAATATGAATTTGTTGCTGACCAGGAGTGATTTGACTTAACCGAGTTCGGACCGAGTTCGGCAGAACTTTGGCTGAGTTCGGTTATGCTGATTCTGGATCAGTTTGGTTTGTGGAGTTTTTGGTTAAATAAAGGTTTTAGGTTTTGTTTTGGGTCAGGAAAATGGATTTTTGTGAGGAGGGTCTTCTAAATTTGCCAGTGATCCCGACGCACAATTTTTTAGACAAAATAAAAAAATAAATAGAATAAAGTATAAAAAATCTGTTGAGACAAAATCTACGATCTTTTATTTCTTTTTATATCGAGCTCGGAGTTTTAAGTCAATTATCGAAATCGGTTCGACCATGGCTGTATAGGCCAACATCCTCCCCCATTTTGATAATTTGAGAAAACTACGATTGATACTTAGAAACTATCCAGCATGGTTCGGAAGTAGACTTTGATTGGAATATTGGTAAAATATACTTGCTCCCCCGTAAAGTACGGTCAAGTCTTGTTACTCTTCCGTAACAAAACAAGCAGGCTAAACACCTAAAAAAGTCCAGAAATAGGAACTCTAAATTTTTTTAGAGCAAACTTTGTTAGCAAATAAGATTAAGTATCACATTTTTCTTCCCCGTTTTGTCACATAAGCAAACTGATAGAAGCATGAAAATAGTAATCAGTACAATATAATCCATAAAAATGAAATAGGAAAAAGTGCATACAATCCAAATAGTAACAATTTAAACTGATAATTCTTGAAAGAAGCATTTATCACTAATACATTGCAGAACTAAAAACTAAAATAAACTAAAACATAACTAGTGACGCTCTATCACTAGGAAATTTACCTCACTCGTCATTCTCATCATTATCATCAACATCTGCCACCCTAGAAGGACCGATCTCTACAGAACGGTTGGGATCATAACGGGCAACAGCATGATTAAAGTATCGTTGAGCCTTTGGATCATCAATGCGATACCCAAGCACCGTGGGATCACGAACCATAGGAATATAACTGCCAGGATTGTGAGCAAAGCTGTAGGAAATATCCCTCACAATGTTGGATATAGCCTGGAGGTGAAGAGTGGTATGAAAGTCCATGGCTCGAAACTGATCCAACATCAGAGCCTGAAGAGACACATGGATAATACCACCAGGAGGATGGGAATGATGTGTAGTATCGGCTGATGGGTCAACTGAAGGAGGAGGAGCCTGAACTGCAGGAATATGAGCAGCTCGGTGATGCTCATGAAGATATACAAAAGGAGCATCCTGAGCACAGTCATCCAAAGTGACCTCGAAGTACTGAAAAATAATAGGCAAATACATCATATATAGAAGACGTCACGGTTTCTTGCAACACTTTTCCATAGTGGCACTGATAGTCTTAGGCAGACTGAAGGAGACATGAAAGTGAGGATGATAGATAGCATAGAGTAGATAGTAGAGAGTTCCAAGTATGAAATCTTATGTGGTAGTATTTTTTAGAATAATGGTAGAAAATATCATCATATGGAGATCATAAAAGTAGTTGTTCAAATGTCTAGTACAGAGAGTGCCTTGGGGACGAGGGTTATGTGCACATAAGGAGTCACAAAAAGAGTCAAAAGTTGTACCAACTGGAAATTGCACCGAGGTGATATCAACTAATGCTTCCCCTGTGTTGGGAATATAAAGCATGATTGCCAAATCATCAGCATCAAACTCGATATCAATTTTGGCAACTTTTGATTTAATTGTGTCCTTTGTGACGGAAAGATTGCAATAAAACATGCGAATAGAATTTGAATAAACCAAAATACGAGTTTGAACTAAATCAACTAATTCGAAGTGTTCAAAGAATGGTTAGAAAATAAGGTAAAGTTAATGGGATTTCCCGCACAAATTTTTCTTTGATGAAAATCACTAAACCATTCATTGGATGCATCTTGTGACACAAAAATAAAATCATCAAAGTAGTCATCGTCCGACATGGCAGGATTAAACAAGGAAAAAAAAGTCGCCTCTTGACTAGTAGAGGATTTAGCTTCACCAACTTTCCTTTTCTTTTTAGAAGATTATAGAATTTTGGGAGCCATTAGAATTGAAATAGATAGAAAGAGTTAAGATATACCAAAATTGAATGTGAACAGTGAAAGAGAACCTCGAGAGAGCTCAAAATCCAAAAGCTTAGGGCTTGAGAAGCTTGGAGGAAGGAGATATAGGAGGCTAGGGTTAAGGTTTTTAGTGGTATTCTCGGTTGGTTTGGTGAAGAAGATGATGATTTAAGGAGTTTAAATAGAGGGGAACCTGTCACTACCCGCACTCGCTTTTCGTATACGAGTGTGTACGCAAGTCCAGCCTACGCCACAACATCGGTGGTAGTATGTTGTCTAGGTCTCAATGTCATTCTCATATACAAGAAAGTTATATCTAATTGCTCATTCACAATAAGTATTTTATTTACAAATCCAATAATACAAAAATCTGCTAAAATACATCACTATAAGAAGTGTCTAATTTATCCAGAATCTAAGGTTGCCTCCAAGATCTCTATCTCCTCCGTATAGTCCATAACGCGAAAGTAGGAAGCATGCCAAGTCACCTGCAACGATCCAGTCAGAAAAGGAGCAAAGTATAACCCTATTGCAATAATGTAACTTAATACAAAATAAGCTAGGCAACATAGATGTAGTAGAGAATAAAGCAAACACTCGTATGAACTGAAAATAATAAAATGTACAAGAAGCCAATAACAAGAACAAGACAACTAGCAATGAACATAAACAGCCAGTGTGTTTGAAATACTTTTCGACATGTGAACGGCTGGGCTAATACGGCACATCATAGATGGCTATCATTCAATTTGGGTACGGCTAATCCATACATGAGGTGTATGACTTAGCTATCATTCAATAACAATATTGGTTTATTCACACGTCTATTTAGCATTTTTTCTCCCGACTCACTAAACAGTCAATAAATGAGCAATAATACAATCAAGCCTATCGTGTCACAATCTGGATACTCAATAAAACATAGTAAAAGATAGCATTATAATGTAAGAAGCACATAAAAAAATAGTGTAATTGCCTCGAGTTAAGTTGCAGTTGGTTGACTTGTGCGACACAATCTCGATTAGGTAGAAAGTTATCGTCGTTATGGCTAACCGTGACCAAATCGATGAATTATCGATCAAATCTGAGTTCAACAAATTAAATAAAATACTAAAAAAAGTTCTAAATTTTTGGAAAAACTATATGTTATAGATCTTCGTGTCATCTTTGCAAAACTTCAAACGGATCGCAAATCGGAGTTTAGAATATCCCGGAATCCCAAAAACAGTACGATGCATTGATTTTTGGACAATCGACACTCAAATAAATCTTCAGAAATTCACATAACGTATTATTTAAAATATGCTAACCTTGATACCATTTTAACAAAAAGAACTGGAGATAAAACGGAGTCCGGAGTTGGTCGGAACGGCTTCGCAAAGTTGCTATATCTTCAAAAAAATGAGACTGAATTTATGACGAATTTTGGCCTATTTTGGATGAAAAAGAGAGGAATTTTGAAAAAAAAATGGGAGATGACATAAGTTCAATAGGTATATATAATGGGTAGCAAATACTTAATTAGGATTAGATTGAAAGGGTTTTGGTTTTGGAAGAAGAATAAGGACTCCTTAAATAGATGGAGATTGACTTAATTTCCTAATTAGGGAAGGCTTAATAATCGAATTTGGTGAAGCAGATGATGATTTAAAGAGTTTAAATTGAGGGGAACCCGACTGTCCAGCATCTATTCTGATTCACCCAGACCGAGTTCGGCCAGAACGCTGACCAAGTTCAGTCCATGGGTAATCAGGACAGAGTTGGAAAGAATGTGATAGGGTTTTAACATAAATGCAAAGATGACTTAGAAATATTTGTGTTGAAGAGGTATAATTTATATTAATGAACTAAAAGACACAAACCATATAGAATATTTCTGGTTAACTGTAGGGGCAGGATCCCAGCTAGCGGTAGTCCGAAGCACTTGGCACCGTGTCGCTTAGACTTTTATGTCTTTTTGTCAGAAGGGCCCTTCCGACTTATAACCAAAATATTTTCTATAAATTTATGAATTTCAATTAATTAACACTTAATTATATGACTTCAACATCCAAAATTCATAATTCTCTTTGTATGAAGTTAAAACGATCTTCAGCTAGGGGCTTAGTGAAGATGTCAACTAATTGATGCTCAGTGTCAACAAATTCTAAACTTATATCTTCCTGTAAAACATGGTCTCTAAGAAAGTGATATCTAATTTTTATGTGTTTAGTATGAGAATGACATACATGATTCTTCGTGAGATTTATTGAGCTAGTGTTATCACAGTAAATAGGAATGTGGTTAAACGATAATTGGTAATCTTTTAAAGTTTATTTCATCTACAAAATCTCAGCACAACAACGTCCTGCAGCTATATTTTCAGATTTGGTTGTTGATAATGCAACATAATTTTGTTTCTTAGAAAACCAGGAGACTAATAACATTTCTAGAAAATGACAAATGCCACTGGTTCTTTTACGATCAGCCTTGCATCCAGCAAAATCTACGACCGAGTAACCTATCAGGTCAAACGAATCGATTTTGGGACACCAAAGACCAGTCGTCAAAGTACCTTTAAGGTATCGTAAGATATGCTTAACGGTGCTCACATATGATTCTTTAGGACAAGCCTGATATCAAGCACATAAGCATACTGAAAACATAATGTCTGGTCGTCTAGCAGTTAGATATAGTAAACTACCAATCATACCTTTGTACTTACACACTTCAGTTGGTGTACCACTTTCATCTATATCAAGCTTTGTAGACATTGCCATCAGAGTACCGATTGGTTAATATTATCCATGTCAAATTTGTTCAGCAGATCTTTCATATACTTTGCTTGATTAATGAATGCCCTTGTGAAATTTGCTTAATTTGTAGCCCGAGGAAGAATGTTAGTTATCCCATCATGCTCATTTCAAATTCACTCTGCATACACTTAGCAAACTCGTCACATAGAATCTCATTAGTTGATCTGAAGATTATGTCATCTACGTATATCTGCATCAATAAAATATTTTTATTTAGAGATTTTATAAAAAGCGTAGAGTCAACCTTCCCTTTGAAAAATTGTGCTCAAGCAGAAAGGAACTAAAACGCTCATACCATGTACGAGGTGCTTGTTTTAGACCATAGAGAGCCTTTCGAAACTTGAATACGTGATCAAGATTTTGAAATCTTTAAAGTTAGGAAGTTGTTTTACAAAAACTTCTTCTTTTATAAAACCATTTAAAAAAGTACTTTTGACATCCATTTGAAGAAGTTCAAAACCATGAAAACTTACAAAAGCACAAAGCATATGAATGGACTCTAGTCTAGCAACTGGAGCATAGGTTTCATCATAGTCAATACCTTCTTCCTGATTATAGCCTTGAGCTACTAGACGTGCTTTGTTGCATGTGACTGAACCATTCTTATTTAACTTATTTTAGAACACCCACTTGGTACCAATGACCGGATGATCAATAGCTCTGGGAACGAGTTTCCAAACTTGATTCCGTTCAAATTGGTTTAGTTTCTCTTGCATTGCAGAAATCTAAAATTAATCATTAAACGCTTCTAAAACATTCTTAGGTTCTATTTTGGAAATAAATGCAATATTAGCAACTATATCTCTTGTTCTTGAGCGAGTACTTACACCTCTTGATACATCACCTACTACCAGTTCTTCTGGATGTTTTGGTGTAAACTGCAATCGTTTCAGCAGACTTTCCAGGTAGGATGATGGTGTATCTTCTGATATTCTGTTTGAGGGAGTTTTCTCTTCTTTATTGTCACTATCATCGTTGCGTTGACTGTTCAGCTCATCGAATGTGATATTTATCGACTCTTCGATAATAAGTGATCTTTTCTTGAATACCCTGTATCCTTTGCTCTTTGCAGCATATCCCAAGAATATGCCCTCATCAGCTTTTTCATCAAACTTTTCTAAGTTGTCTTTAGTGTTTAGAATGAAACATCTGCAACCAAATATCTTGAAATAGCTTATGTTAGGAGTTCTATTAAACCATAATTCATACAAAGTCTTCTTAGAGATTGGTCTAATAAGAACTCTGTTTAAAACATGGCATGCTGTATAAATAGCTTCAGTCCAAAAATATTTTGGTAGATTATGTTGGTTAAGCATAACTCTGGCCATATCGCCAAGAGTTCTATTCTTCCTGTCCATAATGCCATTTTGTTGAGGAGTTTCGGGACAAGATAATTCATGTGATAACCCATTTGAATCTTAAAAGGTTTTAAATTCATGGTTATCAAATTCTCCTCCATGATCACTTCGTATGCGAGTAATCATGAATCCTTTCTCATTTTGTACCTTTTTACATAAAGGCACAAATTCAGAAAAGGCCTCACTTTTATTTGCAAGAAAGTAAATCCAAGTATACCGTAAATAGTCATCAACTATCACGTAAGCATATAGCTTACCGCCAAGACTAGTGACTCTACTTGGTCCAAACAAGTCTGTATGTAATAATTGCAGTGGTCTAGAGGTACTTATAGCGTTTATTGATTTGAAAGATGAGCTTGATGCATTGTTCTTTTACATTCGGCACATATGATATATTTTTTGAATGTAATATCTGGTAAGCCTTTTACCAGTTTCTTTGTGGATAATCTTGCAATAGTGTCAATATTCGCATGTCCAAGACACATATGCCATATCCAGCTTTCGTCTTGAGTTGTGAAAAGACACTTTCCTGTACTATTAGTATACTCTGACAAATATAATACATATATGTTGTCGTCTTTAATTCCCTCAAAGAAAATTATTCCAGAAGTTTTATCATAGACAAAACATTTATTCTTAACAAAATTAATTCCATAACCCTGATCAGTCAATTGACTAATACTTAGCAGGTTATATTTTAATTCTATTACTAAGCATATATCTTTATTAGTGGGTGAGGAAGAAGTACCTATGTCGCCAATTCCAATTATATGTCCTTTTAGGTTATTTCCAAAGGAGACATAGCCTTTTTTCTTCATCGATAGAGTTGTAAACAATGTGTTATCACCTGTCATATGTCTGGACCAACCACTATCTGGAATCTATTTGCTTTTAGTGGAAGGAGAAAGATCCACCTACAATACAAGTTAAAGATGTAACCTTCGGTGCCCACTTTCTTGAGGGTCCTGATTTGTTAGCTTTTGGAAACCAAACATATACATTCATGTCTACAAGCTTCCTAATCTTACATTGGTGTGATATATGACTTTTTATACCACAATAATGACATGTAGCATAAGTGTTAGTGCTAGATGTAGTTCGTAGATCATGTATATGTATTTATGAAGAAGTGTGTGTTTTCTTATTGTGTGGAAAGGTATACAAATATGCATGGCTTCTAGCAGTTCTAGCAGTGTTGGTCGTGTTGTGTTTGTGCTTAGCCTTGTGACTTGTGTCCATTTGAGCTATAGGTTTGACAACCTATTTGTCCATCTTAATCTCTAACTTTTTAGAGACGTCACAGGCTTTATTGTACTTAGCCATGAATGCATCTATTCTTTGAGCAGCAATGTTATACTTCTGTTTCTTTAGTTCATAGAGATCTCTAAGTTTTATATTTTCTTGATTGGCTTTCTCAAGCTTTTCAAAAGTATCGTGTAGACTCAGCTTTAAAGAAGTTACCTCATCCGTGTGACTAAAAGAGTTTATAATATCTTCTATCATATGAGATTGGTTAGAAAATTTAGATTGTACAAATTTTAGCTATTTTTTGGCAGTTTTGTACAAATCCATCATTTTTTCTGATCTTCTAACAGACCAGTGAAAGTATCGGACAATTCATCAAATGTGAATTCTTTATAGAGAGGGTTCGATATTACCTTAGCATCTGTAGCCATAAAGCAGAGATTTACTGTGTTACGAGGTTTTTTCTCTTCAGATTCATTCGCTTCGCTCTCACACCAGATGCTAGTGTTAGCATATTTTTTAGTCGAAGTTCGTTTTTTGCTTGACTGCTCATGTCTGCTTTCCTTTCTTACAACCGGGCAGTCTTTCTTGATGTGACCTGTTCTCTTACAGCTATAACAAATTGATTTTTCATCGTCTCTGGAATCTTTTTTCTTTTTGCTTGACTTTTTATACTTAAGGAATCTTCTGAAGTTTCTTATCATGAGTGCCATCTACTCGTTATCTGAGCTATCTATCTCACTCTCATCATCGGAGGCTGTCTTGTGGTTAGCTCTAAATGCTATAACCTTTTCTTTTGGAGCTGGCTCTTCGAAATCTTTAAGGTCCAGCTCATGAATCATAAGCTTTTCTATAAGAGTTTCAAGAGTCATCGTAGTGAGATCATTTCCTTCAATAATGGCCGTTGCTTTAGGATTCTAGTTCTTGGTTAGCCCGCAGAGTACCTTTCGAATCTTCTCATGATTACTGTATTCTTTTACAAAAAAAGAGAGGATTAATATTATCTAGAAAGCGAGTAAACATCTTTGTAATAGTCTCATTAGGCTTCATTTTGAAGGCCTCATACTATTGTGTTAGTTGTAAGATTTTGGATTCCTTCACTTGTGAAGTACCTTCATGAGACCTCAAGAAGTTTTTAAACCTCGTAAGACATGACACTTGTTGATACTCTGTTAAACTCACTTCTATCTACTGCACAGAATACAACATTTATAGATTTTGCATGAAGAATTGCTTGTTTTATTTCATTGTCGATATATCTGTCAAATGGTTTTCGAACTAGATTACCATGTACCACAATAGGTAGTGGTTTCTTGTAACCATTTATGGCAATCGACCATAAATTGAAATCAAGAGACTTGAGGTAAAAGCTCATACGTGTCTTCCAATACGTGTAGTTTGTGCCATCAAATCGGTGTGGCTTATTTGTTGATTGGCCTTCACCATTGCTTGTATATAATGATGCTCTATCTCAAGGAGATTAAATCTAACTAGAGAGAAGCCATGCTCTGATACCAATTGTAGGATCGATGGCACCTCTAGAGGGGAGATGAATAGAGTACAGCGGACAATATTTCCGAATTAAAAACTAAGCAGGCAAAGACAATTATATATAAATACTTAAATGCAGTGAAGTAAAGCAATAAATAAATAAGGCAAGAAAGCAATACGCAGACATGGAGGTTTATACTGGTTTTCCTCTGAGAGGACTAGTCCAGTTTGCAAGAACTCTTGTTCGCTATAATCTACAATTTTTTAATAGAGATTACACAGCGTGCTTTACTCTGAAGAACATGCCAACTTCAACACCATCGTGTTCTTATCCGATGCCTAAGAACAAACTGCAAACACCTTTCTTAAGAAATCTTTTATACTCCAAGCTTGTACAATTCGAATACTCCTAATCGAAAACCACCGACACTTAGAAGAATAGAAGTTGTCTTAGAAATAGAAAGATTAAAGCTCTTAAGTGTATAGGAAGGCTTTAGAATAGATATAAAAGATGAAGAATGAATGAGTGAATAGAAATGTCAAATTCTTCTCTATTTAATGGATTTTGTAGGACAAAGTTCAGGAAGAACTCGGTAGGATTAACGTTCATAATTCAAAACGTTACAAATCTAAAGGAGTAAGAATTTGTTGCAGACCAGGAGTGATTTGACTTGACTGAGTTCGGACCGAGTTCGAGCAGAATTCTGGCCGAGTTTGGTTAGGCTGATTCTGGGTCAGTTTGATTTGTGGAGTTTTTGGATAAACAAAGGTTTTAGGTTTTTGTTTTGGGTTAGGAAAATGGATTTTTGTGATGAGGGTCTTCTAAATTTGCCAGTGATCCCGTTGCACAATTTTCTAGACTCAATAACAGAAAAATACAGAATAAAGTATAAAAATCTGTTAAGACGATATCTATGATCTTCGGTTTCTTTTCATATTGAGCTCAGAGTTTTAAGTCAATTATCGAAATCAGTGGCTGTATGGTCCAACACAAGCCCATCTTACTAATAGACACAACACCCCTTGATCGTTCAGTCTAGCATTTTTCTCAGGGTGCTATCATAATCGCTCCTAGGTCGATCGATTCTCAGTACCCTAAGAACCGTCGAGAGACTATTACCTTGTGTACAAGTCGTCTAAAACCCATGCATGAGTACATTCTATTAGATAAAATATCTACGATGCTATAGTTTATCGATAAGCAGACATTTCCATCTTTTCTCTGTTCCTTATCCATTATTTCAAGCAACCCAAGTGCTTTCTATACGATTCGATCATTTTAGTAGACGATAAGGAACATTTGATCAGTACTATTTACACAAATATAGCATCATTTTGGTATCATGAAACATGTATCTCTACTCTTTATAGCATACGATAGGGACATGTAAACATTCTTTTTTTTTCTTATTAAGCATTGCAACGGTCTTTCAATTGAAACAACAATCTACTTTATTATGAATTCTCTTATCTTGTTTTAGCATAACACAGGTTCATTCATTACGCAAGCATACATTCAAAGCAATAGATTATTTATTAAGCGTGAAAAAATAGAAAGTGAAGTCCTTGTCCACTCACTCAGATAAATCGTCGTCTGTAAAGGCTTCCTCTAGAGCTAGCATCGATTTTACTGACTATATAGTGCCTTCGCAGAGAGTGGCACTACAACCAGCATACGCGACATATCGCAGATATACCATCGAGGCTCAGTCTGCCTAGTCAGCAGAGCTAACTAGGTCATCCTCTTTCCCAAATAGTCCTTTGTGTTTCCATCCTAAGGTTGGGATTGGTCCATTGGGCTTGGAACCATGAGGTGGCTCTATTCTAGTGGCTTCCATCTTTATCTCACTTCTATTTATAACACTATTTTCTCTCGTTCTCTTTCTCCCTTCTCCCTCTATATTTTCTTTCTCTATTGCTTTGGACTGCTAGGAGCTAGATCTTGAGACCTAAGGGGGCGTTTGATACGCGAAATACTCTATAATCAAAAATTCTATATTCTCAAAATATGTCGAATTAAAATATCTATCAAAACTTACAAAACTAAAATTGGAACCCCGAATTGCAAAAAGGTCAAAATTAACCGATTTGTGACCCCACAAATATCGTTCGGGAAAGGGTACACAAAATTTGACATAAGCATGGCTATATGGATAATTCAAAGTTGTGAATTTAACATTACAAGTTTTGTTGCGATCTGATGGATACACATCAAAATATGAGCACCTTTCGATTCAGTCGATATCGTAAATCCAATAGATATGAGCCAAATTTTTCCTCGACCGATGATTTTCAAATCTATGAAATCCAGTACTTCAGAAAGGATGATACAAGACTTTTGGTGCAAACGTGGAAAAAAAATTGGGCAGCATGATGGGGCGACACTGGCTCTAGGAATTCTTATAAAATCTAATTAGCCTACTTCAGGCTCTGATTCAGACTACTTTCGATTACTTCTTCTTGCTAAGGATTGTTAAGAATGAAGATGAAGTATCAGGAAAGGAGTATGAGGAGATCTAATTACGTTTGGTGCAATAGACTTGTATACTACTTGCTTTACTAAATATGTTTCCAGCTTGATTATTGTCTCTTTGTCGTCTCATAATTTGGTTTGATCTAGGTTTAGATTTTTTGCTAGGTTATTGCATATCGTCTTTGACACACCTTAATACCATCATCGATATGCATAACCTGAATATCTTCCTTTTGCATAAATTTTAATTTATTGTAATTAGTGTTATCAAACAAATTGAATATGAGTCAAGTCTCGCACGCATCACGATCAATCCAGCCGTATCTGTTTTCCATCTCTTTGTGGTGCTTTGGAGGAGAGTTTCAAAGGTTGCAAACGAGAATGTAAGAAGGAATTCCTGAACAAGAATATCCCAATTATACTTTATTTTTTATCTGGGTTGTGATGATGGAGGGTTGATTCTGTTGGCCCATTAAGCCATAATCAATCCGATTTCGATATTTGACTTAAAACTCCGAACATGATATAAAAAAACCCGAAGATTACAGTTTACATCTCCTCTGAACTTTTTCACATTTATTCTATTTTTTTTTTATTGAGTCTAGATTAATTTGTGATTCAGGATCACTGGCATTTAGAAAGATCAATCCTAAAACCTATCTTTGATCCATTTCTCCTAACCCAAAAACTTGATTCATGTCATAAACCAAACCAAACCCACATCCAAAAGCCAAAACCAAATTCGAGTTGACCATAAACTAAGGCAACCGAACTCGGCCTGAGTTCTGCCCGAACTCGGTCCCCTGAGATTTATCCTGGTCAGCATCTTTACCTATTCTTTTGGATCACCAACGTCCAAATTTATGAACGTTAGGCTACTGAGTTCTGCCCGAACTCTGTCTTAGAAAAACCTATAAAAAGAGAAGAAATTCCTATTTCTATTCACTCATTCATTCTTCATCTTCTCTATCTATTCCTAAGCTTTCTATTCAAGTAACAAAGTTTCAATCTTCAAGTCTCTAAGACAACCCGATTCTTCTACTACCGGTGGTTTCCGATTTAGAGAATTCGAGTTGTACAAAGCTTGGCGTATAAAAGCTTTCTCAGAAAGGTGTTGTTGAAGTTTGATCATGGACTTTGTATAAAAATACGACGGTGTTGAAGTTGGCGTGTTCTTCGGAGTAAAGCACGCAGTATAATCTTTATTCAAAATAGTAGATTACAAGAGCAAGAGTTCTCACAAACTGGACTAATCCTCTCAGAGGAAAACCAGTATAAACCTGCTGTGTCTGCGTATTGTTTTCTTGCCTCTACTATTTACTGCTTTACTTGCAACTTTATTTGATTGATTATTCGCTTCACCTGCTTAGAATTTTTTAATTGGTAATTATTTTTCCGCTACACTCTATTCACCCTCCTCTAGAGGTGCCATCGATCCTATAATTGGTATTAGAGCTCAGCTTATCTCTAGACGGATTAAAACTCCTTGAGATATGGCATCCATATATCCAAGCAATGGTGAAGGTCAATCAACAAATAGGCCACCCCTTTTTGATGGCACAAACTACATGTATTGGAAGACACGTATGTGCTTTTTTCTCAAGTCTATTGATTTCGATTTATGGTCGATTGTCATGAATAAATATAAGAAACCACTACATATTACGGTAGAGGGTGTTCTAGTAGAAAAATTATTTGACAGATATACTGACAATAAAAAGAAACAAGCCAGTCTTGATGCAAAAACCATCAATGCATTATTTTGTGCTGTAGAGAGAACTAAGTTCAATAGAGTTTCTACATGTGTCACGTCTCACGAGGTTTGGAAACTTCTTAAGGTTACTCATGAAGTTACTTCACAAGTGAAGGAGTCCAAAATCTCAAGACTAACACAAGAGTATGAGGCCTTCAAAATAAACAAGCCAGTCTTGATGCAAAAACCATCAATGCACTATTTTGTGCTGTGGAGAGAACTAGGTTCAATAGAGTTTCTACATGTGTCACATCTCACGAGGTTTGGAAACTTCTTGAGGTTACTCATGAAGTTACTTCACAAGTGAAGGAGTCCAAAATCTCAAGACTAACACAAGAGTATGAGGCCTTCAAAATGAAGCCTAATGAGACTATTACAAATATGTTTACTCGATTCCTAGACATTGTTAATCCTCTATCTTACCTTGGAAAAGAGTACAACAATCACGAGAAGATTCAGAAGGTGCTTCGTGGGCTTACAAAGAACTGGAATCCAAAAGCGATGGCCATTATTGAAGGAAATGATCTCACGATCATGACTCTTGAAACCCTTATGGGAAAGCTTATGAAACATGAGCTAGACCTTAAAGATTTTGAGGAGTCAGCTCCAAAAGAGAAGGCGATAGCATTCAAAGCTAACTACAAGATAGCCTCTGACGATTAAAATGAGACATATTGCTCAGACAACAAACAAATGGCCCTTGTAACAAGAAACTTTAGAAGGTTCCTCAGATATGAGAAGTCGAACAAAAATATGAAAGATTCCAGAGACGATGAAGAACCTATCTGCTTCAGCTATAAAAGAACATGACACATCAATAAGGACTGTCCTGTTATAAGGAAGGGAAGTAGGTACAATCAGACAAGCAAGAGAAGGTTTTCTTCCATAAACTATGCCAACACTAGCATATGGTGTGAACGTGAAGCTAGTGATTCTGAAAAAGAAGAGAAGCATCGCAACACAGGGAACCTATGTTTCATGGCTACTGATGCTAAGGTAATATCAAACCCTCTCTATGAAGAATTTATGTTTGATGAATTGTCTGATGCTTTTACTGATCTATTAGAAGATCAGAGGAAAATGATAGATATATGCAAAGGTGCTAAGAAAGAGTTGAAATTTGTACAATCTGAGTTTTCAAAGCAATCTAGAATGCTAGAAGATATTAGAGATTCTTCTAATGACATAAATGAGATTACCTCTTTGAAGTTAAGCTTACATGAAGCTCTTGAAAAGCTTGAGAAATCCTATCAAGAAAATGTAAAACTTAACGATCTCTGAAAAGGAGAAAAAGAAGTATAACATTGCGGTTTAGAGAGTAGATGCACTCACGGCCAAGTACAATAAAGCCTGTGATATCTCTAAAAAGTTAGAGATCAAACTGGATAAACAGGTTGTTAAACCAATAGCTCAGGTAAACACAAATCACAAGGCTAAACACAAGCACAACACAACCAATACTGCTAGAACTGTCAATAGTCATGCATATATGTATACCTTTTCACACAAGAAGAAAACACACACACATCTTCAAAAATTCACATACATGATCTTCGAACTGCACTTAGCACTAACACTTCTGCTACATGTCACGATTGTGGTATAAAAGGACTTGTGTCACATCAGTGTAAAATTAGTAAGCTAGTAGATCTAAATATATATGTATGGGTTCCAAAAACTAACATATCAGGATCCTCAAGAAAGTAGGTACCAAAGGTTACATCTTCAACTTGTGTTGTAGGTGGACCTTCCTCTTCCCTCTAAAAGCAAGTGGATACTCGATAGTGGTTGCTCCAGGCACATGACAGGTGATAACAAATTATTTGCAACTCTATCGATAAAGAAAGAAGGCTATGTCTCCTTTGGGAATAACCTTAGAGGTCATATCATTGGAATTGGCGACATAGGTACTTCTCCCTCACTTATCATCAAAGATGTATGTTTAGTAACAGAATTAAAATATAACCTATTAAGCATTAGTCAACTGACTGATCATGGTTATGGAATTAATTTTGTTAAGAATAAATGTTTTGTTTATGATAAATCTTCTGGAATAATCTTCTTTGAGGGAATAAAAGATGACAACATATATGTACTATATTTGTCAGAGAAGACTAATAGTACAGGAAAGTGTTTGTTCATAACTTAAGACAAAAGCTAGATATGGCATATGCGGCTTGGACATACAAACATGGACACTATTGTAAGATTATCCACCAAAAAACTGGTAAGAGGATTACCCAAAATAACTTTCAAAAAAGACATGGTCTGTGCCGAATATAAAAAGAACAAGGCATCTAGATCATCTTTCAAATCAATAAATGATGTAAGTACCTCTACCCCTTCAATTACTTCATATGGACGTATTTGGACCAAGTAGAGTTGCCAACCTTGGCGGTAAGCTATATGCTTACGTGATAGTCGATGAATATTCACGGTATACTTGGGTTTACTTGCAAATAAGAATGAGTCCTTTTCTGAATTTGTATCTTTTTGTAAAAAGGTGCAAATTCAGAAAGGATTCATGATTACTCGGATATGAAGTGATCATGGAGAAAAATTTGATAACCATGAGTTTAAATCATTCTGTGATTTTAATGGGTTATCTCATGAATTCTATTGCCCCAGAACTCCTCAACAAAATGGCGTTGTGGATAGGAAGAATAGAACTTTGTGCGATATGGCCAGAGTTATGCTTAACCAGTATAATCTTTCAAAGTATTTTTGGACAGAAGCTGTCTATACAGCATGCCATGTTTTAAATAGAGTTCTGATTAGACCCATTTCTAAAAATGCTCCCTATGAATTATGGTTTAATTGAACTCCTAATATCAGCTATTTCAAGGTCTTTGGTTACATATGTTTATTTTAAATACAAAAGACAACTTGGAAAAATTTGACGAAAAAGCTGATGAGGGCATATTTTTAGGCTATACGGCAAAAAGCAAAGGCTACAGAGTATTCAATAAAAAGTCACTTATTGTTGAAGAGTTAATAAACGTCAAATTCGATGAGCTGAGAAATCAACGCAATGACGATAGTGACAACGAAAAAGAAAAAACTCCCTCCAACAGAACACCAGAAGATACACCATCTATATCCTATCTGCAAAGTTTGTCAAAACGATTGAGATTTATGCCAGACCATCCAGAAAAACTGGTAATAGGTGACGTATCAATAGGTGTAAGTACTCGCTCAAGCACAAGAGATTTAGTAATAGCTAATGTTGCATTCATTTCCAAAATTGAACCTAAAAATGTTTTAGAAGCTTTCAATGATGAATTTTAGATTTCTGCTATACAAGAGGAACTCAACCAATTTGAGAGGAATCAAGTTTAGGAACTCGTTCCCAGACCTATTGATCACCCAATCATTGATACCAAGTAGGTGTTCCAAAATAAACTAGATGGGAATGGTTCAATCACACGTAATAAAGCACGTCTAGTAGCTCAAGGCTATAATCAAGAAAGATGCATTGACTATGATGAGACGTATGCTCCAGTTGCTAAACTAGAATACATTCATATACTTTGTGCTTTTGTAAGTTTTCATAGTTTCAAACTCTTTCAAATGGATGTCAAAAGTGCTTTCCTAAGTGGTTTTATAAAAGAAGAAGTTTTTGTACAACAACCTCCCGGTTTCGAAGATTTCAAAAATTCTGATCACGTATTCAAGCTTCAAAATGCTCTCTATGGTCTCAAACAAGCACCTCGTGTATGGTATGAGCGCCTTAGTTCCTTCTTACTTGAATACGATTTTTCAAAAGGGAAGGTTGATTCAACTCTTTTTATAAAATCTTTGGATAAAAATATTATGTTAGTACAAATATACGTAGATAACATAACTTTGGATCAACCAATGAGATGCTATGTAACGAGTTTGCTAAGTATATGCAGAGTGAATTCGAAATGAGCATGATGGGAGAACTTACATTCTTCCTTGGGCTACAAATCAAGCAGAGTTCACAAGGAATATTTATAAATCAAGCAAAATATACAAATGATTTGCTAAAGAAATTTGACATGGACAATGTCAAACCAATTGGCACACGTATGGCAACATCTACAAAGCTTGATATAGATGAAAGTGGTACACTGACTGACGTATGTAAGTACAGAGGTATGATTCGTAGTTTACTGTATTTAACTACTAGTCGTCCTGACATTATATTTTCTGTATGCTTATGTGCACGGTATCAGGCTTGTCCTAAAGAATCACATGTGAGCGCCATTAAGCGTATCCTGCGATACCTGAAAGGAACTTTGACGACTGGTCTTTGGTATTCCAAAACCGGTTCGTTTGACCTGATAGGTTACTCGGACGCAGATTTTGCTGGATGCAAAGTCGATCGTAAAAGTAACAGTGATACATATCATTTTCTAGGAAAGTCTTTAGTCTCCTGGTTTTGTAAGAAATAAAATTTTGTTGCACTATCAATAAGCGATGCTGAGTATATCGCTGCAGGTCGTTGTTGTGCTCAAATTTTGTGGATGAAGCAAACCGTAGAAGACTATCAGTTGTCTTTTCAGCACATCCCTATATACTTTGATAACACTAGCTCCATTAATCTCACGAAGAATCCTATATGTCACTCTCGCACTAAATACATAGAAATTAGATATCACTTTCTTAGAGATCAAGTATTACAATGTGACATTAACCTATAATTTGTTGACACTGAACATCAACTAGCTGACATCTTTACTAAGCCTTTTACTGAAGATTGTTTTAATTTTATATGAAGGAAATTAGAAATTTTGGATGTTGAAGTAATATAATTTAATATTATTAGTTACTACTCATAAATTTGCAGAAATTATTTTGGTTATAAGCCGAAAGGGCCCTTCTTTCACACAGGTGTAAATAGCCTGAAGCGATACGGTATACTAGTCTTCGAACTACCGCTAGCTGGAATCCGGCCCCTATAGCTAACCCGGAGTATTCGAAGCGATTTATGTGTTATTAATTAATCAATATTAATTATTTAGTTCAACACATTTATTTCTAATTAATTTTGCATTCATGTTAGAAAGTATCACAACCTTTCCAACCTCTGTTCTGATTCCCAAGTGATCGAACTCGGTCAGAGTTCTGGCCGAACTCGGACCAAACTCGGTCTGGAAGAATTCGAACAGAAGCTGGACAACCGAGCCTTCTCTTTTTTTAAAAACCTCTACATCATCTTCAACCTCATCACAACCATCATAATTCTTCCGAAAACCCTAACCCTAACTTCTTGGTTCTCCCTCCTCCAAGCCTCTCAAGTCTTCAAACTTTGGATTCAGAGCTCTTTCGAAGTTCTCTTCAACTGTGTACCTTCAATTTCGGTTTAAATCCTCTATCTCCACTCCTTTCAATTTTTCATGGCTCCTAAAGTTCCTATTTCTTCGAAAAAGAAAAGGAAGGTTGATGAAAGCTCGTCCTTTACTCCTCATGAGGCGACCTCTTTTTCTATTTATACTCCTTCCAAACCAGACGGAGATTTCTTTGATGAATTCATATTTGTGTCTCAAGAGGCATTAAATGATTGGTTCAATGATTTTCATAAAAGAAAACTTTGTCCGCGTGCTCCTCTTAATTTTATATTATTTTTGAATCATATGAGCGTTTTTAAATATTATCAATTGCTAGATTTAGTTCAATCTAGTTTTCCTATATATGGCAATGCCATTCGGATGTTTTATTGTAATTTATCGGTCACAAACGGGAAGGTAAAATCAAAGGTTGGTGGAATAAATATTGAGTTTGATAGTGATGACTTAGCTATCATACTTAACATTCCAAATACTGGAGAAGCCCTGGTAGATATCACTTCTTTCTAGTTCCCTGAAGGGATAACCTTTGACTCCTTTCGTGACTCGTTATGTGAACCAAACCCTCGACCGAAAGGCACCCTTCGACCTAGGCATCTGAACAGCTGCTTCTATGATCTTCATAGAATGATATTCTCTACCATCATTCCAAAGAATACCACCACTGATGAGATTTCATACTTAGAGCTTTCAGCTATTTATCATCTCTATTTTTATGTACCTTTTAGTTTATCCAAGACTATTATCTCCGCTATGGAATGGTGTCGTAAGAAATCACGACGTCTTCTGTATGCGATGTTTCTTCCATATATCTTTCAGTACTTTGAGGTCAGTCTTGAGGATTGTGCTGAGGATGCTGCTCCTGCTTACCTTCATGAGCATCGTCATTCTGCACCAGCTCCTACTGTTCCAGCTTCTCCTCCAGTTTACCCATTAGCTACTGATACTCATCCTCCTACTCATCTTCTTGGTGGTGTTACTCTTGAGTCACTTCAGACTCTTATGTTGGATCAGTTTTGCTCCATGCACTTCCTTACCACCCTTCAGTTCCAGGCCATATCCAACTCTATATGGGATTTGTCTTACAGTCTTGCTCACAACCCTAGTGGACTCATCCCTATGTTTCGTGATCCTACCAGACTTGGCTATCAGATTGATGATCCAGAGCCTCAACGATTCTTTGACCCTGCTACTGCCCGATATGATCCCAACCGTTCAGCTGAGACCGGTCCTTCTAGTGTTGCTGCTGATAATGATGATGAGGATGACGATTGAGGATATGTTTTCTCGTGATAGTTCACAACTAGTTATGTTTTTCATTTTTTGTGAGACTTTGTATTAGTGATAAATGCTTCTTTTAAGCATTATCAGCTTTATTAGTGATGTATGAACTCTCTATCTATTTTCAGTTTATGCGAGTATTTCTTATTTCAGTACTATTTATTTTTTTGTCGAATAGTTTGATCTACTTCTTAACTATGCTGAGTATTACTACTATCATTTTGTTCATATGAAAAAAATAGGAGAGTAATAATGATACTTAAATAAAATGTTGCATGTTGAATTTCTTCTTTATCACTAATAAAAGTTTGTTTGGAGAAATTTTTCTTATCTAGACAGTTTAAGCTGATATATTTTATTCTGGAAGAGTAACAAGACTTGACTGTACATTACAGGAGAGCAATTATATTGTACTAATATTGACGGCCAAAGCTGCTACCGTATCTTCAGTACAACATCAAGTCTACTTCCAAATCGAGCTAAACTTTCTTAAGTATCAATCGTAATTTTGTCAAATTATCAAAATAGGGGAGATTGTTGGCCCATTAAGCTATAGTCAAACCAATTTTGATAATTGACTTAATACTCAGAACATGATATGAAAAGAAACTGAAGATTACAGTTTACATCTCCTCTGAACTTTTTCACATTTATTCTGTAATTTTTTTATTGAGTCTAGATTGATTTGTGAGTCGAGATCACTGGCATTTAGAAAGATCAATCCTAAAACTTATCTTTGATCCATTTCATCTTACCCAAAAACTTGATTCATTTCATGAACCAAACCAAACCCACACCCAAAAGCCAAAATCAAATTCGAGTTGACCAGAATCCAAGACAACCGAACTCGGCCCGAGTTCTGCCCGAACTCGGACCAAACTCGGTCCCCTGGGATTTCTCCTAGTCAGTAGCTTTACCTATTCTTTTGGATCACCGACGTTCAAATTTATGAACGTTAGGCTACAGAGTTCTGCCCAAACTCTGTCTTAAAAAAACCTCTAAAAAGAGAAAAATTCCCATGTCTATTCACGCATTCATTCTTCATATTCTCTATCTATTCCTAAGCTTTCTATTCAAGTAACAAAGCTTCAATCTTCAAATCTCTAAGACAGCCCGATTCTGCTAGTGCTGGTGGTTTCAGATTAGGAGAATTCGAGTTGTACAAAGCTTGGCGTATAAAAGCTTTTCTCAGAAAGGTATTGTTGAAGTTTGATCGTGGACTTTGGATAAAAACACGACGGTGTTAAGTTGGCGTATTCTTCAGAGCAAAGCACGCGATGTAATCTCCAATCAAAATAGTGGATTATAGCGTGCAAGAGTTCTCACGAACTGGACTAGTCCTCTCAGAGGAAAACCAGTATAAACCTGCTGTGTTTGCGTATTATTTTCTTACCTCTACTATTTACTGCTTTACTTGCAACTTTATTTGATTGATTATTTGCTTCATCTGCTTAGAATTTTTTAATTGGTAATTATTTTTTTGCTGCACTCTATTCGCCCCCTAGAGGTGCCATCGATCCTGTAGATTCTTTACTCCGTTAACTATCTGACGATGAGGGAGAACCGCTGAGCCTATCTTTACTGTCTAAGGGGGAGCAGCAAGAAATCTCTCTGGAATGTTCAGGAACTCTTGAGGAAATAGGAGGAACCGGAGGGTTTGAATGGAGAAGAGCCCTCCTATTTATAGCTGAGAGGAGATCAGTACACGCACCTAGAAGTGAATAGGCGCGTGGGTCTTTGTCTGTCACATGGCACTTTTAAAAGGAGTCAGTTGTAACCATGCACGCACTTCACTGGTGTGGGGTATGACTGATTGCCACGTAGCAGATGGTTAGGATTTTACTTTTGGAGAGGATCTCGAATTGCTCCAAACCCGTTTTCTGGCATGAATAGGTCTTCGACACGTACAACATACCTAGTTCCACTGCAGCTAACAAGACACCCCCGCCTAGGAATTCACTGTCTTAGATGATGTGTGTTCATAGTGGAAAAGAACTATAAGTACATGGTAGGAGCACACGCACTTGGGGAAGACTCAGGATGGCACACGCCTGAGTTTGATCAGGTAGCACGTGCCAGAATTTAATTAGGTGATACGCATCTGTCAACACTATTTCCAAGAAGAATGAACTTCGACTTCTGAGATCATTCTTTGCACGAGAATCGAAGCATCGAGTTGGAGTATCAAGAGGAGGTAACTCACTAAATGTATCCTCGGGGAGAGCAACTGAGAGACTTAGGTGGGAATGCAGGGGATAAGGTACGCCTGTATAAGTGAGGCGCGAGTATGAGGAGGACCACGCCTTTGGTGAGGCATGAGTAGCATAAGTAATCATGACTCTTTGGTCTGTGTGCCTTGGCCGCCTTTTGTACAAAGATCGAGGCGTTCAGCCCAAGGCTCAAGGGCGTGGGTGACATGATGCCTAGGTGCGGCATGATCGACATACTGCTTTGATGAGGCGTGGGCAACTTGACGCCTAGTTGGTGCGCAAATGAGGCGCGAGGTCACTCCACTTTCCGAGGCGAGTGATTCATGCTTCTACAAGACCCCCTTAAAAGTTTTCTAACTTTTTGAATAAAGTTAGAAATACTTTGAACAGAAGCAAGATACGCGTCTTCGATGACGTCAGCAAGATCTTCTTTTTGACATAGCCCCTGCTTTGGCTAGCCTGTGAAATCTGCTTTGGAATGAGAGCATTTAATTTGGTTCAATCTTCGAAGAGGCAATAGGCGCTTCACCTTCATCTTGAAATGCACTTTTCAAAACCTATAAATAGGTGTAGAAAGGGAGACTTTTCTTTCTTCCGAGCTTTCTTTTCTTCTCCGATCTTTGTCTAGCTTCATCGGCTGTCTTGCCTTCTTCGACTCTTCGCCTACTTCACTTCGCCATGGCGCCAAAAAACGTTGCTGCTAAAGGGAAAGGAAAAACTAAGGCGGCCGCCTCCACTTCTACTGACGAGCAAACTCACCCCGACGTTCGTTGTGAAGTTGAGGATATGATTGCCTCGTCGAAACCTTTTTTGGTCTGTACGACTCCAATCGTTCCTTTGAGACGTGGTCCGGTTCCTACTCCCTAATTGTCACATACTTGTGCCATTGTTTCGAGTGGCTATGTGCTTATCTCGACAGGCTCATACACTAATCAATTCACGCGCCTTTGCTTTTACGGGCGCGTGTAAAAATAAACTACGCTCCTAATGAGCCATATGCCGTTTCTTTTTGCAAAAAGTAGTCTATGTGCCTAATAGGCCGTGCACCACTTTTCTTTTAGGCACGTGTGAAAAGTGGTCCTCGCGCCTAATAGGCTATGCGCCAGTTCTTTGTAGGTGTTCAAAAAATATTCACATGCCCAACGGTCCATGCGCCCAAACAGTCGTATATGGCACAGTATACGCACTGTCTTACTCTTTTTAGAATTTATTTTCTAACTTACTTTCTTGTCTTCCTCCTTACAATGTCTATGGTAGCACCTCCTCTGGGTGAAGTCCTTTTTGGTTCTCTGTTCTGTCCACTGGGCTTGAACTTTGTTGATGATGCGGTGGAACCTGCAAAGGCCACCATCAAGTCCTGGCATTCGGTTACCCAAATGGCTCTCAACGAGGAGCAGTTTGAGTCTTTCCTGGGACACATTCTGAACTTGGAAAAAATTCTGAAGGGGGACGGATCGCAGAGCTCATATATGAGACCGCAATTTTTGTTTAGCGACCGTGTGACATCCCATGTTGATAAAATTTTGAAATTGAGAGACGATTGGTTCTTTATATCCAACGAATTGAGGCTCTACCTCCCCCCATAAATTGCTCCCTGCCCTTCTCTGTTTTTACATATCTATCCTAGCAAAGGAGGATGGACTGGAACTTGACCCCATTTAATCGGGGTTTCTGACTGGCTACTTCAAGCTGAAGTCCCATTCCGTTTCTGGAGACCTTTTCGAGGCTGTTAGGGATGGTCCTTCTTTTTGCATTCTGGTAAACTGATAGGTGATACAGAGCAGGAGTCCACGCCTTTCAGGTTCCCACCTTCGCCTACCGGATGCTGGAGGCTGGTGTTTCCTATCCTTTGGGTGTTTACCGTATTGCAGGATGGGCACATCCCACGAAGGATTGGAAAACCATCACTGAGTTGGTCCTCACGGAATATGAAAGCCTATTAAAGAAATTAGGCTTATTTTATGCAATCAGGGCTACCCAATACGGTAGGGGTGAGCGTCGGTATAATCGGTCGGTATTTGATCAATTTTTTTGGTATTTTTTAAAATCGGTATTTGAAAAATCAATACCAATATCGTACCATTTAGAATCGGTTTTTTCGGTTTTGGTTAAATTGGTATTCGGTCGATTTTTGTTCGGTATCGGTATTTTACCAATTAATATTTGATCAATTAACACTTAAAATTGTATAACCTCTTAACCTATATTATATATTTTTTACTTTTTTGGAAGCATTAATTTTAAAGCCAAGCCTCTACCAACCAAACAATTAATCAAAATTATTAGAACAATATGTAACAAGTCGCAAACACCTAAAAATGAGCTTAAGATATCAGACATGGTCACTAAGTTTAATCTTTAGTATAAGTTTAAGTAACCGAAATGCACTTCAAAATTCTACGAGAATAAAAAAACATAAGCTCAAAAGATCAAAAACTCAATTCTTAGCATTCTTAACATAAATTCAAGTCCACTAAAATCTATTCCAAGTTATAGGAAACCAACCAAAACAAAGATAAAAATAAAAATGAGTAGTATAAAATTAATCATGAACAACATTAAAAAAAATGTGCGTGTGTATATATATATATATATATATATATAAATATATATATATATATATATATATATATATATATATATATATATATATATATATGTGTGTGTGTGTATGTGTGTGTGTGTGTACGAATCGATTCGGTTCGGTATTTTTGGTATGGTATTACACTCAAACTGTTACCATTACCATTATACCGTAATTTAGTCGATTCGGTAATTCGGTATGGGTACATAATATAGGTTCGGTTTTTGGAATTTTTTTAATCGGTATTCGGTCAATTTTTTGGTATCGGTCGGTATTTGCTCACCCCTACAATACGTGATAGAGGTGAAAGAATCCATGTTATTAGCGCTACTCAAGATGTACAACCCTGATACGGGTACCTTTTTCACACCCGGTAGAGAAATAGATCTTACTTTGCATGAGATGTACTGGGTTTCAAAGCTGTCCTGGGGTTGTGAACCATATAAGGAACATACCCCTATCCAGGAGGAGATTGGGGGTGAGGAAGTCAAAAATACTGAAATGATGGAGGGTTACAAGGAACTATTGTTCCATTATATGATAACTTAGCGACATGATCTCTACAAATATATCCCCCCAAACCCATGCCTGGAAGCGACATGTTTTCATGCAAGGGGAAACACCCCTGAGGAAGACTGCGTTTGGTCTTCGTCCGTTTTTAACGGTTGAGGTGATTACCAAGGCCATAGCGGTGTTGGAAGAGAAGAATCCTCGCAAGAGTGATATCGGAGACCAGTGTGATACTATTTTCCACTACTTATATCATGACATACTCTTGTAACCCCTCTTTCCAAAATTTTGAAAATATTTTTTATTATTTATTTGAATTAAATGGTGATTTTTTAGAATTTTGTAAATATTTAATTAAATAGTTATTACGATAGATGGCCTTAGTCATGGTTGAGATTTGGAGTACAAGGTGACTAAAAATCATGGCACGGATTGTGTAGTCGTGTGCTTTGACTAGTGTTTTAGCTATGGTAGGGAAGACCAAGCCATAGGTGTGCTCTAACTAGGAAAACTAGGCCAAGTTACAACTTGACCCCTACAAATAATTAATTAGTCATTTATTAATATTATGACTTTTAGGAAATCCGGTTGTACCCAACTAGTCTGGACTAGACCCAAACCAAGCCCCAACCCATGTAGTCATGCAGTGTGTCCAAAAACATCTTTGTCAATGTATATCTTATGAGTGTATGGGGTATTTTATTTTAATATTTTAATAAATAAACTTCCCTAAGTAATTGTCATATGTATATTATAGACGTCAATATTATTTGATATTCAAGGGATATTTTATTTAAAAAGTATGACAACAATTTTGTGGATCCTTGACTATATATATATATATATATATATATATATATATATATATATATATATATATATATATATATATATATATATATATATATAGTATGTGTCTATTAGATAAATTGCATATATAAGCTTATTATTAATTATAAAGGTTAGTAAATTAATATAGCTCATATAGGTGTTATGGTTAGTAACATTTTATCTTATTGCTATCTATAGTAACATCCACTTTGGAATTATGGTGTTGATTACTAAAGTTATTTTAGATTTATTTTGTGCCCATATACCCAATATGTACATATATATACAGAGAGAGAGAGAGAGAGAGAGAGAGAGAGAGAGAGAGAGAGAGATGTAATTATATATACCTATAATAAAGAGAAAACTTAACTCAATATCTCGCGAGAATTGGATTTTCTTGCGAGATATTGAAACTCATATTCACCCGACCCATAAAGCCCTCACAGTCGCAGCATACATATAGGAACGTGCGAGAGAGGGATTTGAGAAAACCCAAACCCTAGATCACAAGCGTCCCCCGACCTCAGGTGGCTCTGTCCTGCCACGTGCCGTCGAAGGAGACCGTCGCCAGGCCGGCAGTCGTGGACGTGCGCGCGTAGCGCAACGAGGGTGGCAACGCACAGCAGCCACGATCCCCCAACTTTGAGGTACGATATCTTCTTCTTTTTTATATCATTTTTCTATCCGTTTTGTCGTACACTCTCACAACATAACCCCCTTGGAATATCAGTAGTTGGGATTGAACATAGTTGAACAATCAGTCCCGAGAATCGATACGAAGTCGAGTGAAATCTGTTCCAAAAATAGAACCATAAACAGTCCCAAAATCCTGGTTTGGAAGATGAATTTTAAACCAACTAGTAGGTTTTTTTTCAAAAAACAAATTGAATATAGACCTAGACAACCTATAGGGCTTCACAACCCTTTTTGTAGAAGTCAGTTTCGTCGACAGAGCGTCGAGAAATTGGTTTCCTAATTTGACGAAAAACTGTTTTCAAAAGTGTAGAAATTTCTAGAAAATCTCCCAATACTGCGTGCATCCCGAAAAATTGGGTGACGTGGTCACAAACCATTAGCATCAAAATATGCGTATGGATGTTGCGGACGTGTAGGATTCGACGTAACTCGATTTCGTTGGGCGTGCGCGACGAAATCGAAGCTTATCCGTCAAGATTCCCCGTATCGGTCCCATTGTAAACTAGCCCAAAACTTTATGCATGTTTGTTTGCCATCTCGAGACGAAACTTGTGCCAATAGGACCGTGTCTTTTATTTGGTCCTATATGCCAAGTTTGGTCCGATTCTGAGAAGGTCGACCGGAATGCTATTTTAGCGGGCCCGCGATCCGATCCAACGAGCAAATTTGTGCACAACCCACCAGAATCCAACTTTGGACATACCGTAGGGTTCGTATCATCAAACAAGACCCGTAGACATATATTTTGTTGACTTTAGAGATCGTAAATGTTGGCAGGCTTTTCGGTGCAAAATGGGTCCAATGGTGGATATTGTTTTGACCCAAAATTACCGTTTTATCCTTGTGTCTAGAATTGGACTTATGGGTAGGCTATCCTAGCTAATTTGACTATTCTGAACATATTAGTAATATCTATTTCAGCCTCTGGAGACTGTTGTGAGAGTTTGACTTTTGTGGCTCGTCGATTGACTGGATAGTATTGGTTCTACGTGCTACCACCAGGCAAGTATACCTTGCCGAACTTATACAATATTTACATGTTTTCCTTTTATATTGTATTTTATTTTATATTTTCACATGCTTCTTATATTCTACTTGGTTTATCATCTACTCTTTTTTTATTTTATAGATTTACGTGCACATATATGATATTAGTTGTTTTCGTTGATAATTTATTGGTCTTCCTAGTGTTCACCGCATCGTGTGTTAGATTTTCCAGTTATGCTATGTTTCCTTGATTGACTTGACCTGGTCGTGATTGATGGACTTGGACTTGTCTTGAGTATGACCTGACCTGACTTGACCATTATCGATTGGGAGTATCTTGTATTGTACTACAATTGAGATATACTATAGATTGGGAGTATCTTGCATTGTACTACAGTCTATAGAATTTTACATGACCTACATATTTCTTTAGGTGATGAGGTTGGTACAAGGATTGGCTACTTGACCATTCTCGATTGGGAGTATCTTGTATTGTACTATAATTGAAAAATACTATAGATTGGAAATATCTTGCATTGTACTACAGTTTATAGGAGTTATTTGATTGATTGTTAGCCAAGTCTAGTATTATATTTCTATATGACATATCGTTATTAGATGTTCTTCTGGCACTGTTCTTATCTTCCATACATGTATTTACTGCCATATTAGTAGGCATGTTTTATGTATCTTTCTAGTCCCGTTAGGACCTGATTATCTCTTCAGGTAGTTGATTGCACGGAGTTAGTGAGTTGATCATGTTGGTAGTAGATTACTTCAGACTCATGTATCTTTCTTGATTACATATTCATATTCGTTATTTGCACTCTGCTTGTTAGCCTAGCTTTATAGACTCATATTATTTGTTTGGAGTCTAATCGGACGTATATGCTAGTGGGCTGCAGACCATGAACCATAATATTCATTCTTGTTTTATATTGTTCTCTTGGATTGAGATATAGTTTTACTTACCATATTAGACAAGATACCCTATTCTGGACAATGTATACGTATTCGAGTTGGGTTGGAGTCCGTTTGATACGAAGCTGGCTTGTGCAAGCACTCGCATCCCGAAAAGCGGGTGTGGGTCGTGACAAGTTTTTGTGGTGGCCCATGAAGGTCAGAGCATATCATTTTGGTTATGTTACTGTACCGAGCGAGCCTGCATAAGGATTAAAATTGATAGGAATCTCAATCCACAACTATTTTGAAAAACTCTCATTGAATTCAATTATCTCCTTTGGCTTTCATATTTGTATTCACTTGTTCTTCCTTGCCATCACTATCCTTGTTCCTCGTACCTCCTTCTTCCGGAGTGACAAACACTCATGCTTTAGGGAAGTTTTACGGTTATCCATGTAATATCCCGCTTTGTACGGTGCGTTACGATAATTCGTTGACTCAAAGAGTTGCGTTGACCCGATGAAGTATTGATGCAAATTGATGCAAGTGTTAAGTTGGCCCGAGAGAAAGCATTGAGTCGGTTCGAAGATTCTAAGAAATATAATCGATTTAACACACAAGTCTGATTCGATCGAATATTGATTTTAGTTGGTTTCGTGTGCAGGCTACGCTTTTACGCTGAATGATAAGAGGTCGACATTTTGCCTTATTTGCAAAGGTGTCCGCAAAACCAAAGTACTGCCTTGCAACGAATTAAGGCAAAGTTAATGGACTTGGCCCTTCAAAAGAATCGAGACTTAGACTTTGAAAGGTGCGCTCATAGTCTCGCTCGGCCGATGAGATCATCGCTGTGGTGGGTGGCTCTGATGAACCTGTCTTTGCTTAGCCTAGATACATAATAATACGGACAATGTTGCTAGATTGCTAAGCGATAATCCCCTGCATGCTAATAAGAGAACTCAACGCACCTAGCTAAGAGAATAATCCCATCTTGTATGCTTGTGTAGAACATGAAAATGAACTTGGGAATTTACTTGAACCCTCGTACCGCACTCTACGCTTGTGCCAAGGCAACTTACGTTTCAAGTACCCTATACGCTCAAGTATGCAATGAAACAATGAACGCAACTTGAGGCAAGAAACAATGAATGGTTTACTGAATTGAAGCAGGAAGACTACCAAAATAGTCGTTCTAAGCCGAGTAATAGAAACATGGAAAGGCTTCGGGACCGTTGGGTCGCCAAGGCAGTCCTATACCTGGAGCTGCATAATGAATAAATAAATGAACGAACAAATGAAAGAAAGAACAAATGAAAGATTGAACCAATGAAAGAAAAGAAAAAAGAACTCGGACGATCAGAAGCTGGGTGTACCAAAGGATCGTATCGAAAATAAGTAAATGAAAGAAAGGAAAGAGGAAAAAAATGATTAGTGAAAGTTTGACGGGGGCGTGCAATGGAGCTTGCTACCCGTGCTGCACGGATGCCACCGCCAACCTAGTCGATAATCCGTTATGGCTCAGAAAGCCTGGCTCAGAGAGCCGATAAGATAAAGAAATGAAAACAGAATATAAAATGGTCGCGGACAACTCGTGCACGAGGAAAGAGAAAGAATGATTCTTCGGACGATCAGAAGCTGGGTGCCAAGGGATCGTACCGGCCTAGGAGGAATCACGACTTACGGACGACTTGGGTGAGGGCTCGGTCAGCTCAAGCAATGTAATATCAGTATGCATAGCCGGTCATGGTGTACCCGCCATTGCCATCTGATAGATACTACGAATAACCCGTTTATGAAGTCCAAATGTCTTGTATTGCCAGCGACCGATGCATATAGATTAAGTGGACTCTCTGGTGGTAATTTACGTGCGAGTCCTTGTATTGAAACAAATAATCTAAGTATGCTGAACAACTGAATAAACATCTGAATGAAACTTGAGTACATCACCCGAGGCAAAAATATGCTGATGATACTCGTATTAAATATGCATATTCGTCAATCTTTACGTATAATATGTTGGCTAACTTGGTTTACCTTGGACAGGGAAGATCGTACGGTAAGTATGGTAAGTTATGCATGTTATTTCTATGCGACACTTGATCCCTGTAACACAAGATAGGTTTTGCAATATATGCCATGAAACTGATCCTAAGGCCAGATTAAAAAGACAATCAATTGATAGATGATGCACAAAAGTAAATTGATCGTGTTCGGTAATGATAGCGAGCGGGCGAGCTAGCCTTCCCACCAGTGCATGCAATGTACTGATAACCACATAGTCTGCTTGCAGGGTACGGGAGAACGTCGTCTGGTGCAGAGTCTTTCCTCGAACGTGCTAAGGTGCGGAGCTAACTCTGGAGCCCTGGAGCGTTGCAAAGGAGCTGAAGCACCATATATAGGACATAATGTATCAGAACATCGCTATGTATCATTCCATCTTGTAAGCCGCTTGGTACGCCTTTTATGTTTCGAGAGAGAGAGAGAGCTTAAGCGATTTATAATCTTGGCCTAGCGCCGCTGGTAACACTTCTTGAATATCAATAAAGAGTTTTGGATTTGATTTAACTTGTGTTCAATTACTTCTGCCACAATAGGGACACTCTGTGCGACTCTGTGGCCTAGCTTAAATCGGGCCTTTCTGGACTGGACCTTATACGAGCGCAACCTAGGCTCGTACGACATCACGCCTTAGCAAGGATAATCGCTCCTCCGGGAGAAGGATGAGACAGATTGGTATCAGAACATGGCTTTACGTCCTTGGACTTCATGTCGATTATTTCAGTTTTGAAAGCTCGATCGTGGATAAAAAAGTGTACGCTCTCTCTCGATGTGCCTTGGGATGTTCCATACAATAAGTCTAATATTTTTAAAAGCTCGTGCAAGTGTTCAGTTGAATGGGATTGATATGCGAAGGCCTTTGTGCCGAACTGTGTCGGACTTGAAATGAAAAGAACCCATGCTAAGTTAGCAAGTAGTGTGCGTGGCAGAATGACCTTACACTGACAATAACGAATGGGTACGAGATCGAAATCTAGTTCGAACGAGATGTCTATGCACACATCCTTTTAGCTAAGTTGTGCTGAGTATCGCGCACCTATACCTTCTGGTGGAAGCAAGCTTGTGAGCGAAATTGAATTATCGCTTGGGCGAGAGCAAGTTACACTTAGAGTGTATGTCGATAGAGACGTCGGACGAATGCTTAGCATATTGCTAGAGGAATTACTCGATTTCTGAGTGGTAGCATATACCACTTATACGATCAAGGTATCAAAACATTTATGTGTCTGGAATGATAGGCTCGATTTCTGAGTGTTATATGCAATACCACTTAGCGATAGCAATTTCAAGCAGTTTGGTGACTTGCGATAGATTGCATAGAGATGATTTTGTCGGTTACGATAAGTTTGTCCTCAACGGACGGAATAGTACCGTGACTCGAGTGGGGGTGACTCGTTAGAAGTCGATGCAAGTATGCTTCGATTGAGTAGAATGATTAGGCCCGAACTCACATCATTGGATGATGAGTCGAACGGGAATTCGTTGAGTGAAAACTGAACGATAGGCTGAGAATAGCAAAAAAATTTTGCTTGGAGAAAATAGTTAACTCGGTCAAATTCGAGTTGAGTTAGTGCGAAGACTCGTTCGGAATAAGTCGGTTAGATGCGAAGAGTCGTATGAACGGATTTGAGTTAGCGCGAAAAGACGATAGCATGATTTCGAAGTGCGATTTGAGAATACGAGAATGAATATAAGGAATTGAAAATCGTATCGCTCGATGAGGATAGTTAGATAAGTAGATTGAATGGATCTTGACGTGTGCGAGACTTAATTCGTATTCAAGTTCGAATGATAATAGTGATCGCAACGAATTAGAATTTATGAGAAATGAAGAGATTCAAGTTATGCATGTCGACGATGGTATTGAGGCGTATCAAAGACGATATGCAATAACTCAAAGATCCTCTGATTGAATGAATAAAATTATGTTGAGCACTGTTGTTGGATGAATAAGATGCAAGTTAAGTTAATGTCTGTTCAGATGAAAACGAAAGTGACTTGATCATTTCGGTGATAACCACAACGTTGATATTCTAGTCTTGTGCGAGTGCAACGCCAGCCTCGCACATGTGTCACGCCGGATTAGGGCGACCAATCCGCATGAGCGTGGTATGGAGATTCATGCCCAGCGGGGATGGTCAAACTTACAAGGCGTGGCAAATTGAATTTGACTTGTGGTTTGATGCGAAGGTGAATTAGAGGATTGTTGCGATGAGCATAGAGTGCGTCGAATATTGCCCGTGGGCAGATAGACTCGTACCCAAGGCGAACAAATATTGCTCGATTAGCAATATTGTTAACGGTAGTTCATGAGTGATTCGAGTAGTAACGATGCACTAGTTGCGCGGGCAAGCAGATGTATTTTTGATGTTGGATTGGGTAAAGTCCAATAGGAATCGTCGAGAATTAATTTGGCTCCAAGATAGGATATAGCATGGTTCGTAGTAACTGTCCCTCGTTGATGATATTTAATTATCGAGCGTAGCTTCGGGGCAGCTTATCCTAGAAGACTTGACCGCTAAATCAAATAAAAATGTCGGAGACGGTAGGATGACCCTAATGAAATTGCATAAGAAATTGCGTCGAGGATGGATGATGAAGTAGTGCATGTTGAGGATAAGTCTAGGCGATTGACTATCGTGTTTCAAAATTTAGCAAAGTAGCCTTCGACTAGATCGATATGATCAGAGATTGCTGATCGATCAGAAGTGTACGTAATTAGACTTGGTTGGTCGATGATCGGGTAGATAGACGGACAGACTTAGCGTAGTGACGCGGATGGACGATTATAAGAAATTATGCCACGTATGAGCGCAACGAATAAGAGAACTACTCTAGAGTTGATGTTGTAGATCTTGACTCACGTAAACGTTAGATTCGCCTACAATTGGCAAGCGATCTATTGTAGAAGCATGGAAAAGGACAAGAAAAGTCCATGCGGCTCCAAACAGAAGGAGCCTCATGCGGCTCAGAACTTTACGCGGCTCGAGACTCCCCAACAGCTCCATACGGCTCGGGCAAAGACACGCGGCCCACTTCTACTCCCAATTAATTGCTCTGACGACAGCTCTGATGCAATGAATGACAGCTCTGACACAATGAATGACAGCTCTGACATAAAAGCTGGAATGATGATGGCATGCTCCTTGGAAAAAGAAGAAAATCTTTCTGGCAGGATCCGTCAAGTCCCAAGCACCCCTATGCGGCTGTTCGCTCCATGCGGCTGCCATCCCTATGCGGCTGTCAATTCTTATACGGCTGCCATCCCTCTGCGGCTGTCAATTCTCATACGGCTGCCATCCCTATACGGCTGTCAATTTTCATGCGGCTACCCGTTTCATGCGGCTGCCCGCTTCATGCGGCTGCGTCCTTCATGCGGCTGCTTCTTTCATGCGTCTGCCCCCTTCATGCGGCTGCCCACTTCATGCGGCTGCCTCCTTCATGCGGTCGTCTCCTTCACGAAGCTGCTGCCCCCATGCGGCGGTTACCTTCATGCGGCTAGGACTTGGGAGTTACCCGTATGCGGTTCACTTAGACCACACTCATGCGGCTCTGCCAGATGCCCCACTCATGACGGTTGAGACACGTGGCTGTCTTTTCCCCTCGGAGTTATGGCTGCTCGTAAATCTTGACAACCAGATTTAGTACAATCACCATTATTACTCAAATCAAATCAAATTTGTTGTGATTAAGTAAATGGGACACGTGGCGGAAGATCCAAGCTTGTCATAACAAATTATGAAGATTCATTGCAATCAACATTAATTGCCTATACAGATTTTGGCACAATCAAGAATTAATTATCCAGATGTAATGCAATCAAGATTAATGGCCCAGATAATTGGTCGCCGACTTTTCAAGGAGGGAATCATTACAAACCCTAATGATCATACACCACTCCTATAAATAGCAAGGTGCCATTCCCTTGCAGAAGGATCGAATCCAGAGAAACACGGAAAAAGAACATGGCATGGTGCCATTCCCTTGCAAAAGAGATCCTCTCCACCCGGCTGGACACACAGAGAAACAAAAAGGCGCGCACAGAAGAGTCTTCCAATCCAGAGAGCATTTCTTCATCAGAGCCAAGGCTACGTCTGATCGTCCAAGGAGTAAGGCATAGCGGCCGTCGCTTTCCCGAGCCTCTACCGTCACCCCCAGAATCAAAACTAAACAATCGTACTTAGACTGCTGTACCTAGGTTTTCGTCCCTAGACTTTCTTTGTCCGAGCGAGTTTGTGTTGTGAAGTAAAAGTCCAGTCCTCCCATATAAATTATTCTGTTCTTTTATAATAAATGGCAAACACGATGACGACTCTGCTGGGGACTAACTTCTCTACGACTGAGGAGTTGGTGACACAATCAGACGCAGCCAAACTTGGCTCCACTCAACAAATGCTGGTCGCCCGGTTCGACTAGTAGGCATTTGAAGAAATGCTCTCCGACGGAAGCGCTCGCCCTGTCCAGCAGCGAGCCAGCACGAAGAAGGCCCGCAGGAAATGGAGATCCAAAGCATTTGCTCCTCCCCAAGTTCTCGAAAAAGTACTCTCTGTTGCCCGAGACAGCGGAAAAGTCTCGTGTGCGGCCCCACTTCAGACCACAGAGGACTCTGCTGTCCCCAAATCTGGCAGAAGAAAATACTATGATACTGGACTTACAGGGGCAAAGAGGAACTCTGTGCAATCCAAGCCGCATAAGGGCGCCAACCGCATGAGGAAAGCATATGCGGCCGCAACTGTCAACCGCATGGAGAAAACTCATGCGGCCAGAACTGCCAGCCGCATGCAGACAGCCTGCATGGCAATGACTTCTAGCCGTATACAGAAAATTCATGCAGCTACAAAGAATAGCCGCATGCAGACAGCCTGCACGGCTACACATACCAGCCGCATGCAGACAGCCTGTTCGTCCACCGATCCTAGCCGCATACCATCTACTCCATACGGCTCACGGTCAGTCTTTGACCGCCTCTCGTACGGTCCTGACCATGGAGGCTCTCTGAAGCATATGCCAGACTCTGTTGTGACCAGCTTGGACTCTTCCTACTACGCACTCTCAGGTGCTAGAAGGAAGAAGTCTCGGGCAGCACGGGCTCGGCGAGCTCAGTCGACTGTCCCAACTTCCGACCACTAGGACGTCCCGCTGACTATTACTCGGGCCCCTGATAGAAAGTTGTACAGAACTACCCGTATCCAGCCCCCGACGGCCAACGAACGGGATAATTATCAAGAATCTCCCAACAAGGATCAGGGGCAAGTACTCGCGCTACCCCCACATCAGGGAGCAGGCAGGAGGCCAACACACTCATTGCTCAGGACTACCTAGCCCACAAAGCAGGTAACTTGTGCAACGTGATTCTTCACAAGCGCAAGGAAAGAGACGAAGATTTGACGTACAAAGAGTCCTGTCAAGGACATCAATGCACCCAAGTCATTGTCAACTGCTACTGCAACAAGGCAGCAGTACAAAAAGACCGACAGTCCGTCTTCCAAAGGTTGTAACACCCAAGCTCAGAAGATGGGGCGCTTCTCGTCGCCTCTTGCAATTCTGCTCTGAAGATTCCTGGCAGCGGTAGAGGAAAGAAAAGAAATGTCTCCAGCCCAAAAATTTCAACCGGCGTAACCAACAAACTTTCTTCTAAACGATTGTCTACCATCGTTATAGGAGGAGTTTACCAAGGTACCCGCTTAAAGACTAAATCTGCCATACTTGGAGGCATCGGAGCTGGGGGTAGCACTCCTCCAAACATCCATGATAATCCGGTATTCCAAGAAGACAATCCAGGGGAAACGGTTCACCCAACAGATGCAGCAGACCCTGACGTCCCCGAGGACGTCTCCAACTCCCAAGACGAGGCAAGCTCTGAAGCTGGGGGTACCACTCTTTCTGAGTCCGAACCAGAGGAAAACATTCTCACATACCCGGACGACTTCTCTATACAAGGGTATGACTCAGAGGGCACGTCCTCTACCGTTCCTTCTATCTCTCCTCATATGAGGACGGTGTTCATGACAAACAGCAACCAAGAGGGCCCCAGTGATTGCCAACGTATCGACACTCCGGAGGCCATACTGCATGCTTTGGTCAAATCTGTGGATGAGATCAAAGCGGCCATTCCAACTCTGCAAGGAAGAACGCCTGGCCAAACAAGCTTAGGCCCCACGGTCAATGCCGACTCGAACTCAGCTGCACCAAACCCGGACGATAATCCTCCTGAAATATCAGCTTCTACCGCTGCAGAGGAGGCCAGGGAGGCAAGAAGAGAGGTCCAGGAGCTCCGGGCCATATCTCGCTGCGTGGAGAGATGTTCCCTTCCCACCAAAATATAAACCATTCTACATCAATCCATACGATGGAAAGACATCTGCAAGCAGGTACATCACCTACTTCGAAGTCACAACCGACCATCTGCCTCATGACGATGCCATCCTTACGCGACTGTTCATCGGAGCATTGGAGGGGGTCGCCTTCGACTGGTACCGCAACTTATCGAACAATTGCATCCACTCCTTCACTGGCTTCAAACGTATATTCTTGGAGAGGTTCTATGAAGTAGGACATGATATGACAATGTCCACCCTCATGGATGTTGTTCAGGGAGAAAAAGAGCTGACAAGAAACTATATCGAGCGGTTTCGCCAAACCGCGATGAAGCTGCCTTCCGGTAACCCTGATTCCTCCTTAATTGAAATTTGCCAAAAGAGACTGCTTCCCACAATCAGCCTCTGGATGGACGAAAGTCAATTCAAGGATTGGAAGACGTTCATCATCAGTACTACTAGCACAGAAGACAAGGTGAAGAAAGTCCGCCAACTAGGATTGCACATCTCGGAAGGGGAAGACAAGGGCAAACGCCCTAACATCAACAACAACAACGGTGGTAACTCCTCTAGCAACCGAGACAACAAGGACAAGCAGGCTATGGTGGCTGACACAGCCCCAAAGCCTGAATCAAAGCCAACAGAAAAGCAGTGGCCTCAGATGACCTACTCCTTCGAGGATGGCCATGTTAAACCCATCGTAGACATGCTCATCCAAGGAGGACGAATTCAGCTCCCTTCTCCCAGGCATGAGCCTTGTCCCGCAGACTTGGAGAACCCTAAATACTGCCACTATCATCGCTATGTCTACCATACCACACATGATTGCTACCAACTGAAGCGATACATCCAACTTCTCATCGATTCTAAAGCCCTGGCCATTGATTTCGAAGAGGTGACCGTAGCAGCCAACATGGTGTCAGTACAATTCGGTAACTTCCCTCCGACAAAGACTCAAGACGGAGTAGTACCTGTCCCCCGAGCAAGGATGGAGGTCTCTAACCTTCCACCTCCCCGAGACCAAGCTGCTGGTCTAGTGCCCCTTACCATGTCACGAGGGGAGATCATATGGGTCCATCCGGACTTGGTACCTGAGGTGACTCAGTCTGCACCTCCCTCCACCAGCAAGAAGAAGAATGGAAAAGTCAAATCATGCCGCACAATCTCGACAGAGGTCGAAGAAGCTACTGTTGTTGTTACCCGCTTCGGCGCACAAACCCAACCTCCACCGGATAACTCGGCTGAAGACCATCAGCCGACAGCCGCTGATGCTCCAGGACCTTCGTAGCCTTCGACGATCGATAAGCCTAGGCCGAAGGAGACTCGCTTCAACAAACCACTCCGAAGAGAGACGCCTCATGGGCTGAAGAGGCCGTACAACTTTGACATCTTGGCGCAATTGGCCAACACACTGGCCAAACTATCACTATACGAACTCCTGAGACTCTCCAAGGATGTTCGCGTCGCACTAAGCGAGGCACTTCAGAATGCCGATGCATATCTAGCTCAGTCCAACCTCACTGGGGAAAGCTTGCCTGCAGATCTCCAGGACAGCGCTTGCACAGGATCAATGCCGAACATTGTCTTCACTCCACAAGATATGCTCATCAAGACCAACCTGCACGATCGCCCTCTGTACTATACTTGGTACATTGGCAATATCAAGGTAGATCGGATGTATATTTATCCTGGTTCTTCCATAAGCATCATCCCAAAAAGCTTACTACACCATCTGCGTATGTCAATGCATTGCTTGACGCCAACAAGCACCGCCATCAACGGTTTTAATTCGGGCAGGAGCTACCCGATCGGGAAGATTCGCCTAAAGTGCCAAATCGGCGACCTTCAGTCAGAAGTAACCTGTTATGTCATAGATGCAGACACTTCCTACAATATTCTCCTGCGGCATCCTTGGATACACGATTACATGATCGTGCCTTCCATACTGCACCAGTGCTTCAAGTACGTCGAGAAGCACGACTTCGTGAGAACAGAATTTGCCGACATCAATCCCTTCAAAGGGGTCAAATCCTACTACTCAGACTCACGCTTGTATGAGAAGTCGAAGAAGTATCTCGCCGAAGGAGATACTCAAGCTCAAACTGAAGCAGCATCTGGATCAGAAGAACCTCTGACGATCCACCTCCAAGCCCGCAAGCCTGGCATAACTGCGCCCCTTACAGCCACTCTGCGTAAGGACGCAATTAGCCTCTCTGCACAGGAGGAACACATGGTAATCCGACTACCAAGATCTGGCCAAGTGCCAAGACCCACGACAGAGCTACTGACAATCAGGCTGTCTAAAGCTAGCCAGCAACAAGCAGAGGAGCTCAATCCCTCTGTCAAGCCAATGACGAACCATCTTCCCAGGATGAATCGGCAGCCGAGCGCTAAGCCAGGGACTGCTAGCCAGCCAACAACTCCCCGCCCAGCACCGACCACCAAGCTGGGGGTGGCTAGTGCACCAACGACTCCACGTTCTGCTCCACCCATGGAGCCCCTGATGATTAAGTTGCCAAAGTCACCCTCTCAGTCCTTATTTACACAGGAGGTAGTTGAATAAGAGTCAGAACTGGCCAAGTATGTGGCTGCTTACACTGATGCGCCATCCGCAGATGATGTAATCCCATTGGAAAAGATACCTTACTTCATCAATAAAGGGCTGTCTTTGAACTACCTCGAGCTTAATAAGCTTTATACAATGTATGCTATGGAACACGGTATAGGCACTCACCTACACATGCAGGTGACAAACGTCTACACTGCAAACCCACTTACTCCAGTGGAAGATGCTTACCGTATAGTCGAGGAAGAAGACCATCCAATCATCTTCGGCCGGAAGAATGATCCACAACCCTTCAGGGTAAAAGAAGTTGATCTCGAACCCGACACCGGAAGATTGTCCCTTTATCTGTATAGTCCCCGATCCAAGTACCTTATATAAAAACAAGGATATGATCTGGAAACTACACCAGACTTGAACTACGGCACTGGACGGCGATTACCCTTACAATCGCCGGTCCCGGCTGGGAAACACACGAGACTACTACAACAAAACCAGATGTGGGCTAGGTTATGTTACACCGGCAATAACCCCTGAAAGCTCAAACGAAGAATACGACTGGCATTCATACTCAGCCGGATCACCCACTTCCGATTCAGATGTCACCATCGGAGACATGCTCAGGCAAGTCTGGTCCGTCAATATGGCATTTGCCGACGCCTACGAAGAAGATGAAGACATTCTCGAACTTCTTGCGCTAGAGCCATGGGCACAACAACTAGATGTGCAGTGGGAGAAGCGGTTCGAACAAAGAGAGCTTCCCACCGAGGATGAGGTTGTACAAGTCGATCTCGGTGATGAGTCCTCTCCAAAGCCCATCTTCGTCAGCAAGAATCTGACAGACGAAGAGCGAGAATCACTACTGCAACTCGTCAGAGAATACATCGACGTGTTCGCTTGGAGCTACGAAGATATGCCAGGACTAAACCCCGAGATTGTACTTCACAAACTCAACATCTGTCCGGATGCAAGACCAGTCAAACAACAACAGCGACGATTTTGTCCCGATGTCATGAATGCCATTGAAGTCGAGGCCAACAAACTGATAGCCAGCAGCTTCATCCGTGAGGAATAGCATCCTGACTGGGTCGCCAATATAGTACCGATCCTCAAGAAAAGTGGAAAGATTCGAATCTGCATCGACTTTCGCAACCTGAACAAGGCGTGTCCTAAAGTTGAGTTCCCTCTCCCTATCACGGACATTATGATTGACAACACCTGCGGCTTTGAGCGCATGTCATTCATGGATGGTTTCTCGGGATACAACCAAATCAAGATGTCTCCCGACGACGAGAAGCACACATCATTTCGAACACCATTTGGCACATACTATTACACAGTCATGCCTTTCGGTTTAAAGAACGCTGTCGCCATCTATCAAAGAGCTATGAGCATCATCTTTAGAGACTACTTGCGCAAGACAGTGGAATGCTACGTCGACGATATCGCAGTCAAAAGCCGCTCTAAGGAAGATCATCTGCATGATCTGAGGACAGTGTTCGACCTAATGCGAGCGCACAATTTGAAAATAAATTCCACAAAATCCTTCTTGGACGTATCTAGCGGAAAGCTCTTGGGTTTCATCATCACCTCCCAGGGTATCCACGTAGACCCTGAGAAGACGAAGTCAATCATGGAGATGGGTCCCCCGAGAAATCTCCGTGAACTCCGAGGCCTTCAAGGGAGGCTAGCCTACATCAGGAGGTTTATCTCTAACCTCTCCGGACGATGTCAACCATTCACCCACCTTATGAAGAAAGGCGTTTCATTCGTATGGGATGAAGAATGCCAGCGTGCCTTCGACAGCATCAAAGAATACCTGATGAACCCTCCAGTCCTGGTAGCCCCGGTTGCTGGAAGACCATTCCTGCTCTATGTATGAGCGATGGAACATTCTCTCGGTGCTCTGTTAGCACAAAACAACGAGGCAGGCCATGAGCAGGCTATATATTACCTCAGCCGAATGATGATGGGGCTGGAGCATCGGTACACCATCGTAGAAAAGGAGTGCCTTGCTCCGGTTTTTACCATTCAGAAGATGCGACACTACGTCACGTGACAAACCATCCATGTCGTATCGAGAGTCAACCCCCTCAGGGTCCTCATGACTAAACCAGTCGTATTCAGCTCTCGTCTCGCTACCTGGGCGATATTATTGTCCCCCTACCACATGATCTTTGTTCCGCAAAATGCTGTTAAAGGTCAAGCTCTGGCAGACTTTTTAGCAGCTCATCCAGGTTCGGAGTCAACCAAAATAGACGAAGAGATTCTAGACGAGGTTTCTAATTCAAATATGGGCTCCCATGGTACCATATGGCGAATGTTCTTCGACGGCGCTTTTAGAACTGGGCCCAAGGGCAACATCGTCGCTGGAGTCGGAATAGTGCTAATTTCTCCTACCGGGTTGGTGATCAATCGAGCTTATTCCCTCACGGAGCCTTGTTCAAACAACGTGGCCGAGTACAACGCTTTGGTCATTGGCATCCGACTAGCAAAAGAGCTGGGGGTAGAGTACATTGAAGCATACGACGATTCGCAGCTAATCGTCAATCAGATCCGAGGTTCATACGAAGTTCGTCATGAAGATATGATCCCCTATCACCAAATAGCAGTTGACATCATCTCGTCCTTGGAGGGGTTCTTCATAGAGCATGTTTCCAGGCTCCAGAACATTGAAGCCGATGCCCTAGCAGGCCTTGCCGCTTCCTTAGCAGTTCCGAATCATGCACATCATCTGGTTGACATCATAGGCCGTGAGTTGGTCTGTCCCAGGAATAATGTTCAATATGTTGAGAGTTACTCCACGCGGACAGTCGACGAAGCACCAGACTCGAGACAACCATTCATCGATTTCGTAGTCTACGACATCCTGCCAGAGAATCCGAAGGAAGTCACTTCTATCAGGAGACGCTCCCTCAGATTCTTCTACGATACAGAGACAAAAATGCAATATCGACGATCATATGATGGATTACTGCTTCGATGTATGTCGAATATAGAAGCCAAAAAAGCCGTGCGTGAAGCTCATGATGGCATCTGTGGGGCCCAGTAGCCTGACCTAAAACTACAAGATCGCCTTCACCGAAAGGGTTATTACTGGCCCATAATAGTTGCAGACGCAATAGACTATGCACGAAAATGCAAAGCCTATGCACGAAAATGCAATAGACTATGCACGAAAATGCAAAGCCTATCAAGTCCACGCAGATTTCATCCACCAGTCGTCCGAGTTTTTACATCCGACGGTGGCATCCTGGCCCTTCGAAGCATGGGGAATGGACATCATTGGTCCGATCACTCCACCTTTGTCCAGAGGACGTCGTTTTATACTCGCAATTACAGATTACTTCTCCAAATGGGCGGAGGCTATTCCGCTTGCAGAAGTAAAAACTTCAAATGTGATCAGCTTCCTCAAGCATCACGTCGTTTATCGCTTTGGACTGGCCCGAAGGATCATCCATGATAATGGTCCGCAGTTCGCAAGCCATGCCTTCTATCGGTTTTGTGACAAACACCGAATCTGGAATATTGCTTCAATACCATACAATCCAGCGGCTAATGGTCTGGCTGAAGCATTCAACAAAACAATCATCAAGCTTCTCAAAAAGTTCGTTTCATCAAACAAACGTGACTGGAATGAAAAGCTCGACGAATGCTTGTAGGCATACCGTACTACAGTACGAACGGCCACTGGGAACACGCCATTCTCTCTGGTATATGGGAGTGAGGCTGTTCTCCCACTAGAGACTCAAATCCCCTCGCTCCGTATCGCTCTCACCTATCGGTTGACAACAGATGATAATCACCATCGCCGACTGCAAGAGTTGGAGACCTTGGATGAGAAGCGCCTATTAGCTCAACAACGAATCGAGCTGTACCAGGCACGCATCTCCGGAGCCTTCAACAAGAAAGTTAAAATCAGAACATTCCAAGTGGACGACCTCGTTCTGGCGGTTCGGAGGCCGATGGTTATGACTCACAAAACTGTCGGCAAGTTCCAGCCAAAGTGGGAAGGCCCATTCATCATTGATGCTGTATTCTCCAATGGAGCTTACCGTCTCGCAAAACAAAATGGAGACTTGCTCATGTTGCCCATCAACGACAAGTTCCTAAAGAAGTATTATATCTGAAATGACATCTGCTAGGGTGTTGAGTTACGTACCCGCTGGTACCGCTGAAGTCACATCCCGTCTACAAATCTGCCATAGCAATGAGTTACGTACCCCCTGGTACCGCTGACCTCATATCTCAAAAATAAATCTTCCGAAGCAATGAGTTACGTACCCCCTGGTACCGCTGAACTCACATCCCGACTACAAATCTTCCAGAATGACGAGTCATGTACCCGCTCGTACCGCTGAACTCACATGCTGACTCCAAATCCCCCAGATTGACGAGATATGTACCCGCAGGTACCGCTGAACTTATACTCTGATCACTACAGATGAATCTATACCGCATTTTTTAGGTAGTAAGTCATGTATGATTATACCTCTGAACTTTCTTTCCAAAAAGAGCTCCCCCCTTATGATCTAATACCCACACTTTTAGTGCACAAAAAGGGTAACAGATCCATAGATTTTCCGAAACAACCACGTCGATGCTACCTCTGAGTTGTTTTCCTTCCATCAAAAACAAACCGCCCCCTCACATAGAACTTCCATGTCCACTTTACCTCTGAGTTATTTTATGTACTCCTTCATGGAGCCCACTCCTGCCATATCCTTATTACCTCTGAGTAGGAAGGCTCCATCGAAAAAACCTTCATATTTACCACGTCCTCATTACCTCTGAGTAAGTATGTTGGTTCTCTCTCGACTTATTATCCGTACCAAAAAAAACCCAGGGTACGCCAAGGATAATAGGTCCACAAAAAGTCTCTCATTAGGGCAACTACTACAAAGCAAAGAATAGAGCAAATGTATTCCGGTCATTCAAAAGCGGTTACATTCACATGACTACATCTCATGAGCAAGTCGGAAAAGTCCTCTATCATTTCATTCAGACCAAAAAGAAAAAGATTACATTGATGTCCAAAAGAAGCAAAACACAAACTGCAGCTAAAGACAGACAGAAATATCAAGACAAAAGACGGACATTTATGAGAGCCCACGAATCCTAGTTGTGGGGCGCATATACCAATCCCTCAACCATTTTGCATATGAAGGATCTACTTGAGCAAAATCCTCGTCCGGAGTAGGAAGGTCAGAACTCCCAGTACTACCGCCGTCAGACTGGGCTCCTCCTTTACAGCAATGGGCGCCAGCTCTCCTTTCTGTTCCTCCGTTGTTGGTATCACCTCCTCTTTAACAAACGATGACTCTTGTTTTAGAGGAGGCAGCAGCTCTTCCTTCACAATGATCTCAGCCTTCGGCAGGGATGCTGCAAGAATCAAAAATAAAAAGAAACAAAGTTAGATGGTCAGAGCCTTATGCGGCCCAATCCAGACGAACTCATGCGGCCCTGTTTGAGAGGGCTACATGCGGCTCGCTTCATAGGGACTTATGCAGCTCTGTTCGAAGGGTCATTATGCGGTTCTGTTCATGAAGTGCTTATGCAACCCTCATACGGACCGGACATAGGGTATACCCCCATACGGTTCGGAAGGCACACGTAGCACAGTATGCGAAGACGAAGAAGGCCCGCGCATAAATATGCGACATAGCCATAGTTCTGAGTTCATCCTTAACAGCAATGGTGGGGTGGACGTCGAAGTGCACTTCAGGCACCATGGCCGACGAGGAAGCGGCTTTCTTGCCCTTCGTCGGAGCAGAGGCCGCCTTGAAAGACTTGGGGGCCATTGTTGATCGAAGAAAGAAGAAGAAGAGGATGACAGTTAGGGCAAGAAGTGCTTAAATTAGGAAGGAGAGTAAAGAGTTTCTCTCTCTAATTACTCTTATTTATAGGAGGCCAAAGGAGAGACATGTGGATTGATAAACGCTTCGAGTCTCGTGCTGCAGGCAAAATCGACTCCTAGGATTTCGTCCCCTCTCATAAAGGAGATTTATCAAAGCACGAAATCCAAATATTTAATGAACCGACTCTTGGGATTCCCCCTAAAGACGGCTCCAAATCATAACGAATCAAGAGCAATTAATGCTGCCTACGTGGCAGAGAGAACAGTATGCGGCCAGAAGCGATCCATGCGGCCAGAGCAGTTCATACGGCTAGTATGTCCATGCGGCTAGAAAGACCATGCGGTCAGAATATCCTCTGCGGCCAGAAGAGCTTATATATAGCCATGCTTCTTATTCAAAGTATTTCAATTTTTTTAAATTGAAAACTTTGAAGGAGGTCTTGTAGAAGCATTGAAAAGGACAAAAAAAGTCCATGCGGCTCCAAACAGAAGGAGCCTCATGCGGCTCAGAACTTTATGCGGCTCGAGACTCCCAAATAGCTCCATGCGGCTCGGGCAAAGACACGTGGCCCACTTCTACTCCCAATTAATTGCTCTGATGACAGCTCTGACGCAATGAATGACAGCTCTGACACAATGAATGACAGCTCTGACATAATAGTTGGAATGATGATGGCATTCTCCTTGGGAAAAGAAGAAAATCTTTCTGGCAGGATCCGTCAAGTCCCAAGCACCCCTATGCGGCTGCTCGCTCCATGCGGCTGCCATCCCTATGGGGCTGTCAATTCTCATGTGGCTGCCATCCCTATGCGGCTGTCAATTCTCATGTAGCTGCCATCCCTGTGCGGCTGTTAATTTTTATGCGGCTACCCATTTTATGTGGCTGCCCGCTTCATGCGGCTGCGTCCTTCATGCGGCTGCTTCTTTCATGCGGCTGCCTCCTTCATGCGGCCACGCCCTTCATGCGGCTGCCCTCCTTCATGTGGCTGCCCACTTCATGCGGCTACCTCCTTCATGGGGTCGCCTCCTTCACGAAGCTGCTGTCCCCATGCGACGGTTACCTTCATGCGGTTAGGACTTGGGAGTCACCCTTATGCGACCATACTCATGTGGCTCTGCCAGACGTCCCGCTCATGACGGTTGAGACATATGGCGATCCTCATGACAAGTTGAGACACGTGACTGCCTTATCCCCTCGGAGTTATAGCTGCTCGTAAATCCTGACAACTAGATTTAGTACAATCACCATTATTACTCAAATCAAATCAGATTTGTTGTGATTAAGTAAATAGGACACGTGGCGGGAGATCCAAGCTTGTCATAATAAATTATGAAGATTCATTGCAATCAGCATTAATTGCCCATACAGATTTGGCGCAATCAAGAATCAATTGCCCAGATGTAATACAATCAAGATTAATAGCCTAGATGATTGGTCGCCGACTTTTCAAGGAGGGAATCATTACAAACCCTAATGATCATACACCACTCCTATAAATAGCAAGGTGCCATTCCCTTGCAGAAGGATCGGATCCAGAGAAACACGGAAAAAGAATATGGCATGGTGCCATTCCCTTGCAAAAGAGATCCTCTCCACCCGGCTGGACACACAGAGAAACAAAAAGACGCGCACAGAAGAGTCTTCCAATCCAGAGAGCATTTCTTCATCAGAGCCAAGGCTACGTCTGATCGTCCAAGGAGTAAGGCATAGCGGCCGTCGCTTTCCCGAGCCTCTACCGTCACCCCCCAGAATCAAAACTAAACAATCGTACTTAGACTGCTGTACCTAGGTTTTCGTCCCTAGGCTTTCTTTGTACGAGCGAGTTTGTATTGTAAAGTAAAAGTCCAGTCCTCCCATATAAATTGTTCTATTATTTTATAATCATTGGCAAACACCTATGTGGTAAAACGAACTAGTTGGGATTGTCCTTGGGTAAAGGAATTCGTACTCGATTGAGAATCGGAGATGAACGTATCGGAAAGAGACCTTGTGTCGAAGAGATTTTTGTCTTTGAGCATTGGCGACGCAAGTTGACCTTTTGAGTCGTTAGAATTAAGCACAGTGTCCGGATAAGTTACCTAGCGGGGGTAGCCCCAGACGTGATTCGTAGATGGTCTTAAGAACGTAAAGAGTTGCAAGTACAAAACCATGTAATCGTAATGAGACTTGGGCATGTTGAACTTAGTTCATGCCATTGAGACAGGATTTTAGGATTTGTTGCGATCGGATGCGCGACGGCTTAACACGTCGTATAGATTGATGGTCCATATGAAACCTACAAAATGAGATATACGATTCTTGTATCGTATCGTGTATCATGAATTTTGTTGGATGATCACATATGCATCGATATGTATATACAATAGAATTGCTAGAACAAACACTAGAGACCAAGTTCGACTGAAAAGTACGAGATGGCAAGTAATTGAAGATAAGGAGTTACCTATTAGCTTTGTCCTAATATCCTACAACTAAGCTTGGCTGAAATACATATATTATTGGGACGCCTAAAATATGTGTATGATCCAAACAAAGTTGTATGATGCAGATGATAGTGGCACGAGATCATGAAACGATCTGGAGAAACACTTGGATTGAGTGTTGGTTTCGGTTCGAGGATGAACCTTATTTTGAGTGGTATATTATGTAATGCCCCGCTTCGCACGGTGTATTACGATGAGTTGTTGACTCAAAGAGTTGCGTTGACCCGATGAAGTATCGATACGAATCTATACAAGTGTTAAATTGGCCCGAGAGAAAGCATTGAGTCGGTTCGAAGATTCTAATAAATTAAATCGATGCAACGCATAAGTCCGATTCAATCAGTTATTGATTTTAGTTGGTTTCATGTGCAGGCTACACTTTAATGCTGAATGATAAGGGGTCGACATTTTGCCTTATTTGCAAAGGTGTCCGCAAAATCAAAACATTGCCTTGCAACAAACTATGGCAAAGTCAATGGACTTGGCCCTTCAGAAGAATCGAGACTTAGACTTTGAAAGGTGCGGTCGGGGTCTTGTTCAGCCGATATGATTATCGCTATGGTGGGTGGCTCCGATGAACCTGTCTTTGCTTAGCCTAGACACATAATAATACGGACAATGTTGCTAGATCGCTAGGCGATAACCCCCTGCATGCTAATAAAAGAACTCAACACACTAACTAAGGAAATAATCCCATCTTGTATGATGTGTAGAACATGAAAATGAACTTAGAAATTTACTTGAACCATCGTACTGCACTCCATGCTCGTGCCAAGGCACAACTTACATTTTAAGTACCCTATATGCTCATGTATGCAATGAAATAATGAACGCAACTTGAGGTAAGAAACAATGAATGGTTTACTAAATTAAGGGAGAAAGACTATCGAAATAGTCATTCTAAGCCGAGTAATAGAAACATAGAAAGGCTTCGGGACCGTTGGATCGCCAAGACAGTCCCATACCGGGAGCCACATAATGAATGAATGAATGAACGAACAAATGAAAGATTGGACGAATGAAAGAAAGAAAAGAAGAACTCGGACGATCAGAAGCTGGATGTACCAGGGATCATGTCGGGAATAAGTAAATGAAAGAAAGAAAAGAAAGAAGATGATTAGCGATGGGTATGACGGGGACGTGGAATGGGGCTCGCTACCCGTGCTGAACGGATGTCGCCGCCAACCTAGTCGATAATCTGTTATGGCTTAAAGGGCCTAGCTTAGAGAGCTGATAAGATAAAGAAATAAAAAGATAATACAAAATGGTCGCGGACAACTCATGCACGAGGAAACAGAAAGAAGGATTCCTCGGAAGATTAGAAGCTGGGTGACAGGAGATTGTACCGGCCTAGGAGGAATCACGACTTACGGACGACTTGGATGAGGGCTCGGTCAGCTCAAGCGATGTTATGTTGGTATACGTAGACTGTCATGGTGTACCAGCCATCACCATCTGATAGATAGAACGAATGCCACATTCATGAAGTCCAAATGGCTTGTATTGCTAGCGACTGATGCATATAGATTAAGTGGACTCGCTGGTGGCAATCCACGTGTGAGTCCATACATTGAAACAAGTAATCTAAGTAAGCTGAACAACTGAATGAACATATAAAAGAAACTTGAGTACTTCACCCGAGGCAGAAACATGCTGATGATACTCGTATTGAATATGCATATTCATCAAGTCTTTACGTATAATATGTTGGTTAACTTGGTTTACCTTGGACAGGGAAGATCGTTTAGTAAGTATGGTAAGTTGTGCATGTTATTTCTCTGCGACACTTGATGCCCGTAACACGATATAGGTTTTGTAATATATGCCATGAAACTGATCCTAAGACAATCAATTGATAGATGATGCACGCAAATAAATTGGACGTGTTCGGTAATGATAGCGAGTGGGCGAGCTAGCCTCTCCACCAGTACATGCAATGTATTGATAACCACATAGTCTACTTGCAGGGTGCGGGAGAATCTCATCTAGTGCAGAGTCTTCCCTCGAACGTGCTAAGGTGCGGAGCTAACTCTGGAGCCCTAGAGCGTTGCAAAGGAGCTAAAGCACCATATACATGACATAATATATCAGAACATCGCCATATATCATTCCATGTTGTAAACCGCTTGGCACGCCTTTTATGTTTCGAGAGAGGGAGCTTGAGCGATTTATAATCTCGACCTAGCGCCACTTGTAACACTTCTTAAATATCAATAAAGAGTTTTGGATTTGCGTCAACTTGTGTTCAATTACTTCTGCCATAATAGGGATACTTTGTGCGACTCTGTGACCTAGCTTAAATCAGCCGTTTCTGGACTTGGCCTTGCACGAGCGTAACCTAGGCTCATGTGGCATCACATCTTAGCGAGGACGATTGCTGTTTCGGGAGCAGGGCTTGACAATCCAAAGTTTGAAAAATGGTTAGAAATAAGTGTCTCTTAGGTAATTGCCAAAATAGTTGTTTGTTATGATTTTTGAATCCCTTGAGGAGGAGAGTGATGGATGTTATAAGCCATGGATATATTATAGTATTGTAGTTTTATGCAGGATAACAACTAATAGACAAAGTTATGACATTTTGTGTTTGATTGAGTAGTACAAGGGAAGGTGGGTAGACATCCTCACAAACTAATTTAGTTGTGATAGAATAATGGTTAGGAGTACTAATAAATTTATTAGATTTGGTCGATAGATCATTGACACCTGCAGATTTGAATGAGTGTATACAAGATGATTAATGAAGTTCAAGTTTAAATAAGTTTGACTAGGAAGATGTGACTATGAATTTTATTGAGGACTGCACTTGTGGATTCAATATAGTAAGTATTTACGATATTGAGCAAAAAAAGATGATGATGATGATGAATGATAATTTTATGATTGATGTAATCAAAGGTGGATAAAAATTATGGTTGATTATATATCGAGAAATATAATTAAAGGAATATGGGCTATGATATATTGAGCATATATATTGGACAAATTTAAGGAGATTATGCGAGATATATAATTTTGAGGAGATTGGATTCGATTTAAACTTGAGGCAATTTCTGCTAGATGGTATAATCTTGAGTATGGTATGATCTTAAGTTTATAAAAGAGTAATATATTCTAGGATTCACGTTGACTGCTACTGTCTAAGGAGATTTACTAGTTAGCCTGGAGTGCCATCTTCATTATTGTTCATTTCCTTAAATTCGAGGACGAATTTATTTTTAAGGTGGGTAGATTTGTAACACCTCTTTTCAAAATTTTAAAAATATTTTTATTTATTTATTTGAATTAAATGGTGAATTTTTGGAATTTTAAAAATATTTAATTAAATAGTTATTATGATAGATGGCCTTAGTCATGGTTGAGATTTGGAGTACAAGGTGACTAGAAATCAGGTCATGGATAGTGTAGTCGTGTGCTTTGACTAGTATTTTAGCTATGGTAGGGAAGGCCAAGCCATAAGTGTGCTCTAACTAGGAAAACCATGCCAAATTACGACTTGACTCCTATAAATAATCTATTAGTTATTTATTAATATTACGACTTTTACGAAATCCGGTTGTACCCAACAAGTCCGAACTAGACCCAAACCAAGCCCCAACCTATGTAGTCATACAGTGTGTCCAAAAACATCTATGTCAATGTATATCATATGAGTGTATGGTGTACTTTATTTTAATAATGTAATAAATAAACTTTCCTAAGTAATTGTCATATCTATAATATATACATCAATATTATTTGATATTCAAGGGATATTTTATTTAAAAAGTATGACAACTATTTTGGGGATTTTGTGGATCCTTGGCTATATATATATATATATATATATATATATATATATATATATATATATATATATATATATATATTGCATGTGTCTAATAGATACATTGTATATATAAGCTTATTATTAATTATAAAGGTTAGTAAATAAATATAGCTCATATAGGTGTTATGGTTAGTAACATTTTATCTTATTGCTATTTATAATAACATCCACTTCTGAATTATGATATTGATTACTAAAAATATTAGATTCATTTTTACCCATATACCCAATATGTATAATTATGGAGAGAGATATGTAATTATATATACATATCAAAAAAACTTAAGCCAATATCTTGCGAGAATTAGATTTTCTCACGAGATATTGAAACTCATATTCACTCGACCCATAAAGCCCTCACAGCCGCAACATACATATAGGAACGAACGAGAGAGGGATTTGAGAAAACCCAAACCCTAGATCACAAGCGTTCCCTCCGACCTCAGGTGGCCCTACCCCACCGCGTGCTACTGAAAGAGACCGCCGCTAGGCCAGCAGTCGTGGCCGTGTGTGCACAGCGCAACGGGGGTGGCAGCGCACAGCAGCCACGAGTACCCAACTTTGAGGCACAATATCTTCTTCGTCTTCATGTCATTTTTTGATCCATTTTGTCGTACATGCTCACAACATAACCCCCTGGAATATCAGTAATTGGGATTGAACATAGTCGAACAACTAGTCCCGAGAATCGATGCGAAGTCGAGTGAAATCTGTTCCAAAAATAGAACCGTTGACAGTCCCAAAACCCCTATTTGGAAGACAAAATTTGAACCAACCAGTAGGAGCTTTCAAAAATAAACTAAATTCAAACCTAGAAAACTGATAGGGCTTCACAACCCTTTTTGCAGAAGTCGATTTCATGGACCGAGCGCCGAGAAATCGGTTTTCCAATTTGACGAAAAATTACTTTCAAAAGTGTAGAAATTTCTAGAAAATCCTTCGATACGGCGTGTGCTCCGACAAACTAGGCAACGTAGTCGCAAACTGTTAGCATCGAAAGACGCGTACGGATGTAGCGGATGTGTAGCATTCGACGAAACTCGATTTCATTATGCGTGCACGACAAAATCAAAGCGTATTCGTCAAGATACCCCGTATCGGCCCCTTTGCAAACTAGTCCATAACTTGTGCACATTCGTCATCTCAAGACGAAACTTGTGCCAACAGGGCCGTATTATTTTTCTGGTCCTGTATGCCAAGTTTGGTTCGATTCTGAGAAGGTCGACCGTAACACTATTTTATCGAGCCCGCGATCTGATCCAACGAGTGAATTCGTGCACGACCCACCGAAATCCAATTTTGGACATACCGTTGGGTTCATATCATCAAACCAGACCGATAGATTGTTTAGACCCAAAATTATTATTTTGCTCCTGTGTCCAGAATTGGACTTATGGGTAGGCTATCCTATCTAATTTGACTATTCTGAACACATAAGTTATATCTGTTTCAGCCTCCGTAGATTATTGTAAGAGTTCGACTTTTGTGGCTCGTTGATTGACTAGATAGTGTTGGTTCTACGTGCTACCATCAGGCAAGTATACCTTGCCGAACTTATATAGTATTTACATATTTTCCTTTTCTATCGTATTTTTTTTCATATTGTCACATGCTTTTCATATTCCACTTGGGTTATCATTTACTGCCTTTTTTATTTTATAGATTTGCGTGCACATGTAGGATATTAGTTATTTTTATTGATTGTTTGTTGGTCTTTTTAGTGTTCACCGTGTCTTGTGTTAGAGTTGCTAGTTATGACATGTTTCCTTGATTGACTTGACCTGGTCGTGATTGATGGACTTGGACTTGTCTTGAGTATGACCTGACCTGACTTGACCATTCTCGATTGGGAGTATCTTGTATTGTACTACAATTAAGATATACTATAGATTGGGAGTATCTTGTATTGTACTACAGTCTATAGGATTTTACATGACCTTCATATTCCTTTAGGAGATGAGGTTGGTGCTAGGAGTGGCTACTTAACCATTCTCGATTGGGAGTATCTTGCATTTTACGATAATTGAGATATACTATAGATTGGGAGTATCTTGCATTGTACTATAGTCTATAGGAGTTATTCGATTGATTGTTAGCCAAGTCTAGTATTTCATTTTCATATGACATGTCATTTCTTAGATGTTCTTCTGGCACTGTTCTTATCTTCCATACATGTATTTACTGTCATATTAGTAGGCATGTTTTATGTATCTTTCCTATCCCCTCAGGACCTGATGATCTCTTCAGGTAGTTGATTGTATGGAGTTAGTTAGCTGATCATAATGGTAGTGGATTACTTCAGACTCAGGTATCTTTTGTGATTATATATTCATATCCGTTTTTTGCACTCTGCTTGTTAGCCTAGATTTATAGACTCATGTTATTTCTTTGCAGTCTAATCAGATATATATGCTAGTGGGCTGTAGACCATGAACCATAATATTTATTTTTGTTTTATATTTTTTTCGCGGATTGAGATATAGTTTTACTTACCATATTAGACATGATACCCTGTTTTAGACAGCGTATACGTATTCGAGTTGGACTGGAGTTCGCTTGATACGTAGCTGGATTGCGCACGTACTTGCATCCCAAAAAACGGGCGCGGGTCGTGATAACTCTCGATGTCATCAAAGGCACGGTTAGATGCGTATATTATATTGTGGCTTTAAGACCGTGTAATTCTCGGCTGCTCCAGTTCTCTCGAGAGACTGAGCCAGAATCTCGTCTTTCCTGCAGCACGAATTGTCTTCGGCGTGAAGCTAGCCCTTCTTCCTACGATGATTTGTGGCCTCCAATGAGGTCTAAGGAAATTTTTGGACACGGTCCTTGTCTATAAGGGTAGTAAAAAAGGGGGAGTTTGCTCGTCATAGATTACCTTACCTTTACTTGATCGGTTGGCTGGTGCCGCCCTATACATCTTTAATAATTCGGGCATGGCGTTCATCGTTCAACCAGGGGATGCTCTTCTGTGTTGCTACCAACAACAGTCTTGGTTGCAGAAGGAAGTCCCCCTATGTCGAAAAGTGCTAGCATAAATGACGGGATATGAGCCCTTCAAGTTCCCTCCGACCTATAAAGACTTTGGCGAGGAATGCGAGCTGGTGGACGCGGGAACATATTTTGCTAGTTTGTCAGAAGAGGCATTTTACTGACTGCAATCTGTCTGACCTCCCTACTTGGTCTGTAGTGGTCGAAATGAAGTATATCTGGAGCCCTATCTGCCAAGTCACTTTGCATGCCAGTTTGGCTATAGTAAGCTCTTACAGATCAATACCAGTCACTATCTCGAGTATAAGGATAGCATGCTTAATGGTACGTGGGCTTGGCAATATTACAATGCTTGTTGTACCCAAGCGCGTTTCGTAGCCCCTTCATGAACTCCGATAATGTATATTTTGTACTCGACCGTGAGCTTCTATTTCTTAGTAATAGTCCAACCCTGAACAATAATCGAGAGGAAAGTCTCATAAAGGGGATGTCGTTTGGCCCCTATGCGAAGTGGACCCTAGCCTCTTCTCCAATCACTGGAACATAAAGGGAGGAAGCTCTCGTACTTTCATCCCCTCGACGAAAACGAATGACGAAAATTACTTCCAGAGTTATTTCCCCAGTAAGGGTCTTAGAACTTTTATTTTTTTATGGAAAGAAAATAGAAAAACTTTTATTGACCATTTTTTCCCTCTTATGTGAATTGCTCCTGGGAGTACCAAAAATACTAGGGAAATATCCAACCCACCTACGTCTCCTACCCAGGAGGATGCGATTGGTGTGACTTCTTTATCCGAAAATGAAGAGAACTTGGATGTAATAACTTCCACCTTTGATTTTTTGAAGAGTATATCGACGATTTGATGATTGCCTTAAGTAGAGCCCAGGCGAGGGCAGGCTCATATGGTAAGTTTCTTGCTATAGGTTTTCCTCTTTTTTTTTATAAAACTTAACAAAGATTACTTGTTGCAGAGGGTTCGTCAATGCCTGAAGTTAGTGAGGCGACCGAGGTTGAAGGGAAAACAATCACCACTGTAAAACCCTTATTTTTTAATTATTTTTTATTATTTTATTAGACTTAAAAATAAATTTATACAATTTATGTTTTTTTTTAAATGACGTTAGCCATTGTTGAGTTTTGGAGCACTAGACGACCATGACTTTTAGCACGAAAGTTGTAGCAGTGTGCCTTGACTAGTGTACCAGTCATGTTGAGGGAAGCCTAGCCATGGGAATGACCAAACTAGGAAAACCAGACCAAATTGTGAATTGACTTATTTAAAGTATTTTAATTAAATATTATTTATTATATTAATTTTTTATGACCCGGTTTGGCCAATTCAGCCCGAACAGGGCCCGAACCAAATTTAAGCCCATGTGAGCATGTGGGGTGACCAAAGTGACCATGTAGACATATTTTATGTACGTAAAAATAATTTCTAAATTATTTTAGAATTTTATGTACAATTTAAAATCATTTAATTATTTGTACAATTATTGGTATTTTATTATTTAAATAATATTTTATAAAATAGTACATTTTGTGGACCTGGAAAAGGGTGTGCAGTGTAAGTACACTCATTGGAATGATCTTATTAATTTATTATTATTAAAATTATTTTGTGGAGATTTAATAAACATGTTTTCCTATTATTATTATTTTGAGTTGATTTATTAAGGATTGAATTTATATATATATGTAGATATGCTCAAATATATTAAATAATTAGATAGTTGATTTTTAAATGGTATTTGGATTTTAAATAGATTTTTTGGTGTATTTATGAATATATACATATATAGATATAGATATTTATATTTAAAAGTTTAGATTAGAAAAGAAAAAAAAGGGCAATTAAACCACTTGGTCGGCCCCACAAGTGGGTGGCCATGACTTGCTAGCAATATACAAAAGGGGGGAGGATCCTTAGAATCATAAGTAGCAGCAACAGCTACTACAAATGAGGAGCCGACCCTTCAGTAAACCCATTCAAGGCCGACCCCCTAGCCACTTTATTATATATATATATATATATATATATATATATATATATATGTATATATATATATATATATACATATATATATATATATATATATATATATATATATATATATATGAACTAAACCCTAATCAAATTTCTCTCTCCTCCTCTCTCCTCCATCCTCCTCCCTCTCCTCGGCGTACGTGCCAGCCTCGCCGGAGCGACAGCATCTCCGCCTTCCGATCGTCACGGCGACAACAACAACAACAAAACAACAGATTCCCACTTTAAGGTATCCCACTTCCCCGATCAATTTCTCTGTCAATTTTACTCCGATTTTCGATCCGTAAATTCGTGTAGAAAGCCCACATGACCCTCTTCGAGATCCCCAAGGTGGATTTCGACATGGCCATCTAACTTCCTCAAAAAATCGAGACGAAGTTGGAGAAAAACCACTTTTTTGAATATTAAAAACTGTTGTAAAATACCAACTTGTCGGCCACTTTTCTCGCTGTCTAATAGGATTTTGTAGAAACTAATTGAAGACTGTCAAAGACAACATAACCAAGATTGTAACGCACCTTCTGGATTTACTTTTAATCTAGTATGTAGAAAGTTACACGTTGTTAAAGTTTCCCAAAAAATTATAAATTCTGTTTTCAAAATTAGAAAAATACCCCGATACGGCGTCCATCCCGACAAATCGGGCGACATGGTCACGCACTATATGCATCGAAAGGCGCGTATGGATGTTGTCGACGTGTGGGAACTGACGGAACCCGATTTTGTTGTATGTGTGCGACAAAATCAGAGCGTATCCGTCGAGATACCCCGTATCGACCCAGTGCAAATTAAGTCACAACCTTGTGCACACTCATCATATCGCGATGAAACTTGCACCATTGGACTCGAAATATTTTTCTAGTCCTGTGAGCCAAGTTTGGTCCGATTCTGAGACCGTTGATCGGGACGCTATTTTGGCGGGCCCACAATCCCACTCAACGGGCGATTTTGTGCACAGCTCACCGGAATCCAAAATTGGACATACCGTTCGGTTTATCTCATCAAAACAAATCCGTAGACATGTAGTTTGATGACTTTAGAGACCGTAGGTCCTGGCGCACATTTCGGTGCAAAGCGGGTCCAACGGCGGACATCGTTTTGACCCAAAATTACGAAATTGTCCCTGTTCCAAAATTTAACTTTTGGACAGGCATTTCCAAGGCATATCTTATATTCCAAACTCGTTCGTGATGTTTGTTGCAACATTCGGAGTCACCTGCGGAATTTGGCTTTATTGCTTTGTTTATTTGCCGGTTCGAGCTACTGGATTATTCTCTTTGCACATAACCTCAGGCAAGATACCGTACCATTATACTGTTTATATTCAGTTACATTTTATTACATAACACTATTCATTTATTTCCAGTTTTAACAGTTCTTGATTTACTGTCTGCTCAGTGATATTAGCTGTACTTTGTTATTAACCTTTGGTTGCATATGGACTTAGAGTTAAGAGACTACCGTTTGTAGTGTATTGCATATACCTTGACATAGTTGTACCACGAGGATGTGTGAGATGAGTAGCATGTAGAGGTCCTTACGTGTTGGTTGATCCCCAGTGCGCATGCGTTAGGTCTAACTGTCAATAGTTGTATATTAGAAGTCTTGACGGTTAGTAGTGTTACATGGTCGTGGATGCGACATAATAGGCACATTGGGTGGGGAGAACATTTCCTTGTCATTTGGGCTTCGATTGCACTTCCTTTGTAACCCGAAAGCTCCGCTGGACATACGGGTATGTTGAGCCTCTCAGGTTTAACGTCATGCGCTGTGGTCACTGGTGCCCAAGTGGGGACCATACCAGATCCCATTTACAGCCAGGGCCCATGCGACGAAAGGTTTGTTCTTAACTGCATGTTCACTTTGGTACGATTAGGTTACCTTTTTGTTGTCTTGTCACTTACTTTTGTTTGTGGCATATTTATATTCAGTATTTATATGGCATATTTATTGTATCTTGTTACGTCCCTCTGAGGACCTGGTTATCTCTCCAGGTGTGTGCTTCTGTGATAGTTACATGTGTTCTAGTCGAGGCCGTGATCAGCTTCATCCTTTCGAAGATGATTGCACTTGGATAGTCTTGTTATTTCATCTATTCCTTCTTGTACCTTTTATTTGAGATAGTTGGTAGAGGACTTTGTCTCCGCCCAACGTATTGTACAAAGTCTTATTACAGTTGATTATATATACCTTTTATTCTTTATTTGTGGATGAGATTAGATTACTCTTGGTTTACTGCATTTTACAGCTTATGTATACATATGAGTTTTCATATATTGGAGTATACTTCGTATGTATGCAGCTGGCATGGATACGTACCTAGTCCTAAGTATTTTGGGACTGGGGCGTTACATGTTTTTGTGGTGGCCCATGCAGGTCAAGTTTGTCACTTCAGTTACGTAATTGTACCGATGTGCGCCTGCAACATAGGATTAGAATCTAGGAATCTTATCCATACAGCTTGACCTCTTTCCTTGGCTTCAAATTCCGAACTTTCGTTCGACTTCCATGAATTGCATCTTGCTTGATTCCTTTCTACCGTTGATTCTTATTTTCGTGCTTAGTGTCAACTAGGAAGATGACTACACTAGTATATGCTCGTAGGTCAAACACATGGCTAGAATGGTTATATGGGCAATTGGAATACATTTAAGACTCTAATTGAGTTAAAAAGTTTTTTTTAAAGAAAGAATAATTTAATGAGTAGTAATTTGTAAAGTAGGATATTACCAAGGGAAGTTTTAATCTTGAAATTTCTAAATAGTAAACACCATATGATTGATACTGCAGGAAGGAGAAAAAAAATAGCTAGAATCTTTATACCCTTTATTTAAGAAATTGATTGGCTTTTTGAGATTTGATGATTTATTGTGTTATAGTTATACATCTTTGCACAAGTATAAAATTGATTTGCTTTTCGAGTTGTGATATTTATGAGTTTTGGGTGATAGATATACATCTTTGAACAAATATAAAATTGATTTGATTTCGAGTTGTGATATTTATGATTTATTGGATTATAGTTATACACCTTTGAACAGTTATAAATTGGTGTGAAAAGGATCTTAGATTTCAAATGTGGTTGTAGAAATTATTTAAATTTGAGTTGTACAACTTACGATTTTCGTTTTTAGTAAATTTTAAATTTTAAGTGGAAGTAATGACGGTGAATTTTGGTTTAAAATATTTGAAAGTTATGAAAACGATTTTTGAGAAATTTTTTAAATTGTGTCCTATGATTGAGGATTTACAAATCTATTTAGATTTTTTTATTGTGAAATTGGATATCAAATTTTGTAAAAAAAAAAAAATTGACTGATAAGATTATTTAAAAATTTAGTTTAATGAGGGATTGCTAATATTAAAATTTTTGGAAGAATTTCGATGGATGTGATGGAAAGTTATTTTGATTGATTAAAGGAAGTTATCATTTAAAAGTTGTGATTTTGTTGGAATAACTTAGCATGAATAGAAGTTAAAATTGATGAGAGCATTGAGCTTAATTTTTGAGATTGCTTTTAATATGCTAAGAGTTTTATTATGAGTTATTTGAAAATATTAGAGTGTTAAATTTTTGATTGATTGTGAAATTTCATGATTTATGAACTCTTGAGTTTGAAAGCTGAATTGAAAATGTAAAATTTTGAAAAAGTCAGTAGTAACATAATAAAAGTTTGCCTTAAGATTTATGAAAGTAATTAAAAAAAATTTCATGATAAATTTGAACGGCTTTGAGTTAATACAAATTTTGGTGGTTTATTTTTGAAAGTTTAATTTTGAAACTTTTGGAGGAAACTTGAGCTAAAATTTTAATGGTAGGCCATCAAGATAGCTCTAATAAGATAGATGTACTCCACATTAATTGCCATATCACCCATGACCATGATAGTAGTATATACACAAGTGTTGTTAGTCATCTACCCAGCTATGTGACTGTATTTTCGCCTCGGCTTACTCGACCTTCCTTCAATTCTAGATCTTTTAATTGCGACCTTCTAACCCACTTGCAATTTGAATAATGAGTTAATGGTTCCTTAACTATATTCATTTAATGGACTATCTTCTCTCTAGAACTATGTCCCTAAATAATTTTATTGGATTCTCTAATATATTTTATTTCATGCTTTAATTTGACCTTCTTTATTTTTGTGCATTAATTATCACCTCGTGAACTCCCACTTTCTATTTTAGATCTTTTGGCGTCCCTTACCATGACTTGGATATTGGAGCATAATACTAGACTTTTCCTCTCAACAAATTTTATATGTAAGACCTAGACGAGCCTACCTTCATGTAGATATATCATGTCCCACCAAAACACGCCTCATTGTACACCATTTTCTTAATATGACTTTCTGGTCGAAATGTCTAAACCAAAACCTCTACCATGATACCAAGATACTTTCGGACTTGAATTAAAGATCCAACCTTGACTAAATTCTTTCGACCCGATATATGATTGTGTTCTATTTGTCTCCTTAAAATGCCTAACTTGTACTTTATCTTGATTGCTTGACCCATGGTCCCATCACACTACTGGTTTAACTCTTGAAAGTTGGGTAGAATACCTCACCACCTAACAAACCTTTTCCTTGAGAACCACATTGGCAAGTTCACTTAGACTATAAATTTAGAGGACCCTACCTTATCTATTCTACCAAGCCATAAATGAAGAAACACTAGGACAACTGTGTAGGCCCACACTTCGAGCAAGGCTTGATTTTTAAAACATCTTGGACTAATTAAATTCCCTCGTTATTACCTCCCTTACTTATATTTTAACAACCTGATGCTGTCTGGTTTTACAAGCTTATCTTTTTTGAGCTTGATCATGACATATTTTATTGGGTGCACCCACTAACATATTGTCTAATCAGAACCGGTGTATGATGGTCTGATCAACCTATTGCACTTTGGTTCGCTTTTCATGTATTATTTTACGTGGATGGAGACATAGTTAAACTTGTCTTAGAGTCTCATCTGCGACAGCCTTGGCAATTCTTATTTGAATTATTTTTGTCGCCTATGAACCACGTATTCGTACTCGATAGCATCGTCCTTGAACTCTTTATTGTTTTACTTTACTTATATTAGAAAGACCAGGCACTGTGCATGATAGATAGATGCAAGATATCACCTTTCGTTTTCCTATCAGTTATTTCAACACGAATTTAGATAGCCACCGACCCACTCATGTGGCTATATCCTCACCTTAAACTCTTCTTCTCCCCAATCCTAGAAATTTCATTGTGCCCTTCCAACCCCTCTTGAACGCACGAGAGTGATTCTAATCATCACTTAATCAAACCCTCGACCAAGACGATTAGTGTCCAGTTCTCCCTTAAGGAATCACATCTCCTAAATATCTAATTTATTCTCTTTGGCCTACTCAATTCCTTACTGTTCTCTAAAATTGGATATTCAAAATTTTGTTACCTTCACTAGCAATCCTTATTCAATTCCATAACCATGGTATATTTTTGTATATATCGACTCCACAATTTTCTATTACATGGTGGTGTTGAACGTCGTTTTATCGCCTCATCCAAAATTTAATTATATTTTGGTATTGACGAACTCTTCCTATCCCCCAACCCTATCTATCCTATTATTCCTAAATTTCGAGGACAAAATTCTTGTAAGTTGGGTAGCCCTATTTTTTAATTATTTTTTATTATTTTATTAGACTTAAAAATAAATTTATACAATTTATGGTTTTATTTTTTTTTAAAATAACGTTAGCCATTGTTGAGTTTTGGAGCACTAGACGACCATGACTTTTAGCACGGAAGTTATAGCAGTGTGCCTTGACTAGTGTACCAGTCATGTTGGGGGAAGCCTAGCCATGGAGATGACCAAACTAGGAAAACCAGACCAAATTGTGAATTGACTTATTTAAAGTATTTTAATTAAATATTATTTATTATATTAATTTTTTATGACCCGGTTTGGCCAATTCAGTCCGAATAGGGCCCGAACCAAATTTAATCCCATGTGAGCATGTGGGGTGACCAAAGTGACCATGTAGACATATTTTATGTACGTAAAAATAATTTCTAAATTATTTTAGAATTTTATGTACAATTTAAAATCATTTAATAATTTGTACAATTATTGGTATTTTATTATTTAAATAATATTTTATAAAATAGTACGTTTTGTGGACCTGGAAAAGGGTGTGCAGTGTAAGTACACTAATTGGGATGATCTTATTAATTTATTATTATTAAAGTTATTTTGTGGAGATTTAATAAACATGTTTTCCTATTATTATTATTTTGAGTTGATTTATTAATGATTGAATTTATATATATATGTAGATATGCTCAAATATATTAAATAATTGGATAGTTGATTTTTAAATGGTATTTGGATTTTAAATAGATTTTTTGGTGTATTTATGAATATATATATATATATATATATATATATATATATATATATATATATATATATATATATATATATAGATATATATATTTATATTTAAAAGTTTAGATTAGAAAAGAAAAAAAGGCAATTAAACCACTTGGTCGGCCCCACAAGTGGGCGGCATGACTTGCTAGCAATATACAAAAGGGGGGGATCCTTAGAATCATAAGTAGCAGCAGCAGCTACTACAAATGAGGGGCCGACCCTTCAGTAAACCCATTCAAGGCCGACCCCCTAGCCACTTTATTATATACATACATCTATATATATATATATATATATATATATATATATATATATATATGTATATATGAACTAAACCCTAATCAAATTCCTCTCTCCTCCTCTCTCCTCCATCCTCCTCCCACTCCTCGGCGTGCGTGCCAGCCTCGTCGGAGCGACAGCATCTCCGCCTCCCGATCGTCACGGCGACAACAACAACAACAACAAAACAACAGATTCTCATTTTAAGGTATCCCACTTCCCCGATCAATTTCTCTGTCAATTTTACTCCGATTTTCGATCCGTAAATTCGTGTAGAAAGCCCACATGACTCTCTTCGAGATCCCCCAGGTGGATTTTGACATGGCCATCCAACTTGCTCGAAAAATCGAGACAAAGTTGGAGAAAAACTACTTTTCTGAATATTAAAAACTGTTGTAAAATACCAACTTGTCGGCCACTTTTCTCGCTGTCCAATAGGATTTTGTAGAAACTAATTGAAGACAGTCAAAGACAACATAACCGAGATTGTAACGCACCTTCTGGATTTAATTTTCATCTAGTATGTAGAAAGTTACACGTTGTCAAAGTTTTCCAAAAAAATATAAATTCTGTTTTCAAAATTAGAAAAATACCCCGATACGACGTCCGTCCCGACAAATCGGGCGACATGGTCACGCACTATACGCATCGAAAGACGTGTATGGATGTTGTCGACATGTGGGAACTGACGGAACCCAATTTTGTTGCATGTGTGCGATGAAATCAGTGCGTATCCGTCGAGATATCCCGTATCGACCCTTTGCAAATTAAGTCACAACCTTGTGCACACTCATCATATCACGATGAAACTTGCGCCATTGGACTCAAAATATTTTTCTAGTCCTGTGAGACAAGTTTGGTCCGATTCTTAGACCGTTGATCGGGACGCTGTTTTGGCGGGCCCACAATCCCACTCAATGGGCGATTTTGTGCACAGCTCACCGGAATCCAAAATTGGACATACCGTTGGGTTTGTCTCATCAAAACAAATTCGTAGACATGTAGTTTGATGACTGTAGGTTCTGGCGCACATTTCGGTGCAAAGCGGGTCCAACGGCGGACATCGTTTTGACCTGAAATTATGAAATTGTCCCTGTTCCAGAATTTAACTTTTGGGCAGGCGTTTCTTAGACATATCTTATATTCCAAACTCGTTCGTGATGTTTGTTGCAGCATCCGGAGTCACCTGCAGAATTTGGCTTTCTTGCTTTGTTTATTTGCCGGTTCGTGCTACTGGATTATTCTCTTTGCACATAACGTCAGGCAAGATACCTTGCCATTATAATGTTTATATTCAGTTACATTTTATTACATATCACTGTTCATTTATTTCTAGTTTTAACAGTTCTTGATTTATTGTCTGCTCAGTGATATTAGCTGTACTTTGTTATTAACCTTTGGTTGCATATGGACTTAGAGTTAAGAGACTACCGTTTGTAGTGTATTGCATATACATTAACACAGTTGTACCACGAGGATGTGTGAGATGAGTAGCATGTAGAGGTCCTTGCGTGTTGGTTGATCCCCAGTGCGCATGCATTAGGTCTAACTGTCAATAGTTGTATATTAGAAGACTTGACGGTTAGTAGTGTTACATGGTCGTGGATGCGACATAATAGGCACATTGGGTGGAGAGAACATTTCCTTGTCATATGGGCTTCGATTGCACTTTTCTTGTAACCCGAAAGCTCCGCTGAAGATACGAGTATGTTGAGCCTCTCAGGTTTGCCACTGTCATTTTTGAACGTCATGCGCTGTGGTCACTGGTGCCCAAGTGGGGACCATACCAGATCCCATTTACAGCCAGGGCTCATGCGACGAAAGGTTTGTTCTTAACTGCATGTTCACTTTAGTACGATTAGGTTACCTTATTGTTGTCTTGTCACTTACTTTTGTTTGTGGCATATTTACATTCAGTATTTATATGGCATATTTATTGTATCTTGTTACGTTCCTCTGAGGACCTGGTTATCTCTCCAGTTGTGTGCTTCTGTGATAGTTGCAGGTGTTCTAGTCGAGGCCGTGATCTTCTTCATCCTTTCGAAGATGATTGCACTTGGCTAGTCTTGTTATTTCATCTATTCCTTCTTGTACCTTTTATTTGAGATAGTTGGTAGTGGACTTTGTCTCCGCCCAACGTATTGTACAAAGTCTTATTATAGTTGATTATATATACCTTTTATTCTTCATTTGTGGATGAGATTAGATTACTCTTGGTTTACTGTATTTTACAGCTTATGTATACATATGAGCTTTCATATATTGGAGTATACTTCGTATGTATGCTGCTGGCATAGATACGTACCTAGTCCTAAGTATTTTGGGACTGGGGTGTTACAACCTCGCCCCCAGATGCCCTAGCTGGGAGTGTGGCCATAGAGCTCCCTCTCGAAGCTGACACTCAGTCCAACCCTGAGGGAAGTAGGGCTGATGGTGGTCCTTCTTCAATGACCCCTCTTGATGACAAGACAGTCGAGGAGGTTGTCTCCAAACAAATTGACGAGAAACCTGTTCTCGGGGCGACCGATCTCTCAGGTACAGAACCAGCGTCTGAGGTTCCGACCCCGATTGAAGGAGATGGTGGTACTCTTCTACGGGAAGTACCAGCAGCAATATCAGCGACTGAGGTCTCGAAGATCGATGGTACTCTGCCTCGTACATCTAAAGCGTCCGTCCCTCAGAAGGGTTCGATGATGATTTACTTCAAGTCCCCACTTTGGCGGTCTTCCTCTATGTCGGATGCCCTTCCATTGTTGGCTTCTACCCCGACCGGACTGTCGGCTGACCGAAGAAATAAGACTCCTGAGTCTGGTGCTCTTGTGCCAAGGGTACCTTTGACCCCAGGGAAGCTGTCCTCGGCCCAAACTTTGGTCGGGGACCGTTCTGGAAAAACTGTCTCGCCAGGGGATTTAAAGGATATGGTTGTGTGAACCCCAAGTGGGGGCTAATCCAGCCAAGTGCCAGTGTCTCTACCTTTGAGCTTCCCTACCTTTTTTGCGGCTGTTCCTACTACAGTCTCTTTTTTTTTGAGTCCGTCGACTACAATACCATGGATGACACCCCTTTCACTTGCGAAGGAGGTTAAATATACCGGTACATTCATATAGGCTTTCTACTTCGTCTTGCGAAGAGGTATAGAAAATGCCTTGGAACGTGGCCGTCCTTTCCTGATAGCCAAGACGGCTGCCTTGAACCAGGTTAAATCAATAAGGGCTAATGAAGGTCAGGCAGCAGTAGCTGATGCGTTAGAGGCAGTAGTTCGAGAGACGGAGGTTCACCTAGGCGAACTCTAATCTTTGTAGTCCATTTTTATTTATACTCTGGTTGCTGAGGAGAGAAGTAAGCTATTAGAGAATGTCTCTATGGCGAAGGCGTCTTACCATTCTGACCTGACATCCTTTGATCGAGATATGTCGGACGCAGCCACCAATGAGATAGAACTTACGTCTGCCGAGGAATCCATCCTCGACATACGACAGGGCTTGGTTGTATGCATAGACGGACATCAGTAATAAATCAAGTGGCTCTAAGACATGGTGGTTGCCCTTGAGGCTGAATATCAGGAAAAGGCACGGGAATAGGCGCTCATTTGCCGACAGGTGTAGGTCCATGCTCTACACTTGGCTACACTACGAGAATACGGGGCTGAGAGGGATAGAGTTGCCGAAAAGATGGCTGCCATTGATGATGAGACAGTCTTGAACCAGCAGGCAAAATGCCACGCTCAGGTCACGATCCAGGAAAAGACAAAGTTTCTGAAGCAGCGTATAAACGAGCTGTGCACTGACATCACTAAGTAGTATTTTTTTGGGATTTTACTTTATCCTTTTTTGTGTCCTCCATTCTCGGGGTGATAAATAAAGACAATTTTTTTTGCTTATCTTATTTTTTATTCTCACACTTCGTGTTGTGCATGTGACGTTGGCATCTGTTACCTTTTTGGGGTAATATAGGTGACACTTAGCATTCGGTAGGGATGGTGAATAGAGGTCACGATCACCGAAGGACAAGAATGTTTGTTCATAGATAATTTGGACATGACAACACATGGGATTCTATATAGATAACTTACTCAGAGGTTAAAAGAACATGGTAAGAAACGTAAAAAAACACAGAGGTGATATGGACATGTTTGTTCATCTAAGAATCCTTTTGTGGACCTATCAACGCTAATGCGTTTAGAACTAGATGCGGGTGATAAGTTAGAATGGTGATTTTATCAACAAAGGTGATATGGACGTGTCGAGAAAGGGTCAAGAGGTAAGAATGTATACTCAGAGGTAGCATGGACATGGTAGACATTCGAATACATATATGATAGGGACAAGTATGGGACTATAAGGTTACACTTAGAGATGCTTTTAATCCCATCTTTGTTCGAACATAGTATTACGAAACTTACCATTGATAGGAATCATGAGCAAGCCTCTGTTGGATTTCGTTAGCCGGTACGCACTGTTGGAATAGATAGTTTCCACAACTAGATCTAGTTTATGAACGTCATATTCACTGATAATGTTTTTCGAAATGCCTCTCCGATGCTGACGTCGACGTCATAGGAAGAGTCCGAAGAATACAAGTACATTTTTTCCTTGGATTATAAATTTTTAAAAGACTTGGATGAGACATACCCTAGACCACAATGTGTCTTATAGTAATATTGGTCAGAATCTCCTTTGGGGACATTAATCTTGATTGGAAAGTGTCGACCTTTACCGTAGTTAAGGCCCATATTGCTATTCAAATCAACCCCATGTTCTGGATGATATGTCGGGCTTGAGGAGTGTAGTGGTGAGTCTGCACCGTATCGGTTTCATGTTCTGACTCACAAGGGATATGGGTCCGAGAGCCTTCCACTCGATCGAAGGTAATGGGATTCTCTCTCCTTTTTTGGCTCGCACTATGAAATATGCATTGCATATCAGAAGCACTTGGCTTACAGAGTAGGCGGACACAATTTGTCTTTGTAGCGACAATTTCAGGTTTTGCTCAAAAGAATATGCAGGATAAGAAGAAAAGTAATCCGAAGGCATCCATTTATTGATAAAATAAGACAAATCGTCCTCCGGAACTACATTGTCAAATACTAGAAAATGAGGTACATCAATGTCCTTCAGATTACCACCCCCAGTATCTACAGTTGGCTGGACTGAAGAGGAAAGAGGTGGACTGCGCAGCTTTACTATGAGGGACTTAGTTGAGGAATATTCCCTCGCTGGCGGCTTTCCTCTCAGCCGGACTACTAACGGAGTTGGTGCCTTTGTCGAAGGCTTGGCCGTTAGTGCTGTAACGTACTCTTTTAATTTTACTTTGATAGGCCCATTGGAGTCTTTTTGATGGTTTCTTCGGAATAGACGAGATTACCTGTAGTAAACTTCAACCCCTTTGAAGGGATCGATGCTTGTGAACTCAATTTTTACTACATCGTTGCTATTAACATACTTGAAGCACTGGTGTAGGGTATGTCACGACCCGCACCCAGAATTTGGGCATGAGTCATAGGTACGTCCAGCTTATGTCGCAGTATTGGTGGTAGAATGATGTCTAAACCTTCACAGTATATCAAACACAACCACACAGTTTATATATATTTCATATCAATTCCAATTTCACAGATGAATCAAGAGCAACAAAATATACCCAACACAACAAGAGAGAATAGATGGAAAATAAAACTAAATAAATCTTAAAGAGTCGAATACTACTAAATGTCAATCTACTGATCCAAACACAAATAGTTTTCAAATGAAATAAACAACTAAAAAGGTCTCCGAAGACAAATTTGGCACAAAACAAGATATCATCTAACTAACTATCATGGGTAGATGGCAACTCTTCTAAAGTCGCCTCCAGATCATCCGGTACAAAAATCCTCTAACTCATCACCTAGTTTATCATGTCAAGATTGGAGCAAGCACACATATGATAGACTATTCAAGACATGATAGAATTTGCAGGACATGAAAATAACATATGAGAATAAAACTAGAAAGTAATAGACATCACGTTATAGTAGAAAAACGAACATACAACTCTATAACAAAATATAGCAACTAGAAAAGAAAACATTGTGACATAGCATGTGATGAAGGAAAACATGACGAATAAGTCAAACAACATCTATCTACGTGTGTTGAAATATCGTATTCGACATGTGAATGGCTAACGTGTAAATACGGCCAACTGCACGTGTCGTGTGCGACTGCTATTCTCAACGATAGAATGGATGGAAATGGTAGTTCACATGTCTACTAAGATATTTCTTCGTCCGATTAGTACTCATGGAATCGAACAAGTCATGAACACGGTAATCATGTGAATGGTAATCAAGAAATATAATATGTAGGGATCCATGATACTATCCCCGTTTAATAAGCGTGTCAGCAAGTAGGAGAATCATATGTATAATATGTAATAGAAAACTATCAAAAATTGAAAAAAATTAATATATGTACTTGCCTGTGGTCCTGAGCTACGGATATGGGTCAAGTACGGAGTCACATGCTCAAAAACCTATATTTAGAATTAACTAATTTAATAGATTTAAATGGAAATTAAACATCAACTTTATCAACTCCCTATTAGGCTTCTAAGTTAATCCTAAACCAATTTGGGTTTATGCCACTTAGATGGTACTAGGCTTACCTATTAACTCCATGGATATGCCCCACCTATATTGATATATTCATATATGTTTTAGTAGTTTATCCCCTTATTTCTAGGTATCACCTTCACCCATATTATTACTGCTTATCTGATACCCTTGCCACTGAACTGATATATCTAAGGAATACTAACACTAATGCCTACACTCTGCCATACTGGTACTTGGGTATACTACTCTGTATTTGTATCCCCTAGCACCTGTGCAAACCTATCTCTACTAATACGTGTATATAGGGACTGTTGTCCCAAATAGCATTGTATTCTTGCTATTATTTTGTCCATACTTTGGCCACCTAACTGACCTGTGAATAAATGGTGCATATGCCTACCTGTATGTGTCTTAGAGTTTTCTATGGTGTCCTACCTGCATCTATTCCTCTATTCCCATTATATATCTTCTACCCGGGTAACCCAACCACTGATACTTTCTACTTCTTGATTACCTATTATTCCATTTACTGCTACCTACTACTGCTGCTCCTATGTTAGTGTCTCCTGCTACTATTTCAACTAATCCCAACTCACCTATAACTTTACTTCTAACCATTCACACAGGTAATCCTAGGATACGAGTCATGCCCTATTTGTTCTGGCTCCTATATTCCCTTACATACACTACACAGGTCATAGTTCCAATTACACACTCTAGTACCCTAGCTGCTTGTCTGCTATCCTATCAACTGTAGGATATGTAGGTACTTGGCCTTGCACCATTCAATCCATGTGCACATCAGGGAACAAAGTATGTCCCTGTTTGTGTAGGCCTCAAACTCCTGCACAGGTCCAAAGTCAGGCCATAGGTCACACTACACTGGTGTTACATATATCTAGAGTATTGCCTACAGACTGGACTTGAGACGGAGACATGGTGTCCTGCGTACAGGTTCTATTGTAGTGTACAAAATGTCGGAAGGTACCTATGTCAATGTAGGTAAGTAGCCATATGGCACAACCAATCACCTGTGACTACCCTAACTTGAGACACCCACCCATATCCTATGTTAACTGCACTCTACTATTACCCATCTCTAACACCCAACTTGCTACCTGAGTACCTACAATGTGTTTGTATCTGACCTATACTGGTATACACATGTCTTGTTCCATTTTCTGCTGTATAAATACCCTGCTTGGTGTGTCAACCTGTTACCCAAACATGTCTAATGGTGTTGCTCCTTAAGCCTTCATGTACATAACATGTATAACCTATCCTATTTTCTAGCACTATTCGACCCAGGCACACTCCCTTACCTATGGTATCACTGGTACATATTATATATTGACACAACTTGTTCCACATGGCTATGTACTCACACTGATACACATCATAGTATGTATCCTACACTAATCCATATTACATGTCCCGGGGTTGACCCTTGCTCATGTGTTTGCAGTTTCTATTGCATAATAATTGTTGCTGTACTGGTGTCCCCACATATGTACTATTTTTTCCAGTCTCTGATACTCGGTTCGCTGACCCAAGTACAGAGTAATATGCACGCACGCTCACTCTATGTATCCTATGATTCAGAACTAACTGCTACTAGCTGTTGTAGCAGTATCCTGGTTTGGGTACTAACTGTACCCATTACACGAGCAGTACAACACTTCTCTTGTGTTCATCTTCCATTTGCAGAATACAAATACTCCCTTAGTCTTCCCTGTCACGCCCCGATCTCGTAGGGTCCTTTCGTCCTCGCTTAGGGCTCCTTGGGATCGTTCGTCCTCGCTAAGGCATGATGCCAGGCAAGCCTAAGTTGTACTTGCACAAGGCCAAGACCTGGAACAAGACAAGATAGACAAGGTTGACAATACGCAGCAGAACGTATCACAGATAATTGAAGCAGCAGCGGACATATTTTCAGAATACATGTATTTCACAATGGTAACAAGAAACAATTCTCTTTATTGATTTCATTTGAACCGATTACAAGCTCTCGATTCTCTCTGATACAATGTTACATTCTCTCAGAACTTTACAGATTACAATAATCCCGTTCCCATACATTACATCCCTTTATATACAAAACCAACTCTTGTAACAGATGTCCATCTCTTGATATCTCTTCTGATTTCTGGCTACTGAGGATGAGCCTCGGGCTATCGCTTCGGACTATCCTTCTCAATGCATATTGCACCTGCATGCAGACTGATGGTGGGTCAGTATATCAGCATACTGGTGATTGTGAACAAAGGAGCTACATTCTTCTGAAACGATCACTGTTCATTTAGTGAGAAAACATTTTCTTGTGATGTGATCTTGCTACTCTTTACCTATGTTCATTTTATGTATACAGAGTCAGTTTACATTTCTTTTGAAAACAACTTTAAAAACCAACATATCATTTCCATCTTAGCCGCTGTACCTCCCACGGGTTCAGCTCGTCGCTAACCGCTGTGACTCGCATGGGTTCAGCTCGTCGCTAGCCGCTGTGACTCTCTTGGGTTCAGTTCGTCGCTAACCGCTGTGACTCGCATGGGTTCAGCTTGTCGCTAGCCGCTGTGACTCTCTAGGGTTCAGCTTGTCACTAAGTGGATACCCCAATGCACATGCAATATCAAATGAAACCATCATGCATTAATCGGGTAAGTCATAAACAATTCCATCTTCTTTTCAAGCAGGAAACCGTTCTCTTTCTTAGCAGACAAGGTGCGAATTCTCTTATATGCATACTCAAAGTCTAGCATCTTGTTATTAGCAACAACATTCATTCAAAAGCTCAGATTCTTATTAGGCGCAAGTGAATCATAAAATGAGTCTTTGTCCACTCACCCAGATCAATCGTCTTCTGTTGCAGAACCAGCAATCCTATCTTTCTGTTTATCTAGTGCCTTCGCGGAGCGGGGCACTACATAATTATCACTACAAGAAAATAGGTCTTTCCCGACGTTTATTCCTCCGACATTTTTGTAAACGTCGGCTGAGTTAGCATATAACGACGTATTTAAAAAAACGTTGGTCATAATCGGCTTTTGTCTTTAAACGTTGCACAATATACTAACGTTTGTAAACAAACGTTGATAATTACCTACGTTTGTCCTTAAACGTCGAGCAATATACCAACGTTTTTAAACAAAGGTTGACAATTACCTGCGTTTGTCTTTAAACGTCGAGAAATATACCTATATTTTTAAAACAAACGTTGATAATTACTTGCATTTTTCTTTAAACGTCGATCAATATACCAACGTTTGACAATTACCTACGTTTGTCTTTAAACGTCGAGAAATATACCAACATTTTAAAAACAAACGTTGATAATTACTTGCATTTTTCTTTAAACATTGAGCAATATACAAACGTTTTGTGAAGCATGTCGCATATTTGGAAACCCTTTTCGACATTTCTTTGACATTTTTGGGCATTTACACTTATTTGACGTGTGAAAGAATTTTTTTTCTAATCCTACGTAAATTAGGCAGATTTTGTTTAGGAAAATTAAGGTGAACCATTGACTAAATTAAAAAGTCTACTAAATTAAGGTGAACCATTGACTCCCCATTCCGTCCTCTAGTCCCCCCCTCCCCCAATTCCAGGGCTACGACTATGGTTAGGGCTTGCTCCTCCTCAAACCCTAACCCCGCCACCAAACCCCTCCGTACCGCCGCCGCCGGATGCCTCCTCCTCACCGTCCTCCTCTCCGGCAAGCTCTATGCCCCTTCCCCCGCCATCGCCGACCCGGTCCAGCAGCTCGACGTCGAGCCCGAATCGATCTCCAACCCCATCGAGCTCTCCTCCGAAACCATTGACTCCCTCCGAACCCTCCTCTACCAGAAGCTCAACGACGGCGAGGACTCCGCCGCCCTCGTCCTCCTCGACCGCCTCCAACTCCTCCAGCCCGTCGAGCCCGAGTGGAAGTTCCTTGCCGCCAGGCTCCACAACGAGATGGGCGACACCGAGTCCTCCCGGAGGATCTATGAGGAGATCCTCGCGGCCGACCCCCTCCCCTTCGAGGCCCTCTTCGAGAACGCTGTCCTCATGGACCGCTGCGGCGAGCACGCCGCCGCCCTCCAGCGCCTCGAGTCGGCGCTGGAGGCCGCCGACTCGGAGAAGTCGGCGAGGGACGTGAAGCTGATCCTGGCGCAGGTGAAGTTCCTCCAGAAAGACGTCGAGGAGGCTCTGGAGATCTACAAGGAGCTTGTGAGGGAGGACCCGAAGGACTACCGCCCGTGGTTCTGCTAGGGGGTGATCTATAGCTTGACGGAGAGGAACAAGGAGGCAAGGGAGAAGTTTGCCAAGTACAAGGAGCTCGTGCCGAAGAAGTTCGAGGTGGATGCGTACCTACAGAGTCCGCTCTCGCGGATGAAGCTGTTCGGAGCGGAGGATTCGTAGATTCCGGGACGGAGGTAGTGTTGTAAGTCGATTCCTCTCTGCTGCATAATTTTTCTTTTCTAGCAGAAATTATAATTATGATAATGTTGACGACATACATGGAGGGATACATGGTAAGCTAGGAGGAATGATAGTGATGTTTTGCTTAATTTATATTCGAAAAAGAAGAATAAATGCATGTTAAAATGTTTAGATGATGATGAAGAAAATTGATCCTTATATTGGCGACATGTATTGGCGACATAAGTTTTAGTATGTTGCGGAATATCAAAAAATTACTAGCGGGAAACCAAATATCAATTTCGTCAAAAACTATCTACTAGGAGATTTGAATGTCCATGGGATCGAAAACATGACATCCGGAAAAACATAATAGATGCCATCATGCTTGCACATATTACTAGTATCCTAGGCATTTTCTTCAACTTGCAAATTCAACTGCCTACTTTCCATAAAATGCTAACTTTTGGAATACTAAATTGCCAGCTAGAATTTTTGTTAGTATTGTATTTTTGTAGGTGATATCAAGTCACTTGATTATCTATAGTTGTACGGAGGAGCTTCTCTATTATAGCTGAAGCGTGAAATATTAATTACATGTATTATATTTACTCTATGTTGTCTGTGACCTTATGTACTCTCAGCCACTATGCTCGAAGAGGCATTGGCCAACATTGAAGACATTAAATATTCACTCAAAAGCCTGACTGGTTTGTAGTGGTTACACAATAGCAGTGTGCAAGTCAAAAACTTAACATGCTAAGTACATTTACTCTGCAGATACTTCAACTCATGGAACATAATTTTGCACTAGCATAGTTAACAATTCGAGTATTAGGAAAAATATATGCACTTATTATCCCTTCTTATATAGAAAAAATAACCCTATACCTATAGAGTAAAGGTTGTGCACTAGTGATCTTTTCCAACTCATGACAAGCAATGCATGTTCACAAAACTGTCATTATTTTCTAGGACTTCCTTTTGAGATAATTGTTGAATCCATTAGCTTGTGTTTGCACTATGACCATATTTATAGGTGGGATAATATGCACATGTATTTTTGAGTTGCATGCTTTAGTAGAGGTCTCTTAAAGTATATATATCCACAAACCCTGCATAAGCAAAAGTCTCGTGGCCCTGTAGCTCCTTTTAAGCTTTAAGGGCTTGAGATGCTGATGATACATGCTACATGCACTAAAAATACCTACTGCTTAGAACAAATTCATGTTCGAGGTTTTCTGAATATGTCTAACCATGATTAATTTGTGGTTTCTTTACCACTCCCATATATTGGAGTCAACAAGGCTTATTTTGGTCTATCTAGTATTATGGTGTAGAGCTTTCCTCATGTCTTTACAGAGGTAAAGCATTAGTATTCTAACAAAGCATACATGGTTTAGTGTTCCCTATCAAAGAGAATTGCATGTTGTTGTCCAAACTGGAAGTCCTTAAGAGTTGCTTGTGATCTAAATCTTCACAGAAATTAGGATAAGTAGTCTTTACCAGAACATTGAGCTATAGGAATATTGATGGTTTTTATTTTTTAGCCTTGTAGTGTAGGGCATATAGATCAAGAATACAAATCATTATCATGGTCCATTCATCATAGGTCATGTATTGACTAACTGGAATATATGAATCTTTCTAGAGCAGTGTTCTAAAAATTTACCTTTAAAATTGTTGTAGTTTTACTTTTACTTCCACTTCCATGATTTTCTTTCAAGCTACAAGTGGCGGTTGCCCATATCCACGCAACCAGCCGCCACCTCCTGGCACTACAGCATGGGGAAGAGATTTTGGCACCTCTTGGCCTCCGACGTAGGTCTGTATCCTATAAAGAGTTTCCTTCATTGAGGTATTAGTTGTAGAAATGTTTATATATTTTGTTAGTGCATTACTGACTGCTTAACAGAGTAATTTTAAGTTATGTTAGCGTTATTCTTGTTCTGTTTCTTTTCTTTCATGCTTTAACTTGTGTTTTTTATTGAACCAATGCTCATATTCCTTTTTTCGTTGTTGGTTAAAGTGATTCCTTTTTAATCTGTAAAAGTTCGTGAATAAATAGCCATATAAATTTGGAGGTGTTTTTATTGGAAGTTTATGCATAAACAGTTTTTGACACGAAATCAGAATTCTATTATCTGAATCAAGTGTTGTATAAATATATCAAATATCTATGCGGAGATAGATTCTGGATAGGGATCAATCAGTTCTATATTTTAATTCTTCTATTTAGTTCTGTAAATTAATATTTTTTATGCATGGCAGGGACAAAATAATGTGATGGCAGGTAATCTAAATGCTTCGTGGGAAGCACTTCCAGTTTCCCATAACCACCAAATGAGTCAAACTTCCTCAAACTTTTAGAAGCCTTTGGATTCGAATCCTGTACCACCTGAAAAATATGAAGCTCATCATATGACACAATATTCTCAGGGTCCAAATTTGTAGCCTCCTTCAACTAACCAGGTTCCTGAGATTTCCCAATCCCATCTACAAACTTCCACCATGTCAGAGACACGTTGAGTAAGAAAACTGCAGATTCCAACACATCCCAGAATTGCTTCAGGTTTGGGCTTGGGAAAGGAAAGCTCAACAACTAATGTAGCACTGAAACCGGCCTACATCAGTGTCCTAGTAACAAAGCCAAGTAATGCATTGTCCTTTCGTGACGATGATGATGCTGTTATGAAGGTGATGGTATTATGCTTCTGTTGCTTTTCTGATAGTTGGTGTTGGAAAAGTTGCTTGACTATTCACATACATCTTAACAAGCATCCAGAATCTGCCTAAATCATAAATGTATATATGTGAAAGTTCACCACATGCTCAATATATGTACATGCTCGGATGTTAACACTTTACTCGACACAATTACATAGCCTTTAGTATTATACTTTTAATACCTCAATCATTGGAAAGGGGCTTATTTAAGGCCAGAACTTCGTGCAAAATTTAGATATTCCCAGTTGATAACTATTTCTCATCAAATTAATATGTAGTATTTATATGTGCATAGACGTCCATGTGGTTGCAAGTGTACACACATCCACAATATATATGGATTTCATTAGACTATTGACTCTATGGTAATTAATTTCTATTGGCTTATATATGTCTTCACAGGGGGTTTTGTCGACATCACTTCGTGGTTACATGGAGAGGGCATTTGCTCGTTGCAAGGATGATTCACAAAGGGTTGCTAATCAAAAAATTATAAAGGAGGTAAAAATACATGCCACAAAAACCATGATAAAACTTCTGCATTTAGACTGTAACATTCTAACTTGCTACCTTTGAGTGAAATCAATGTGATTTGTTTCCCTGTGTTGTAATATTAAATTCTGGATGTACTATCACTGCTAATTTATTCTTTAGTCGATCTACTGATATACATTTTGCTTGTTCAACTTTTAAGTACATTCATAATTCATGTTAGCTAGCATGACTTATTATTTTAGTTTTCATACATATCGATAAATAAGTGTGGCAAGATCATGTTGTCTAACACTTAATTTTGGGTACGATGGGGGTTGTGTTCTTGAACTATCACATTAAGTCCCTAAACTTCTTGGCTAAAGATGAATGTGCGAGGTGCGTATTGTTCTAGAAGACTAAGAATAGTTCATTTACAAGACAAATTTAACATGAATAGCTTGGGAGATGAGAAAGGAAGCCTGAGCCTTTTCTTTTTTATTTTATTATAGTTTTCACAGGGACAATGAAATCCACTTGGCTCCAGTTCCGGGCTGAACAATGATAATTTTGATCAAGAAGGCTTATTCTGCAGATTATGTTCACTTTTTTAATACATCTCCCAAATGCAGATTATGGAAGATTCAAACTATCATACAAATGGATACTGAAGAAGATACATGTTTTGATATTATGGATTCTTTCTGATACAATACGTTGGAAGATAAAACTGAATAAAAATGGAGATTATGATATATTAGGTACATTAAGTTTAGTTCTAAATTATATTTAATCTTGGACTAGTATGTCCATTATGAATATTATATATTCAGTTATATAGCGTTCGCCAATACAAAAAGTTTGTGCAGTCTGCTATTATTTTATAGCAATCTGAAGTGGCTATGGACAATTATAGACAAGTAGTATTAGCTACATACATATCCTTTTGGAGTCGTTAGAATTGTATTTGGTCTTCATTTTTGATTTTTTGTATTGGTAAGTAAACTTACTGATGCTCTGTAGTAGATATAGTTTTCTATGAATTATGATATACCGCAATTTATAATATAGGGAATTATGGTATAAAAGGGATATATTTGTTTATAGTATTGAACTTTACTCTTTTTGCAGGTTGCTTTCCTAATGCAAAAAAGACTTACTATGATATGGTACATCATTTTCTTTTTCAGGAACCTGATAGTGAAAGAGCCTTAGTATCCTTTCGTTGTTGCCAACTTTTCTTTTACCTTCCTTTTTTTATTATCTTCTTTATTAGTGGAATGAGCCATAAAGTTACTTGCACGTTAAAAGCATTAAGCTACAACCTATAATTCAGAGTTTTCTCCATCAGAGACGAACTTTATGAGACATTCAGTAGGAGTATATGCCTGAGTTATCTTCTTATTTCAGAGTTATCTCCTATGTTTGTAATTTCAAGTATATACATTGGGATATTATTGCAGCATTATGATCTATGAGCAGATAAAAAATGCGTCAATTTCAAATTTAAACCAGTGTTGTGGGATATCATTAATTTAAAAAAACCATCAAGGTAATATGTTCAGGCTTATATACCTTAAATCTGCTAGCAGATGGTATATGACCAACTCAATAACATTTGGAAGATGTAGTAATTCAAGTATCCAGATTCCATATTCTGAGTGTTCCCAAATCTTAAACCAAGTAAATACTTACTGTGTTATCTGGATGGTACAAATATATCTCAAATTTTGGTTTTTCCCGAACAAAGTATTTGTTATTTCTAGGACAATTCTTGTACAGTTATACCTAACTGTCATATAATCCAGTAATTGCACTTGAATGATTACTAGACTAAATATGGTAGTGCCTTGCTTCTGTGTTTGAAAAAGATTATATGTTGGTCGTTGCTGTTATTTGACTCTTGAATATTTTCTAGCAGGACTACTCACAAGTACAGTACAATATAATATGTACAAGAAGAGTTAGGTCCCTGAGATGGTCGAAAGGAATTGCTTCTTTGTGTAAGTACATAAAACAATATTTTCCATAATCAATCATAAACTTGATAGTTGATTGTACAATTGTTATTTCTTGATTGTTTATATGATATTTTGTTCTTCGAGGGGAGATCCATCTATGCACTCTTTATTTATTTTTATTTTTGTTATCCCAAAGACCTAGATGTACTTGCAAAGGTCCTTAATAACTGTACATTACCTTAAAATTTGATCCATTTTGGTTATGTGATCTAACATATGTTTTCTCTTTGATAGTTGGAGATGGCTCGACTCCATACCCCAATCATCGCCTATTACTATGCTAGGTGTTCACATCAATCCTATGTTGCATGGGTACAAATATGTCACCACGCATTTGGACATTGGCACAACACTTATTTTATTTGATAATCTCTATTGCACTGTGGAGTTTTAGAGTTATGTCATAATACATGTCTAATGTGGATGCAACACCTTTTTTTAGTGTCCATGCTTTATATACCTGATGCTCTTAAATAGAAGCTAGCTGCAATCTCACTTTTTCTTTCAACTTTGTTTTAATTTCCATATGAGGGTTTTTGGGTGAATAGAGTGGATAAAGTAATGTTGTAATTATTTATGCATCTCGTCAGAAGAAAGCTGTGAAGTGTCAACCACTCAAGTATAACATGAAAACAAAGGTTGGTAGAGGATTTACTCTTAAAGAACTCAAGGTTTGTCTCTAATTTAAGATCTTGAATAGTACTTGTAATGCATTCGTTGATATAGTCTGCAGCTTTGGCAACACCTTTTCTATTAGCAATTTCGATACCGTCTCCTTCCATTGGCATGCTCAGCATACTTTATAAGAAAACCTCTTTAACATGTGATACTTTGTCTCATTTTTTATGCATACCTCGTGTCTCATGTTCATAAAAATTGCTAGCATACCTTTTAAGATATTGATGTAGCTTTTACAAGTTGTTTAATGTGGATAAATGAACTGTTTAATTATGTTTCTTTCTTATAATTAATGTTGAACTATACCGGCCTTTGAATTCATAAATAAGAAATTGTGATTCCACTTTTTTCCTGAAAGGTTATCTAGAATATAGGAATCACTTGATAGATCACATGAGAAAACAAAATCTGTAATTCAAAAGTCTCCATCTGCACATGACTGTGATTTCAAAAGTGTCTTTGGTTTTGAAGTTCTATGCCCTGTCTTTCGCTTTGCATGCAATATGAATGTGCTTGAAGAAGAAAAGAGTAGGGGTATTTTTCAGAGCCTGCAGGAACTTTCCGGCCAACATCTTCATGCGGCACGACATGGAATCATTAAAGCACAATTAGACAAAATGGGAGACATGTAGTTTCTTCAAGTGCCATGCTAGAAATTCCAGAGAGTGCCATGCTAGAAATTTCGCTGAGGTAAACATGCCCATATTCTTTCTATTTTGATCCAATTAACTTAGTGGTGTTCTTCCTTGGTAACATGATCCTATTAGTAGAAATCCTTTGATTGGTTATTATCATATTCTTACTTTTTATTGTGAAGTACATGATCATCTTAATTTCCCCTTTATATAGAGCAAAGCGAAAGCTGAAAAGAATCAAGTGATGGAACATATAATGAGTGGGAACTGAAGAAGCTGTAAGTTCTTACCATTTTACATTGGTTGAGGGGGATGAGATCTCTAAGCTTCTCTTTGAAATAAGTTCTTACCTTTTTACATGGGTTAAGGGGCATCCTTCAATTAGCTTTGTCAACCTCTAATATTTGATGTCCTCTTTATAGTTTAGGTGCTGGGAATAATTCCCAAGTCTACACTATTGAGTGTTGTAGATTGGTTGTCTTTGCCCATTAGTTTATTCACTCTGATTGTTGGCACATTAATTTATTCACCATTTTTTTGTCGTTATGGGTTGCTTGGCATTAATTTATTTAGAACTTGTTACATGTTGCTTGTCTTTTTTAGGTACCGGGAGCTGAAGCACTCGTAGTTAGAGTTGTAACATCGATTGACAAAAAATTGGAAGTGAAGCAAAAGTTTTTGGAGATTTTCCAGGAATAAAATTACCTAACTGAATTTCCATATAAATTCAAGGTGAGAATCTTCTTTCAGGAAAAAGGCTTTAGGATGCATGGTGTAATTTTTGCTTATTAAAGAAACGTAACCGAAACTGAGTCCTTTATGTTGCTGTAGCCATTGTTTGATTGTTAAACCTACCATTTTTGTTCAGGTTATATTGTTGTTTTAGAAGATAGGTGTTGAAGTTGGCCTGTTTGGCATGTATGTCCAAGAATTCTGTTCATAATGTCAATTTTCTAAATAAGTAGCATGTTTATCTTTCATATCTTGATTCTGTCAAATACTTACGCCTAAAATTAAAACAGTGATGGGCCAAGCGCTGCATACCTTTATTTATCATAAAATTATGGTACGTTTAGATATTAAGATTTTTTGTTAAGTTTGCATATTTTTGTTTTAATTATTCACGCCCCTTTTTTTATCTTCTTTCTGTCACTATGTTTTTTTGGGTGATATTACCTATTTTGCTTTCTATTATATTATCAACAATCAAGCAATGATCTTTTTTTAGTTTTCTGTTGTTGCAGATAGGATATCTTGAGCAATGCAAGAAAAGAGGTTTTATAATTGTTACACATGTTCTTGTCCTCCGTTAAAGGGTGAAGATTATATCTTGTATTGCCACCCTGAAATTCAGAAGACACCGAAATACAATAAGCTCCGGGAATGGTGAGTCTTGGGTCTCTAAAGTTAGTTCTCTTCAGTTCTCTTCATACCTTAGGCATTCTTGAGTGCCAGTCTAACCCTTCATATCTAAATTTCATGTGATGAAGTTGATTGATAATAATTGTATCAGGTATTTAACAATCCTACGGAAAGCTGTGAAGGAAAGTATTGTTGATGAGCTCACCAATCTATATGATCATTTCAATTTTTAACTGTTGGTGAATGCAAGGTGACTGCAGCTCGTCTACCATATTTTGATGGTGACTTTGGCCAGGTGCCACTTAGGATATGCTAACTCAACTTCGTGAATAAGTGGATGGTAAAAAGTGAAGAAGTGGGTAGTAGAAAGACGAAAGACTTCTTTATGGTCCATTTATCCTATAATGGAAAAAACCATCTGTCCTGTGAAGGAAGACTTCATTATAGTCCATTTACATCATTCGTGCACATCGTGTACTCATTGCTTTCTTCTTATGGTGTCTGGAATATGCTGGATTTGCAATCAGTGCAAAAACTTCAAGCTTTGTGAGAACTCTTTCTAAAGCAAATTATTGTTACTGAAACTTGTCTGATGTCTAATTTCTGCAGAAATACTTCCAACTTTAATGTTGTATTTTGATTAATAAAAGTTTATTTTGTAAATTATATATTGATGAACTTATAATGTTAATTGGAGTGTTGCTTAATTACTTACTTGGAAGCTGGTTGAATACAAGTGCATTGCAAATATATTCAAAAAATAATTTTTTTTAAATGACTTTATTTATTCCGACGTTTTTCTTAAAACGTTGGAAAATTGTTGGGCATTCGACATTTTTTTTAAATGTTGGAAAATTGTCAATCATTATTGCAAACGTTGGATTTATCTATAACGACGTTTATCTTATGTGTCATAAATTTTTGATATTTTTGTTAAAAATGTTGAAAAATAGTCAACCATGGACACACATTTCCAACGCTTATTAAACGTTGATGCAAACGTCGCTTTTGCTTTGCCAACGTTTATTGTGAACGTCGTAAATTCTCAACTAGGACAATGACGACGTTTGTGGGAAATGTTGGTCAAACGTTGGCAAAAGCTAAGCCAACGTTTTAAAACCTTTTTCCGACGTTTATAAAATGTTGGGAAAAACCAATTTTCTTGTAGTGTTCTACCGAAAAGAAGTTTCGACCTCAAAACTTAAGGAGAAATTTACGATATCCTTAGCAGCGATAGTCCTCATCCTTTGCCATCATCAATCCATGAAATCACAATTCAGATCATATCAAAACTCTTGTTCAATCAAGCATTTCAATCTCAATCAATCAAATCGATAAAACCGGCATCATAAAAATATTTACGGACTTATTGTATGGAACGTTCATCTCATTGATGATATCAAGCAGACAAGGAAACTTCGATCAGAAGAACATCTTTGAATTCAATCGAATCAGTTGGCCAGAGGATCGTGTTGCTCTGGTACCATTCTGTCACGCCCCGATCCCGTAGGGTCCTTTCGTCCTCACTTCGGGCTCCTCGGGATCGTTCGTCCTCGCTAAGGCATGATGCCGTGCAAGCCTAAGTTGCGCTTGCACAAGACCGAGACCTAGAACAAGACAAGATAGACAAGGTTGACAATACGCAGTGGAACGTATCGCAGATAATTGAAGCAGCAGCGGACATATTTTCAGAATACATGCATTTCACAATGGTAACAAGAAATAATTCTCTTTATTGATTTTATTTGAACAGATTACAAGCTCTCGATTCTCTCTGATACAATGTTACATTCTCTCAGAACTTTACAGATTACAATGATCCCATTCCCATACATTACATCCCTTTATATACAAAACCAACTCTTGCAACAGATGTCCATCTCTTGACATCTCTTCTGATTTCTGGCTCCTGAGGATGAGGCTCGGGCTATCGCTTCGGACTATCCTTCTCAATGCATATTGTAACTGTATGGAGACTGATGGTGGGTCAGTATATCAGCATACTGGTGATTGTGAACAAAGGAGCTACATTCTTCTGAAACGATCACTGTTCATTTAGTGTGAAAACATTTTCTTGTGATGTGATCTTGCAACTCTTTACCTATGTTCATTTCATGCATACAGAGTCAGATTATATTTCTTTTGAAAACATCTTTGAAAACCAATATATCATTTCTATCTTAGCCGCTGTGCCTCCCACGGGTTCAGCTCGTCGCTAACCGTTGTGACTCGCATGGATTCAGCTCGTCGCTAGCCGTTGTGACTTTTTTGGGTTTAGCTAGTCGCTAACCACTGTGACTCGCATGGGTTCAGCTCGTCGCTAGCCGCTGTGACTCTCTAGGGTTCAGCTCGTCACTAAGTGGATACCCCAATGCACATGCAATATCAAATGAAACCATCATGCATTAATCGAGCAAGTCATAAACAATTCCATCTTCTTTTCAAGCAGGAAACCGTTCTCTTTCTTAGCAGACAAGGTACGGATTATCTTATAAGCATACTCAAAGTCTAGCAACTTGTTATTAGCAACAACATTCATTCAAAAGCTCAGATTCTTATTAGGCGCAAGCGAATCATAAAATGAGTCTTTGTCTACTCACCCAGATCAATCGTCTTCTGTTGTAGAACCAGCAATCCGATCTTTCTGTTTATCTAGTGCATTCGCGGAGCGGGGCACTACATTCCCTCACCCCTATATTGCTCACATGGATACAGACTCCCTACACATTATTACTGGTCGTGGACACACCTATATTCCGGACACATGACACCTAAATTTTTCTATATCGAACACATATCTTTGATACTAATTTTATCTCCTTTATTGCTTAACCCAAATCATCTATACCATCATCTAGGTTTTTCTTATGAATTATCACAAATACCTTTATCCCTATTAAAACATGATAACTAACTAGGTTTTAGGAATCATAAGATATGATAGATGAAAAGAAGAGGGTTACCAGTTTGAGGAAGCGAATGCCTATTCTTGCTGACCACCCTCTTGAACAGCAGACCTTCACGAACTTGAGAGGCGCATGAGAGATTAGGGTTTAGGGTGAAAGGAAACGAGAGCATTTGCTCTCATATACATATGTATACATCTATTTTGAACCCTATAGAAATAAGGAGATGGAGATCGAGTCGATTTTGACTCCTATCTGTTGCTTGGCCGCTAGAATATTTGAATTTAGCGGTTTTGCCAACACCCCCTTTTCCTAATCTATTTTGATAATAACCCTTCTATTGGTCTAATTGTAGTGTTTAGTATTATAATTCTTTTAGGAGTTTTTATATATATAAAATATAATGTCAATAATAGAGATAGTAATAATAATAATGGTAATAATATTAATAATAATTTTTGGTTCAATGGCTCACAAATCTACCATCCTTAAACAAATTTTGTCCTCAAAATTTAAAGATGGATACAAGGTAGAAGTATACCTCACTGCTCAAAAAAATAAGGACAACGCTCGCGCATCTCATCCTGTCTCTCCCATGTGTATTCGCCCAGAGAGTGATGCCTCAAAGCGACACGCACCAACGTGTTCGTATGGTTACGCAGTGCCTTCTCTCTGTGATCTAAGATCTCCACGGGTTGCTCCTGATTGATAATTAAGGCTCGGTCCCACCTCAATCTTCGAGTAATCCAGCACATGGATGTGGTCTGCTACGTACCGTCTAAGCTGGGACACGTGGAGCACGTTTTGCACTCCCTCTAATGCAGGCGATAATGCTAGTCGGTATGCCACCGCCCCGATCTTCTCGAGAATGCTAAATGGCCTGATGAATCTCGGACTGAGCTTTATGTATCCTCCTAAACGTATCGTGCTACGTGTCGAAGATATCTTCAAAAATACCAAATTGCTAACCTAGATTTAAACATAGTGTTATTATCTATTTTCTACCGATATTTGCAGTCTTAAAACTAAGGAAGGTTATTCCTCAAACTCTAATGTTCTTTATTGGATGTTAGTCCAGTGCTTTTGTCTGTCTTGAGCCACGCGAAGTCGCACTCTAATCTGCTTTACCTTCTCTCTAGCATCCACTACCAACTCGGGCCCCAACAGTGCTCTTTCACCCAAGTCGTCCCAAGATAGCGGGGTACGACATCTCCGGTCATACAAAGCCTCGAAAGGGGACATCTCGATACTAGCATGATAGCTATTGTTGTAGGAGAACTCCTCTAGGTGAAGGTGGTCCTCCTACGAGACACCGAAATCTGGCACACATGTCCACAGCATATCCTCGAGCGTCTGAATGTTTCTCTCCGACTGTCCATCCGTCTTTGGATGATAACCGATGCTGAACTTGAGCTAAGTACCCAAGGTAGTCTACAGACTCCTTCGAAAGTGGAACGTGAATCTGCTATCACGGATGAAGATTATACTCACTGGAACGCCAAACAATATGACGATTTGCTTTACATATAACTCCACTAACTTCTTCGTGGATAGTCCCACTTTGAAAGGTATAATGTTGGCTAATTTGGTCAACCTATCAACGATGACCCAAATCGCGTCCTTCCTTCGTGGCGAGCATAGAAGATCGAAAACAAAATCCATCGGGATAAGTTTCTAGTTCCACTCGAAAATCGGCAATGGCTGAAGCAATCCTCTTGGTCTCTGCCTCTCGACGTTGACCTCCTGACACACCAGACATCTAAAAACCAAGTGTGCCACTTCTTGCTTCATACCAGACCACCACACGTGGGCTCTCAGATCCTTGTACATCTTGTTAGCTCCTGGATATAAAATACTGGGAACGATGTGCCTCCTGCATGACCTCCTCTCGAAGCTCTCCACTAGGTACACATAATTTCATTTCGTGCGTTAATAAACCATCCTCGACAATGGTGAAGTCTTCGAACAAACCAGCCCGTGCCTGAGCTATGATACTCCTCAGATGCTCGTCCTGGTACTGTGCCTCTTGAATTTTGTCCATCAATCCGGACTGAATCTGCATACCCATTATTCGTATCTCGACTCTCGGAATGACGACCTCAATGCCCAAACTCTCTATGTCTGCTAATAGGTGACGGTCCTTCGTCAAGAACATAGATACTAGATATCGACACAAGGCATCCGCAACTACATTGGCCTTTTCCGGATGGTATTGCAATACGATATCGAAATCCTTCATCAATTCCAACCATATGCATTGCCTCATATTCAGGTCCTTCTGTGTGAAAACAAACTTCAAGCTTTTATGGTCAGTAAATATTGCCATAAGCACTTCGTATATGTTTCCATGACATCAGGGTAAAAATTACCGCTGCCAACTCTAGATCATGGGTGGAATAGTTCTTCTCATGTGGTCGCAGCTGTTTGGATGTATACGCCACCACCTTCTTGTTCTGCTCTAGAAAGCACCCCAAGCCTTTTCCCGAGGCATCACTATAGATAGTAAAACTACCGGATCCTGACGACAATGTCAACACTAGAGCTGTCCTTAACCTTTTCTTCAACTCGTTAAATGCGTCCTGGCAGTCCTCTGTCCCTACGAACTCTACGTCCTTCCGAGTGAGCCTAGTCATCGGCTCTACGATTCGAACGAAGTCCTATATGAACTTCCTGTAGTACCCCGCCAATCCCAATAAGCTTCGAATCTCTAACACAGTAGTCAGAGTAGTCCAAGACTCTACGACAACAATCTTCTTCGGGTCCATGGATATACCGTCTCCTATTACCACATGTCCAAGAAATTCCATCTTGTCAAAGAAAAATTTTCTTTCGAAAGTTTTTCGTAGAGCTTCTCATTTTTGAGGGTCTCCAGCACGATCCTCATATGCTCCTCTGGTGACTTTGAATAGATGAGTATGTCGTCGAAGAACACCATGACGAACTGGTCAAGGTATGGATGTAATACCTTGTTCATCAAGTTCATGAAGACTGTCGGGGCTTTAGTCAACCCAAACGGCATCACCATGAATTCATATTGGCCGTATTTGGTCCTGAAGGCAGTCTCCTGGATATACTCCTTCTTTACTTTCATTTGGTGGTGCCCCGATCTCAAGTCGATCTTTGAAAACACCCACTCACCGCTCAACTGATCGAAAAGATCATCAATTCTTGGTAGCGGGTATTTGTTCTGAATTGTTATGTTGTTCGAGGCCCGGTAGTCAATACACAAACACACCGACCCATCCTTCTTCGGCACAAACAGCACCAGAGCACGCCAAGGAGACGAACTAGATCTTATTAATCCTTTCTCTAGCAGTTTATCAATCTGCTTCTTCAATTCTACTGCCTCCTTGTTGTTGATCATGTATACTCGCTGTGACACTGGCTCAGAGCCTGGCACAAGATCAATAGAGAACTCAACGTCTCTATTGGGTGGTAGTCCGAGAAATTTTTTAGAAAAAATATCAAGAAACTCTACGATGATAGGGTGCGGTAGCTCTTTTTCCTCTACCATGGCTCTATAGATAGCCTCGCTAGGTTGCTCCACTGCTCCTCTAGCGAACTCGAATGCAGTCTCTACAGGCGGACGAAGCACAACACATATGCGGCGATAATTAATACTACCGTGACGTTTACTCAACCAATTAATCTAGAGTACTATATCAAAGCTCGGGAGTGGCATTACGCGTAAACTGGCACGCAATTTCTGGCCTTCTAAGGTAATGCGACGTCCGACACAAATATTCTTGACTAGGATAATGCCTCTGCTAGTCGAGATTTTATAATTACAATCCAAGGGCTCAGATATAATACTATGTCTAAAAATAAAGGCTACAGATACGAAGCTATGACTGGTACTAGAATCAAGCAAAGCAATAGCTGGAAAAGTTTCAAGAAGAATGGAACCTGCTATCACGTTAGTAGATGCTTCTGTCTCCTCGGTCGCCATGGCAAAAGTCTTGTCACGCTACTGGTGCTAGACAAAGTGTTGCTGCTGTGTGGGTAGGTACCCTCTCTGTTACTGGGCTATGTAGGCCTCGCTAGTACTTTTGGGGTAGGAGCTATCCCCTGAACTGAATGAATAGGTACTGAAGGGCACTCTCTCTGCTGGTGGGAGATCGACCATAAAATAGACACACTCTGAGTCATTTCCTACACATCTCCCGTGTATGCCCTACTTTTTTGCAATAGTTGTAAGGGCCAACTGTCTGTCTCTGCTGAATCTGCTGTGAAGTAGAAGCTCTAGTCGGAGGATGGTGCTGCTGATATGCTAGAGCTCTACCAGAAGGCTAGAATTTTTGCTGCTAGAAACGAGGCTGCGGGTGATACTGCTGTGCTAAGGTCTTCCCGTGAATATTAGAACGCTTCGTCGGTCCTGATTGGCTGCTACCTCCTCCGTATGCATCTCGATCTCTTTTCGGCATGGGATCCAGCTCCTTATCTACTCCTTGCACAAACTTTATCATAGGTAGTGGTTCGACTGGTAACGACGGCAAGGCGAATCTTGCGAGACAATCCCTTCTTAAATCTTCGAGCTTTAGTTTCGGGGGTGCTGACCATACTCTATGCGAAGTGGTTGAGGCGACTAAACTCCGCGGTGTACTCGTCGACGGAGAGGTTTTTCTCCTCCAGACTCTGAAACTGACTCTCAAATTCCTCTCGAGCTACGTTGGGGTAGAACTTCTTATATAGCTGCTTGAACTCTGCCCAAGTCACGTCTGAAGGGAAAAGTCGGGGCTCATCTCTATACTACGTCCGGGCGATGTTAAAAAGCTGCATGCTGGATGACTCTATCTTCAAGTCTTCAGGAACTTGAGCCATCTGAAGAAATTTCTCCACGTTCTCTAGCCACACTTCAACACAAAGAATCCCTTCTGTCCCATAGAATTCCAAGGGCCTGAGGTTCATGAAGTCCTTGGAGGTTCCTGGGCGAGGACAGAAAACATCTTTAGTCTGAAGAGCCTCTCTCAAACTGTCGCGGAAGATGTTGGCCTGCTCCGTCGGAGAATTGATGAGTTGATGGAAGGTCCCAAAAAGCTGAGCGTTGTCCAGTGCAGGTGCTGGTGGTAGTGTAAGTGCTGGAGGTGGAGTTTACGGAGGAAACTGCGGGAGTGGTAGGTTGTCATCTCTGCGGAACCTCGAGGTCTGCGGTTACGACTGGTGGCTCAGATGGGTAAACCGGCCTCCATGTGTCGATGGGGTCCATCTGTAGAAGATCCGCCTGTAGCTGGAGGGTGTTCTTGGGAACAATGTTCCTATCTTGAGAATTCATTAACTATAATAAGGAAAAATCATTAGATAGTAGGAAGATTCAAACATGATGCAAATTAAAGGAGTAATTGAAGTCAAATATGGAGATCAATAACATATCAAACATGTGGAGAAGATCCTTGAAATCTAATCCTATTCGTAGGCCCGCAGTAGTACGACTAACTTAGGTACTACTACGAGTTCGTAGTCTTTGCAAAAAGGACATGCATGGGCCACCATAAAAATGTGTCACGATCCGAACCCAGAATTTGGGCATGAGTTATGGGTATGATCATCCTACGCCACAGTGTCGATGGTAGAACGTTGTCTAAACGTCCACAGTATATCAAACACAACCATACAGTTTATATATATTTCACATCAGTTCCAATTTCACATATGAATCAAAAGCAACGAAATATACTCAACACAGCAAGAGAGAACAGATGGAAAATAAAACTAAATAAATCTCAAAGAGTCGAATACCACTAAATGTTAGTCCACTGATCCAAACCCAAATAGTCTTCAAATGAAATAAACAACTAAAAGGTCCCCAGAGACAAATTCGGCCCAAAACTAGATATCATCTAACTAACTATCATCGGTTGATGATAACTCTGCTAAAGTTGCCTCCAGATCATCCAGTATGCCAAGATCGGCTTCTGCATTCTGCTCATAATAAGTAGTACAAAAATCCTCTAACTCATCACCTAAAAATAGTTTATCCAGTCAGGATTGGAGCAAGCACACATATGACAGGCTATTCAAGACATGATAGAATTTACAGGACATAAAAATAGCATATAAGAATTAAACTAGAAAGTAACATGCATTATGTTATAGTAGAAAAATGAATAGGCATCTCATGAGATAGCATGTGATAAAGGAAAATAAGATGAATAAGTGAAACAACATCTATCTACGTGTGTTAAAATATCAGGTTCGACATGTGAACAACTAAGGAGTAAATTCGGCCAACCACACGTGTCGTGTACGGCTACTATTCTCCATAATAGAGAAATATGATGGAAAAGGATAGTTCACATGTCTACTGAGATTTTTTTTCGCCCGACCAGTACTCATAGAATTGAACAAGTCACGAACACGGTAATCATATGAATAGTAAAGAAATATAATATATAGGGATCCATGATACTAGCCCGGTGTAACAAGCGTGTCAACAAGCAGGAGAATTATATGTATAATATGTAATAGAAAAACTATCAGGAATTACAAGCAATCAGTATATGTTCTCGCATGTGGTCCTAAGCTGTGGATACGGGTCAAGTACTGAATTATAGGCTCCAAAACCTATATTTAGAATAAACTAATTTAATAGATATAAATGGAAATTAAACATCAACTTTATCAACTCCCTATTGGGCTTCTAAGTTAATCCTAAACCAATTTGGGTTTTGCCACTTAGATGGTACTAGGCTTACATATTAACTCCATGGATATTCCCCACCTATATTGATATATCCATATATGGTTTAGTAGGTTATCCCCTTATTTCTAGGTATCACCTTCACCCATATTGTTACTTCTGATGTGATACCCTTGCCACTAAACCGATACATCTAAGGAATACTAATACTAATGCCCATACTCTGCCACACAGGTACTTGGGTATCCTACTGCTGCATTTGCATCCCCTAGCACCTATGCAAACCTATCTGTACACATGTATATAGGGACTGTTGTCCCAAATAGCAAGGTATTCTTGCTATAATTTTGTCCACACTTTGGCCACCTAACCCCAATCGACCCACACCATAAAACTAGAAACGTATCCTTGTCCCTATATATATATATATATATATATATATATATATATATATATATATATATATATGAACAATTAGCCTCCATAGGTATATGTTAATTATTTAACTGACCTGTGACTAAAAGGTGTATATGCCTACATGTATGTGTCTTAGAGTTTCCTATAGTATCCGACCTGCATCTATTCCTCTATTCCCATTAGATATCTTCTGCCCGGGTAACCCAACCACTGATACTTCCTACTTCTTGATTACCTATTATTTCATTTACTTCTACCTCCTTCTGCTGCTCCTATGTTAGTGTCTCATGCTACTATTTCAACTAATCCCAACTCACCTATAACTTTACTTCTAACCATTCACACAGGTAATCCTAGGATACGAGTCATACCCTATTTGTTTTAGCTCCTACATTCCCTTACGTATACTACACATTGGTCCTAGTTCCTATTACACACTCTAGTACCCTAGCTGCTTGTCTGTTGTCCTATCAACTGTAGGATATATAGGTACTTGGCCTTGCCCCAATTCAATCTATGTGCACATCAGGTACCAAATCTTGTCCGTACTTGTGCAGGCCTCAAACTTCTGCACAGGTCCAAAGTCAGGCCATTTGCCATACTGTACTAGTGCTACATATATCTAGAGCATTGCCTATAGACTGGACTTGACACGGAGATATGGTATCCTGTGTACAGGTTCTGTTACAGTGTACAAAATGTATGTAGTTACCTATGTCAATGTAGGTAAGTAGCCATCTGGCACAACCAATCACCTATGACTACCCTAACTTGAGACACCCACCCACATCCTTTGTTAATTGCACTCCAGTATTACCTATCTATAACACTCAACTTGTTGCCTGAGTGCCTACAATTTGTTTGTATCTAACCTATACTGGTATACGCAGGTCTTGTTCCATTTTCTACTGTATGAACACCTTGCTTGTGTGTCAACCTATTACCCAAACATGAGGTCTAATGCTGATGCTCCTCAAGACTCCTTGTATATAACAAGCATAACCTATCCTATTGTCTAGCACTATTCCAACCAGGCACACTCCCTTACTTATGGTATCACTGGTACATATTCTATATTGACACAACTTATTCCACATGGCTATGTACTCACACTGATACACATCATAGTATGTATCCTATACTAATCTACATTAGATGAACCAGGGTTGACCCTTGCTCACGTGTTTGCAGTTTGCATTGCACAACAATTGTTGTTGCACTGGTGTCCCTACCTATGCTTTATTTCTTACAGTCTCTGATACTCGATTCCCTAACCCAAGTATAGAGTAATACGCATGCGCGCTCACTCTATGTATCTATGATTCAGAACTAACTAATACTAGCAGTTGTAGCAGTATCCTGGGTTTGGTACTACATGTACCCATTATACGAGCAGTACACTACTTCTCTTATGTTCATCTTCCATTGGCAGAACACATATACTACCTTAGTCTTCCCTCACCCCTATACTGCTAAAATGGATACAGACACCCTACACGTTATTGCTGGTCATGGATATACCTATATTCCGGACACAAGACACCTAATTCCCTATATCGAACACATATCTCTGATACTATTTTCGTCTCCTATATTGCTTAACCCAAATCACCTATACCACCATCTAGGTTTTTCTTAGAAATTATCACAAATACCTTTATCCCTATTAAAACATGATAACTAACTAGGTTTTAGGAATCGTAAGATATGGTAGATAAAAAGAAGATGGTTACCTGTTTGAGAAATCAAATGCCCTTTCTTACTGAGCACCTTCTCAAACATTAGACCTTCACGAACTTGAGAGGCGCAGGAGAGATTAGGGTTTGGGGTGGAAGGAAACGAGTGCATCTGCCCTCATCTACATATATATACATCTAATTTGAACCCTGTAGAGATAAGGAGAAGGAGATCGAGTCGATTTTGACTCCTATCTGTTGCTTGGCCACTAGAATATTTGAATTTAGCAGTTTTGTGAACACCCCCTTTTCCTAATCTATTTTGCATAATAACCCTTCTATTGGTCTAATTATAGTGTTTAGTATTGTAACAACTTTAGGAGTTTTTATATAAAAAAATATAATGACAATAATAACGATAGTAATAATAATAATGGTAATAATAATAATAATTTTTGGTTCAAGGGATCACAGGTTGGATGGCACAATCATGTGCGCATGTATCCATGGTCTCCCCAGTAAGACGTTATAGCAAACGTCCGCATCAATGACGTAGCAGGTTGCTTCCGTCTTTAGATCGATGATTTGGATCTTCAGCCAGATTTTCCCCTCTAAATAGCTTTTGCCGTTATTGAAACCACTAACCATGGTTTGGGTTGCGGTCAACCAATGCATCGGAATCCCTAGAGTATGCAATAAGCGATGGGGAATGACTCACAAACGATCCATGGTCGATATGCATGCGATCGACCTTGATAGCACCAACATATCCTATATAGTATAGGGATCTGGCATGCCTATTGTTCTTCAGCAGCATATCCTGCTACAAAAATGTGATGCTCGGCATGGCTTGCATCATATTGTGACATTGAAGACACGCAGCAGGGTCTTCTTCCGGATGTTGTATTTGTCCTAAATAAGACTCATCGTGCTGCAATGCCTCGCTTAGAGCTTCTCGAGTCTTCTTGGGGAGACGAATAAGCTCAAACAATGACAGTCTAGCTGGAGTGTTGGCCAGTTGTATCAAGTTGTCGAAGTTATAGGGGCCTATCCAGCCCTACTGTAATTTCTTTTCTGAGGTTTTTGTCAAAGTGCTCCTCTTTTTTGTACTTATCCGTCGTTGGTGGTTGGGACGAGCCAAGTTTGGATGAGATGGGAACCGTAGACAGCGAGGCTAGCACGCTTCTTTTCTAAGAGTCTGGTTATAGTTACGTGAGTAATCCAGACCTGTCTTAGTTGCTTCCACCATTTCTTCATTGGGCATAGCGAAGATTTTTTGTATGATTGGACCTTTTTTCCTTTGACCTTAGCGGCAGAACGTACGTAGGTCGGGTTAGGTCATTGGTGAGGTCAGAGTGCACCCACATGATCTCTTCTCAAGCTGTTCCCATATGATTAAGTAGCCGGGAGGTTAATGACCTCCATGGTTATTTTTTGGACCGGGACGACCCCATCTTGCGCCTTCATGGGCAAGAAATTATCGAATTGGAGGGTCACCATATTGGCAGAGACCACCTTTTATTCGAAATCTAATGAAAGAACATTAGTGTCGACCAATCTCTGTATATGGTTCTTCAAGATGTAGCAATCTCGAGACGTATGGTGGATGTATCGATGATAGTGGCAACACTTGGGATCATCCACCATGTCTACCGCGTCAGGGCACCTAGGAGGAGGAAGTTGGAGCTTTTCACCCTCGAGGAGTATATTGAGTAATTATAATCCATCCTCAGCCTTGAAAGAATAATTTCCTTTTTGTATCGTGGTCTATCGGGCTTCTGAGTTGGAGCCGTACCCCGATTGAGGCTTGCGGTCATGACCTGCTTTGCTTTGGACTCCCATTCATTGTTATTGGAAGTCCCGACAGATCTTTTGCCTTTTTCATTAGAAAATCTCATTCCTAACAAATGTGCCTCCTTAGCTTTTCTCTCAGCATGATCGGTATTAATGATGAATGCCGCCCAGTCTGTTTCACTGGAGGAGCCAGTCCAGAGTTTAGTCATGGGTAGCAAGCCTTTTCGATAAGTATCCATCAAGACTGACTCAGAAACGCCTAGCTGTAGTCTTAGTACAGCTTGTTGGAACCGTTCTATGTAATCCGGAGCAGAGTCTGCTGTCCTTCTGAGTGGTGTCCAATAAAGAGGACATCGTCATGTCCATTCCCGATTCATAAAATCAGGATAGGAACAAGTGTTGAAGATCGTCGAAGGTTGCCACGCAATTGTCTGGGAGACTGCAAAACCATTCAAAGGCAACTCCCTTCAAGGTACCAATAAAGAGGTTCACAAGAAGAGCTTCATCTTTCGGTAGATGCCCCGTCATGGTCCCGAAGTGATTTAGGTGTTGACGGTGGGACCCCCTTTTGTCGAAGGGAATAATAGACAGAGGCTTGTATTTGGGAGGATAAACCACCTTATTCCATTCAACTGAAAAAGGTTGACTAAGCCCCAGTTTTCATCGTGATTCTTGTTTATCTTTAGCATCATTCTTGCTCAGAGATCTCAGATGGCTCCGAGAACTTCTTCCGACGTTGTTGGCATAGATGCTTACGGCAAAGTATGGTTACTGGCTGTGAGCGGTAGCACCACATTTTCACTTGTAGTCGGGTGATTAAGGGTGTTGGATTCCCCTTTGTTTCCGGCTCTGGATCTTGAACCTGCGGCTATGACGTGGTTTGGGCCACTTTTAATTCTACAATGGTCTTCATATAGAGAGCCAAGCAAGTGTTCATAGTTTGCATCATTTCTTCGATCATGTCAAAGCATCGTCTATCCTGGGATCTTTGTTCATTAGTTGGCATGGCGACGACATGACACGGGTATGAGCCGATAGCTCGCTCTCAGTACCTGACTCCCATGCCTCGCTGTCGGTGGTGTAAGCAATCAACTGGGAGTAATCACAAAGGTCTAGGGTCCGATCATCTTCGTTCCTTGAGGATTCAAAGGTATATTGGGGATGGGTACCCTCGGCTCCTTCCATTTTGGTTCAATGGGAATCACCGTCGCTTTGAAACGTGTGTTTACGAAAACAAATTTTTTATTACAAACTAAGAAAAGAGTATAATAGTACAATTAATTTCTGGGGAAGTACAACTATAGGAATCTGATCAGAAGACGATCACTTTAAATCTTAGACGATGTGATAATGAAACTCTATTTATAGATTCTGATCATTAGTGATGCTTTGAGACTGATTTGAAACTCTATTTATAGAGTTCTTAAAATAATTGTTAAGTAGTTATTCTGAGTGGCACGTACTTCGGGTTGCGCACCTCTTGTCCAGTTGTGCGAGCGGTTACTTCAACGGCTGGGGATGTGTGGCATCATTTGAGTGAGATACACGTGATCATGGGCAGTGTAATGGACACGTTCTTCGAGATTAGTAGCATGTGCACCACACCATCCTACTTCTGGACATAAAATTTGATCAATTGGCGCCAACTAGCCACGTTGCGCTCGGGCACAACTCAACAACTGGCGCCTCTGACTGGGTCTTCTGTACTTGTATTGATTAATTTTCGTGCCACTTGACGACTTGTGCGGGCCAGCTGTCAGCATTAATTACATGCTGACAAAATCTTCTCGAGCGCCACATTATGCGGGATTCGAATGAATTTTCTTCGATTTTCGTGCTGTCTGAGCTATCTGTAATGATGAAAGCCGTTACAGCTTCTCGAGGAGGCTTGCCATGTGGCGCTGCAGACCTTGGCTTTGGCACAACCTAATGATCTGGCACCACTTGATGATGGCGTACTTTAATGAGTGGCGCCCCTTGATTTTTAGCTTCTACAAGACCCCCTTCAAAGTTCTCAAAGTTTAAAAGATTTTAAAATTTTGAAATACTTTAAATTTTGAAAAATTTGACACAAATTGCGCCTGTCTTTGTTTAACCAACTCCATTTTTTAAGCGCAAGTTGCGCTGAAATATTCTTTGGCCTATAAATAGCCATTCAAATAGAACTTTTTATTTTTTACTGAGAGTTAATTTCTTCAAAACCCTTTCTTTTCTTCTTTTTCCCGAGCTTCTCCAATCCTCAAATGGTGCCAAAGAGATCCGCTGCTGACAAGGGAAAGGCCATTGCTAGTCCTTCAAAGCGTGCTCCATCGAAGAGAGTATCTTAATATGCACTGCCCTCTTCGAGAATTGAGACAGCCAACCCGGCACTGGAAGGTGACTCTTCGAGAACGAACCAATTATCGACAGAATTGACCGACTCTTTTTAGAGTTTTGGTTTTAATCTGTATGATTTCATAACGTACGCCTCCTTTTTTTTAGAGTGTAGGTGCGCTTCATAACTTGCGCCTTCCCTTTTTAGGGTTTGGTTGCTGTCCACACACTGTTCATTTTTACGAACTGTGTTGTGCAAGTTTTAAACTTGTGCCCTCTGATTTTGTGTGATTGCACATGTCAAATTGGTACAACTTGAGGCCACGCGCAATACAGATGTTGTGTAATATGGGTGTCGCGCAACACAGGTGTCGCACAACACAGATTTTGTGCAAACAAATTTCGTACAACACAGGTGTCGTACAACACAGGTGTTGCGCAAAACAAATTATTGCACAACACAGATGTCGTGCAACCTGTGATTTTGTGTATTCTGCTTCATAGAATTAGGCTCTTTTTGATACTAACTTGTGTTTGTTGTTCTTCTTTTTATAGTTGATCTTATAGAAGATCTTGATGCTGAAAAATTTGCTTCAGCTTTCAATGTACCAGAATATAAAGAAGACTTATCTCATGTCTCATATCCACAATACGATGCACCTGAATCCAGAAAGGCTATACTCACTGCTCAAGAAAGTAACACTTTTTTATGTCTAATGAACGGTAAACCTTTGGATAGTGTAAAAAATGTGGTTCACAAGAAATTGGCCTTCTTGTTTGGAGATGCAGTCAAGAAGACATCTCAACCAAAGACTAAGAAAGAAGAAAAGATTTATCAATGTAAGGACAAAATTATGTATCTCACTGAGATGTCAAGACACATGTCCTTGTCCCGATATGAATTCTCCAGAGTCAGAAAAATATGTTACAAGTTAGGTCCGCAGAGCAAGGACCTATTTTACAGTACTTTAGACTGGTACGGCTTCCATCGAAGGGGTTTAAAACCGAGCTGTATACCTCCGAAAGATTCATTGATGCTTCTTTCCGTCAGGGTACCCATCTTTGCGAACACATTTGCTAAAGCTGAAGGAAGATACCCAGATCAGGCCATGCGTTTGACAGTCCTAGTGAACCCTGACATGAAACTTTGGAGCAGCTTAGTGATTTGGATTCTGGATCAGTTCAAGGATATTCTCCTCGAACTTGAACTTTATGAGGCCATCTGGACCACTGTTCATAGATTTTGTCCAAATGCTCATATGTTCTTGGCTATGATTGAAAGATACAACGACAAAACCGGTACCTTCATGACCCCTCACGAGAAAATTAGTTTTTTACTTCATGAGATGAAATATCTCTTACATCTTCCAACGGGTAACAACCCATATGAGGAATATGTGTCCACTAATGAGGAAGTGGATATTCTGTCTACAGAGAACCCTCAGATGGTGGCTGTGTTTGAGGAACTTCTGTGCCATTATAAGATATGCTCCCTTTATTACAAAAGCGCTTCAACAGGGACTTGTTATACAACAAAGTGGTTGCCGTATTTGTTTTTAAGCCATATCTTTGAAGACAAGATAGTCGAGAATCAGGCTTGCGATCCTTGCTTCTTCAAGCCGCTCAGCCGTAGCAACGTAGAAAAACTGATGGAGAAGTACAAGCATACCGATAACATCTTGGATATGGACTGGCACCCATTTAAGGATGGTGCTACTATTGAGAGTTATCTCAGGCAGGGTTACAGACCCATGTCAAAAAAAGCCCAGTTGGCAGGTTTTCTTTCTTTGTGGCTGCGACGGTTTGTAGTTCCCGAGGCCAGTGTAGTCGATAGATTTCACCGAAGTGTACTATTTGCTGCTGTGCATCTAGTATCTGGCCACAAGATGGACAATCTTTTAGTGATGACTTGTCGCCTGAATGCAGGACTGTGTTCTTTTGTTGACACTATACTGCACGATAAGGCTGCTCGGCTGGATTTTCCTCGCACTGAAATGCCTTATGCTTATTTGTTTGGGTGGTTATTGCTACACCATCCCAGCTTGAAGGACCCTGATATGGGTGAATTTGGAGGCAACTTTATCAGGCGTTATTCCAATGCTCGATGGAATATAAATGCACTTTCAAAATGCAGAAGAGCTTTGAGTCGAGGATCTGGATGGAGATTTCAATGTGTCCCTCGTCCTCCAGGATATGAGAATCTTCCCCCACAACTTATGGATTTAGAAACTGCATCTCTCCGTCTGTCTCCGGCTAATTTTGCATGAGTGAAGACAATCCGACCGTCTTACCTAGTAAATCGATTTGAGGAAGCGTGTTTTCTGGAACCGTATTTGCCAAGTCGATTCGCTCGACAATTTGGCTATGACCAGCTGCATGTGGGGAATGGCACTACTTGCCTTCAGGCCAAGGATTTCTTAATTGACGGTGCTAGAGCTTGGAGATATTGTAATACTAGAGGCACCAAAGCTACGTTCTCCATGCCCCATAATCTTGCTCAGGGTCCGCATATGTTATACACATACGCGAATTTCTATACTTCGGCCAACATTTTTGTCAAAAACTTTCATCTGGCCTATAGTTTTGCCAGTGATAAGCGATCAAAGGCTGGAGTCCGTACTGCTCAATTATTCAGGGATGCAGAAGATCGGGACCCTGCCGATGAACCTCTGGAGGCTTCTCTTGTAGGCTTCCTAGATGAAGTAAATGATCTGTTAGACGTATCATTAAAAGTACAAAAGGAAAATTCTTCCACCAAAGGGCTTGAGAAAAGGAAGACTGGAAATTCATCTGCTCCTTCACTTCATGATGATCTTCCTTCTTCACCTAAGGCTCCAGGAAAGAAAAAGACGAAGACCACTTTGGTCACTAGTAAACATCCTACTACCAGGACAACTCGGTCCCAGTCGAAGCAGAAGCATACTGGGGCATCCCTTGGGGAAGGAGAGATAACTCCTTCTTCGGTTCCGAAATAGAGTGGAGTTGCCCGAGAAGAAGTGCCCATAATGCAAGACTACCTTGATGAGGTCGAAGAAGAACCTGTAGCACCTCTGCTACGACAGGCCAGAAGAAAATTGCTGGTGACTCGAGCAGAACGTCAAACAATTGACGCTTACTCCATCCCTTCCAGGCCAAAGGAATCGGAAACATCATTATTCTCGCAGAAGGATCTGCCATCTCAAAAAGGTAATTTCTATACTTTTAAGTATAATTTAAGATATAAATAATATATATTGATATTATTCTTTTTCATCTACAGAGACTACAACAATTGATATTCCAGTCTAAGTTACTACCGAGGAAATCCTAGGATATCGAGTTGTGTGGACGACTGTTTCTATAACTGCACTGGCCGCAGCAGGAGTAACAATGTCATCCCCGACTCCAAATGTCCCAGAGGTTACATCCCCCGAGGAGGAGTTGCCTCCTATAGAATCTCAAGCTGGGGTTGCCGATCTTCCGGCCACTCAAACTCCTACTCGCTCTCAAGAAGATGGAGAAATGATAGACGACCTCCTGGATTGTGACTATGGCGATGTGTTAAACGGAGATAATTCTACAAGTATGGCTGAAGAAGAACCAATTTTAGTAGATGTCCCACTGATACCGACTGAAGAAGGCCGTATAAATGTTGAGGGTGAATAATACCCCGTTGTTGATAAGAAGCATCCAAGCCCAAAAACTGATGAGCCTGAAAATAACGAAGATCAGAATACAGCTCTTGAAGATGCTGAAAATGATAAAAATCCCAACACTGTTGCTGTGGAGACTCAAACACCTACCGATCAAGCTTTTGAAGTCAGAGATGCAGAAGAGATTGACCCAGCTGACCAGACAGAATCAGGGACCAGAAGTAGCCATTTCTTATCTGACGGTTCTGAAGCTGGAAGTAGTCAGGCAGCCGTATCTGAAACTACCATAGCCAGGATCCGCTCTGATCTGGACATGCCCCGTGAGACCCCATTTGTATTGCCAGGATCAGGTAAAATTTTGACTTTTATTTACCCTAATTCCTGTAATGATGTGGAATGACTGTGTATCATGATTACAGTAGGTCATGTGGGGACACTTGCAACAGCTGCGTCGACCACATTCAGTTTCAGTTCGACCATGGCTCCCATGGATATGGGGACCCAAACTGGAGAGGGAAGTTCTTCTATGATGCCAATACTCGGGTCTCTTGGTGTACAATCTGTAATTCCTCCAGCTACTACAGACAAGAATTCAAACAGAAGTGGCTACACCGGATATTTTAGCAATGAACAGAGCTGTCGTCGAAGCTTATACTAATGCTTTCTTCACTTCTCTGAAGCCTCTAATTCAAATGGTCATGGAAAAGGACCAACCTTATGAGTCAGTAAGGGGCCCTTCCTCCTTTATCATTGGAGCCATCCGCAAGATTGGTGATCTGGACAGAGTCAACTATTTAGATCATATTTTGAATGAGGTTGAAGAAACAATCAAGTCTTATAAAGATCTAACAAGAGAAAACATCCAGAAACTCGTAGATGCTGAATGCGAGGTGATGGCTCGCGTGGCTGCAATACAAAAGGAAGATTTCGAAGCTTCTGTGGTAGCTTTCTCATAGCGCTCTGCAGAGTTAAAATCTCGCATTGTCGAGACAACTTCTTCTATTGAGAGCTATAAGACTGAAGCTGCAGAAGAAGAGAAAGAAGCTGCTGAATATCAAGTTTGCCTCCGGGATCTAGAAATTGAAATGGCTTGGCTCCAAGAAGCATTTAAAGTAGCTCGACGACGTGAAGATGAGGTATTGGAAATGCATCAAATTACTGCGAGTCAATTAGATGACTGGAAGAGGCAACAGAATGCACTTATCCAAACCGAAGGTGGAGAATTGGAACACCGAGCAGCTTTGCTGCAACCTTTTGATCAACAGTCTGGGAGAGCTATTGCTAGGCAAAGGGTACTTGACTCTAGAGTAGAGAGAGCCGCGAATTTAAAAAGGCTGATCGTTGATCTCAGTACTCAGCCTGCTTAGTGATTTAATCTATAGAAGTTTTTTGACTTTTTGTCTTTCACATGATGTGCTTTTCTTTTGACATTTTGAACATCGTTGAAATAAAAAAAATTAATACTCTTTTTGTGGTTCCATTACTTATTATATATTTATAGTAGATATAAGTAATAGATAAGAATAGGAAATATGTTCAGAGGTACCGGACATGTCATATCTCCTTAGAAAATAACAATACTAATTATATCTGTTCAGAGGTAATATGGACGTGACAGAATATAATTCTCAGAATATTGGCATTTTAAAATACGACTTTATCAGAGGTAATGTGGACGTAATAAGTCGCTGATGTTGATGATAGAATTCAGAGGTAATGCGAACATGAATTCATGTATTCATCGATTATCTTCGAATCAGTTAGGATTCAAAAATAAGATATCTTTTAAAACAGTTGTGTTCAAAAAGATTAGGTTTATGATCAGGTGATATGATGTGGATATACTTCGCTGTGGATTTTAATAGTATATCAGAAGGGTGAACCAAAGACAATAACTCAATGTTTTTTTTAGTATGTACAAAATTGAAAGAATATCTTACATTTCCTTCAGACATAGTACTTTTTTAAAAATTTGTCGTTGATAGGCATCATAGCAATTCGGCCATCCATCTCGGTTAGTTGATAAGCTCCATTTGAGAAAACCTTGCTTACAACATAGGGACCTTTCTATTTTATTTTGAATTTGCCCTAGCTCATGTATGTCATAGTCATAGGATGTCTGACAGTAAGAACTAATTTGTGTTTTTGGAATGCTCGTACTTTGACCTTTTGGTTTAAAGCTTTAGAGGTATGGGCTTGATATAGCTCAATATGCTATTGAGCTAGTAACCGTTTCTCGTCCAACGCTTCAAGCTCCTGAAGCCAAAGGCTATCATTGTTTTCTGTTGTGAGTTCATTGGCAATTACAATCCTTAAGGAGGGAATTTGAATTTTTAATGGTAGGACAGCTTCGTATCCATACACCAAGGAGAAATGTGTACAACCGGTTGGAGTGCGTATAGTAGTACGATAAGCCCATAGACATTCTCCAAGCTTTTCACTCCAGTTTCTCTTATTAGTAGAAATGAATTTCTTGTGAATCTTGATGATAGTTTTGTTGAATGCTTCAGCCAGACCGTTAGCTGCAGGATTGTAGGCCGTGGAAGCAACATTATCATCACAAAACCGAGTAAACTTTTGACTGATAAATTATGGTCCATTATCATAAATGATTCGTTGAGGAATACCGAATCTACATATCACATGATGTTTGATGAAGTTGATGATGCTGCTAGTCTTGACTTCAGATAAACGTATGGTTTTTGCCCATTTCGAGAACTAATCAGTTATAGCTAGTATAAACTGAAGTCCTCTAGATGACGGTGGATTGATAGGACCAATGACGTTCATACCCCAAGCTTCAAAGGGCCATGATGCAGCAGTCGGATGAAGGAACTCCGATGGTTGATGGATAAAGTCTGCTTGGATTTGACAGGATCTGTATTTTCTTGCATATTCAATAGCATCTGATACCATAGTGGGCCAGTAGTAGCCCATACATCGGATACGATCCTGTAACTTAGGGTCGGGCTGATGTGCACCACATACACCATCGTGAGCTTCCCGTAGTATTTGTTTTGCTTCTCTCCCGTAAGACAACGTAAGAGTAGACCATCAAATGTTCGTCGATAAAGGGTCTTAGAAGTGTGATTGTAATAAAACCGGAGTGATTGCCTACGGATTGTTGTAGCTTCCTTAGAATTTTCAGGTAAAATAGTATGTACCACAAAGTCAATGAAAGGAGCTCTCTAGTCTTCACTAATGACATTGATTTTAATTGAATTGTTGAACTCAATATTTAAGTTATTCTCAATGTAAAATAACTCTCTGTTAGTGATAGCAATTGTTTGTTGGCTTTTTACTGGGATTGCTAATACGGCTGCCAGATTAGCTAATGCATCAGCCTCCGTATTACATGTCCAACGTATATGTTCAATAAAGAAGCCCTTGAACAATGTAGCCAGCCTAACTGCCGCTTCATGACATGGGACCGGATCTTGGTGCCGAACTTCATACGTGCCTCTAACCTGATTGACGATCAGTTTAGAGTCTCCATATGCTTCAAGATATTCAATATCTAATTGTTTAGCCAATTAAAGACCAATGAGAAGAGCGTTGTATTCAGCTACGTTATTGAAACATGACTCGTCTAAGAAATAAGCTCTTTGAATAGCTAATCCTTCTGGCGATACGAGGACGATTCAAACTCCAGCGACAATAGAACCTTTTGGTCCTATTCTGGATTCACCGTCAAAGAATAAACGCCAGGCAAGAAGTTCTTCTAAAACATATTGGATTCCAAAGTTTCGTCCGGAATCTCATCATAGAGTTTAGATGTTTCGGGAATTGGATGAGCTGCCAGAAAGTTAGCAAGAGCTTGACCCTTAACAAACTTTTGAGGAATATAAACCATATTATATTGTCATAATAATATGGTCCATGTAGCAAGCTTGGATTTGAGTGTACTAGGCTTTTTCATCAAGACCCAAAGAGGGTTAACTGTGAAAATAATATGAATAGTTTGGCCGGTGATATAATGTCTCATTTTTTGAACAACAAACATCAAAGCTAGACATTCTTTTTTTACTGGGCTGTATCGATGTTCAGCACCGATCATTGTACGGCTGAGATAATAGATAGCTTGCTCATGACCTTCTTTTTTCTTCTGAGCTAGTAAGGCACCCAATGAATGATCCATCACTCGAACATACATCAGGAAGGGTATTTCTGAGACTGGAGGCACTAGAACTGGAGGGTTCATCAAGTACCACTTTATATCTTCAAATGCTTGCTGGCATTCTTCAGTCTAAATAAAAGACACACCTTTCTTCATGAGTTGAGTGAACGGTCTACAGCGTCTAGAGAGATTTGAGATGAATCTTCTGATGTACGCAAGCCGTCCCTGAAATCCTCGTAGCTCTTTTAAGTTGCGTGGAGGACGCATCTCTTGAATGGCTTTGATTTTCTTAAGGTCAACGTGTATACCTTTGGAGGTAATAACAAATCTGAGAAATTTGCCACTAGAAACTCCTATGAATGATTTAGTGGGATTCATCTTAAGTTGATGTTGGCGCATTAGATCGAATATAGTTCTCAAGTCTTGGATGTGGTCATCCTTTAGACGAACTTTTAACAACAATATCATCTATATAGCATTCAACTGTCTTCCGTAAATGATCACGGAAGATAGTACTTATAATCCGCTGATAAGTTGCACCAGTATTTTTAAGACCAAACGACATGACAGTGTAGCAATAGACACCGAGAGTAGTGCAAAAAGATGTATGTTTTTCATCTCCTGGATGCATCTTGATTTGATTATATCCTGAAAATCCATCCATAAAAGACATTCGTCCAAATTCGCAAGTGTTATCGATCATGGCTTCAGTGATCAGAAGAGGAAATTCATCATTGGGACAAGCTTCATTAAGGTCTCTGATGTCGATGCAGACTCGGACCTTCCCTATTTTCTTCATAACTGGGACAATATTAGCCATCCAATCAGGATGTTGTTCTTCTCTGACAAAGCCACAGGTGTTGAGCTTCTTGACTTCAGCTTCTATGGCGTCCATCATGTCAGGTCGGAATCGACGTTGTTGTTGCTTGACTGGCCTTGCATTGAGCAGAATGTTGAGCTTGTGGGTAGCAATCTGGGGATCCAATCCTGGCACGTCTTCATAGCTCCAGGCGAATACATCAATGTATTCCTTAATGAGTTGAATCGGTTCTTGTTTATCTGCTTCAGGAAGGCTTTTGCTGATGAAGATTGGTCTTGTAGAGGCTTCGTCTCCAACATCGACTTGAACCAACGGATCTTCGGTAGGCGGCTCACATTGCTCGAAGCGAAGTTCCCATTGAGTATCCATCCTTTGTGCCCAAGGATCAGATTCAGGGGCTTCGATAAAGTCTTCGTCGTCTTCTGAGAACTCGACAGTTACCATATTGGAAGATAGGGTCATTCGATGGACGTGCCCTACACTGGTATCTGAATTCCATAAAACAGAGTCAAAAGAGTTAGATCATTCTTCTTTATCGAATTTAGAGGCTTCTGGAGTCGAAATTGGCGAGGTATAACCCAATCCTCGCTTTGTTTTGCTGTAATATTGTTGTGACCTTCTTTTTGGGACAGGGATACGAAAAGGAGTTCGCCTTCCCTTGCCACCATTGAGACTAGCTTTAAAATTATAGTCCATCTTTTGAATGATATCTTTTGATTGTTGACTATAACGACGTAGTTGAAGTCTTTCGTTATTGTGATTTTCTTCTTCACTATCGGGCGTGATCTTATGTTCTGTTCCTTTACTAAAAAGTATAGGAAATTCATCTTTCTTCCTAGAAGGAACTAAGAAGAATGAGTCTTGCATTGGTTTGAGCAGTAATTTGTCTTGGAGAGGTTGAAATGCCCTTATTGTAAGTGGTTCGAAGTTACCTAACATTTCTAAATAACATCGAGTATAATAAAAGACATAAGTATACTGTGAAGGAGATGCTACTTTATTGATTTATACATCATCATTTACAACATGATTCTTGGCCTTAACAGAAGGCTTAGTAAGGATGATAACCAGAGGAGGAGAAGGAGAAGGTTTGTTACGACGAAGGTCGATAACAAGAGGTTCAGAAGAGGTGAGCTCCCTCTGTTCCATTTTTACAGCAGGAGGTTGTTTCTTATGAGAGGAAAGATGGATAGTCAATGTCTGAGAAGAAGATGGACGAGTAGTACGTCCTTTGACTGGGATTATGAGAACATCATCTGAGGTATCTTTCTGATCTTCCTCACTATCCATCGCCAACACAACCTTCATGAACTCTTCCTTGTACATCCGAGAATCAGTACAATATGCTTCGTTGCCCTTGAAAGGATTTAGGTCAGCTACTTCCTTCTGGACTTCTCCATTGACGTCTACATATTTGAAGCATTGGTGGAGAATATATGGTATAATGTTATGCTCATACAGAAAGGGTATTCCCAGCAAAGCATTATAAGAGCCATGATTATCGATCACGTAGAAAGTAACCTTTGTATGAAGATTACCTATTTGAACTTTCAGGCGAATCTTCCCCAAAGGTTTACTTCTTCCAGAATTAAATCCGAAGATTGTCGGGATGGTTGTTGAAAGATTATGTACAAGAATCTTTAAAGTATCTAGTAGAGTCTTTGGCATGATGCTGAGTGCAGACCCAGGGTCGATCAAGATGCGATCAACCTTAATGGTATCGACATATCCCGTGAAGTAGAGGGGTCGATCATGACGATTATCTTCCAGCATCATATCATCTTGTGTAAAGGTGATGTTAGGCATCGGCTCCATCACACTATGATAATGAAAGCAGGTTACAGGCTCCTCCTCTGGCTTCTTGAAGAGTGTTAGACAAGTATCAGCTTGCATCAAAGCTTCACTCAATATTTCTCTAGTTTCCTTCGAGAGACGCAGTAGCTCAAAAATTGATAACCTTGTCGGGGTATTAGCAAGCTGAACCAGTATATCAAAGTTATACGTGTCACGCCCCAGAACCAGAATACTGGAGAGCGGGGGCAGACATAGCCAGCTACGTATATTGAAATAGAATACATCTCAACTATACGGTCACGGCTGTCTAGATATGAGGGTTTACTACAAGCCAACAGTCTCTTAAGGTCAAGCCTATTGTCTCAATCTCAAGCAAATAATATAATTACAAGATGTTTGACCACCAAATATACAATAAAAGGCGTCCCAAATATTACATATCAGCTGATCATGAAGCTAGTCGTACAAAATGCGAGGACTAGCAAGAGTTAAGTCATACATGATCAACCCTAGGATTTGTTAATCATGTTTACAGCCCGTAGGCAGACAGTAAGTAAAGTGCATCGAGCTAACAGGTGCTCGTCGGCTAAACGCCTCAAAAGAATAACTTTACAATAGAGTGAGCGAAACAAAATAGAAAACCCACTCGTAGCCCGGGTTCCTTCTAGTCGCCACCATCGGGCCGGAAGCTTGGTAGATCCTCGGGAGCTGCTCCAAAATCTGGCCACACAAAACCAGCTGGGTCAACCCCAGAAAGAGCAAGTGCCACAAGGGGGCCACGAAATAAGAACAAAAGCCAGCAATCAGCACAAGAAAATCTAATATTAAAACTAGAATTTATAAAAAACATGGCAGAGTGATATACGACGAGATAACCATGGAACTATTCCGATAGCCAGGTTACAACTCGTAAACCAAACAAGGACCGGGGTTGTAACCCTTCATCTGAACAGAGCTTGGTTTCCCACCATTTATCGGCAAGATAAGTAATGTAAGTAATCAAGACAGGGAGCAAATCTGTACTGGATCAAGCCATGGCTAACTGGTTATACCTCATTCAATCATTCACGGCCAAGCAGATACTACGGCTTACTACTTTAACTAACTAGGGTTATCACATGCCTAATTACTAACAAGATGCAGTGAGATTGTTCCACAGCCACAAGCCCTGCAGACCATCCAGGTTACCCAGGACGAAAGATTTTGGTTGAATTCAGGTGGGTACATCGTCCAGGAGATGCATGTACCCTTAGGTGACTTAGAGGGTGCAACACTCGGCGGTGCGCTGGAAATATGCCCTACTCGACGGCAGGCTACAGATCCCAAGAGCGCCCAGGTAACAGGATTTCCTGTAGCTGTGTCATCTCTTCATGACTACTGAGTTATTCTACTTATTAACCTTAATCCATTTTAGTAGGTACTCCTGACCGTGGTACTCAGGAGTCCCCTCCTAGACACGATGCAAGACAGGACAAGTGGATTTAACAAGCAAGCAAAAAAGAACTATCCACGGTGTCAAGGCAAGTCAAGTTAAGTTATCAAGATAAATCATGTCAGGGTACTTGTCAGGAGTACGCCACGACGAGCCACTATCATGTCAGGTTGGTCATGTCAGGAGTGCACCACTACGGGTCACTGCCGTGTTATGCTAGTTCCTTGTCATACCATGCCACGTACAATAGTCATTCCAAACATATTAAGTAAAATCAAGTTTATGACAAAAGGCGTAAGGATATAAAATGGGCGTAAAATATCTAATAAAATATCAATATATAGGGCTATAGAAGAGCCAAGATTAAAAAAATAAGACCAAAACTCCAAGAGCCAATCGGTTAAGCAAGGGGTCAGGGGAGCAGCGTAGGTGAAAAGTCACGCACGCTGAGAGAGCAGCGTAGGTGAAAGTCACGCACGCTACAGGGAGCAGCGTAGATGAAAAGTCACGCACGCTTCAAGGGGAGCAGCGTTCGTGAAAAGTCACGCACGCTGAGAGGACAATGTACATGAAAAGTCACGCACGCTACAGGGAGCAGCATAGGTGAAAAGTCACGCACGCTCAAGGAGCAGCGTAGGTGAAAAGTCACGCACGCTCAAGGGAAGCAGCGTTCGTGAAAAGTCACGCACGCTGAGAGAGCAATGTACGTGAAAAGTCACGCACGCAACTGGGAGCAGCATAGGTGAAAAGTCACGCACGCTCAAGGAGCAGCGTAGGTGAAAAGTCACGCACGCTCAAGGGGAGCAGCGTTCGTGAAAAGTCACGCACGCTGAGAGAGCAATGTACGTGAAAAGTCACGCACGCTACAGGAAGCAGCGTAGGTAAAAAGTCACGCACGCTGAAGGAGCAGCGTAGGTGAAAAGTCACGCACGCTCAAGGGGAGCAGCGTTCGTGAAAAGTCACGCACGCTGAGAGAGCAATGTACGTGAAAAGTCACGCACGCTACAGGGAGCAGCGTAGGTGAAAAGTCACGCACGCTCAAGGAGGCACGCTTCCAACAGGAAGCGTACTCAAGTCTGCGTACGCATGCTAAAGAGCGCGTACAGCTCAGTGTGCGTAAGCTAAACAGCTATGCACACTGCTCACTGTCTTCTCCAACAGCAAGAACACCATGGATGAACCCAAGGCTTCAAAGCATCATAACTTGGCCATCCGAACTCCAAATCCAGATTTCCAAAGTTCCAACTTGGGTAGAATTGAATGCTCTTCCACTTGGAAACACCAAAACCCATAGAAATCCAACTTAAAGAGATCAAACCATGTAAAATCCGAAAATAGAAATAACTCAGATCTAGAGCAAATGAGACTTCAAATCACAAAATACCAAGTTCTAATGTTGATCACCATGTCCTAATCTAGCAAATGAACCAAGAAAATAGGGCTCTCATGAAGTGGCAAGGTGCACTTGCCTAGGGTTAGGAGAGTTGTGGAGGAAGGAGAAGAAGAAGAAGAAAGAAATTAATGGTAGAAGTTATGAAGAGAGAGAGTGGTAGGTGGGGGTTATAAAGAGGGTGAGTTGTGGTGGGTTGAGGGGTAGCATAGGTTAAGGTGATCCAACTCACATAAAATCGAACCAATCCAAATAAAACCGAGCCATGCCTAAACCCAAAATACGAGAAATACCGAAATCCCACAAGTTGAGAAAAATAAAAATGCATTCCAAAATCCAGATACGAGTATAAATATGAAATACGGGAAATGAGGGTGACAATACGGCTTCTCGAGTCCCAGAGCTGGAGTCTTCTTTAATACTTTATCAAAGCGGATATACTCCTTTCCTTTGTCAGCTGTCGTCGGTTTGGGAGGAGTTGGTTCCACTGGAGGTGATGAAACTAATGGAACATTGACAGCAGGAGAAGATGATGCTGGCGGAGCCTCTAGAGCTAGAGCAAGATTCTCTTGACTTTCTGAATAGTCTTTCAGGTAAAGTCCCGTAAACCTGGTACCAGTTAAGGCCTCTTCTTCGGATACAGGTTCGAAGGATACCATATTACAACTCTTTTCCTGGATCTTGCTTTTGGAAGGTTTCTTTTGGCAAGATGACGAGTTTTTCTAGTAACCCAAGCCAATACGAGATTGGTTGTGTGAAAGGCATAGAGAAAGAGGTACAAGAGATCCTTTTCCATGATTCAGGTCGGAAGCTTTTTGTAGATCATATCCCATCTTCTTCATGAGTTCGCGGGATTGTTGACTATATATATAGAAGGCTGGTTGATAATTGATTTCTAGCTTTGGCAGCATTGTCTCAGAAGAAGAAGAAGAATCTGCCGTCGAGGTGAAAGTGGCAGTTAAAGGTGGATGATAATGTTCTCCCAATGAAGTCATGTGACATAACTTTAATTTGGTTGCTTTATTGGACCTTAAAGAAGGTGCTTCAAAGTCAGCCACTAAATCAGGATGAATCCATATAATCTCCCCTTTATTAGTAGGTAGAGGAACAAGACCATCAGTTCATGCAGATTGGAGATTAACAATCTCCAAAGTAGTTCTCTGGATGGGAATGACGTCATCTTGCACAAGTTGAGCAGGAAAATCACCAAACTGTAGAGAGACGACGTTAGCCGTTACAGTCTTTTCGTCTTATTGGGGAGTAATTGCAACAGAATTAATTATCTCCTGGATCTTGCTTTAAGCACATAGCATGCTCGAGTCGGATGTCCGATAAATCTGTGGTAAACACAATATTTAGGGTTATTAGTTTTACCTACTTTCTCTGGCCGTTTTACCTCTGGCAGTTGAAGTTTATTGCTCTTGATCAGGCAATCAAAGATGCTCATGACATCATCTTCATCAAAGGAGTATTCTTGTAACACCCCAGTCCCAAAATATGTAGGACTAGGAACATAGACATGTCAGCTGCATACATACGAAGTATACTCCAATATATGGATATCTCGTATGTATACATTAGCTGTAAAATGCAGTAATTCAAGAGTAATCTAATCTCATCCACAAAATGAAAGAATAAAAGGTATCATATAATCAACTTTGAAATATTTTTGTACAATATGTTGGGCAGAGACAAATCCACTACCAACAATTAAGGGAAAAAATACATGAAAAATGAAATGAGTTTGGTGAGCTAAGCGAATTCACTACAGGAAAAATGACCATTTACGGCACACGAATCGTGCCGTAAATGGTCTTTTATGGCGTACATAATTGTGCCGTAAAAGACCATACCGTAAATGATCATATTATTTATGGTGCACAAGGACACACTGTAAATGACCGCATCTGAATGTTGTAAATGATCCTCTTTTACAATGCGCATTCGAAAGCCGTAAATGACCTTCTTTTTACAATGCGCATTCGAATGCTGTAAATGATCTTCTTTTTACAACGTGCATTGGAAAAACGTAAATGACCATATTTCTACAATATATATTTGAAAGTCGTAAATGATCACCTACCACGCGCTGTAAATGATGCATAATGAATGCCGTAAATAGTTTTTCACAAAAGTTTGACTAGCATTTAAGGCATATCTGGTGTGCCATAGTGACACTTGATAGTGTTGTAAAAGTAATTCCCATCAAATTAAAATGATCATTTATGGCAAATGTAAATGACCTATGATGAATATTAATAAAAATCATTCCTACCAAATTGTAGGTATCATTTGCGGCATGGACAAATATCATAATTTAAACTAACATCAATTTTGGAAGAGAGCAAATAAAGTATAACATAGCAAAGAAAGTAATTCCCACCAAAAGAAAGTTCATTATATTAGATAATATCATTAGTGTTTTAATAGTCAACCAACATATATATATGCCATATCAAAAGTATTTGACTACAATAGACTATCAATCTAAACAAACACCCACAAACAAAATCTCCAAGAAAACCAAGAACGTGATGATAACGATTAAGATGAAGCAATTCCATATGCGTCCGAGAAGATGAGAGCGAGAATCCCAAGTCCATTGTTAAGCATAACTCCACTGATGCAAAAAAAGAACAAATATTAGTGTATAATTACTAAATTAAGTACATGTACAATGTAAGGTGTGCAATTCAATTAGCAAAGTTGGAAAAATTGAAAAACATTATGCAGCATTGAAAAACATTATGTAAGGTGGAAATGTACAATGTAAGGTGGAAATGTACAATATTCAGAGACCTCTATAAAATAATAAACTCTGAGAAATTGAAATGTACATGCTGCAATAAGCCAACAGAGGCCCAGTGACAAAACTAGTAGGTCTGTCTTGCAGGTGGTGGGGCTTGCAAAAACACATAACACGTTAATTCCTTGAGAACCATGATGTTATGAAAGGTTCAATGAGCCTCCGTTTCATAACACTGCTTATCACTAGGGGTATATAAAATCAAAAGCCTTCACCTTTGTTTGATGTTAGAACCCCCTCTTTCATTAACAACAAATCAATACTCTCATCCTTGCAGTCAGGAATATAGAATTTCTGTGGTGCATGCAGAGGCTCTTTATAGTGTGATACTTTCTGGACAATGCTGCTGCATCCAGTCCTAATATATGTCCCATAAGTTGGTCCATGCAATCTTGACATTGTAATTTTTTAAACGATATTATCACACAATAATAGAGTAACCTGAAAAAGGACATGTATTTTAGTGGATAGTGAAACTCTAGCATTCATGTGGGGAGCAAATAGATGGTAATTAAGGTATGGACATACATAAACTAGAAGGTAGAAAAAGAGGTTGAACCTTGCAATAAATTTGAGGAAGGTTAATGGAAAAGCTGCACAAAAATCCAAATATGAGAGCCTATGAGAAACAAAGGAGTTTGTATTATGCAGTAGGAGCCAGTTGGTTTTTTCTAATTTAAGACTTCAAATGTCACAATTGGTACTTCTTGCAATTACCAAACCTGCAATCTCCAGAAATTGCCAAATAGAATCTCCATAAATTTCCAACACTTAGTAAACACGAATAGATCACATCATACCCCAAAATCCCCTAAGAAGTAGCAAAATCCATAGTTTCACAACTATACAAGATAAAAAAAAATTGACGCATACTCATTTCTCCAATCATGGTTATATCACTCTTTCGGGAAACACTCCATTTCTTATTCTAGCAGGACCCAAACTCAAAATCGAAGATATTAACACCGAAAATTACAAACATGTAAATATAGTCTACAATCATAGTCTACAATCATACATTTCCAATCAAGAGCCACTTCTTTCAATCTCTCAAGTTGGCCTTTTCCAACATAAAATTCCCTGTACTATAAATAACAATTTTGACCACTTTTGAACAGTTGAACCCATTTAATTACACTCTCCAAAAAATAAACCATTACTTATTTGGGCAAGAACCAAAGAAGCTCAACCAAGCACACCAAAGTAAAAAAAAGACTATTCAGTCCCGGCACCAAATTCCCCATACTAGTACCAACAGCACCATTTTCAGCACAAGTCCACGACCCTGATTGAAATTGTATCCAACAAGTAACTGTGTATGTTATTTACTCTTTTTTTCTTGAAAACATGATTAGATCTTAATTAGTTACATTTCAGCTCTCATGTAGAAGTACAGGCTTATAACAAGGTATATTTGAAATAAAGCATGAACTACAATAGAATATAGGTTAGATGCAAATAGAACAACTTATATTATTACTGAATGACAGAACAAGCATTTCAGCTCAAATTGTACACAACAAGCATTTTAGCTCTCATGTAGAAGTACACGCTTATGTTGTTTACTGAACGACAGCACAAATAGCATGTGAACAAATACTCCTATAACAAAAATTATATATGCTAAGATGCACTCTGAGAAAATTTAACTTATGATTTGCTATCGAGAAAATTTGACACCAACCTATATTCATGGTTTACAGGACGAGAAAATTTGATAGCAACCCATGTTCATGGTTTGCAGGACAAAGAAACAGAGGTATACGTGAGCATATGTATTAAGCAAGCTTATTTTATTAAAGTCCGACTGAGACTGAAATAAATCACATTGGCATGTATTTTTCAGGATGACATCAATGGCTCAAAAGAAAATAACTTGAAAGGTATATCCAACTTTTATCCATGATGTCCCTGTTTTCCTTGGGGATCCTCTTTAACTTTAATCTAGAAACTCTACAAATATATTTTTCAAAATAATAAAAAATGATGATGATAATAATAAAAATACAATACATTTGCTACAACAAAAATGTGGATATGAAGGATATAGAGAACTAAATCATACTTACAATGTAGTAAAAGATATTCGCTACTTTTTTGAAATTCCCTTGATCAACTACTTGAAGTCTTCAACATAGTCACTATAACAACAACAGAAAGAAGAAAGAAATACATTTCAATAGGAATCCATTTACAATCTGTAAACACCTAATCCATTAACAACACCATACAAAATAATAGAATTCAAATCATTGGAAAGAAGATCCTGGAGAAGAGTAATGATTATCACAAATTGTCCAACAGTACTTTTAAGGCTCTACATAGATTAAAGAGGTGAACTGGGGTTTGATGAATAAAGTGTCAGCCAATGTGAATAAGTTCATAAATTATTACTTTTCCATGTTGTAGACAACCCAACACATGGAGTAAAGTATCGTTCTGTGCAAGTTATCCACAAACAAGATGAGATAATGATTTGTTGACTCCTATTTTGAATGGAATCACATAAACTCATACAACACACCCTAATATGGACACCATAATGTGAGCTAAAGGTGCGAGATAGGTTGACAAATTGAATATACTGCCATCTAGTAGCGACATAAATTGAATATACTAAGTCCGTGGTCACGAGTATGTGGTTTAGTCGAGTTATTAATTGGGTCAGACAACCTGAAATATATTCTTCGTCAAATCCAAACCAGACCGATCTGGTCAATGCACATGGATATTTTGGTCATTAAGGCATGTTCATTGAGAGGTTCGTAAGAGCTGCTATATTGTCTGTATCGATAGTGTGATCATGTTGGCCCGCGACCATGAGGCGGCCAACCATTGGCTCCCGTTCTCTAGTCCGAGGCTGGTCCAAGCTAGCAGGAGAAGACAATGGCTGGATGCCACGTCAATACGGGCCATCGTAGTCACCCACATGGGGCAGGCCAAATATGCATTTTTGAATTCGTATGTAGCAAATGAAACCTTATATGGACAGTACATGCAATCCCTTACAATTAGAAAACTAAATGTTACAAAAATTCTTTGAATCAAATATGTCAACCCATGCAACAACAACAAACATGATCAAATGACAAAGCACTAGTGGCATGTATATGAATCAAAGTAAGCTATCTATTACAGGCAAAATCTCAATCTTAGCCAAATCTATATATGTGCACCAAAACCGTAAGTGCCAATAATAAGCCAATAAAGAACCCTACAATTTCCGCACAAATAAGTCTTAGGACCACCATAATAAATGCCAAAGAGCAAACCTAGATTTTCGGTTCTGCAAGGCCAGAAAAAACTCAAAATAAGAAATATACCCAAAATTAATACACAACACAAGAGGATATTAAAAAAAGAACATGAATTAAAATAATGGAACAGAAATATAAAGCTCCAATTAACTCAAAATTTGAAGAAAGGAGTATGGAGAACCTGGCCTCTTCCGAGTATGCAGAACCGGTAGCCTTCTCGTCCACCGCTCCTCGACAGGCCTATAGCCTTCTCATCCGTCGCTCCTGAACTTGGTTTCTCCGATCGATAGCTCTAGAGAAAAGGAGTATGGAGAACCTATTCTTTTTTTTTAACAGCCGATCCCTAATTAGGAGGGGGAATGAAAACCTAAGGGGGAAAACTACATGTGCATTGATCCCTATGGGGGGAACAAAGGGAGGGAAATGAAAACTTAAGGAATTTTTTTTGGGGTGGGGGTGGGGGGAAATGAAAACTTAAGAAATTGGGGGCGGGAGCGGGATGAGAGAAATGAAAACCTAACCGAGAGGGGGGTGGGGGTTAGTCCAGGCTAGGTGATCAAAATTTCCAATAGGTTGAGAGCATGCCTATGCCTAAAGAAAGAGGCTCATGGCACGCATGATGGGGGTTTCTGCTCTTCTTTAAAGCCTGATAGGTGACCCTATATATATTATATTATTGCGAAAGCAAATATAGCACTAGTTAACAGGTGAGCAAAACAAAATGGGCCACATGGCTTACAATCTAAAACCTATATATTTATAACATACATATAAATGGGCCATAAATGAGTCTTCAACCACAACGTGCAAAGCATGCCATAAATAAATCTTTGTTTACAACGCACACAAATGCATGCCGTAAATGAATCTTTATTTACAATGCACACAAATGCATAAATGAAACTTTATTTACAATGCACACAAATGCATGCCGTAAATGAATCTTTATTTACAATGTCAAACATGCATGCCGTAAATACAGCTTCAATTATGGCATGCATGTCAAACACGTCGTAAAAAAGACAAAAAGTAACTCTTTTACGTCTCACATATTTGTACGCTGTAAAAGAATATCATTTACAACACACAGCCTCTGCGCGCCGTAAATTGTGCGTCGTAAATGCTATATTTTCTTGTAGTGGAAGACGATCCAAGTGCAATCATCCTCAAAGAAAAAGAGATGATCACGGCTATAGATAGAACACCTGAGAAAGACAAGAGCACACACCTAGACAGATCGCCAGGTCCTTAGAGGGACGTAACAAGATACACAATATCATGCCATATAAACTGAATATAACTGCTCAATAATAATAAGTAATATCGGATCATAACATGGTCCAATACCTCACCATTTGGATTAGCATACCATCTCCCCAACCAAACAAGGACAGGAGATGCCACACTAACCCACGATGAAGTATCTTTCCAAGTCATGAATCCAATATGGTATCCGGACTCCAACAAGGTTCAATACCTTCTCATCGGAGTTGTAGGCCACACCTACAACCAAACAAGGACAAGATGTGGCAAACTAATCCGCGATAAGTTATTGTTCCAAGCCACGGTTAGATACACGTACCTAAACCAAGAGTACTCGTACCTAAAGGATAAGGTAGCCTAACCAATCTAAGTGAATGCAGTTTTAAGAACATCCTCCAACGCATGGACCCTGGCTAAAAATGGAATCGGCATGGTCTCCCCTTGGGGCACTAGAGGCCCAATCAATAAGAGCATAACGTTTCGCAGAACGTCAGTGGCCGTCAGTAATCATGGATAATCTCACCCGCGTCTCCGACGAAGCTGACGGGTTACAAAAGGTAAAGTGCATAGTAGCCCGTACGCTAAGGTATTGTCCTCCCCGTCCAATGCCTACTATGTTGTATCCACAACAATATAACCTCTATTAACCGCTAAGTCAAACTAAGAATGCAAAATCTATTAGCGGTTAGTCCTATCGCACGGCTTATACGTACTGGTGGCCAGCCAATCATGCATGTCCGAGTCCTACATGTGACTCACAACAACGTGGTAAAAATGTGTCATGGCCTATGAATGCAACACACAAAGGGTGGTCCCTTAAATCTAAGTTCAATGTATAAGAAAATAGTACATAGCAGGAAATAGAACTAAACAGTAAAAAATTCTATCTACTTATGCCATGTATCACAGTTTATTTTGTAGAAAAATAAATAATGAATAAATGCATGAATATGAGCTAAAGTAAAATAAATAGCTAATGGCAAGGTATCTTGTCTAGTGTGACGCCTGGTATGCTGTAATGATCAAGGTAACACAAAATACGACTTCAGTATACAACTATGCAAGACGGCCTTCGATGGTGGCACGGACTGTTCCATCGGTCCAGAACAGTCAGATTAGTTACGGTCGATTGGAGGAGGTATGGATTTGGCGAAGGAATAGGAATAATGAGCTTGGTCATGGACAAGAACTTATGACGACATAAAAAAAGGAATTTTGAGGAAAATAGATACTTAAATTTTGAAACATTTTTTTGTATAACATAAAACTAGATATGTTTTCATCTATAAAATATTTATTTATATTAGTGGGAAACTATGTTCTATTAGCTAAAATACTTTAGAAAACTTTAAAGGAAGAATTTATTTTAGAAAAAAATGAAATAAAATTTAATTCATCAAAATGCATTTTAGCTCAAAAATACATAGTAATATATTTTAAACTTCCAAGCTAGGTTGGAACTTATATGTAAGCCATATACTATTTATGTCACAAATGTAATTTTAGAAAAATTTATAGGGTTTAAATGAAAATATTAGTTGGCAAAATACACTAATTATAACAATAATTAATAAAAATACTAATAGTAAAAAGAAGGGAACCCAAAACAAACAATCACAAAAATAATAATAATAAATAACGATAATAATAATAATGATGATAGTAATAATAGTAATAATAACAAAACAAAGACTAAGAAAACAACACTAATAACAAACAACAACAAATAAAAAAAACTACACTTAAGTCCAACGCAGCAGCTGCTGCACCTTCTTACTTAGAATAGAGGGGGGAGATTTTTAAAGAATAAAAGAAACTGACGGAGAAAGAGAGGGAGTAGGTGAGGAAGGGAGAGCGAGAGTGTGAAGCAGCGAGAGGGGCGACGGAGGATACTCACCAGCGGCGGAGATACACGCACGAGCGGTGGTGGAGCGTTGCTCGTACGGGCGCATGGCTGGGAGTTTATCGGGCGGAGAGACGCTCATCGTGCGCGTGGGCAGTGGATCGTCGGTGCTGCCAAGCTCGGGACGGCACAAGAGTGAGGCAGATGCTGGGCTCACGGCCAGGCGGCACCGACGGTCATGGCGGGGGACGGGCGGTCGTGGCGGATCGGTCGCAACGGAGGTAAGTTTTGTGTATTAGGGATTTAATTTGGGGCCATGGTGGTGGCCGGACATGGTGATAGAGGTAGTTGTCGAGGGTGTTTTTGTGTGATGGGTGGTCGGATCCCGGTCGAAGAAGGATGCTGGTGTCACGACCCGCACCCGCTTTTCGGATACGAGACGTGTCCAAGCCAGCCTACGCCGCCGGTAGAACGTTGTCAAGCCCGCAAGAAATAAATGCTCAAAAATAAAATATTTGCTCCTCATTTACATTTCTAAATTTATTACAATATTTACAACATTTATAATTAAAGAAAATATAAGATTTTATAATTAATGAAAGTGATACAATTGCTTTCTATTTCTAGGTTGACCTCAACATACCCAAGCCTTCCCAATGCTAAGAGTGATCACGGCTAAACCTGAAAAATGTTGGTTTCCAGTCTGGAATAGAATAAGTACACAAACTGACGGCAATGCAAAAATACAATATAATTAACAAGACATGAAAATAACATATAAGATATGAAAACTGGAAGATAACTGATGACATAGCACGATAGAGAAGTAAACAAGGAAAAACTAATAAAAGTCATCTATCTAGGTGGTTTGAAAAATCATTTTTAACATGTGAACGGCTAGGGGGTAAATACGGCACACCGCACGTGTCGTGTGCAGCTGCTATCATTCAAGATTAGACAAATGGGATAGTTCTGGGTAGTCCACATGTATACTAAGATATTTCCCCTCCCGACTACTCCGTGTGACGAGCGTGTCAACAAGCAGCAAGATATATATATAAACATGAAATGAAAAGACTACTATGAATCGAAAACAATCAGAAAGTGCACTTGCCTGAGGCCCTTAGCTGGTGAAACCAATAATAATATACCACTCAATGAGCCACAATCAGTCAACACATGCAGAAGTCTCCGGATGCTAAAATAAACAGTACCAATGTTCTCAGAATAGTCAAATTAGCTAGGATTGCCTATCCTTAAGTCCAATTCTGGACACGGGGGCAAAACGGTAATTTCGGGCAAAAATGGTATCCGCCGTTGGATCCGCTTTGCACCAAAAAGCGTGCCAGAGTCAATGGTCTCTAAAGTCATTAAACTACATGTCTATGGATCCAGTTTTTCGATACGAATCCATCCGTATGTCCAAAGTTGTATTTCGGCGGGCCGTGCACAAAATTGCCCGTTGAGTGGGACCGTGGGGCCCGCAAAACAGCGTTCTGATTCTACTGTCTTAGAATCGGACCAAACCTGGCATGCAGGACCAGAAAAATGATACGGTCCTGTTGGCGCAAGTTTCGTCTCGATCTGATGAGCGTGCATAAAGTAATTAGAATGCACAAAGTAATTAAAAAACTTGCACAGAGGCTGATACAGTGAATTTTGACGGATACGCATCAAATTCGCCGCGCACACGCGACCAATTTGAATTTCGCCAAAGCCAACACGACCACGAAGCCGATATGCAGCTTTTGATGCTTTTGGTTTGCGACTACGTCACCCGAAATGGCGGGATGCACGTCGTATCGAAGTATTTTTCTAGTTTTTAAAACAGATTTTTGTCAAACTTTATCTTAATTTGAAACAGCAATTAACCAACAAGAATTAAATCTAAAAATAGTGTTTCCATCTTGGTAAGGTTGTCTAGAAGTCTGTTCAAGCGGTTTTCCAAAACTCGCGATGTTCTGGTCGCAAATCGACCGCAAACCTTGGACGTTGGGGTAGTTTCTATACCCAGGAAATCGAGATTTTTCTCGGTTTCGGGGCTCATTTTTTGTCGCGTACAAAACGAATTAAAATGAACTACCTGAAGGGAAACAAAGGGTTATAGGTTAGGTTCGAACCTGCTAAATCGGTTCGACAAGTCGTCGATTGGTCGTGGAGGAAACCTGTGCGAAGTGGCTCCGCGGGCTGCTGTTGCTGCCTTTTCACTGTCCGCGCGCGTGTGCGCGCGCTGTCTCCGCACGGACCTGGCTGCGCGTGGCGGCGCCCAGGGTGGCGCACGATTGCGCCATGGCTGGGTCAACGCTGGGGATCTGACGTTAGGGTTTTGGTGTTTTTCTTTCTCGATTATATATATATACGTAGCTGTCCAAACCGAACCTAGAAAGGTTCTCAGGATTCGGGGTTCACTGCTGTAACATAACCTGTGGGGAAGTTGGGCTGGGCTCGTTGCTCCTATGGTTGGGCTGGAATGGGATTTTGAGTGTGGGGCTTGGGTTGGTGTGAGTTTAGGTATTATTATCTATTGTTTTCTTTTCTTCTTCTATTTCTTTCATACAAATATATATAACCTATATATATATTTATATGTATATTATTATCATTATCTATATATATATATATACACACACACACGTACGTATATATATATACACATATACATTTATACGTATATATATACATTTATATACATATATTTATATAAAAAAAAAATATACATATATTTATATATATATGCACACACACATACACTATTATATATTTATATATACATACAATTACATATATACTATTTATTTGACAATAAAATAATATAAAAATAATATTATTAAATAACAATTCCAATAAAATAATAATAATAATAATAATAATAATAATAATAATAATAATAATAATAATAATAATAATAACAATAATAACAATAATAACAAAATACAATAACCAATAATTGTATAGTTTTGAGTAACACAATGCACTCCTAGGTAATTGGCCCACCAATAATCGTACCACCATTAAAGTACCATTTGAATAAAATAAATACTAATAAAATATTTCAAATTTTTTGGGAAGGGAAGCTACAAATCTACCCACCTTAAAAATAATTTCGTCCTCGAAATTCTAATTCGTAGTTATTCCCTAAAATTCTAAGAGAAGTCTGCCTTAACCTCAACCTCACACATCGTTTATATCCTTTTCTAGTCATCTGGTGTTTACAAAATCTCGAGGACTTCTACCCACCTTTAGTCACACTACTCCCTTGAAACATAGGCCACTAGAATCTTATAATTTTCTAACTGGTGGCTAATAACTCTTCCAAAAATATCTAGGACATATGGTATTTATAATCCTCTCGTATCTATCAAACAACCCAAAATTTAACAAGCAACGAATTTATACAAGTAGCTAAAAATTATTAATAAATTCTAATAAGCATGACCATTCGTCGCTCTGAAATAGAAAGGACGGAAGGATAAGAAAAACTAGTCGAGAGCAATATGAGGTTTCAAGGGCTGTAAAGAGTATCCGATGATACAAGTAGAAAGAAAGTTTACGAACCATTGACTTATTTGCTAAATTGGGCTAATCTAGTCTAGTTACTTGCTAAATCGAAGAACCCTTCGTTTCCTAGAGGGGCTTGCAATTCGGGCAATACTAAATTCCATCCTCAAAATTCTATCTGAACAAGATTTCATAATGGAACGAAATTTGAGAAATCGAGATTGTGAATCTTTCCATGGTTATTTAAACACATGAGCAAGAAATATAATTGCAATACAAGATCGTATTATGACTTCCTGGTAGATGGAATAAGGGTTACGAATGTCATCACATTCTAAAAGGTGGAGGCTACCTAATAGGTATAGGGACCGATTTCAAATAGTTCGATTTTATGGTCCAAATATGGCGGTATGTATGGATGGGTTTTACTGGGTCTTAATAGGTTCTCTATTTGGAAATCACTCATTGGTTGGATGAACATTGGGTTTCAATCTATATGGACTGGACAAGATCCCAATGATAAAGCTATCCCTACTGGATTAGGGTACCCTAGAATAGGTTTCTACCCAAGGGGTTGAGCTAGTTGTCATTCAGGTTGGTTAGCTAGGTTTCTAAAGTCCAAAATGCACCTTCAGTGACTTTTGTGTTTAAGTAGCACATGAGGCCTCAATTGGGTGGCACACTAGGGGCATGTGCATAGTGGGCTTCGAGTAGATCACAACCATACATTGGGTCGAAGGAATTAAATCGAAGTTAATGTTCTAAAGGAAGTCGGAAAGTATACCGGTATTGTGGTAAGGGTTATAGCTAGTCCTTTTGACCTAAAAGTCGTACCATAAAAATAGAGTACAATGGGACGAGTTTGAGTGGGACATGATATACCTAGATGAAGGTGGACTCGTCTAGAGCTTACATATGAAATTTGTTGGAAGGTAACAGCTGGTCTCGTGCTCCGAATATTAATGGCACGGCCGGAAACACAAAAATGATCTAAATGGAAAGTGGGAGTCCATGGGTACTAATCATCATCCTAATGTAAATTCCTCTAATCAATCGATAATCCTCGTATACCCCAAAATCTTTAGGAGGCTTACGGTCTACCCACCTTAGGAGCTAGGATATAGTTTTAGGAATAATGAGGTTAGAAAAATTCGAAGTCCGGATAGTGTGCCTTGACTCTTATTAATAAAGAATAAGGCACGACGGAACGAAATACAGTAGATATAAGTCAAGTCAAGGATCGTTCCTCAATAAATGGAAAACAAGTATGTACAATGACACATGGTCGATAAAATAGAGGAACATACACATCCATAGTATACAAGAGTTATCGACGGGGTAACCAACTCTAAGACAAAAAGGTTTCTAACGATTGGGTCATGAACTTCTATTGGTGTCGAACCTGCCAGACTATTGTCACGAGGGTTCTAGTTGAAACAAGCTTCGAACAAATGATTTAGAGGCTCACAACATTCGGTCTCTGGAGAATAGATAGTCTCCTAGGTTGGCATTTGGTCAAGGGAAAAGATCCTAATCATTCTCGGACTCCAATGACCAGAAGATCATGATAGGTTTAGGGTCGCAGAGAGGACGAGTAACTTAAGGCAAGGTTCTAGTCACCTGGTTGGCCGATGGTAGTTACCTTTGTGTATACAACAATCATAGCCAGGGGATACCCTGTATCTCTTTCTACCAATTATAAGCTTTCGTCTTTCCAAATCAGTAAAAAGACAAAACAATAGAGTTCAAGGAAGATGTCACTGAACGCAATTACGTGATTCAAAGACGAATGTATAATTCAAGATGAATTGTCAAAGCAGTCGCGGATGAGATCCTAGAGACATCTACATCTCAATCCACGTAGGGTAATTAGATGAAGAGCGAACCAAATGCATCATGGTTGATCAGACTGTAATACAATGATTCTGTTTAGACAGTAGGTTAGCGGGCGTCCCCAATAAACATATGTCTCGAATCAAGCTCGATAAAAGAGCAAGCTTGCAAAAACTAGGCTGTAATAGCAGCATTGGTCAAGAGAGTCAAAATATAAATATGCGAGGTTTTTGAAATGAGGCACAATTGGTTCGAGTTTTGAGAGAATCAAAACTTACCTGGTATCATTGCTTATATAGGCATCCTACTATCTTCTATCCATAAGGCCTTGGTCGACTAATGGGTTATGGACTTCTGAATTCTATATTCTAAGTAAACCTATTAGTATCGGTCAGTTACCTCGTCAATGGATCATAAGGACCACGGAAAGCCAGGTTGGGAGACATGCTACCGGACTTACAGAACTTTCACTAGTTTTGGCTTTGGATCTTATGGGACAAACATACATTTCCTATCCTCTATAGTATCCTAAACTGATAATCACGCCTGAAATCATTTTACCGAGAATCATGCCTCACCCGTATACTCTGGCTAGGGTAAACCCTTGGTTCCGTGATTCAATTGTAATAGGCTATCGGATACTCTACCTTACATTGACTCAAGAGTATCTAAGATCTAAAGAGGTCAACTAGGACATAGTTTTAGCAATGCTCTATAAACTATAATTCTTCGAAATAATTTTATTTCTATGGGTTGTGCCTCGCCAGTGCGCTGCTGGCTGCAGTGAACCCATACCATCCATTCTCAAACAATTGGCGACAGTGCGCTGCTGTCTAGTCATAGCGGTCATTTAATTACTCTAACTATATTCTTAAGGACTTCAAGGGGCTGTTAGAGTTCAAACTAACTGGCTATGATAGAAAGTGTAACCTCTACATATAAGTATAATCCTTAAAGCAAAAGACTGGTCGGAAGGAAATATCTGATGACAAGTGAAGTAAAACATCCTAATCTTTATCTCATATATATTTCAAATGGCTGAGGGAAAACTTTAAATCAAATCTAACTCGAGATTCGTACATGAATAACAGAATCAAAATTATAACCCAGTTCCTTACAACAAATAGAATTTAAAATAGGCAATTCTAACTTAGGATATAAGATTTATATCTAATACAGCAAAAGAAAATTAATCAGTTTATCAAAATTAACGCCTTAATTCTAGGCAAGTCTAGCATACAAAGCGAATATTATATCCATATTGGATCACATTGTCATATCAAAAGTAATAGTATACCTATAGGGATCTAGCAAGCTATCTAAATTGCATGGCCTATCTAATAACCTTAGCTACCCAACGGTCAATTTGAACAAGGGACTCCTAGTCCTAGTCATTCTCTTAAAACATTTTAATCCTAATTCGTGAATGAGCATTTCCTGAGCGTAGGCTCGCAATAGTACGACTAACGTACCATCACGAGTTCACAATCTTTTGTAAAATCTGACCTGTATGGGCCACCATAAAAACTTGTCACGATCCGCACCCGCTTTTCGGATACCAGACGTGTCCAAGCCCAGCCTACGCCGCAGAGTCGGCGGTAGAACGCTGTCAAGCCCGCAAGAAATAAATGCTCAAAAATAAAACATTTACTGCTCATTCATATTTCTAAATTTATTACAATATTTATAATTAAAGAAAATACAAGATTTTACAATTAATGAAAGTGATACAATTGCTTTCTATTTCTAGGTTGACCTCAGCATACCTAAGCCTTCCCAATGCTAAGAGTGATCGCGGCTACCTAAAAAATGTTGGTTTCCAGTCAGGAATGAAACAAGTACACAAACCGACGATAATACAAAAACACAATAGAATTAACAAGACATGAAAATAACATATGAGATATGAAAACTGAAAGATAACTGATGACATAGCACGATAGAGAAGTAAACAAGAAAAAACTAATAAAAGACATCTATCTAGGTGGTTTGAAATATCATTTTCAATATGTGAACGGCTAGGGGATAAATACGGCACACCGCACGTGTCGTGTGCAGCTGCTATCATCCAAGATTAGACAAACGGGATAGTTCTGGGTAGTCCACATGTATACTAAGTGATTTCCCCTCCCGACTACTCCGTGTGACGAGCGTGTCAACAAGCAGCAAGATATATGTATAAACATGAAATGAAAAGACTACTATGAATCGAAAGCAATCAGAAAGTGTACTTGCCTGAGGCCCTTAGCTGGTGAAACCAATAATAATATACCACTCAATGAGCCACAATCAGTCAACACATGCAGAAGTCTTCAGATGCTGAAATAAACAGTACCAACACTCTCAGAATAGTCAAATTTGCTAGGATTGTCTGTCCTTAAGTCCAATTCTGGACACAGGGGTAAAACGATAATTTCGAGCAAAAACGATATCCGCCGTTGGACCCACTTTGCACCGAAAAGCGTGCCAGAGTCAATGGTCTCTAAAGTCGTCAAACTACATGTCTACGGATCCGGTTTTCTGATACGAACCCATCTGTATGTCTAAAGTTGTTTTTCGGCGGGCCGTGCACAAAATTGCGCGTTGAGTGGGACCGGGCCCGCAAAATAGCATTCCGATTCTACTGTCTCAAAATCGGACCAAACTTGGCATGCAGGACCAGAAAAATGATACGGTCCTGTTGGCGTAAGTTTTATCTCGATCTGATGATCGTGCACAAAGTAATTGAGAAACTTGCACAGAGGCCGATACGGTGAATTTCGACGGATACGCATCAAATTCGCCGTGCAAACGCGACCAATTTGAATTCTGCCAAAGCCAACACGACCACGAAGCCGATACGCAGCTTTAAATGCTTTCGGTTCACGACCACGTCGCCCGGAATGGCGGGACGCACGTCCTATCGAAGTGTTTTTCTAGTTTTTAAAACTGATTTTTGTCAAACTTTATCATAATTTTAAACAGCAATTAACCAACAAGAATTAAATATAAAAAAGTGTTTCCATCTTGGTTAGGTTGTCTAGAAGTCTGTTCAAGCAGTTTTCCAAAACTCGCGATGTTCTAGTCGCAAATCGACCGCAAACCTTGGACGTTGGGGCAGTTTTTATACCCAGGAAATCGAGATTTTTCTCGGTTTCGGGGCTCGTTTTCCGTCGCGTACAAAGCGAATTAAAATGAACTACCTGAAGGGAAACAAAGGGGTATAGGTTAGGTTCGAACCTGCAAAATCGATTCGACAAGTCGTCGATTGGTCGTGGAAAAAACCCTGCACGAAGTGGCTCCGCGGGCTGCTGTTGCTGCCTTTTCACTGTCCGCGCGCGCTGCCTCCGCGCGGACCTGGCTGCGTGCGGCGGCGCCCAGGGTGGCGCACGGTTGCGCCATAGCTTGGTCGGCGCTGGGGATCTGACGTTAGGTTTTCGGTGTTTTTCTTTCTCGGTTATATATATACGCAGCTGTCCAAACCGAGCCTAGAAGGGTTCTCAGGATTCGGGATTCACTGCTGTAACATAGCCTGTGGGGAGCTGGGCTGGGCTCGTTGCTCCTATGGTTGGACTGGAATGGGATTTTGAGTGTGGGGCTTGGGTTGGTGTGAGTTTAGGTATTATTATCTATTGTTTTCTTTTCTTCTTCTATTTCTTTCATACAAATATATATATCCTATATATATATATTTATATGTATATTATTATCATTATCTATATATATATATATATATATATATATATACACACACACGTACGTATATATATATATATATATATATATATATATATATATATATATATATATATATGTACACACACATATACATTTATACGTATATATATACATTTATATACATATATTTCTATATATATATACACACACATACACTATTATCTATTTATATATACATACAATTACATATATACTATTTATTTGACAATAAAATAATATAAAAATAATATTATTAAATAATTATCCCAATAAGATAATAATAATAATAATAATAATAATAATAATAATAATAATAATAATAATAACAATAATAACAAAATACAATAACGAATAATTGTATAGTTTTGAGTGACACAATGCACTCCTACGTAATTGGTCCACCAATAATCGTACCACCATTAAAGTACCATTTAAATAAAATAAATACTAATAAAATATTTCAAATTTTTTGGGAAGGGAAGCTACAGCTGGCGGTGGTTATATCTGCGGGCGTCCATGGTGACGCCGAGGATTTGATGGCGTAGGGTTCTGGTTGTGGCTGTGGTGGTGGTTAGGGTCTGGACGCCAGGATGGTGATGGCCTGGTGATTGCCGATGGTTATGCCGGTGGTGGTGTTTGGTGATGGTAGCGGTGGTTTCAATGGTGAGGGTTGCGGAGTCTTTAGTGCTGGTAACTGGTCGCCGCGGTTGGCGGCCAGGCGACAGACCGACCGGGGTAGGTGACCGGAAATCTGGTGGCGGTGGGTTTATTTGTGGTGGTAGGGAATGGTTCGTTGAGGGAGGTAGCCGAGGCTGGCCGCTCCGGGTTGCCTGGACGGCGAGGCGGGAGTTCGACTTGGAGTGGAGATGATGGCTAGCGGCATGGAGACAGAGGTCAGCAGGGTGGTTGGAGCCGGGCTATGGCCGGACCGGTGGTGTCGTCGAAGTGTTCCTGATGATGCGGTGGCTGTGTCGGGGTTCTCGCAAAGTTGGCGAGGTGGGTGGCTCGATTAGGTTTAGGGATAGGTTAGATAATTTATTGTGTCGGGGGTGTGTCCGACATGGTAGATATTTATGTATTTGTAAAAGTTGGAATAAGAATTTGGATGGGGGAACATGGACACGATGCATGTGGGTGGGGAAATATATGTGGAGAAAATTTTGGTTATGAAAAAGAAGAAGAACATGGAGCCTCTCCTTATATAGGAGGTGGACTCCTAGATTGATAACGATAGGGAAATTTGAAACCCATTTTTAGATAATTCTCACATCTAATTTAAATCAAATCAAAATTAGCTCAATCAATCCAAATCCATATTAAATCTTAGATAAATCTTATCTTCAATTTGAAATGCTATTTAAAATAAAATATTTGAATAACCTTTTTCAAGTAAATAAAACAATTACAATTGGTTTCGAAAACTAATATATATACATGAATCTAATTTCATGTTCCTCGCATACAATTTTTTTTTTTATATACATACTATTTTTGAAATTAATAACCATATTTGTATAATAAATAAAATAACTTTTATAAGAAGATAAAACCTATATTTTGGCAAGGATTTGCTATGACACTAATCAAAGCAAAAATGTATTCCATATAAGTATTTCGAACCAAAATATTTATTCGTTATATTTAGTAAAGTAAAATAAATTTAGAAAATATTTCATATCATACATTCGTATAATACCAACAAATAAAAAAAATTCCTAAAATAAAATAATAAAAAAATCTTAGTAAAAATTTAGGGAGTTTACATCCTACCCAACTTACAAAAATTTTGTCCTCGAAATTAAAATAAGTAGGGGGTTGAGAAGGTACAAGGGTATATCGATGAGGAACAATCAAATCACGACGTTCACACAAACATGCATTAGAAAATCGTGATTTCGATAACTACGGAAATAAATCACGAATTTAATTTAGGGAGTGAATGATGGTCGCGTGTTAACGCAAGAAGAGACAAAGATTAAGGGTCAATAAGGGGTAGTAAAATGATTTGAGATCAAGGATAGGTGGTTTCCCAGAGAGAAGATACTCGTCTAGGTTTAGAAGTACGGTTAAGGGAAATGATTCTAATCCTTCCTAAGCTTCAAACAATTTAGAAAGTCATGATAATAGATTGAGAGTTGAAGGAAATGGCGTGTAACTCAAGACGAGATTGAAGTCACCTGGGTTGGTAATAGCTAACTACACTCGTATTTATAATATTGTCATGGTCACAAGGGAATACGTGTCTATCTATCAAGTACGAGTGTTTTGCCTTTCCAAAAATAAGTGAAAGATAAAACTGAATAAGAGTTCGAAGAAGATGTTATTGAGTACGAATACGTGGTTCAAAGGCGACTGAATAATTCCTAAAGGGAATTGCCAACACAGTCATGGAGAAGACTCTAGAGGACAAGTTTAACGATGTCTCAATCCATGTAGAACGATATATAAAAAAACGAACCAAAGTGCACTGGGTTGATCAGACCATCATACACCAGTTCTGATTAGAAAATATGTTAGTGAGAGCGCTCCTAATAAAATATGTCATGAACAAGCTCGATAAAGAATGAACTTGCAAAACTAGGCTATATTAGCATCATTAGTCAATATAGTCCAAAATATAAGTACAAGAGGTAATGATTGACAGAAAAAATATGAGTAGTTCAAGTTCCTTAAAAATCTAAGTCTCGCCCGAAAATGGATCATATAGTTATCCTAGTGTCTTCTTGTCTATGTCTTGGTTGGCTAGGTAGGTTAGGGTCCTCTAATTTCTACAGGCTAAGTAAACTTATTAATATAGGTCACAAGGACAAAGGGATTGTTAGGTCATGGGGTATTCTACCCAAATTACAAGTGTTAAACTAATAGTATTTTGGGACAAACAAAAACATGTCTATCTAGTAGGGGTCACCTTTCTAACCTCGAGCCGGCACGAAGGGAAGATAAGAATAAAGGTAGAAGGAATCAAGAAAGAAGCAAATCGATGAGTCAAGTAGTAGTTTAAAAATAGAATCGAGGAAGGAGATCAAGTATATGGATGAGATCCTAGACCCTAATTCTATACGCAGGCTTGCTTGGTACGGTAAAGTAACCAAACAATTCATCTTGACCTGCATGGGCCACCACAAAAACATGTAATACCCCGGTCCCAAAATACGTAGGACTAGGAACGTAGACATGACAACTGCATACATACAAAGTATACTCCAATATATGGACACCTCGTATGTATACATAAGCTGTAAAATATAGTAAACCAAGAGTAATCTATTCTCATCCACAAAATGAAAGAATAAAAGGTATCATATAATCAACTTTAAAATATTTTTGTACAATATGTTGGGCGGAGACAAATCCACTACCAACAAGTAAGGAAAGAAATACATGGAAAACGAAATGAGTTTGGCGAGCGAATCGAAGACGATCCAAGTGCAATCATCCTCGAAGAAATAGAGATGATCACGGCTAGAGCTAGAACACCTGCGTAAGGCAAGAGCACACACCTGGACAGATCACCAGGTCCTCATAGGGACGTAACAAGATACACAATATCATGCCATATAAACTGAATATAACTGCTCAATAATAATAAGTAAGATCGGATCATAACATAGTCCAATACCTCACCATTTGGATTAGCGTACCATCCCCCCAACCAAACAAGGATATGAGATGGCACACTAACCCACAATAAAGTATCTTTCCAAGTCATGAATCCAATATGGTATCCGGACCCCAACAAGGTTCAATACCTTCTCATCGGAGTAGTTAGCCACACCTACAACCAAACAAGGACAAGATGTGGCAAACTAATCCGCGACAAGTTATTGTTCCAAGCCACGGTCAGATACAAGTACCTAAACCAAGAGTACTCGTACCTAACGGATAAGGTAGCCTAACCAATCTAAGTGAATGCAGTTTTAAGAACATCCTCCAACGCATGGGCCCTGGCTAAAAATGGGATCGACATGGTCCCCCGTAGGGCACTAGAGGCCCAATCAAAGAGCATAACGTTCCGCAGAACGTCAGTGACCATCAGTAATCATGGGTAATCTCACCCGCGTCTCCGGCGGAGCTCACGGGTTACAAAAGGTAAAGTACATAGTAGCCCATACGCTAAGGTATTGTCCTCCCCACCCAATGCCTACTATGTTGTATCCACAACACATATAACCTCAATTAACTGCTAAGTCAAACTAAGCATGCAAACTCTATTAGCGGTTAGTCCTATCGCACGGCTTATACGTACTGGTGGCCAGCCAATCATGCATGTCCGAGTCCTACATGTGACTCACAACAACGTGGTACAAATATGTCAAGGCCAATGAATGCAACACACAAAGGGTGGTCCCTAAAATCTAAGTTCAATGTATAAGAAAATAGTACATAGCAGAAAATAGAACTAAACAGTAAAAATTCTATCTACGTATGCCCTATATCACGGTTTATTTTGTAAAAAAATAAAAAATAAATAAATGCATGAATATGAGCTAAAGTAAAATAAACAGCTAATGGCAAGGTATCTTGTCTGGTGTGACGTTTGGTATGCTGTAATGATCAAAGTGGCACAAAAAATGACTTCGGTGTACAACTACGCAAGATGGCCTCCGATGGTGGCACAGACTGTTCCATCGGTCCAGAACAGTCAGATTAGTTAGGGTCGATTTGAGGAGGTATGGATTTGGCAAGGGAATATGAATAATGAGCTTGGTTATGGACAAGGACTTATGATGACATAAAAAAAGGGAATTTTGTGGAAAATAGATACTTAAATTTTGAAACATTTTTTGTATAACATAAAACTAGATATGTTTTCATCTATAAAATATTTATTTATATTAGTGGGAAACTATGTCCTATTAGCTAAAATACTTGAAACTTTTAATAGAAGAATCTATTTTAGAAAAAAATAAAATAAAATTTAATTCATAAAAATGCATTTTAGCTCAAAAATACATAGTAATATATTTTAACTTCCAAGCCATGTTGGAACTTATATGTAAGCCATATACTATTTATGTAATTTTAAAAAAATTTATAGGGTTTAAATAAAAACATTAGTTGGCAAAATACACTAGTTATAACAATAATTAATAAAAAAATACTAATAGTAAAAAGTAGGGAACCCAAAACAAACAATCACAAAAAATAATAATGATAATAAATAATAATAATAATAATAATAATAATAATAATAATAATAATAATAATAATAATAATAATAATAATAATAATAATAATAATAATAACAACAACAAAACAAATACTAAGAAAACAACACTAATAACAAACAACAACAAATAAAAATAAATAAATAAATAAATAAAATTAAAAAAAAAATACTTAAGTCCAATGCAGCAGCTGCTGCACCTTCTTATTTAGAATAGGGGGAGAGACTTTTAAAGATTAAAAGAAACTGACAGAGAAAGAGAGGGAGTAGGTGAGGAAGGGAGAGCGAGAGTGTGAAGATGAGAGAGGGGCGACGGAGGATACTCACCGGCGGTAGAGGAGTACGCACGAGCGGTGGTGGAGCGTTGCTCGTACGGGAGCGCGACTGGGAGCTCAGCGGGCAGAGAGACGCTCTTCGCAAACGTGGGCAGTGGATCGCCGGCGCTGTCGAGCTCAAAGCTGCGCAGGAGTGAGGCAGAGACTGGGCTCACGGCCAGGCGGCACCGGCGGTCACGGTGGAGGATGGGCGGTCATGGTGGATTAGTCGCAGCGGAGGTAAGTTGTGTGTTTTGGGGATTTAATTTGGGGCCATGGTGGTGGCCGGACACGGTGATAGAGGTGGTTGTCGAGGGTGTTTTTTGTGATAGCTGGTCGGATCCTAGTGGGAGATGGATGCTTGCGGTGGTTATGTCTGCGGGCGTCCATGGTGATACCGAGGATTTGATGGCGTGGGGTTCTGGTTGTGGCTATGGTGGTGTGTCACGACCCGCACCCTAGAGTGAGGGCACGAGACTTGGGTACGTCCAGCCTACGCCGCAGTGTCGGCGGTAGAACGCTGTTCTAGGTCAACATCTAACAATATAAAGGTACATGTACAGTATATACACTCCGAATGGAGTTGACATAGCAATACAGTCTCAATCGCATCTAAGGTAGAGCATGATAAAAGATAGATAGGTAGATAAGAACAGAATGAAATGCACATAGATACAATTCAGATAAGTCTAAGATAACATCTCCATACATCAGATAAAACAAACTCCCAATATATATATACAATAATGTATCAATGAGAAAGACTAAGTAAGAGTCTAAGCTAGCAATCTAAACCACTGGTGGTAAATCCTCTACTGCAAGTGGGTCCAAGTCACAAGTGATGTCTAAAGCTGCACCATAATGGGTAGACACCGGAGCCTCATCATTCACTGTAAAATTTTCAACAGGTCCAGTCAGGACGGGAGCGAGTACAGTACATCTCAACAAATCATAACAGGTTAGGAAATATAAACAAGCTAGAGAGTAAGATGCAAGAAACTGAAAAAATAACATGATGAAAAAGGAAGACTGTAAATAAATAGCTACCCTATATAGAGAACTAACAGTGACTAGTGATTCAGAGCACAAGATGGTTATGTAAATGGCACGATGTTGTACACTATTAATCTACAGAGATTTGTACACGAGTAATCTACTGGATTGATTACATAACCACTTCTACTCCCCCGCCCCCAATCAATACACAAGAATCTAGCCAAGTTATGTTATTGTACACGAAGGTCATGTGAATACATGGTTATACACGATTTCACACGTTTCGTACACGAATGTCACGAATACAAGGAGTACACGATGCTCACGATAAAGTACACGAACACGAATACCCGATGTATCCGCTAAGGGGATAACATCGCACATCAAGATCCATATAGTACTAATCCGTGTTACCAACGTGTCAGCATCATGTAAAGTAATCTAAAGCATGAAATATAATCCTAAACAAGATATGAAATGATCAGAGAATGTACTCGCCTGTATCCTGAGAATCTGAAGGATATCTACTGTCCGAGGAGTGGTGTCAGTCTCCTATAGAACAGTACAAGTCACAACAAGTCCAGAATGGTAATAAGATGTACTACAATGCATTCTACATGAATCTAGGTCAATCTAGGCCAAAGTCAACTCTTGGTCAACTCTGGTCAACCCTAGAAGTCAAACTAGATCAACTAGGTCAAACCTAAGTCAAACAAGTCTATACTAGTCTATTCTAGGTCTAACAAGGCTATACAAGTCTATCTAGACTCTATACTGACAAACAGATACACCCATAGGCTAAGAGCCTAGGCTTTAGGTTATTAGGCAATATTATGCCTAAAACCAACCTACAAATCACATCTACACATGACAATAACCATATCTAAAATACAATACCCTTATTGCTATATTACACAATCTAATATAGAAATACACCTAATATATAGGCTACCTATATGTATACCACACATACATATATATATCTAATATATATAATAGTACACACACATATATAGAGAATACATGTATGTACATCCCACATATATATATACATGTATATATGTATATACACATGTGTATAGGAATAGAAAGGGCAAGCATTCACATGTGTGTGTGTGTGTGACACTTGTGTGTGTGATATGGTATGTGTGTGTGTGTCAAGAGGGTACAAGAGGGCATGTGTGTGTGTGTGTTAGACATGAGAGTGTGTGGGAAATCCTGAAATCAGGAAACAGTGAGCAATTGAAAAGTAGCAACAGTGCTAACTAACAATACGTGAACCTGTGTATGCAGGAAAATATAAATTATAAGCTGTGCACTAGGTGAGTGATAGGCAAATGGAAAAACAGGGAATCATTCTCAGATGAGCAGTTGGTTTTGAAACAAATCAGTGACACTCAATTGACAGCCCATATCAATGCCAATTCTATTTAAATTCAATCATGCTCAACTAATACAAGTATGGGAAAACCTGGGAATAGTCTCATGTTACAGGAATGGGTGATTACCTTAAATAAAATCAGTTAAAAACTTTAAGGAAATCTAAGAAACAGTGTGTACATTGTGACACACTGAAGTGAGAGTAATACTCAGGTTTTTAGGAAATTATTTCAATATCAATTTCAGTTAAGAGGGAAGAGCCAAATCTCAGGTTTTAGGAATCAGTAGGGACGAAACCAAAATCCCAGTTTTCAATCAAAGTCTAATATCCCATTTCAAATCATAAGCCTCTTTCGAATGTAACATTAGCTAAACATGAAATAACAATCCTGTGGAAGTAACTTAACAGTGGAATCATCAACAAAACTGGAATTCAAATGTTCAGAAATTTAGAAAAACCAAGTATCAGCTACATGTATCAGTGAGCATGCCATTTAACCCAATCGAATCCACATTTCCACATCAAAACCTAAACTAACATGTAAATCTAATCTAACATATATCATACATCATATTTAGGATCTAATTGACAATTAAAATCATAAATAAAATCATTTAAAACCAAAATTAAACAGAGAACAAATAATACACTGATACACGCACAGTGCATTCCCCATGCACGCACGATTTCGTGTCCAACACTACACGAGAGGTTGTGTAACTTGACACACGTGGTGTCAGTGGTTGCCCCAAGGTGTGTGTCCAAAATCACGCATCCACGTGGCTTGTGCTGCGCGCAAAAGACCCCGAGCAGTAGGGAAAGCAACCTGCTCGCGCGCGCGTGGTGCAAGCGCGTGTTCCCGTGTCCGTTGCGACACAACTCGACACCAAAATTAACTCAGAGCACTGGAATCCCATAAGAAACACTAAACCCTAATTTCCTATTCAAAAATATTCCTGAAATCCAATCGAAATGCCCTTTGGGGTATTTCATCAAACATATCATGCATCCACTGATACGTGTCCGATACAGACACATATTGGACACGAATCCTAGGGTTAGCTATACCTATAGTTAGGGTAGGCCTAGGGCTTCCTGAATATGCAGTAAAAACAACATTCTATGGTGTAGATTCGAAATTACCTATAGGTTTCCAAAGGCTCAAGAAGCCTCAAATGAGAATGGATCCTCAAGCCACCAAAACTCTCCCAAATTGTTTCTCCCATAAAATTTCTCAATACCAAAAGCAAGTAGAATAAATTTAGGACCTATTGCAATTGGTTTGGGTGGAAAAGGAATTAAAATGAATTTTCTAGGAATTATTGAAGATGGAGACTTACCTCTTTCTCAAACTTGCAAATATTTCTAAAGGAGACTAGCCCTAATTTCTAGGAGGGATTAAATAGAGGGGGGAATAGGCTTGGCCGGCCATAGGTGGATTGGGCTAGGGTTAGGGCTCTACAAGTGGTCTATGGGCCTCTATGGGCCTAAGTCACAAGTCATGACTTGTGAAACCACAAGCCATTAGCTAGCCTAATCAATTCCTATTCTCTCCAAATAAGTTCTAATTGGTTAAATATCACTAAATTAGGTCAAGCTAGGGTTACACATTCTAACCAAGTAGTCATGACCTAGGTTAGCTTCTAGGACAGTCTCCTAAGTCAACACTAGTCAAGGTCAAAAATAGCACCAAATCAATTACACTAAAAATCACTTAAAATTCTAATAATTATAATTAATACCAAATAATTCCAAATAATTCCAAAATTTTAAAAATGACCAAAATACCTTCAAGCTAAAAAAGTGGTTGTGACAAATCTACCCCCCTTAAAATAATTTTGTCCTCGAAATTAAAGGCGAAACTAACTGCTGAGAAGGATAGAAAAGTATACCTCAAGGTCCAAAAAGATAGGGGTACCGCTCGCGTATCTCATCCTCCCGCTCCCAGGTAGACTCTCCTGGAGAACGATGCCTCCATGCGACGCGTACCAAGGGTATCACCTGGTTCCTCAGTACCTTTTCTCGGTGATCCAGAATCTCCACAGGCTGCTCTGGATAACTGAGAGTAGGTCCAACCTCAATCTCCGAATGATCAAGCACATGGCTGGGGTCCGCCACGTACCCTCTCAACTGTGATACGTGGAATACGTTGTGAACTCCCACTAGTGCAGGTGGCAAGTCTAGCCTGTATGCCACTTCACCGACTCTCCCGCTGTTAACGAAAGGGCCGATGAAGCACCGGCGAAGCTTCCCACCTCCACCAAAATGTATCGTACCACGAGTGAAGATATCCACAGAAAAACTATGTCTCCAACCTAATAACCAGCAAGGTCTCAAATTACTAAAAATCAAACACGATCAATCAAACAAAACAAAAACACAACCTACTTCTAATCCTATCTCTAAATCTGTACCTCAAACTCCAACGGCCTCCGGTGGCTATCGGCCCAGTGCCGACGTCTGTCCTGCGCCACGCGAAGTCTGTCCCTGATGAGCTTCACCTTCTCGGCTGCGTCAACAACCATTTCTGGTCCCAGAAAAGCTCGCTCTCCAATATCATCCCAAGATAAGGGTGTACGACACCTACGCCCGTACAGAGCCTCAAAAGATGACATCTTAATGCTGGCCTGATAACTATTGTTGTAAGCAAACTCCACCAAAGGTAGATGATCCTTCCAGTGACCTCTAAAATCTAGGACGCACGTCCGCAGCATGTCCTACAGCATCTGAATAGTCCTCTCTGACTGTCCGTCCGTCTGGGGGTGGTATGCAGTACTAAACTTGAGTTGAGTGCCCAAACTAGTCTGCAGACTCCTCCAGAAATAGGAAGTAAAGCGACTATCCCGATCTGAGATAATGCTGACGGAAACTCAGTGAATCCTGACTATCTGCGGTATGTACAACTCCGTAAGCCTCTCTGTAGACGTACCCGCCTTGAATGGCAAGAAATGGACCGATTTGGTCAACCTGTCAACGATGACCCAAATCGCGTCTTTCCCTTCTGGTGTACGCGGTAACCTAGATACAAAATCCATGGTGATATGTTCCCACTTCCACTCTGGAATGGGCAACGACTGCAATAATCCTCCGGGCCTCTGCCTCTCTGCCTTGACCTGCTGACAGACCAAGCATCTAGCTACGAAGCGAGCTACCTCCCGCTTCATCCCGTACCACCAGACATGCTCTCGCAGATCCCTGTACATCTTATTGGCACCAGGATGTATAGAGTACTGCGATCTGTGAACCTCCTGCATGATCTGCTTCCTGAGCTCCCCGCTAGGCACACATAACCTGGAACCGTGCCTCAAGGCACCATCCTCCGCAAGAGAAAACTCGCCATCCACCAACCCTGCACGAACCTGCTCTCGGATACATCGCACAGCCACATCCTCGAACTACGTCGCCTTGATCCTCTCCTTCAAGTCCGACTGTATCTGAAGGCCCCATAACTGCATATGCACTCCGGGCACAATCACCTCAATCCCAAGGCTCTCTAAGTCTGCAAGCAAGTGCCGATCCCTAGTCAAACACATGGCTGTCGGATACCTACTCAAGGCATCGACAACCACGTTGGCCTTCCGTGGGTGATACTGAAGTAAGATGTCAAAGTCCTTCATCAACTCTAGCCATCTGCGCTGCCTCATATTGAGCTCTTAACCTCTCAATCCTATCAAGTCACCCATAACTAAATACCTACAAGCTAAGCACACCAACCCCAAATACTATATATGGATATGCTCAAGAACAACACCCATCACATATATCCTAAGTATATCACTTATATATATATGACTGATCAACCAAGGGTTAAGTAGACTAAACTTATAAGGAACTGAAACAAAAGCTTAGAATTTAGGCTAAGGATGAATGGTCTGAAACACCAATATAGGCAAAAGGGAATGATGCTAAGGAGACTGAAATTATGAGCTAAAGGACAGGACATTTCGGTCCACTTGTATTGTCAATGTGAAAGGAAACCTACATGGTGACTGAAATATGCCTCTAGATCAACCTGGGCTCTCCTCTCTATCTGGTTGAACTAACTATATGCAAGACAGTGGTCTGAAAGAAGTGAACCAAACTGGTGTACATGGAATGCAATAGGCAGTATACTGCAAATGGGTGCAGGCTACAACCAATCAAAATACATTACATATATACAAGCTATATATATATGCTTTACCCTCATCACCTCAACTCTACTCAAGTCTAATAATACCAACTCACTACCACATGCCTATCACTTCCAAGAAAAGGTCAGATACTGCAGGGTGTGTTGGGACAGAACAGTGGTCAAGGGAGAACTCTTATCAACAACCCACATTATATCCCCAATGAATACAACTGTCCTAAATGGACTGAACAACCATGCCCAAGAAAGAGTTTAACTCCACTGTAGGACAGGTACTACAGGTTATAATGAAGGGTATTGTAAGGCTATCAAGTAAGGTAAATGCTAAGAGATACAGTAGGTCACCATGTTCAGGAGTAAGACGAGTGCAGACCTCTAATATGCACGATACTAACTCTCCAGATATGCAGAATATGGTAAGGGGTTGATGGTTATATTGGTGAGTCAATAACTAGGGTCTGAACAATGGTCCAGTGAAACCTATGATGCAACATGGCAGGTAATGAAAGTTGAGTGCAGTGAACAACCTGAAATAGTATGAACCAAGAGAAAAGGATCTCTAATGAAGGGTCTACACACTACCTATAAAGGTTGATCAACATGACTGAACTCAACACAAAGAGAACTTACTTACTAAAATAGGAAGTGGACCAATAGGCTAACAACATGTCAATAATCCTATACAACAATGATCTATGGGTACCAACCAAACCCATATCCCATGTGCCAATATCATCTGTAACCTATCTATATATATAGATCTCTCAATCTTAGGTAAAACTACAACTATACTCAAGGACAGGCTCTGGTCGTGGGTGCCTCACTGGAAAAAGGTAAGGGAAAAATAATAACAATCATCAAGGCTGTAAGGCATACTAACATCCTATATGTAAACTGGTTGGTATTATAATAACAAGGAAATCATCTACAATGGATTACTATTCTAATACCAATGCTAACTATCATCTCTAGGGTACAGACACTCTACAAGTTATCATATCATTACACTATGAAAAAACTACATATGAATAAGCTCTACAAAACTAAATATCCCAACCCCTAAGTTATTTGATGATAGAATACAATTTTTATAACAACAGAAGGGTATGATAATCATATGCGTCTGTCCAAAATTATGTTACTCAGAGTCTTCGTCATGCTAGTGGGCAAGCTACGATAATCACAGAGTCCTTAACTAAGGTACATACCTCTAGAATCATGGTATTTCAAATTTTCGTATTGCTGCATGCGACAACGAAAACCTTAAATTCCTACACCACAGAAATACATCCAAAATCTGACTATATGTCCTCACTATGCCAACTAACACGACTATCGAAGATTCTAGATCCCATAACTGAGGTGACCAAGCCCATATGATTTCTCAGAAGAGAAACAAACAACAAAAGAGCAACATAACAAAATTAATTGATCAACAAGGAACAGATGAAAACGGATCTCAAGATAGTTATAAGAGACAATTGCGGGAATGGAATCGAAAAGAACGGAACTTGCAGCAAGATCTCCAATAGTCTGTGTATCCTCGACTGTCCTGACGATAGCTCGCCCCTGCTGGTTTTCTCCAAGCCTACTGCTGATGCTGTATGTACCTCTGCTGCTGAGAGAATCGAGAATGACGGGAAAAGGTCTCTGTACAGACGGAGGTGCACCTCCAATGTAGTAGAAATACCAACCTGAGTCGACATAACAGGAGCTGCGGTCTCGAGGCCCTGATGAACAGGACGAGAGGTGGCCAGCCTCTCGATAGTATCCCCCGAACCGAAGCGATGAGATCATGTCTCCATAACCATCATGAAGACAGATCAAAACAACAAGCAATTACTGAGAATAAAGCAAAAAATCAAAGAAGGACAGTTTATATTCAAGGAAAACAATAAGCAGCAAATTTAGATAAAAGGGATCTGATAAGGAGTTTTTTCTAGTGTGATTGAGTACCTTCAAAATAAAATACTAATTCCTACTGCAGGCTACAGCGATATTCTAGTTCTAATACCGCTACATTTCTAACCTAGACCAGCATGGGCCACCACTAAAAACGTGTCACGACCCGCACCATAGAGTAAGGGCACGAGACGTGTGTACGTCCAGCCTACGCCGCAGTGTCATCGGTAGAACGCTGTCCTAGGTTAACATCTAACAATATAAAGGTATATGTACAGAATATACACTCCGAATGGAGGTGACATAGCAATACAGTCTCAATCACATCTAAGGTAGAGCATGATAAAAATAGATAGATAGATAAGAACAAAATGAAATCCACAGAGGTACAATCCAGATAAGTCTAAGATGACATCTCCATACATTAGATAAAACAAACTCCCAGTATATATATACAATAATGTATCAATGAGAAAGACTAAGTGAGAGTCTAAGCTAGCAATCTAAACCACTGGTGGTAGATCCTCTACTGCAAGTGGGTCCAAGTCACAAGTGATGTCTAAAGCTGCACCATAATGGGTAGACACCAGAGCCTCATTATTTACTGTAAAATTTTCAACAGGCCCAGTCAGGACAGGAGCGAGTATAGTACATCTCAACAAATCATAACAGGTTAAGAAATATAAACATGCTAGAGAGTAAGATACAAGAAACTGAAGAAATAACATGATGAAAAAGAAAGACTGTAAATAAATAGCTACCGTATATAGAGAACTAACAGTGACTAGTGATTCAGAGCACAAGATGGTTATGTAAATGGCACGATGTTGTACACGAGTAATCTACAGAGGTTTGTACACGAGTAATCTACTGGATTGATTACATAACCACTTCTACTCCACCGCCCCCAATCAATACACAAGGATCTAGCCAAGTTATGTTATTGTACACGAAGGTCATGTGAATACATGATTATACACGATTTCACACGTTTCGTACACGAATGTCACGAATACAAGGAGTACACGATGCTCATGATAAAGTACACGAACACGAATACCCGATGTATCCGCTATGGGGATAACATCGTACGACAAGATCCATATAGTACTAATCCGTGTTACCAACGTGTTAGCATCATGTAAAGTAATCTAAAGCAGGAAATATAATTCTAAACAAGATATGAAATGATCAGAGAATGTACTCGCCTGTATCCTGAGAATCTGAAGGATATCTACTGTCCGAGGAGTGGTGTCTGTCTCCTATAGAACAGTACAAGTCACAACAAGTCCAGAATGGTAATAAGATGCACTACAATGCATTCTACATGAATCTAGGTCAATCTAGGCCAAAGTTAACTCTTGGTCAACTCTGGTCAAACCTAGAAGTCAAACTAGGTCAACTAGGTCAAACCTAAGTCAAACAAGTCTATACTAGTCTATTCTAGGTCTAACAAGGCTATACAAGTCTATCTAGACTCTATACTGACAAACAGATACACCCATAGGCTAAGAGCCTAGGCTATAGGTTATTAGGCAATATCATGCCTAAAAGCAACCTACAAATCACATCTACACATGACAATAACCATATCTAAAATACAATACCCTTATTGCTATATTACACAATCTAATATAGAAATACACCTAACATATAGGCTACCTATATGTATACCACACATACATATATATATCTAATATATATAATAGTACACACACATATATAGAGAATACATGTATGTACATCACACACATATATATATATATATATATATATATATATATATATATATATATATATATATATATATATATATACGTGTATATATGTATATACACATGTGTATAGGAATAGAAAGGGCAAGCATTCACATGTGTGTGTATGTGTGAGACACTTGTGTGTGTGTTATGGTATGTGTGTGTGTGTCAAGAGGGTACAAGAGGGCATGTGTGTGTGTGTTAGACATGAGAGTGTGTGGAAAATCCTGAAATCAGGAAACAGTGAGCAATAGGAAAGTAGCAACAGTGCTAACTAACAATGTGTGAACCTGTGTATGCAGAAAAATATAAATTGTAAGCTGTGCACTAGGTGAGTGATAGGAAAATGGAAAAATAGGGAATCATTCTCAGATTAGCAGTTGGTATTGAAATAAATCAGTGACACTCAATTGACAGCCCATATCAATGCCAATTCTATTTGAATTCAATCATGCTCAACTAATACAAGTATGGGAAAACTTGGGAATAGTCTCATGTTACAGGAATGGGTGATTACCTTAAATAAAATCGATTGAAAACTTTAAGGAAATCTGAGAAACAGTGTGTACATTGTGACACAGTGAAGTGAGAGTAATACTCAGGTTTTTAGGAAATCTTTTTAATATCAATTTCAGTTAAGAAGGAAAAGCCAAATCTCAGGTTTTAGGAATCAGTAGGGAGGAAACAAAAATCCCAGTTTTCAATCAAAGTCTAATATCCCATTTCAAATCATAAGCCTCTTTCGAATGTAACATTAGCTAAACATGAAATAACAATCCTGTGGAAGTAACTTAACAGTGGAAACATCAACAAAACTGGAATTCAAATGTTCAGAAATTTAGAAAAACCAAGTATCAGCTACATGTATCAGTGAGCATGCCATTTAACCCAATCGAATCCACATTTCAACATCAAAACCTAAACTAACATGTAAATCTAATCTAACATATATCATACATCATATTTAGGATCTAATTGACAATTAAAATCACAAATAAAATCATTTAAAACCGAAATTAAACAGAGAACAAACAATACACTGATACACGCACAGTGCATTCCCCATGCACGTGCGATTCCGTGTTCGACACGACACGAGAGGTCGTGTAACTTGACACACATGGTGTCAGTGGTTGCCCCAAGGTATGTGTCCAAAATCACGCGTCCACGTGGCGTGTGCTGCGCGCAAAAGACCCCAAGTAGCAGGGGAAGCAACCTGCTCGCGCGCGCGTGGTGCACCCGCATGTTCCCATGTTCGTTGCGACACAACTCGACTCCAAAATCAATTCAGAGCACTGGAATCCTATAAGCAACACTAAACCCTAATTTCCTATTCAAAAATATTCCTGAAATCCAATCGAAATGCCCTTTGGGGCATTTCATCAAACACATCATGCATCCACTGATACGTGTCCGATACAGACACGTATTGGACACGAATCCTAGGGTTAGCTATACCTACAGTTAGGGTAGGCCTAGGGCTTCCTGAATATGCAATAAAAACAACATTCTATGGTATAGATTCGAAATTACCTATAGGTTTGCAAAGGCTCAAAAAGCCCCAAATGAGAATGGATCCTCAAGCCACCAAAACTCTCCCAAATTGTTTCTCCCCTGAAATTTCTCAATACCAACAGCAAGTAGAATAAATTTAGGACCTATTGCAATTGGTTTGGATGGAAAAGGAATTGAAATAAATTTTCTAGGAATTATTGGAGATGGAGACTTACCTCTTTCTCAAACTTGCAAATATTTCTAAAGGAGGCTAGCCCTAATTTCTATGAGGGATTAAATAGAGGGGGGAATAGGCTTGGCCGGCTATAGGTGGATTGGGGTAGGGTTTGGGCTCTACAAGTGGTCTATGGGCCTCTATAGGCCTAAGTCACAAGTCATGACTTGTGAAACCACAAGCCATTAGCTAGCCTAATCAATTCCTAATCTCTCCAAATAAGTTCTAATTGGTTAAATATCACTAACTTAGGCCAAGCTAGGGTTACACATTCTAACCAAGTAGTCATGACCTAGGTTAGCTTCTAGGACAGTCTCCTATGTCAAAACTAGTCAAGGTCAAAAATAGCACCAAATCAATTACACTAAAAATTACTTAAAATTCTAATAATTATAATTAATACCAAATAATTCCAAATAATTCCAAAATTTTAAAAATGACCAAAATACCCTCAAGTTAGAAAAGTGGTAGTGACGTGGTGGTCAGGGTCTGGACGCCAGGATGGTGATGGCCTAGTGATTGCTGATGGTTACGCCGGTGGTGGTGTTTGGTGATTGTGGCGGTGGTGTCAATGGTGAGGGTTGCAGGGTCGTTAGTGTTGGTTACTGGTCGCCGCGGTTGGCGGCTAGGTGGTGGACCGACCGTGGTAGGTGACCAAAAATCTGGTGGCGGTGGGTTTATTTGTTGTGGTAGGGAAGGTTCGTTTAGGGAGGTGGCCGAGGCTGGCCGCTCCGGGTTGCCTAGACGGCGATGGTAGTATTTTTGGCAGACGGGGGTTTGGCTTGGAGTAGAGATGGTGTTTAGCGGTATGGAGACAGAGGTCAGCAGGGTTGTTTGGGCCGGGCTATTGCCGGACCGGTGGTGACGGCGAAGTGTTCCTGATGGTGCGGTGGCTGTGTCGGGGTTCTCGCAAAGTTGGCGAGGAGGGTGGCTCGATTAGGTTTAGGGATAGGTTAGAGAATTTATTGTGTCGGGGGTATGTCCAACACGGGAGAGATTTATGTATATATAAAAGTTGGAATAAGAATTTGGATGGAGGAACATGGACAGGATGCACGTGGGTGGGGAAATATTTATGGAGGAAATTTTGGTTATGAAAAAAAAAGAACATGGAGCCTCTCCTTATATAGGAGGTGGACTCCTAGATTGATAACGATTGGGAAAATTTAAAACCCCTTTTTAGATAATTCTCACATCTAATTTAAATTAAATCAAAATTAGCTCAATCAATCCAAATCCATATTAAATCTTACATAAATCTTATCTTCAATTTGAAATGCTATTTAAAATAAAGTAAATAAAATCTTTTTTCAAATATAAATCACCATAATTAATTAAATATTAAATCAACAAAATTTTAAATTATCTTTTATAAATACTAAAATAATGATATTAATTCATTTCAAAAATAAATATTAAATATTTGAATAACCTTTTTCAAGTAAATAAAATAACTACAATTGGTTTCAAAAACTAATATATATACATGAATCTAATTCATGTTCCTCGCATATAAAAAAACATTATTTATATACATATTATTTTTGAAATTAATAACCGTATTTGTGTAATAAATAAATTAACTTTTATAAGAAGATAAAACGTATGTTTTGGCAAGGATTTACTATGACACTAATCAAAGCAAAAATATACTTCCATATAAGTATTTCGAACCAAAATATTTATTTGTTATATTTAGTAACAATTTATAGTAAAATAAATTTAGAAAATATTTCGTATGACGCATTCGTACAACACCAACAAATAAAAACAAGTGCCAAAATAAAATAATAAAAAAAATCTGAGTGAAAATTTAGGGGGTTTACAATTCTTCTTTTAGATGTGTGCTCTCTGTGGTGGTGCCGTTGGAGCAGGTATTGATTGACCTATATTGAGGGCTAGAGTTTCTTTGCCTTTGACATTGATAGCCAAAGTCTCTTTACCCTTGCGGTTGTTCTGACGACCACCGTTATTTGATGTAGCATGTTCATCTTTGTCAAGATTAGGCATCTGAATACCTAATTGTTTGAACTTATCACCACTTTCTTCTGCCACTTTAGCATTCACTATGAATAAAGGCCAATCCTGGAACTGTGTCGATCCAGTCCACATGCTGATTATAGGCAAAAGGTTTGCCTTACAAGTGTCTATAGTCAAAGCATCTGGAGTTCCGAGAGGCATTTTGAGTGCCTCACGGCGGAATCGTTCAATAAACCGTTCAGTTGTTTCTTGTGACGTTGTTTAATTTTAATGAGAGCAGACATAGTTATGTTGTTTGTTCCCTCATAAAATTGTTACAAGAACATTTGTTTGAATCCAGAGAAAGATGTTATAAAACCATCTGGCAAACTGTGGTACCAGTTGTAAGCTGCACCTGCTAAATATTCGACGAACACTCTACTGAGTAGAACATCATTTGGCTGTAGTTGATTAGTCATTAGCTCAAAGTGATTGAGGTACTGCCTTGGAGATGTGCTACCATCAAACAGCATAATAGTAGGAGGTTTGTATTTAGGACGAATTTGTACTTCCTTCCACTCTATAGGAAAAGGCTACTTGATCCCAAGTTTCTGCAAGCAGTCTTTCTGCTTGAAGGCTTCAAATTGAGTACGTGAAAGTCTTACAGCGTTATTGGTATCTCTCGATGATTGTGGAGGAGTAGACTGATTTGATATGTTAGAAGGGGGTACTGCATGATAAGTACCACCCCCAGCACCAGATTGACTTGGAATAGCCTGGACTAAGCGGTATGAGGAGACTGTACCCCCAGACCAATTTTTATGAGAGCTGATGTCGTTACAGGTTCTTGGGGCAGAATTAGATTCATAACCGGTGGAACCGTATGTTGTGACATACTTACAGCATGCATGCCTGTCATCATTTCAACCATGCTCTTCAAACTAGGCTCTAAAGCACCAATTCTCTGCTCTTGACTATTAGAACTGGAAGCATCTTGATCTTCTGTGACAACATAAGCAGTCACTTCTCTAGCTATCGAAGACGAGCTAGTAGAAAAGATGGTTCGTTCAGAACTTTCACTATCAGCATTAAAGTCATATAAGGAACTACCGCAAGGATAAGTGATAGGGATGTCATTTTGACTGAAGGCATCTTGGTTGGAATTAGGAAGATTCCTTTGACCGATTGTTTTTTAGTCGGAAAGAAGATTCCTTTGATCGATTATTTCTTGGTCGGAAGGAAGATTCCTTTAACCGATTATTTCTTGGTCGAAAAGAAGATTTCTTTGACCGATTGTTTCTTGGTCGGAAAGAAGATTCCTTTGACCGATTGTTTCTCGGCTTCTTGATCTGGTATATTGACATACTCCTTCGCCAGATTCACGAATCCGATCTAAGTGTTGTTAACTGGGATTGCAGAATGCATTGCGTCTCGGACGCTTTCCATCCCCAGTGCTTTAAGACGTCATATTGTCAGAGGCATACAACAATTCATCTTCATCCATTATCATTGGTTGAGGAATATGAGAGTAATTCAGACGGTCAAAAACAAATCGTTTAGCTGATTGATAGCAGCATTTGGTAACTATCTCATGGTGATCGTTATAGTAATGTTCTTGGGGCTGCATTACAGATAGATGAGACAGATTTGTGGTCTTCCGCTTCTGTTTAAGAAGTTCACGGAGATCGGTTACAACAACAGGATGAGAAGAAGTTGAAGGAACATATTCATTAATGATGTTAGTAACATGATTCCGATTCTTGAGATGTCTCATTCCTTGAGTGTATAAGGAAGTGCTGAGTTGGTTAGCATAGGAAAGGGGTTCTTGACTTCAGTAGTCTGCTTCTGGCGCAAGTTAGCCACTGGCACTTGCTGTTTGTATTTTGCTGAAGTAGGTATTGACCGGCGCCTGTTGAGATAGGTGCGCAGGTCAGATAGTTCTGCTACTTGTTTATCTGTCTGAGATACTAGCAGTTTATCCTGCTTGGATCTTGAGAAGCGTAGGGTGGGAAGATTCGGAGTTGCATTCTTGGGATTTGGCAGAATCCCTTTTTGTGTTGCACAATATTTTCTTATGTGCCTGGCCTGACGCAACTAGGTATGTCACGACCCGTACCCTAGAGTAAGGGCACAAGACATGGGTACGTCTAGCCTACGCCGCAGTGTCGACGGTAGAACGCTGTCCTAGGTCAACATCTAACAATATAAAGGTATATGTACAATATATACACTCCGAATGGAGGTGACATAGCAATACAGTCTCAATCATATCTAAGGTAGAGCATGATAAAAGATAGATAGATAGATAGAACAGAATGAAAATCATAAAGAATACAATCCAGATAAAGTCTAAGATAACATCTCCATAA
>JANAVB010029815.1:10704895-10773262 GCA_029216955.1 Iris pallida | reverse complement strand
ATCATTACACTATGAAAAACTACATATGAATAAGCTCTACAAAACTAAATATCCCAACCCCTAAGTTATTTGATGATAGAATACAATTTTTATAACAACAGAAGGGTATGATAATCATATGCGTCTGTCCAAAATTATGTTACTCAGAGTCTTCGTCATGCTAGTGGGCAAGCTACGATAATCACAGAGTCCTTAACTAAGGTACATACCTCTAGAATCATGGATTTCAAATTTTCGTATTGCTGCATGCGACAACGAAAACCTTAAATTCCTACACCACAGAAATACATCCAAAATCTGACTATATGTCCTCACTATGCCAACTAACACGACTATCGAAGATTCTAGATCCCATAACTGAGGTGACCAAGCCCATATGATTTCTCAGAAGAGAAACAAACAACAAAAGAGCAACAACAAAATTAATTGATCAACAAGGAACAGATGAAAACGGATCTCAAGATAGTTATAAGAGACAATTGCGGGAATGGAATCGAAAGAACGGAACTTGCAGCAAGATCTCCAATAGTCTGTGTATCCTCGACTGTCCTGACGATAGCTCGCCCCTGCTGGTTTTCTCCAAGCCTACTGCTGATGCTGTATGTACCTCTGCTGCTGAGAGAATCGAGAATGACGGGAAAAGGTCTCTGTACAGACGGAGGTGCACCTCCAATGTAGTAGAAATACCAACCTGAGTCGACATAACAGGAGCTGCGGTCTCGAGGCCCTGATGAACAGGACGAGAGGTGGCCAGCCTCTCGATAGTATCCCCCGAACCGAAGCGATGAGATCATGTCTCCATAACCATCATGAAGACAGATCAAAACAACAAGCAATTACTGAGAATAAAGCAAAAAATCAAAGAAGGACAGTTTATATTCAAGGAAAACAATAAGCAGCAAATTTAGATAAAAGGGATCTGATAAGGAGTTTTTTCTAGTGTGATTGAGTACCTTCAAAATAAAATACTAATTCCTACTGCAGGCTACAGCGATATTCTAGTTCTAATACCGCTACATTTCTAACCTAGACCAGCATGGGCCACCACTAAAAACGTGTCACGACCCGCACCATAGAGTAAGGGCACGAGACGTGTGTACGTCCAGCCTACGCCGCAGTGTCATCGGTAGAACGCTGTCCTAGGTTAACATCTAACAATATAAAGGTATGTACAGAATATACACTCCGAATGGAGGTGACATAGCAATACAGTCTCAATCACATCTAAGGTAGAGCATGATAAAAATAGATAGATAGATAAGAACAAAATGAAATCCACAGAGGTACAATCCAGATAAGTCTAAGATGACATCTCCATACATTAGATAAAACAAACTCCCAGTATATATATACAATAATGTATCAATGAGAAAGACTAAGTGAGAGTCTAAGCTAGCAATCTAAACCACTGGTGGTAGATCCTCTACTGCAAGTGGGTCCAAGTCACAAGTGATGTCTAAAGCTGCACCATAATGGGTAGACACCAGAGCCTCATTATTTACTGTAAAATTTTCAACAGGCCCAGTCAGGACAGGAGCGAGTATAGTACATCTCAACAAATCATAACAGGTTAAGAAATATAAACATGCTAGAGAGTAAGATACAAGAAACTGAAGAAATAACATGATGAAAAAGAAAGACTGTAAATAAATAGCTACCGTATATAGAGAACTAACAGTGACTAGTGATTCAGAGCACAAGATGGTTATGTAAATGGCACGATGTTGTACACGAGTAATCTACAGAGGTTTGTACACGAGTAATCTACTGGATTGATTACATAACCACTTCTACTCCACCGCCCCCAATCAATACACAAGGATCTAGCCAAGTTATGTTATTGTACACGAAGGTCATGTGAATACATGATTATACACGATTTCACACGTTTCGTACACGAATGTCACGAATACAAGGAGTACACGATGCTCATGATAAAGTACACGAACACGAATACCCGATGTATCCGCTATGGGGATAACATCGTACGACAAGATCCATATAGTACTAATCCGTGTTACCAACGTGTAGCATCATGTAAAGTAATCTAAAGCAGGAAATATAATTCTAAACAAGATATGAAATGATCAGAGAATGTACTCGCCTGTATCCTGAGAATCTGAAGGATATCTACTGTCCGAGGAGTGGTGTCTGTCTCCTATAGAACAGTACAAGTCACAACAAGTCCAGAATGGTAATAAGATGCACTACAATGCATTCTACATGAATCTAGGTCAATCTAGGCCAAAGTTAACTCTTGGTCAACTCTGGTCAAACCTAGAAGTCAAACTAGGTCAACTAGGTCAAACCTAAGTCAAACAAGTCTATACTAGTCTATTCTAGGTCTAACAAGGCTATACAAGTCTATCTAGACTCTATACTGACAAACAGATACACCCATAGGCTAAGAGCCTAGGCTATAGGTTATTAGGCAATATCATGCCTAAAAGCAACCTACAAATCACATCTACACATGACAATAACCATATCTAAAATACAATACCCTTATTGCTATATTACACAATCTAATAGAAATACACCTAACATATAGGCTACCTATATGTATACCACACATACATATATATATCTAATAATATAATAGTACACACACATATATAGAGAATACATGTATGTACATCACACACATATATATATATATATTAATATATATATATATATAATATATATATATATAATACGTATATAGTATATACACATGTGTATAGGAATAGAAAGGGCAAGCATTCACATGTGTGTGTATGTGTGAGACACTTGTGTGTGTGTTATGGTATGTGTGTGTGTCAAGAGGGTACAAGAGGGCATGTGTGTGTGTTAGACATGAGAGTGTGTGGAAAATCCTGAAATCAGGAAACAGTGAGCAATAGGAAAGTAGCAACAGTGCTAACTAACAATGTGTGAACCTGTGTATGCAGAAAAATATAAATTGTAAGCTGTGCACTAGGTGAGTGATAGGAAAATGGAAAAATAGGGAATCATTCTCAATTAGCAGTTGGTATTGAAATAAATCAGTGACACTCAATTGACAGCCCATATCAATGCCAATTCTATTTGAATTCAATCATGCTCAACTAATACAAGTATGGGAAAACTTGGGAATAGTCTCATGTTACAGGAATGGGTGATTACTTAAATAAAATCGATTGAAAACTTTAAGGAAATCTGAGAAACAGTGTGTACATTGTGACACAGTGAAGTGAGAGTAATACTCAGGTTTTTAGGAAATCTTTTAATATCAATTTCAGTTAAGAAGGAAAAGCCAAATCTCAGGTTTTAGGAATCAGTAGGGAGGAAACAAAAATCCCAGTTTTCAATCAAAGTCTAATATCCCATTTCAAATCATAAGCCTCTTTCGAATGTAACATTAGCTAAACATGAAATAACAATCCTGTGGAAGTAACTTAACAGTGGAAACATCAACAAAACTGGAATTCAAATGTTCAGAAATTTAGAAAAACCAAGTATCAGCTACATGTATCAGTGAGCATGCCATTTAACCCAATCGAATCCACATTTCAACATCAAAACCTAAACTAACATGTAAATCTAATCTAACATATATCATACATCATATTTAGGATCTAATTGACAATTAAAATCACAAATAAAATCATTTAAAACCGAAATTAAACAGAGAACAAACAATACACTGATACACGCACAGTGCATTCCCCATGCACGTGCGATTCCGTGTTCGACACGACACGAGAGGTCGTGTAACTTGACACACATGGTGTCAGTGGTTGCCCCAAGGTATGTGTCCAAAATCACGCGTCCACGTGGCGTGTGCTGCGCGCAAAAGACCCCAAGTAGCAGGGGAAGCAACCTGCTCGCGGCGCGTGGTGCACCCGCATGTTCCCATGTTCGTTGCGACACAACTCGACTCCAAAATCAATTCAGAGCACTGGAATCCTATAAGCAACACTAAACCCTAATTTCTATTCAAAAATATTCCTGAAATCCAATCGAAATGCCCTTTGGGGCATTTCATCAAACACATCATGCATCCACTGATACGTGTCCGATACAGACACGTATTGGACACGAATCCTAGGGTTAGCTATACCTACAGTTAGGGTAGGCCTAGGGCTTCCTGAATATGCAATAAAAACAACATTCTATGGTATAGATTCGAAATTACCTAGGTTTGCAAAGGCTCAAAAAGCCCCAAATGAGAATGGATCCTCAAGCCACCAAAACTCTCCCAAATTGTTTCTCCCCTGAAATTTCTCAATACCAACAGCAAGTAGAATAAATTTAGGACCTATTGCAATTGGTTTGGATGGAAAAGGAATTGAAATAAATTTTCTAGGAATTATTGGAGATGGAGACTTACCTCTTTCTCAAACTTGCAAATATTTCTAAAGGAGGCTAGCCCTAATTTCTATGAGGGATTAAATAGAGGGGGAATAGGCTTGGCCGGCTATAGGTGGATTGGGTAGGGTTGGGCTCTACAAGTGGTCTATGGGCCTCTATAGGCCTAAGTCACAAGTCATGACTTGTGAAACCACAAGCCATTAGCTAGCCTAATCAATTCCTAATCTCTCCAAATAAGTTCTAATTGGTTAAATATCACTAACTTAGGCCAAGCTAGGGTTACACATTCTAACCAAGTAGTCATGACCTAGGTTAGCTTCTAGGACAGTCTCCTATGTCAAAACTAGTCAAGGTCAAAAATAGCACCAAATCAATTACACTAAAAATTACTTAAAATTCTAATAATTATAATTAATACCAAATAATTCCAAATAATTCCAAAATTTTAAAAATGACCAAAATACCCTCAAGTTAGAAAAGTGGTAGTGATGGTGGTCAGGGTCTGGACGCCAGGATGGTGATGGCCTAGTGATTGCTGATGGTTACGCCGGTGGTGGTGTTTGGTGATTGTGGCGGTGGTGTCAATGGTGAGGGTTGCAGGGTCGTTAGTGTTGGTTACTGGTCGCCGCGGTTGGCGGCTAGGTGGTGGACCGACCGTGGTAGGTGACCAAAAATCTGGTGGCGGTGGGTTTATTTGTTGTGGTAGGGAAGGTTCGTTTAGGGAGGTGGCCGAGGCTGGCCGCTCCGGGTTGCCTAGACGGCGATGGTAGTATTTTTGGCAGACGGGGGTTTGGCTTGGAGTAGAGATGGTGTTTAGCGGTATGGAGACAGAGGTCAGCAGGGTTGTTTGGGCCGGGCTATTGCCGGACCGGTGGTGACGGCGAAGTGTTCTGATGGTGCGGTGGCTGTGTCGGGGTTCTCGCAAAGTTGGCGAGGAGGGTGGCTCGATTAGGTTTAGGGATAGGTTAGAGAATTTATTGTGTCGGGGGTATGTCCAACACGGGAGAGATTTATGTATATATAAAAGTTGGAATAAGAATTTGGATGGAGGAACATGGACAGGATGCACGTGGGTGGGGAAATATTTATGGAGGAAATTTTGGTTATGAAAAAAAAAGAACATGGAGCCTCTCCTTATATAGGAGGTGGACTCCTAGATTGATAACGATTGGGAAAATTTAAAACCCCTTTTTAGATAATTCTCACATCTAATTTAAATTAAATCAAAATTAGCTCAATCAATCCAAATCCATATTAAATCTTACATAAATCTTATCTTCAATTTGAAATGCTATTTAAAAAAAGTAAATAAAATCTTTTTTCAAATATAAATCACCATAATTAATTAAATATTAAATCAACAAAATTTTAAATTATCTTTTAAATACTAAAATAATGATATTAATTCATTTCAAAAATAAATATTAAATATTTGAATAACCTTTTTCAAGTAAATAAAATAACTACAATTGGTTTCAAAAACTAATATATACATGAATCTAATTCATGTTCCTCGCATATAAAAAAACATTATTATATACATATTATTTTTGAAATTAATAACCGTATTTGTGTAATAAATAAATTAACTTTTATAAGAAGATAAAACGTATGTTTTGGCAAGGATTTACTATGACACTAATCAAAGCAAAAATATACTTCCATATAAGTATTTCGAACCAAAATATTTATTTGTTATATTTAGTAACAATTTATAGTAAAATAAATTTAGAAAATATTTCGTATGACGCATTCGTACAACACCAACAAATAAAAACAAGTGCCAAAATAAAATAATAAAAAAAATCTGAGTGAAAATTTAGGGGGTTTACAATTCTTCTTTTAGATGTGTGCTCTCTGTGGTGGTGCCGTTGGAGCAGGTATTGATTGACCTATATTGAGGGCTAGAGTTTCTTTGCCTTTGACATTGATAGCCAAAGTCTCTTTACCCTTGCGGTTGTTCTGACGACCACCGTTATTTGATGTAGCATGTTCATCTTTGTCAAGATTAGGCATCTGAATACCTAATTGTTTGAACTTATCACCACTTTCTTCTGCCACTTTAGCATTCACTATGAATAAAGGCCAATCCTGGAACTGTGTCGATCCAGTCCACATGCTGATTATAGGCAAAAGGTTTGCCTTACAAGTGTCTATAGTCAAAGCATCTGGAGTTCCGAGAGGCATTTTGAGTGCCTCACGGCGGAATCGTTCAATAAACGTTCAGTGTTTCTTGTGACGTTGTTTAATTTTAATGAGAGCAGACATAGTTATGTTGTTTGTTCCCTCATAAAATGTTACAAGAACATTTGTTTGAATCCAGAGAAAGATGTTATAAAACCATCTGGCAAACTGTGGTACCAGTTGTAAGCTGCACCTGCTAAATATTCGACGAACACTCTACTGAGTAGAACATCATTTGGCTGTAGTTGATTAGTCATTAGCTCAAAGTGATTGAGGTACTGCCTTGGAGATGTGCTACCATCAAACAGCATAATAGTAGGAGGTTTGTATTTAGGACGAATTTGTACTTCCTTCCACTCTATAGGAAAAGGCTACTTGATCCCAAGTTTCTGCAAGCAGTCTTTCTGCTTGAAGGCTTCAAATTGAGTACGTGAAAGTCTTACAGCGTTATTGGTATCTCTCGATGATTGTGGAGGAGTAGACTGATTTGATATGTTAGAAGGGGGTACTGCATGATAAGTACCACCCCCAGCACCAGATTGACTTGGAATAGCCTGGACTAAGCGGTATGAGGAGACTGTACCCCCAGACCAATTTTTATGAGAGCTGATGTCGTTACAGGTTCTTGGGCAGAATTAGATTCATAACCGGTGGAACCGTATGTTGTGACATACTTACAGCATGCATGCCTGTCATCATTTCAACCATGCTCTTCAAACTAGGCTCTAAAGCACCAATTCTCTGCTCTTGACTATTAGAACTGGAAGCATCTTGATCTTCTGTGACAACATAAGCAGTCACTTCTCTAGCTATCGAAGACGACTAGTAGAAAAGATGGTTCGTTCAGAACTTTCACTATCAGCATTAAAGTCATAAGGAACTACCGCAAGGATAAGTGATAGGGATGTCATTTTGACTGAAGGCATCTTGGTTGGAATTAGGAAGATTCCTTTGACCGATTGTTTTTTAGTCGGAAAGAAGATTCCTTTGATCGATTATTTCTTGGTCGGAAGGAAGATTCCTTTAACCGATTTTTCTTGGTCGAAAAGAAGATTTCTTTGACCGATTGTTTCTTGGTCGAAAGAAGATTCCTTTGACCGATTGTTTCTCGGCTTCTTGATCTGGTATATTGACATACTCCTTCGCCAGATTCACGAATCCGATCTAAGTGTTGTTAACTGGGATTGCAGAATGCATTGCGTCTCGGACGCTTTCCATCCCCAGTGCTTTAAGACGTCATATTGTCAGAGGCATACAACAATTCATCTTCATCCATTATCATTGGTTGAGGAATATGAGAGTAATTCAGACGGTCAAAAACAAATCGTTTAGCTGATTGATAGCAGCATTTGGTAACTATCTCATGGTGATCGTTATAGTAATGTTCTTGGGGCTGCATTACAGATAGATGAGACAGATTTGTGGTCTTCCGCTTCTGTTTAAGAAGTTCACGGAGATCGGTTACAACAACAGGATGAGAAGAAGTTGAAGGAACATATTCATTAATGATGTTAGTAACATGATTCGATTCTTGAGATGTCTCATTCCTTGAGTGTATAAGGAAGTGCTGAGTTGGTTAGCATAGGAAAGGGGTTCTTGACTTCAGTAGTCTGCTTCTGGCGCAAGTTAGCCACTGGCACTTGCTGTTTGTATTTTGCTGAAGTAGGTATTGACGGCGCCTGTTGAGATAGGTGCGCAGGTCAGATAGTTCTGCTACTTGTTTATCTGTCTGAGATACTAGCAGTTTATCCTGCTTGGATCTTGAGAAGCGTAGGGTGGGAAGATTCGGAGTTGCATTCTTGGGATTTGGCAGAATCCCTTTTTGTGTTGCACAATATTTTCTTATGTGCCTGGCCTGACGCAACTAGGTATGTCACGACCCGTACCCTAGAGTAAGGGCACAAGACATGGGTACGTCTAGCCTACGCCGCAGTGTCGACGGTAGAACGCTGTCCTAGGTCAACATCTAACAATATAAAGGTATATGTACAATATATACACTCCGAATGGAGGTGACATAGCAATACAGTCTCAATCATATCTAAGGTAGAGCATGATAAAAGATAGATAGATAGATAGAACAGAATGAAAATCATAAAGAATACAATCCAGATAAAGTCTAAGATAACATCTCCATAACATCAGTTAAAACAAACTCCCAGTATATATATACAATAATGTATCAAAGAGAAGACAAAGTAAGAGTCTAAGCTAGCAATCTAAACTACTGGTGGTAGATCCTCTACTGCAAGTGGGTCCAAGTCACAAGTGATGTCTAAAGCTGCACCATAATGGGTAGACACCAGAGCCTCATCCTTCACTGTAAAATTTTCAACAGGTCCAGTCAGGACAGGAGTGAGTACAGTACATCTCAACAAATCATAACAGGTTAGAAAATATAAACATGCTAGAGAGTAAGATACAAAAAACTGAAGAACATGATGTAAAAAGAGAGAGACTGTAAGCAAATAGCTACAATATATAGAGAACTATCAGTGACTAGTGATTCAGAGCACAAGATGGTTATATAAACGGCACGATGTTGTACACGAGTAATCTAAAGAGGTCGTACACGAGTAATCTACTGGATTGATTACATAACCACTTCTACTCCCCCGCCCCAATCAATACACAAGGATCTAGCCAAGTTATGTTATCGTACATGAAATATACTCGTACACGAATATCATGTGAACACATGAATATACACGATTTCACACGATTTGTACCCGAATGTCACGAATACAAGTAGTACACGATGCTCACGATAAAGTACACGAACATGAAATACCCGATGTATCCGCTAAGGAATAACATCGTACGAAAAGATCCATATAGTACTAATTCGTGTTTCCAACGTGTCAGTATCATGTAAAGTAATCTAAAGCAGGAAATATAGTCCTAAACAGATATGAAATGATCAGAGAATGTATTCGCCTGTATCTTGAGTATCTGTAGAGTATCTACTGTCCGAGGAGTGGTGTCTGTCTCCTATAGAACAGTACAAGTCACCATAAGTCTAAAATGATATAACAGACTGCTACAACGCATCTACATAAAGTTTGGGGTCAAACTGGGCTAAAGTCAACTCTTGGTCAACTCTAGTCAAACTAGACTAGTCAAACTAGGTCAACTAGGTCAAGCCTAAGCCAAACAAGTCTTACTAAGCCTAACCACCTATTCTAGCTTGCACATACCATTTCTAGGCTATACAAGCCAACTACACCCTATACTGACATTCAAGCCATACCCATAGGCAATGAGCCATAGGCTATAGGCCCATAGGCTATATCATGTCTATACCAAACCACATATTCATTATACCCATATATTAATATATCTACATTAATATAATAACACACATTATAAATATATAGGCTACAATATAATATATGCCTCACATACATATATATATACATATATATATATGTATACCTAGAGTGATAGGTAGAGGGAAATCATGTGAGGTGTTTGTGTACTTGTGTGTTAGCATGTGGCATGTATTCCTGTGTGTGTGAGGGTTTCATGAGAGTGTGTATATGAGAAACAGAAAACAGTGAACCATATACATAGAGTGTTATATAGTATAGTGAGTGCCATATGAGTGTCAATAGGATTTAGGAATGTGGCATGGTGTGTGGTAGAATGGAATTAAAGTGTATGTGTACATGTCAAGGTGGCATGGTGTCAAGTGAGGGTGTGAGTTATTTGTGAGAGGGAAATGTGTCAATGTGAATTTAGAGTGTGTGGCATGGTGTTCCTGTGAACAGTAGAGTGATCTGGGAAATCAGTGTCTTAGTGTGACAGTTAACATGTAGAACCCAATTTCGAATTCATATATTCCATCCATGACAACATCTAACTTAACGGTCAACTCAAATGTGAACCCAATCTAACATGTAAAAGTAATATTAAAAATCAGTTAAAAACTAGACTTAGAGTTAGCAATCAATTTATAAATCTAAAAAAAACAGTGAACCATAATCTCAGTTTTGGCATATCAGGGATATTTCAAATGACAGTTTGTATGGGAATCAATTAGACAGTTAACATATGTGAAAATGAATTGACAGTACAACTTCCCAAACCTATTTCGAAAACCATGCTCCTACATCAACGGTGTAACCTCAATGAACCAATTAATAGGAACTTAACACAAGGGGAAATAGTAAAATGTTCAGGAATTTTAAACATGGAAATGAACTCACAAAATCAGTTTAAATTAGGAATGGAATATCAGGATTTAAATAGTAGTTAAGCATCAGTCTATTAACAGCCCACTCCATTGCAAATTCCTATCTATAGTGCAAATATCTTAACTCATTACATGAATTCTCCTTAGCTATAAACAATACATGGGTGTAAGATTCACCATGGCAAATTAACATCAGTTTAGAATCAGTTTACAGGGAATTAGAACTCAGATTAATGAAGTGTGTACATGGTATCAGTCAACGCATAACACAGTCCAATCTCAATATCCAAAATCTATTTCAGAAAATAAAGCCTAATCTAATATGTAAAACAAATCTAACAGGAACTATTACACATGTAGGATCAATTAATATGACAAAAATCATTAATTAAACAGTTGGAAAATGGAATTAAAGCTCAGGAATTTCAGAAACTGGACTACGTATCAGTCATAATAGGGAGACTTCAAATTCGACTATTAAAACTCATTAATATTAGAGACTAAGGGTTGGTAATTATATACAATAAGTGCACGTGATGTACACTCAGAATAGTATCCACAAACTGACACGAACGTGTCTAAAACTTCACACGCACTCTGCACTGCACTGCACTGCACAGTGGTGAACCCGTGCACGTGTTATTGGGCTCGTGCACCCGACACGCCACGACACAAACCCTGAGCTTGTGTCCAGTGTCAAGTGGGTCTAGATCTAGGATGTGGATACCCTGAATTGGGTCTACGACACGTGTGTCAGTGATACGATACGTGTATCAGTAGCCCAAAATCGGCTGAACCGATACAGTGCACGACTATGCACTCATGAATACGTGTCCGATACGATACGAGGACTCGTGCAACTTAGAAAGCCTCGTGTCAATGTGTGCCCCTAAGTGTGTGTTAATTTTTTTCGTGTCCAAGTGGCGTGTCCAGGGAGTTATAGCCCCAAGTAGCAGGGGACTGCTGCTACGTACGGAACGCGCATGTTCACGTGTCCAAACCGACACGACACGACACAGTAGCCACCTCAGTCAACCAGAAATCGACAAGCAAGACCAAACCCTAATTTTCTATTCAAAATTTCAGAAAATAAGAAGGAAATGCCCATTGTGGTATTTCGTCGAACACTTAGGTATGCCCACTGATATGTGTCCGATATGGACACGTAATGGACACAAACCTAGCAAAACCTATACCAACTTAGGGTACTCCTAGGGCTTCCTATTATGCATAGAAACTAAATTTTATGGTAGGAATAAGAAGTTACCTAGGTGTGTCAAAATGCTCAAAAAGCTCCAAAAAGGGGTGTTCTTCTTGCTATCCAAACTTCTCTAAATTGTTCCTCCACTGAAATTTCTCTCCATGGACAGAAAGTATACATGGATTAGATCCTAATGCAAGAAGTTTGAAGGAAAAAGGAGTTGAAATAGAAAATATATGGATTGGGGAAGATTGGGATTTACCTCTCTTTTTCCAACTTGCTAATTTCCTAAAGGAGGCTAGCCCTAGATGGAAGAGGCATTAAATAGGAGTGTGGAACCCTAGGTGACTAGCCATAAATGCTAGGGTTAGGGTTTTGGGATTTTGATCAATGGCTATCAATCAATCTAGCTAAATCAATGGTTCACAAGACTAGGTTTTCATTCTAGTCAAGTTGCAACCTAGTTGTTCTATCTAATCATGACCTAACCAAGGCTAAACAATACTAACTAACACTAAACATGGTTAGCTAAGTCTATCTATGACTAATCTAGGTTAGGGCTAAACACAAAACAGGCAATAAATTAAATCATATTTAAATCACACCATTTCAATAATCATATCAATTTCCAAATAAATTTATATTAATTCAAATAAATTCAAAATGATAAGAATACCATCAAACTAGAACGATAATTAAATCATCCTAATGACATGGTTAGTCTCTAGGTCATGCAGTCTCTAGGGTTTCACTAGCAGCACATCAAAATCACAAGTCATGAGTTAAAACAGTTTTTAAATCGTAAAAATGATTAAAAATCACCAAAAATTATATTGTGAAATAAATATCAATAAATATAATTATAATTACAAAATTTAAAAATTACCCTCATCTAGAAAACTGGTTGTTACAGGGTAACAGAAAGTTTATTTTGAACAGAACTCACTTTCTTGGCAGAGATTTGATTGTCTCTGTTCAGAGGAGTAGAGTTCCTGTCTAAAAGAGCTTTTATACACTGGCACATAGGTGACACCAGAGATGCTTTCTACCGAGTCAAGGACTGGTAAGAATTAGAAAAGGCCAAATGATGCTTTCTTTTTTATGTGACGAGAGTGGAATAGGTGTGTTCTTTGCCAAGTTCAAATTTAGAGAAGGAGTAGCTAAAGAGCATTTCCTTTGGTTTTATGGCTGAGAGGCCATAGGCACAGGTTGCACAGGTTGAGAAAAGGCCAAAGCGTACTTCACTTTGTTCTGTCTAGCACTCTCGTTAGATAAGTTCTTCCCCGAGTTCAAACTGGAGAAAATAAGGGAGTTGCCAAAAGGCGTTTCCTTTTGTTCAGAGCCGAAGAAACAGTAGGCGCAGGTTGCACAGGTGTAGTGGTTGACAGAGAGGCAGTCTGTACAGGTTTTACAAGAACCATGGTCGGCAGAGAGGCAGTCTGTGCAGGTTTCGTAGGATCAATGGTTGGCAGAGAGACTTGGGAGTCCACACAGTGCGTGCCTTCCTCTTAGCAGCAACTGTGGTGCGCCTAGTACCCCCAGCACTGATCATTACTTCGTAAGCGGTTTGGTCGACTTGAACGACCAAAGGCTTCTGCGACTTACCGATCGACGCGTATCATATTGAGTTGTCACTTTCTCGTCAAAGAGAAAGTCGTCCCCAGTAGAGTCGTCATTTTGTTTACAAAAACAAAAGTTTGATTAAAAACTAAGAAAAGGGGACAATAGTATAATTGATTTCTGGAGAAGTACAACTATAGTAATTTGATCAGAATATCCCTTGGACGATGTGATATTGAAGACACGAGCCTCTGAAAGATGCAACAACACTTTGTCAGTAGATTATGATCATTAGTTATATTTAGAATTGATTTGAAACGCTATTGATAGAGTTCTTAAAATAACTGTTAAGTAGTTATTCTGAGTGGCGCGCACTTCAGGTTGTGCGCCTCTTGTCCAGTTACGCGAGAGGTTACTTCAACTGTTGGGGATGCATGGCATCATTTGAGTGAGATGCACGTGGTCATGGACAGTGTAGAGGACACATTCTTCGAGATTAGTGGCATGCGCACCACATTATCCTGCTTCTGGACATAAAATTTGATCAAGTGGTGCCAACTAGCTAGGTTGCGTGCAGGCGCATCCTGCTTCTAGACATAAAATTTGATCAAGTGGTGTCAACTAGCCAGGTTGCGTACGGATGTAACTCAACAACCGGCCTATGACTGGGTATTCTGTACTGTATTAATTAATTCGTACGCCACTTGACGACTTACGTAGGCCAGCTGTCAGCATTAACTAAATGCTGACAAAATCTTCTGAGTACCACATTGTGCGGGATTCGAATGGATTTTCTTCAATTTTTGTTGTCAGAGCTGTTAGTAATAATGAAAGCCATTACAGCTTCTCAAGAAGGATTGCCACGTGGCATCGCGCACCTTGGCTTTGGCACAACCTGAGATTGGCGTAACCTAATGATCTGGGGCCACTTGCTGATGGCATACTTTAATGAGTGGCACCCCTTGATTTTTAGCTTCTACAACTAACAGGACAACTCGGCCCTAGTCGAAACAGATGCATACTGGGGCATCCCTTAGGAAAGGAGAGTTTTGGTTCAAAACGGAGTGGAGTCGCCCGAGAGAAGTACCCAGAATACAAGACGACCTTGATGAGGTCGAAGAAGAACCTGTAGCACCTCTGTTATGGAAGGCCAGAAGAAAATTGCTGGTGACTCGAGTAGATCGTCAAACAATTGACGATTCCTTCATCCCTTCCAGGCCAAAGGATTCTGATATATCATTACCCTCGCAGAATGATCTGCCATCTCAAAAAGGTTATTTCTATACTTTTAAGCATAATTTAAGATATGAATAATCTATATTGATATTATTCTTTTTCATCTACAGTGACTACAACAATTGATATTCCAGTTTCAGTTACGACCGAAGAAATCCAGGATATCGAGTTGTGCGAATGACTGTATCCGTAACTGCACTGGCTATAGTTGGAGTAACAATGTCATCCCCGACTCCAGATGTCCCAGAGGCTACATTCCCCAAGGAGGAGTTGCCTCCTATAAAATTAAGCTGGAGTTGCCGATCTTTCGACCGCTCAAACTCCTAGTCATTCTCAAGAAAATCAAGAAATGATAGACACCCTCCTGGATTGTGATTATGGCGATGTGTCAATCGAGATAATTTTGTAAGTGCTTGAAGAAGAACCTGTTTCAATAGATGTCCCACTAATATCGACTAACGAAGGCCATATAACTGTTAATGGTGAGGAACACCCCGTTGTTGATAAGAGGCATCCAAGCCCAAAAACTGATGAGCCAAAAATAACTAGGATCAGACTACGGCTCTTGAAGAAGCTGGGAATGATGAAAATCCCAATACTGTTGCTATGGAGACTCAGACCCCTACCGTCAAGCTTTTGAAATCAGGGATGCAGAAGAGATTTCCCCAACTGACCTGGCAGAATCTGGGGCCGGAAGCAGCCATTTCCTATCAGGCGACTCCGAAGCTGGAAGTAGTCAGACAACCGTGTCTGAAACTACCATGGCTAGGCTCCGCTCTGATCTGGCCAAGCCCCGTGAGACCCCATATGTATTGCTAGGATTAGGTAAAAATTTAACTTTTATTTACCCTTATTCCTGTAATAAAGTAATGACTGTGTATCTTGATTATAGTGGGTCCTGTGGGGACACTTGGAACATCTGCGTCGACCATATTCAGTTTCAGCTTGACCATACCTCCCCTGGATATGGGGACCCAAACTGGAAAGGTAAGTTCTTCTATGATGCAAGTACTCTGGTCTCCTGGAGTACATCTGTAATCCTCCACCTACTGTAGAAATAAAAATTCAAACAAAAGTGGCTACACCGGGTATCTCAGCGATGAACAGAGCTGTCGTCTTATACTCATACTTTTTTTACTTCTCTGAAGCCTCTAATTCAAATGATCATGGAAAAGGATCAACCTTATGAGTCAGTAAGGGGCCTTTCTCCTTCATTATTGGAGCCATCCTCAAGATTGGTGATCTAGATAGAGTCAACTATTTAGATCATATTTTGAATGAGCTTGAAGAATCGATCAAGTTTTATAAAGATCTAATAAGAGGAAACATGCAGAAACTCGTAGATGCTGAATGCGAGGTGATGGCTCGCGAGGCTAATACGAAAGCAAATTTCGAAGCTTCTGTGGTAGCTTTCTCACTGCGCTCTGCAGAGTTGGAATCTCGCATTGTCGAGACAACTTCTTCTTGAGAGCTATAAGACTGAAGCTGCAGAAGAAGAGAAAGAAGCTGCTGAATATCAAGTTTGCCTCCGGGATCTAGAAATTGAAATGGCTTGGCTCCAAGAAGCATTTAAAGTAGCTCGACGACGTGAAGATGAGGTATTGGAAATGCATCAAATTACTGCAAGTCAATTAGATGACTGGAAGAGGCAACGGAATGCACTTATCCAAACCGAAGGTGGAGAATTGGAACACCGAGCAGCTTTGCTGCAACCTTTTGATCAACAGTCTGGGAGAGCTATTGCTAGGCAAAGGGTACTTGACTCTAGAGTAGAGAGAGCCGCGAATTTAAAAAGGCTGATCGTTGATCTCAGTACTCAGCCTGCTTAGTGATTTAATCTATAGAAGTTTTTTGACTTTTTGTCTTTCACATGATGTGCTTTTCTTTTGACATTTTGAACATCGTTGAAATAAAAAAAATTAATACTCTTTTTGTGGTTCCATTACTTATTATACATCTATAGTAGATATCAGTAATAGATAAGAATAGAAAATATGTTCAGAGGTACTGGACATGACATATCTCCTTAGAAAATAACAATATTAATTATATCTGTTCAGATGGTAATGTGGACATGACAGAATATAATTCTTAGAATATTATCATTTCAAACAACGACTTTATCAGAGGTAATGTGGACGTAATAAGTTGTTGATGTAGATGATAGAATTTAGAGGTAATGCGAACATGAATTCATGTATTCATTGATTATCTTCGAATCAGCTGGGATTCAAAAATGAGATATCTTTTAAAACAACTGGGTTCCAAAAGATTGGGTTTATGATCAGGTGATATAATGTGGATATACTCCGCTGGGGATTTTAGTTGTTTATCAGTGAACAAAAGATAATAACTCAATATTTTTTAGTATGTACAACATTCAAAGAATATCTTACATTTTCTTCAGACATAGTACTTTTTTAAGAATTTGTCGTTGATAGGCATCATAGCAACTCGGCCATCCATCCCGGTTAGTTGATAAGCTCCGTTTGAGAAAACCTTGCTTACAACATAGGGACCTTCCCATTTTGCTTCAAATTTGCCCTTGCTCATAAGTGTCATAGTCATAGGACGTCTGACAGTAAGGACTAATTCACCTTTTTTGAATGCTCGTACTTTAACTTTACGGTTGAAGTTTTTGAGATACGGGCTTTGATATAATTCAATATACTGTTGAGCTAATAGCCGCTTTTGTCAAGCGCTTCAAGCTCTAGAAGTCGAAGATGATCATTGTTTTCTGTTGTGAGCTCATTGGCGATTGTAATTCTTAAGGTGGGAATTTGAATTTCCAATGGTAGGACAGCTTCGCATCCATACACCAAGGAGAAAGGTGTACAACAGATTGGAGTGCGTATAGTAGTACGATAAGCCCATAGACATTCTCCAAGCTTTTTACTCTATTTTTTTTTATTGGTAGAAACGAATTTCTTGAGAAGCTTGATGATAGTTTTGTTGAATGCTTCAGCCAGACCATTAGCTACAAGATTGTAGGCCATAGAAGCAACATGATGAATTATGGTCCATTATCATGAATGACTCGTCGAGGAATACTAAATCTGTATATCACATGATGTTTGATGAAGTTGATGACACTGCTAGTCTTGACTTCAGATAAAGGTATGGCTTTCGCCCATTTCGAAAAGTAATCAGTTATAGCTAGTATAAACCGATATCCTCTAGATGACGGTGGATTGATAGGACCAATGACATCGATGTCCCAAGCTTCAAAGGGCCATGATGCGGCAGTCGGACGAAGGTACTCCGATGGTTGATGAATGAAGTCTGCATGAATTTGACAAGCTCGACATTTACTTGTATATTCAATGGCATCTGATACCATAGTGGGCCAATAGTAGCCCATACGTCGGATACGATCTTGTAATTTAGGACCGGACTGATGTGTACCACATACACCATCGTGAGCTTCCCGTAGTATTTGTTTTGCTTCTCTCCCGTAAGACAATGTAAGAGTAGACCATCAAATGTTCGTCGATAAAGGGTCTTAGAAGTGTGATTGTAATAAAACCGGAGTGATTGCCTACGGATTGTTGTAGCTTCCTTAGAATTTTCAGGTAAAATAGTATGTACCAAAGTCAATGAAAGGAGCTCTCTAGTCTTCACTAATGACATTGATTTCATTGAATTGTTGAACTCAATATTTAAGTTATTCTCAATGTAAAATAACTCTGTTAGTGATAGCAATTGTTTGTTGCTTTTTACTGGGATTGCTAATACGGCTGCCAGATTAGCTAATGCATCAGCCTCCGTATTACATGTCCAACGTATATGTTCAATAAAGAAGCCCTTGAACAATGTAGCCAGCCTAACTGCCGCTTCATGACATGGGACCGGATCTTGGTGCCAAACTTCATACGTGCCTCTAACCTGATTGACGATCAGTTTAGATTCTCCTATACTTAAAATATTCAATATCCAATTGTTTAGCCAATTGGAGACTAATGAGCAGAGTTGTATTCAGCAACGTTATTGGAACACGACTCTTAAAGAATAAGCTTTTTGAATAGCTAATCCTTCTAGCGATAGGAGGACAATTCCAACTCCAATGACAATGGCACCTTTTGGTCCTATTCTGGATGCACCGTCAAAGAATAGTCGCCAAATAAGAATTTCTTTTGAAATCATGTTGGATTCCAAAGTTTTGTCTGGAATCTCATATAGAGTTTAGATTTCGGGAATTGGATGAGCTGCCAGGAAGTCAGCAACAGCTTGACCCTAACAAATTTTAAAGAATATAAACCATATCATATTGTACTAATAATATGGCCCATTTAGCAAGCCTAGAATTGAGTGTACTAGGCTTCTTCATCAAGATCCGGAGAGGGTTAACTCTGGAAATAACATGAATAGTTTGGACGGTAATAATATCTCATCTTTTGAATAGCAAACATCAAAGCTAGACATTCTTTTTCTACTAGACTGTATCGATGTTCAGCTCCGATCATTGTATAGCTGAGATAATAGATAGCCTGCTCATGACCTTCTTTATTCTTTTGAGCTAGTAAGGCACCCAATGAATGATCCATTGCTCGAACAAACATCAGGAAGAGTATTTCTGAGACTGGAGGCACTAGAACTGGTGGGTTCATCAAGTACCACATTATGTCTTCAAATGCTTGCTGACGTTCTTCAGTCCAAATAAAAGACACACCTTTCTTCATGATGATTGAGTGAACGGTCTACAGCGTCCAGAGAGATTTAAAATGAATCTCCTGATGTACACAAGCCATCCCTGGAATCCTCATAGCTCTTTTAGGTTGCGTGGAGGACGCATCTCTTGAATGGCTTTAATTTTCTCAGGGTCAACGTGTATATCTTTAGAGGTAATAACGAATCCGAGAAATTTGCCACTAGAGACTCCCAGGAATGACGTGGTGGGATTCATCTTGAGTTGATGTTGGCGCATTAGATCGAATATAGTTCACAAGTCTTAGATGTGTCTTCCTTTAGACGACTTTTGACAGCAATATCATCTACATAACATTCAACTGTCTTCCTAAATAATCACGGAAGATAGTACTCATAGCCCGCAGATAAGTTGCACCAGCATTTTTAAGACCTAACGGCATGACAGTGTAATAGTATACTCCAAGAGGAGTGTAAAAAGATGTATGTTTCTCATCTTCTGGATGCATCCTGATTTGATTATATCCTGAGAATCCATTCATAAAAGACATTCGTTCAAATTCGCAGTATTGTCGATCATGACATCAGTGATCGGAAGAGAAAACTCATCTTTGGACAAGCATCGTTGAGATATCTAAAGTCAATGCAGACTCTGACCTTCCCCTTTTTTTTATAACTGGGACAACATTAGCCACCCAGTCAGGATGTTGTTCTTCTCTGACAAAACCACAAAGATAAGTTTATTGACTTCTGTTTCTATGGCTTCCATATATCAGTCAGAATCGATGTTGTTGTTGTTTGACTAGCTTTGCATTGGGCAAGATGTTGACCTGTAGTTACAATCTGAGGATTCAGTCCGACATATTCTCATAATTCTAAGCGAAGACGTCAATGTATTCTCGAATAAGCTGAATGAATTCTTGTTTATCCACTTCTGTAAGACTCTTGCTGATGAAGATAGGTCTTGGCGAGCCTTCATCTCCGACATTAATCTGAATTAATTGATCTTCAGTAGGGGTTCTCGTTGCTCAAAGCAAAGTTCCCATTGAGTGTCCATCCTTTGTTCCCACAGATCTGCTTCAGTAACTTTAGTAAGTTCACATCGTCTTCAGACATTTCAGCAAACACCATATTAGAAGATACCCGATGGACATGACCTACACTGGTATCAGAATCCTATGAAACAGAATCAGAAGAGTTTATCCCTCTTGTTTATGTGATTCGGAGGCTTCTGGATTTGGAATCGGCGAGGTAAACCCAATCCCGCTTCGTTTTGCCATAATATTGTTGTGACTTTCCTCTTGTAGCAGGAATACGAATTGGAGTTCGTCTTCCCTTACCTCAATTGAGACCAATTTTAAAATTGTAGCCCATCTTTTAAATGATATCTTTTGATTGTTGACTATAACGACGTAGTTGAAGTCTTCCGTTATCGTGATTTTCTTCCTCACTATCGGACATGATCTTCTGTTCTGTTCCTTTACTAAAAAGTATAGGAAATTCATCTTCCTTCCTGAAAAAAACTAAGAAGAAAAAGGCTTGCACTGGTTCGAGCAATACTTCATCTTGGAGAGGTTGAACTTCTCCTGTTGTAAGTGGTTCGAAGTTATCTAGCATTTCTAAATAACATCGAGTATAATAAAAGACATCAGTATACTGTAAAGGAGATGCTACTTTATTGATTTATACATCAATATTTACAACATGATTCTTGGCCTTAACAGAAGGCTTAGTAAGATTGGTAACCAGAGGAGGAGAAGGAGAGGAGGAGGTTTGTTACGACGAAGGTCGATAACAAAAGGCTCAGAAGAGGTAAGCTCCCACTATCCCATCTTTCCAATAGGGGGATGTTTGTTATGAAAGAAAAGATGGATAGTCAATGTCTGAGAAGAAGATAGACGAGTAGTACATCCTTTGACTGGGATTATGAGAACATCATCTGAGGTGTCTCTCTGATCTTCCTCACTATCCATCGCCAATACAACCTTCATGAACTCTTCCTTGTACATCCGAGAATCAGTATAATATGCTTTAATGCCCTTGAAAGGATTTAGATCAGCCACTTCCTTCTGGACTACTCCATTGACGTCCACATACTTAAAGAATTGGTAGAGAGTAGATGGTACAATGTTATGTTCATGCAGAAATGGTCTTCCCAACAAAACATTATAGGAGCCATGATTATCGATCATATAGAAGGTAACCTTTGTACGAATATTGTCGATTTAAACTTTCAAGAAAATCTTCCCCAGGGGTTCACTTCTTCCAGAATTAAATCCCAAAATTGTTGTGATAGTTATTGAAAGATTATGTACAGGAATCTTTAATTCATCCAGTAGAGTCTTCGCATAATGCAGAGTGCAGACCCAGGGTCGATCAAGATGCAATCAACTTTCAAGGTATCGACATATCCCGTGAAGTAGAGGGGTCGGTCATGACGATTATCTTCCAGTAGCATATCATCTTGTGCAAAGGTGACGTTGGGCATCAGCTTCATCACACTATGACAATGAAAGCAGGTTACAGGCTCCTCCTCTAACTTCTTGAGGAGTGTTAGACAAGTATTAGCTTGCATCAAAGCTTCACTCAATGTTTCTCGAGTTTCCTTCGAGAGACGCAGTAGCTCAAAGATTGATAACCTTGTCGGGGTAGTAGCCAGCTGAGCCAATATATTAAAGTTATACGGCTTTTCGAGTCCCAGAGTTGGAGTCTTCTTTAATACTTTATCGAAGCGGACATGTTGCTTTCCCTTGTCAGTTGTCGTCGGTTTGGGAGGAGTTGGTTCCACTGGAGTTGATGAAACCGATGGAACATTGACGGCAAGAGAAGATGATGCTGGAAGTACCTCCGAAACTAGAGCAATGCTCTCTTGACCTTCTGAATAGTCTCTCAGGTAAAGTCTCCCAGACCTGCTACCAGTTAAGGCTTCTTCTTCGGATACAGGTTCGAAGGACACCATATTACAACTCTTTTTTGGATTGCTTTTGGAAGGCTTCTTTTGGCAGATGAAGAGTCTGTCCAGAAACCCAAACCAACAAGAGATTGGTTGTGTGAACGGTGTAGAAAAAGAGGTATAGGAGATCCTTTTCCATGATTTAGACTGGGTGCTTTTTGTAGATCATATCCCATCTTCTTCATGAGTTCGCGGGATTATTGACTATATATATGGAAGGCTGGTTGATAAGTAGTTTCTAGGTTTGGCAGCATTATCTAGAAGAAGAAGAAGAAGAAGAAGAAGAAGGATCTACCGTCGAAGTGAAAGTGGTTGTTAAAGGTGGAGGACGATGTTCTCCCAATGAAGTCATATGACATGACTTATATTTGGTTGCTTTCTTAGAACTTAAAGAAGGTGCTTCAAAGTTAGCCACTAAATCATGATGAACCCATATAATCTCTCATTTATCAGTAGATAGAGGAACAAGACCATTAGTTCGTACAGGTGGAGATTAACAATCTCAAAGTAGTTCTCGAGATGGGAATAATGTCGTCCTGCACAAGTTGTGCAGGAAAATTACCAAACTATAGGGAGACGATAATAACCGTTACAGTCTTTTCGTCTTGTTCGAGAGTAATTGCACCAGAATTAACCATCTACTAGATCTTTCATTAAGCACATAGCATGCTCGAGTCGGATGTCCGATAAATCTGTGGTAAACACAATATTTTGGGTGGTCAGTTTTACCTACTTCCTGTGGCCATTTTGCCACTGGCAGTTGAAGTTTATTGCTCTTAATCAGACAGTCAAAGATGCTCATGACATCATCTTCATCAAAGGAGTATTCTTCTTCGGACGTGGTGCTCTCTGTGGTGGTGCCGTTGGAGTAGATGTTGATTGACCTATTAACGGCTAGAGTTTCTTTGCCTTTGACATTGATAGCCAAAGTCTCTCTACCCTTGCGGTTGTTCTGACGGCCACCGTTATTCGATGTAGCATGTTCATCTCTGTCAAGATTAGTCATCTGAATACCTAATTGTTTGAACTTATCAGCACTATCTTCTGCCGCTTTAGCATTCACTATGAATGAAGGCCAATCTGGAACTGCATCAATCCAGTCCACGTGCTGATTATAGGAAACAAGTTTGATTTGCAAGTGTCTATAGTGAAAGCATCTGGAGTTCCAAGAGGCATTTTGAGTGCCTCACGGCGGAATTGTTCAATGAACCATTCGGTTGTTTCTTTGTGTCGTTGTTTAATTTTAATGAGAGCAGACATAGTCATGTCATTTGTTTCCTCATAAAATCATTCCAGGAACATTTGTTTGAATTCGGAGAAAGAGTTTATACAACCATTTGGTAAACTGTGGTACTAGTCGTAAGCTATACCTGCTAAACATATGACGAACACCCTAGTAAGTAGAGCATCGTTTGGCTATAGTTGATCAGTCACTATCTCAAAATAATTGAGGTGCTGACTTGGAGATGTGCTACCATCAAACAGCATAATAGTAGGGGTTTATATTTGGAGAAAATTGAACTTCCTTCCACTCTATAGGATAAGGCTGCTTGATCCCAAGCTTTTGTAAGCCGTCTTTCTGCTTGAAGGCTTCAAATTGAGTACGTAAAAGTTTTACGGTCTCATTAGTATCTCCCGATGATTATGGAGCAGTAGACTGATTTGATATTTGGAGGGAGGTACTGCATGAAAAGTACCACCCCAGCACCAGATTGACTTGGAATAGCCTGTACTGGTATAGAAGCGGTGTGAGAGACTGTACCCCCAGACCAATGTTGATGGGAGCTGATGTGTTATAGGTTCTTGGGTCGGAGTCAGATTCACAATCGGTGAAATCGTATGTTGTGTCATAATGACATCATGCATGCTTGTCATCATGTCAACCATGCTCTTCAAACTAGCCTCTAAAGCAGCAATGCTGTTTTTGACTGTTAGAACTGGAAGCATCTTGATCTTCTGTGACGACCTAAGCAGTCACTTCTCTAGCTATCGAAGACGAACTAGTAGAAAAGATGGTCCGTTAGAACTTTTACTATCGACATCAAAGTCATATAAGGAACTACCTCCAGGATAAGTAATGGGGAGATCCCTTTGCCTGAAGGCATCTTAGATGGAATCAAGAAGATTCTTTGACCGATTGTATCATGGTCGAAGGAAGATTCCTTTGACCAATTTTTTTTGGTTGGAAGGAAGATTCCTTTGACCGATTGTGTCTCGGCTTCTTGATCTAGTGTGTTGGTATACTCCTTCGCCGGACTCACGATTTCGATCTAAGTACTGTTGACTGGGATTGGGATGTATTGCATCTCGTACGCTTTCCACCCCCAGTGCTTCGAGACGTCATGTTGACAGAGGCGTACAACAATTCATCTTCATCCACTATCATTGGTTGAGGAACCTGAGAGTAATTCAGACGTCGAAGATAAACAGTTTAGCTGATTAACAACAGCATTTGATAACCACTCATGGTGATGATTACAGTAGTGTTCTTGTGGCTGTATTATAGATGGATGAGATGGATTTATGATCTTTCGCTTCTCTTCAAGAAGTTTACGGAGATCAGTTATAATAACAGGAAGAAGAAGTCGAAGGAACATATTCTTTAACGATGTTAGAAACATGATTCCGATTCTTAAGATGTCTGTTCCCTGAGTGTACAAAAAAGTGCTAAGTTGATTAGCATATGTAAGAGGGTTTTGACTTTAGAAGTCTATTTCTGGCGCAAGTTAGCCACTGGCGCATGCTGCTTATGTCTTATGAAGTTGATATTGGCTGGCGCCTGTTGAGATAGGTGCGCAAGTCAAAAAGGTGTGGCATTTATATATCTGTCATTGATACTAGCAGTTGCCTTGCTTGGATCTTGAGATGCAGGTTTGGAAGATCCTGAATTGCATTCTTATGAGTAGGCAGAATCCTTTTTTGTATTGCACAACCTGTTTATGTGCTCTTGGCCTGGCGCAACTAGGAGACAGAAAGTTCAGTTTGGACAAAACTCACTTTCTTAGCAGAGATATGTTTGTTTTAGTCAAGAAGAGTAAGGTTTCTGCTCAAAAAAGCTTTTGCACTGATTGGCACAAGGGCGCAACCGGAGTTGTTTTTCGCCGAGTCAAGAATCGGGAAGAATGAAGAAAGGTCAAAGGGTGCTTTCCTTTGTTCTGTGATAAGGCATGAATAGATGTATTCTTTTCCAAGTTCATATTTATGGGAAAGAAGGATTAGCTAAAGAGCGTTTTCCTATATTTTGTGGCTGAGATGCCACAGGTGAAGGTTGTGCAGGTTGAAGAAATGCCAAAGGACACTTTCGTTTGTTCTATTTAGCATTCCCGCTAGATAGGTTATTCTCAGAATTCAGAACTGAGAAGAAGATGAAGTAGCCAAAAGGCATTTCTTTTTGTTCAGAGCCAAAGAGGCAGTAGGCGCACGTTGCTCAGAGACAATGGCCGGCAGAGAGACAACAGACGCAGGTTGCACAGAAGCAGTCGTTGGTAATACAGAGGACTTAGGAGTCTATACAGTACGTGCCTTATTTTTGACAGCATCTGAGGTAAGCCTAGTACTCCCAGCATTGATCACTGCTTCGTAGGCGGTTTGGTTAACTTGAACGACCAAAGTCTTCTGCGTCTTGCCGATCGACGAGGGACTTTGACTTTGCCTTGGGTCGAATTATTCCTGGGCCTATTGGAAGTTGCGTGTTCCCTTCGTAACGCTTACTTCTGGGAACGAGCATCGTATTTTCTAGAGTTACATGTCTGAGAAGGAACAAAGGGTAACACTACCTATAGATGGGAGTTGTATTGGCGGGTTCTTCTCTTCTTCAGTAGTTGTGGTAGGCTATACGAACCTTAGGTACTGTCACTCACGTTTTTTGTTATACGTATTTTCAGTATACGTGCACGGATTTTCGACCCGTATTTTGACTTGTCTAGCATGGCTTGGCTTGGTTTGGTCTTGGTTTAGCTTGGCTTGGTTTGCTTTGGTTTGGTTTATTTTAGGTTGAGATAGAAAGCGTTTATATATTAGTCAACTTCTCTCTCTCTCTCTCTCTCTCTTCATTAACTTCTTCTTCTCTATTAATCCTCTCCACCCACCAAAGGCAAGTGTAACCTTGCTTCATGATGGATCTTAGATTTATTGTTCTATTGTCTTCCCCTCTTGCTTCTAAGCCTCTTTAGAACTTAGAGTTCTTGGTTTAGATGAAGGGATTCTTGTAGATCTAAGTTTGTAGCTTTATCGGTTTTCTTGGTTTTGATCTACCAAACTTATTATTTTTCATGTTTTGATTGTTCTGTGTTATAGAGAATTTGATTTTACCCAAAATGGACCTTTGAAAACCCAAATTTTGAGTTATTTTGAGTAATTTATGGACTTGGAAAGTTCATGGGTTCCATGGTTCTTCTTCTCGAGTTGGAGAAGAAGAACAGTGTGTGGGCGCATGGCATTTTATGCACCCACAGTAACTTCAGCCTTGGGCGCATAGCCCTTTAAATGCGCCGATGTAACGCCCCAATCCCAAAATACTTAGGACCAAGCACGCAAACATGCCAGCTGCACAAATACGAAGAATACTCCAATATATAGAATCCTCGTATACGTACATAAGCAGTAATATAATAAAATCACAGGCCAGAATATAAGTATATAATCTCATCACAGCTCAGTACAGAATAAATAAGAGTCCAATAAATAATAAGTGCATCAAAGAGATAGCCGGGTTGACATACCCACTCCAAACATCTATGAGAAATAGTCACAATGATCGGAGTCCAACCTCCACTAAAAAGAAAGAAAAGAGAGGTAAAAATGTCCACTAAAATGTCTCAAGGAAATCAATAAGCTAGAAGTCAGCGGGAGATGCCTCATCAGCAATGTAGGATGGATCCAGAGCCGCACTATACTTCTGCGGGTAGTCGTCTAATCCGGAAGAGATAACCAGGTCCTCAGCGGGACGTAACAAGATACAAGAAAACACCATGCCATGTAAATTGTGATATATAATATAAAGAAAAGGGGATGTATGCAATAGGGTTCCTGACCCTTCTACTGTGAATATGCAGTTGAGAAATAATCCTTCAACGCATGAGCCATGGTTGTAGGTGGGATCGGCATAGTCCCCATATAGGGCACCAGGGGCCTACGTCCGTAACATCCGAAGATTGTCAGAGGGCATAATATGTAAGGGGCTATCCATAACGCTATGGAAAACGTCAGAGGGCACCTGCGGCCTGCGTCTCCAAAGGAGCGCACAGGTAATCAAGGAAGTGCAAAGAAGCCCATATATACGTCAAGTATTGTCCTCCCCACCCAATGTCTAATATCATCACCTCCATGACTGATATTAACCTCTAGTAACCGCCAAGTCTTCTAACATATAATTTTATTAGCAGTTACTCATATCCGTCGCACGTTCCATGTGACGCCCCAGAACCTGAATACTGGAGAGCGGGGGCGTACATAGCCAGCTACGTATATTGAAATAGAATCCACCTCGCTATACGGTTACGGCTGTCTAGATATATGAGGGTTTAACTACAAGCCAACAGTCTCCTATGGTCATGAACAAGCCTATTGTCTCAATCTTAAGCAAGCAATAATAGTCACAAGATGTCAGAGCACCAAATATATAATAGCAAGGGGTCCCATACATTACATATTGGATGATCATGATGCTAGTCGTACAAAATGTCAAGACTAGCAAGAGTTCAGTCATACATGATCAACCCTAGGATTTGTTAATCATGTTAGCCCGTAGGCAGACAGTAAGTAAATATGCATCGAGCTAACAGGTGCTCCTCGCTAAACGCCTCAAAAGAATAATTTTAAAATGTAGTGAGCGAATCAAAAAAGAAAACCCATTCGTAGCCCAGGTTCCGTCTAGTTGTCACCATTGGGCTGGAAGTTCGGTAGATCTTCGGGAGCTGCTCCGAAATCTGGCCACACAAAACCAGCTGGGTCAAACCCCAGAAAGATCAAGTGCCACAAAGGAGGCCACGAAATAAGAACAAAAGCCAGCATATCAGATCATAAGGAAAATAGAAGAAAAGTACCATTAATAAAGAGTACAACAGGACAATAAACGACTAGGGACGTGGAACCATTCCGGGAGCCAGTTACAACCCTTAACCAAACAAGGACCGAGGTTGTACCCTTCGCCTAAATAGCACCTTGTCTCTACCCATTTATTGTTAAGATAAGTAAAACAAACATGCTCAGGAGAAACCAGGTACTGGGCTAGACGAGACTTAGACATGGCTGGACACCATCCATTCACAAACGGCCAAACAAATACTACGACTTACTACTTAACTAACTAGGGTTATCATATGCCTAATTACTAACAAGGTGCAAATGAGAAATTCCCAGTCCCAAGCCCGACAGACTATCCAGTTATCCTTCCGTGGGTTGAGAGTATGGTTGGGTACATAGCCCGGGAGACAATGTACCCTTAGGTGACTTAGAGGGTACAACACATGACAGTGTCCTGAAAATGTGCCTACTCGTCGGCAGGCTACAAGTCCATTTAAAGCGCCCAGATAACAAGATCACCTGTGACTGGAATTCTCCATGAATTATAGTTTGATCTAGTAATTAGCCTAATCTATATTCAGTGCGAATCCCTGACCGTGGTAACCAGGGAGTCACGTCCTAGACATGATGCAAGACAAGACAAGACAAGTGGATTGCACGAAGCAGCAAGAATGAACACCCACGGTGTCAGAGTTGGTTATATGATTCAAGTTCGCATCGCAACAGCATCAATTATCAAGTCGAGTTACAAGTCAGGAGTGCGCCGCCACGGGCCACTATCAAGTTATCCAGTTACAGAGATTAATTATGAATCATAGTTACCAGTTAAGAGCGCAGCCCATCGGGTCACTACTAAGAAGATCAGAAGTACTCGGATCATAATCACAGAAATCACGAAAACCGTACCAGTCATAAGCAAAACACCGAAACCGTGCCAGGTCGTGTTGGGTCAAGACAGTCGTATTGTATGGAACAAGATCTCAGAACTCCAATCCACAAAAGAGAAGCCAAGCCCATGGAAAATAAAACCAAACCACCATGGGCAAGTAGATTGCGCTGGGGTTCCTGGGGTCGGGTTGCGCTGGGGTCAGATTGCGCTAGGGTCGAGCTGCGCTGGGGTCGGGTTGCGCTAGGGTCAGATTGCGCTAGGGTCGAGCTGCGCTGGGGTCGGGTTACGCTTGGGTCAAGCTGCGCTGGGTCGAGCTGCGCTGGGGTCGAGCTGCGTTGGGGTCGGGTTGCGCTGGGGTCAAGCTGCGCTGGGTTTGAGCTGCACTGGGAAGTGAGCTGCGCTGGAGCTAAAGAGTGCCAGCGAAGGGGCGCGGTTCGCCAAAGGGCGCCGAGCGCGGGTCAGCCCAGCGCTAAAGAGCGCGGGCCGAGGTCTTCTTCTCCAACAGGCTGAGAAGAGAACCCAAGAACACCAAAATTCCAAATCTCATAACTTGGCCAAATCAAAACGAAATTTAGATTTTTAAAGTTCTAACTTGTGTAAAATTGAATTTTCTACCACATGGAAACCTCAAAACAAGCAAAAATCTAAGTTTAATAGATCAAAACCAAGAAATCCGAAAATGGTTAAAACTTAGATCTAGAAAAATGGAAACTCCAAATCACAAAATGCCAAGTTCTAATGTGGTTCTCCATAGCCTAATCTAACTAATGGACAAATAAAATAGGGTTTCTATTTGCTGGCAAGGTGCACTTGCCTATAGAGGTTGGGTGTTGTGTGGAGGAAGAAGAAGATGGAGAAATTTTAATGGAAGAGTAATGAGGAAAGAGAAAAGTTAGATGGGGTTTTAATGAGGGAGGGTGTGTTGTGTTGAGGGTGGAGTTTAACTAAGGGTAGTCGAAAGCAAACCAAACCAAATCCTCTCCACAAAGAATAAAACCACGCCAGGTCCAAAAACTCAATTTACGAGAAACCAAAATCCGCAAGTCGAGCCAAAATACAATTACAGGCCAAAATCCGAGAAAATAAAATACAGGTCCGAAATACATATGGGCCTAATCAAAATATGTATTCCGAAATACGGACAATACAACTCTACCCACCTTAAAAGAATTTCGTCCTCGAAATTTAAATCAAGATGCTTAGAGATATAAGAGCCAGCTATACTATCCACAAAAAGCTACACTAAGCAAACAATCAAACAATCATACATACAAGCAAGGGATGGAAAGCATAAGGCATAAGGAAGACATTATACCTTACGAGTCAAACAAGTCAGGATATCGCGATCGGATGTCGTCCTCACGCTCCTACGTTGACTCACCTAGAGAGTCATGACCCCAAGCAACACGGACAAAGCTAATAGTCTTCTTCTTGAGTATCTTTTCTCTCCGGTCCAATATAGACACGGGCCTCTCCTCATACGAAAGGTTGGTACCAACAACCAATTCCGAATGGTCCAGGATATGGCTCGGGTCCGGGATGTACCGTCATAATTGGGACACATGGAATACATCATGTATCTCACTTAGCAACGGTGGAAGAGCGAGACGATAGGATACATCTCCTACTCGCTCCAGGATATCGAACGACCCTATATACCTAGGACTAAGCTTTCCCCGTACGCCAAAGTGAATGACGCCGCTGTTAGGCGAGATCCTAAAGAATACATGGTTGCCGATAGCAAACTCTAAGGGACGTCGATGAGCATCGGCCCAATGTCGCTGGCGATCTTGGGCCACTCGAAGGCGATCTCTGACTCTTCTGACCATTTCAACTGTCTGGGCAATCATTTCTGGACCAAGCATCTGCCTTTCTCCAACATCATTCCAGGCTAACGGAGATCTGCACTTCCTACCATAAAGTGCCTCGAACGGGGCCATATGAATACTGGCCTGGAAACTATTATTTTACGAGAATTCCACCAGGTGCAGGTGATCCTCCCATGAACCACCGAAGTCAAGGGTACAAGATCTCAACATATCTTTAAGAGTCTGGATTGTGCGTTCCGACTGGCCATCTGTCTGCGGATGATAAGCTGAGCTAAACTGAAGGTGAGTTCCCAAAACTCTTACAGGCTATGCCAAAAGTGTGATTTGAATCTTGAATCCCTGTTCGAGGTGATACTGACCGGCACCCTATGAAGCCTGACGATCTGCCTGAGATATACTTCTGCCAACTGTACCGTAGACTGCCCAACTCTGAACGGGAGAAAGTGAGCCACTTTCGTGAGCCTGTCAGCTATAACCCAAATAGCATCTCGACCAGCTGGGGATCTAGGCAATCCAGTCACAAAATCTATGGTCACATGCTCCCACTTCCATTCTAGAATCGGCAAGGGTCGAAGAAGTCCAGCGGGCCTCTGATGTTCAGCTTTAACCTGCTGTCAAACCAAACACCGAAAGACAAACCGGGCTATCTCCCTCTTCATGCTATTCCACCAGAAATGCTGACGAATGTCTCTATACATCTTCGTGCTACCGGGATGAATAGAATACTGTGAACTGTAAGCTTCTTCCATGACCTCCTGTCTGATATCTCCACTGGGTACACAAAGACGAGTGCCGTATCGAAGTGTTCCATCTTCATGAATGCACAACTCAGGCCTTCTTCCTGTCTCACACTCTGTTCTGAGTCGCTGAAGCTTAGAATTTGCTGACTGCGCTCTCCGGATCCTCTCAACTATGCTGGACTGAACCTGTAGACTGGCCATCAATGCCACGTTGGTAGAAAGAACCACTTCAATTCCCATATTAGAATGATCTGCCAATAACTCTGGTTGTGCCGTTAGGAAGTAAACTCCGGCTCTCCTACTCAACGCATCTGCTACAACGTTGGCCTTCCCTGGATGATACTGCAAATCCATATTATAGTCCATTAGTAGCTCGAGCCATCTTCTCTGCCGCATGTTAAGGTCCTTCTGGGTGAAAATACTTCAGGCTCTTGTGATCAGCAAATATCTCCACTCTATTTCCGTACAATTAGTGCCGCCAAAGCTTAAGCGCAAACACTACCGCCGCTAGTTCCAAGTCGTAGGTCGGGTAATTCTTCTCATGATCACGAAGTTGATGTGATGCATAAGCTATTACCTTTCCATGCTGCATCAAGACACACCACAATCCTCTGCCTGAAGCGTCGTAATAATCTGTGAATCCTCCGGTCCCATCTGGAGGTGTAAGAATGGGAGCCGTTACCAAACCTCGCTTCAACTTCTCAAATGATTCCTGGCACTCTGCTGTCCATACGAACGGCACATCCTTGCGGGTCAACTGGGTCATCGGCGCTGAAATTATTGCAAAATCTGAAACGAATTGCCGGTAGTAGCCGGCTAATCCAAGGAAGCTGCAAACCTCTGCCACTGTGCTAGATACTGGCTATGTCTCGATAGCCACAATCTTCTGGGGATCTACTTCCACTCCTCCTCGGGTAATGATGTGACCCAAGTACGAAATGTGATCGAGCCAGAACTCGTATTTACTGAACTTGGCGTACAACTGATGCTCTCTAAGCGTCTGAAGGACGATTCTGAAATGCTGCTCATGCTCTGCTTCGCTCTTGCTGTAGACCAGGAAGTCATCTAGGAACACGATCACGAACTGATCCAAGTAAGGCATGAAAATGCGATTCATGAGGTCCATAAATACGGCTAACACATTGGTTGCTCCGAATGGCATAACAAGAAACTTCCAATGCCCATACCTTGATCTGAACGCTGTCTTTGGAATGTCCTGCTCTCTGACCCTGATCTGGTGGTATCCTGATCGCAAGTCTATCTTCGAAAATACTGAAGCCCCCTTGAGTTGATCAAACAAGTCATCTATCCTCGAGAGAGGGTATCTGTTCTTGATTGTCATCGAGTTCAAGGTACGATAATCTACACATAGCCTGGATATACCATCCTTCTTCTTCACAAGAAGCATCGGGGCTCCCTAAGGCGATCCACTTGTACGAATGAATCCCTTGGTCCTCAGTTCTTCAATCATCTTGTACAAAATCTCCAACTCTGAAGGCGCCATCCTGTAGACTCGCTCTGATACTGGTGTCGTCCCGGGGATCAAGTCTATAGTGAACTCGATCTTCCGCTCTGGCGGCATCCTTGGAAGTTCTTCTGGGAAGACATCTAGAAACTCTTCAGCTATCCGGGGTAACTGTACTGCTGCTACTGCCATCCGCAATACTGGAGGAGGTGGCTCCACTGCATCTCTGGAAAATGAAAACTCTGGCTCGCCTGAAATACTAAAGATAATCCTGCTAACATGGCAGTCTATCCTAGCATACTGGTTCCTCAACCAATCTATGCCTAAGACTACATCATAGTCTGCCATAGGAAACTCTATAAACCTAGCGGGGAACTCTCTACCGCTAACTACGATCCGACACGAAGAAAATACTCGATCTACTCCCACAAGACCATTACTAGTAAGTATATTGAGCCTTACTGATAATGACTCTGGCTCCAATCCTATCCGGGTTGCGAATCGTACAGACATGAATGAATATGATGCACCAGAATCAATTAATACCGATACAGAAGAGGAGTTGACGAGAATAGTACCTGCCACTACCTCACCTGGTGTAACCTCTTCTTCCATAGTTATCATCATTGCCTGACCTTATCCTTTGGCTGTGGGTCTCCTCTGCAGGAAACCTCTCTGCCTGTTCTGCACTTGAGCCTGGGTGTACTGCTGCTGGTTCTGCTGCCGAAATGCCTGGACCTGAGGCAACAATGGTCTCGGGTACTGCTGCTGCTGCATAGGTGCTGGTCCCCTAACCGACGGACTGGTTAGGTTGGAAGAGGATGAACTACCCCTATTCGGGCAGGCTCCTATCTTGTGATCTGTCGCTCCACAAGCCAGGCACATCCCTGCGGCCTACGACAATCTGCCACCACGTGCCCTAGCTTCCCGTAATGAGAACATCCCATCGCGGAAGTCGACTTCTGCTTCTGTCGCTGCGGGTACGTCGGAGTTGAATGTTGAACCGACGTCACTGAGGTCGCCCGCCTCGGAGTTCCAATGGTCAAACCCCTAGCTGCCGGGGCTGGAGCTGATGATTGCTGCATCTGATTGTGGGACCGCTTCCTACCTCCGGTCCTATCCACGATCCTCTGGGAGGTGTACTCGTGCCTCCTAGCTGCCCTTAATACTATATCGAACGTCTGGTGCTCGAACTGCTCAACTGCCAACAAGATCTCCAAATACAGCTCCTGCTGGAACTGCTGGGTCCTATCAAACTCGGTCGCCACCAAGGTGGGGACAAACCTACTGAGTCTAGAAAACTCAGATGCATAACCGTCGACAGTCCAACCTCCTTGCATCAAGTTGGTAAATCTCGTCTGTAGGTCGTACCGAGCTACAGAATCAAAATACTTCGTCTGGAATCTTTCTCTAAACACCGCCTAAGTAACCGGTGCCGCTAATCCCACGGCCTGCACCGTCCACCAACTGTGAGCTAAGTCTAGCAACTATAGGCGTACCACCGCCACCTTCTCATTCTCAGGTGTCCTAGCTGCTTCCAGAACCACCTCGGTATCCTGAAGCCAAGCGTCCGCGGCAATCGCATCTTCGCTGCCTTCGAAGAATGGAGGGTTCAAGCGCTTGAAGCTGTTGGCCGCGCTGTTCCCTGGATGACCGCCTCTGGTCAAAGCATCTGCCACTGCCTGGTGCAAGGTGTCTCCTCTACGATCCTGGAAAGCTATCAAGGTCCTGATGAGACCTACAAAGGTGCCATCATCAGGCTCGGCAGGTCGAACGGGCTAAACTGGGGGCTCTCCTCCAGTAGGTACAACTCTGGAGGCTACTCCAGAATGCTGGGCTTGATCTTCGGATTGCTGCTGGTCCACGGGAAGTACTCCACCTCGCTGATTGGCGGGGCCAGGTACAGTGCCGCTGAAGAAGACGACATAGGGAACAATAAGGAAGGAGCATGACAGATCAACGATACAAGCACATGATCAGGGCAAGAATCCAGGGATTCAGAGGATATGAACAGAGATCAAGGACGAGTACTGATTGAGACATCTATCCGTTAAACCCTCATATATCTTGATTTACAAGACCTGCATGGGCCACCACTTAAACCATGTGACACCCCAGAACCAGAATACTGGAGAGCGGGGGCGTACATGGCCAGCTACGTATATTGAAATAGAATCCACCTCCCTATATGGTCACGTCTGTCTAGATATATGAGGGTTTAACTACAAGCCAACAGTCTTCTATGGTCATGAACAAGCATATTGTCTCAATCTTAAGCAAGCAATAATAGTTATAAGATGTCAGAGCACCAAATATATAATAGCAAGGCGTCCCATACATTACATATTGGATGATCATGAAGCTAGTCGTATAAAATGTCAAGACTAGCAAGAGTTCAGTCATACATTATCAACCCTAGGATTTGTTAATCATATTACAGCCCGTAGGCAGACAGTAAGTAAATATGGATCGAGCTAATAGGTGCTCGTAGGCTAAATGCCTCAAAAGAATAATTTTACAATGTAGTGAGCGAATCAAAAAGAAAAACCCACTCATAGCCCGGGTTCCGTCTAGTTGTCACCATTGGGCTGGAAGTTCGGTAGATCTTCGGGAGCTGCTCCAAAATCTGGCCACACAAAACCAGCTGGGTCAAACCTCAGAAAGAGCAAGTGCCACAAATGAGGCCACGAAATAAGAACAAAAGCCAGCATATCAGATCATAAGGAAAATAGAAGAAAAGTACCATTAATAAAGAGTACAACAGGACGATAAACGACTAGGGACGTGGAACCATTCCGGGAGCCAGGTTACAACCCTTAAGCAAACAAGGACCGGGGTTGTACCCTTCGCCTAAATAGCACCTTGTCTCTATCCATTTATTGTTAAGATAAGTAAAACAAACATGCTCAGGAGAAACCAGGTACTGGGACTAGACGAGACTTAGACAGGGCTGGACACCATCCATTCACAAACGGCCAAACAAATACTACAGCTTACTACTTAACTAACTAGGTTTATCATATGCCTAATTACTAGCAAGGTACAAATGAGAAATTTCCAGTCCCAAGCCCTGCAGACTATCCAGTTATCCTTCCGCGGGTTGAGAGTATGGTTGGGTACATTGCCCGGGAGACAATGTACCCTTAGGTGACTTAGAGGGTGCAACACATGACAGTGTGCTAGAAATGTGCCCTACTCGTCGGCAGGCTACAAGTCCATTTAAAGCGCCCAGATAACGAGATCGCCTGTGACTGGGAATTCTCCATGAACTATAGTTTGATCTAGTAATTAGCCTAATCCATATTCAGTGCGAATCCCTGACCGTGGTAACCAGGGAGTCACATCCTAGACATGATGCAAGACAAGACAAGACAAGTGGATTGTACGAAGCAGCAAGAATGAACACCCACGGTGTCAGAGTTGGTTATATGAGTCAAGTTCGCCAAAGCAACAGCATCAATTATCAAGTCGAGTTACAAGTCAGGAGTGCGCCGCCACGGGCCACTATCAAGTTATCCAGTTACAGAGATTAATTATGAATCACAGTTACCAGTTAAGAGCGCACCCCATCGGGTCACTACTAAAAAGATCAGAAGTACTAGGATCATAATCACAGAAATCACGAAAATCGTACTAGTCATAAGCAAAACACCGAAACCGTGCCAGGTCGTGTTGGGTTAAGATAGTCATGTTGTGTGGAACAAGATCTCAGAACTCCAATCCACAAAAGAGAAGCCAAGCCCAAGGAAAATAAAACCAAACCACCATGGGCAAGTAGATTACGCTGGGGTTCCTGGGGTCGAGTTGCGCTAGGGTCAGATTGTGCTAGGGTCGAGCTGCGCTGGGGTCGGGTTGCGCTAGGGTCAGATTGCGCTAGGGTCGAGCTGCGCTGGGGTCGGGTTGCGCTAGGGTCAAGCTGCGCTGGGGTCAAGCTGCGCTGGGTTTGAGCTGCGCTAGGAAGTGAGCTGCCCTGGAGCTAAAGAGCGCCAGCATAGGGGCACGGTTTGCCAAAGGGCGCCGAGCGTGGGTCATCCCAGCGCTAAAGAGCGTTGGCCGAGGTCTTCTTCTCCAACAGGCTGAGAAGAGAACCCAAGAACACCAAAATTCCAAATCTCATAACTTGGCCAATTCAAAACAAAATTTAGATTTTCAAAGTTCTAACTTGTGTAAAATTGAATTTTCTACCACATGGAAACCTCAAAACAAGCAAAAATCTAAGTTTAATAGATCAAAACCAAAAAAATCCGAAAATGGTTAAAACTTAGATCTAGAAAAATGGAAACTCCAAATCACAAAATGCCAAGTTCTAATGTGGTTCTCCATGGCCTAATCTAACTAATAGATAAATAAAATAGGGTTCTTATTTGGTGGCAAGGTGCACTTGCCTATGGAGGTTGGGTGTTGTGTGGAGGAAGGAAGAAGAAGATAGAGAAAATTTAATGGAAGAGTAATGAGGAGAGAGAAAAGTTAGGTGGGGTTTTAATGAGGGAGGGTGTGTTGTGTTGAGGGTGGAGTTTAACTAAGGGTAGTCCAAAGCAAACCAAACCAAATCCTCTCCACAAAGAATAAAACCACGCCAGGTCCAAAAACTCAATTTACGAGAAACCAAAATCCGCAAGTCGTGCCAAAATACAATTACAGGCCAAAATTTGAGAAAATAAAATACAGGTCCGAAACACATATGGGCCTAATCAAAAATATGTACTCCGAAATACGGACATTACATTCCATATGTATCGGTGGCCAGCCGACTACGCGGGTACGTGTCCTAAATGTGACTCACAACATATGGTAAAGTAAGTGTCAAGACCGTATGAGATATACCAACACCTCATCAATAATGGGCGGTCACTAGACTAAGTCAATGCAAGAGAAATAAACAAAAATACAAAAATGACCGATAGTGTCGTTTACACCCAAGTGTGACTTGGACGCACAGTTTTATAATAACAACAATTAAGAAATGCTAAAAATAACAACTGAAAATAAGAATGTGTAAATCACAGAGTAAGGTGGCAAGGTATCTTGCCTGGTGGTACGAAGGAGGCATGTCGAAGAATCACAATGTCAGCAAAAAAATGTCACAATCTCCAAACAACTCCAGATGCTGAAACAAACATCAAGAATGTACTCAGAATAAGTGATATACCTAGAAAATGCCTGTCCAAAAGTCTAATTCTGGAACAAGGGTAAAATCATAATTTTTGGTCAAAACGATGTCCGTCGTTGGACTCGTTTTGCACCAAAATGCGTGCCAATGTCTACGATCTCTAAAGTTGTCAAACTACATGTCTACGGGTCCGGTTTAAGGAGATGAACCCAACGGTATGTCCAATTTTGGATTTCGATGAGCCGTGCACAAAATCGCCCGTTGGATCGGGTCGCAGACCCGCCAAATTGGCGTTCCGGTCGACCTTCTCAGAATCAGACCAAACTTGGCCCACATGACCAGATTTTTGATACAGTCCTGTTGGCATAAGTTTTGTCTCGATACAACGAACCTACACGAAGTTAGGGCCAAGTTTGCAAAAGGTTGATACGGGGGTATCTTGATGGATACGTACTGATTTCGTCGCGCATACGCAACAAAATCGAGTTCCGTCAGTTTTCACATGTCGGCAATATCCATACGCGCCTTTCGATACATATAGTACGCGACCATATTGTCCGGTTTATCGGGGCGCACATCGTATCGGGAAGTTTTTCCAAATCTTCTATTTTTAGAATTAAGTTTTTCTTGATTTTTAGGGTCAAATAACTTGTTGTATATTTGATGAACAATAATTCTACCAGTAGGGTTTTGATCCCCTATATATTGTCTTTAACTATTCTAAGTTAGTTTTCTAAAATTACTATTGTCCTGATGGTAATAAGCCCTTGAACTTTGGAGGGGGTTGATCAGGTTTTTATGTTCAGTTGCGAACATATTTTTATTGGTTTTTCAGGAATTTTTTTGAACTGTTTAATGAGTAAGGATATAATCTATCTAAACAGATGTATGGAGGGTTATACCAACTACGGAAGGGATTCATTAGATCAAATTTTGATCAATTACGATTGAAGAAGAACTACGAAGAACATAGGTACATGGGCGATGGCAACGCGATCCTGAACAGAGTATACTCTGTCGTTGGAAGTCTCCGGCAAAAATCTGGCCGTGTAGGGCGGTCAACGGTGCTGAAAGTGTATTGCGGAGGGGAGCTGATGTCGAGGCTTGCTCTGGGGTCACAGCGGCTGGGTTGGAGAGAAGTTTGTAATTTTTCGAGTTGATAAAAGCCATATCGTTCGAGAGTCCCGCGTATATATACGCAGTTTCAATCTAATTTACGTTCAGATTTTTTCTCCATTTTAGATTAGGATTTGAATGGGGTTTTGAGCAAATCTGTAGGGATTCAAAGGGTCTACTCCCACAAGAAGAATTGAAAAAGATTTGCCAGGATTTTGATAAGGATTTGATTCAAATCCTCTTCGGATTCGACTCCTGCTCGCGCGGATGGGGTCGGCCAATCCGACTACTGTAGTAGCTACAATAGATTCCTATTTCTTATATCTACTGAGAGCTTAGCCAGTGCCATTAACTACATATATTATATATATACATTAGCCATTTTGTATTGTAATATATGTAACACCACACACACATATATATATATTATATATATATATATATATATATATATATATATATTGTAGCTCCCCTTCTCAAAAAAAATTTGTTTGAAAATATTTGTTATTATTTATTTGATTTAAATGGTGATTTTTAGATTTTATGAATAATTGGTGTTGACTTGACTTAACTTGACTTGCACCAGAGAGTCCACACTTGGGACGAGGGTGTTTACATCACAGAGTCCACACTCGGGACGAGGATTTTATACTTGGCACCAGAGAGTCCACACTCGGGACGAGGGTGCCTTGCCGTGAACTAACCAGAGAGTCCACACTCGGGACGAGGGCTAGTGTTTAGTTCAAACCCGTGAGTCCACACTCGGGATGAGGGTTTGGTTCTTCCATTGATCTCGTGTTTATTGTGTCACTACCACATTCTAGTGTGAGGGTATTTTTGTCATTTTTGGGGTATTTTAAATTTATTAGAATTAATTAGAATTTATGGGAATTTTTAGGAATTTATTTGAAATTGTTTGACTAGGTTGACTTTTGGCTAGTGTTGACTTTGTAGACCTACTTAGAAGCTAACCCTAGTTAGTGGGCCATGGTTAGGTTAAGTGACTCTAGTCTAACCTAGCCTAGCACTTGGTTTAAGTCATTTTAGCAAATAGGAATAGAAGTCATAAGTCATGACTTGTGGTTTTAGAACCTTGTTTAAATCTAATCTACATTTAGCTTTGTAGTTTGGCCCAAGGCCCAATATCTTGACAAACCCTAACCCAATCCCCAAGTGGCCGGCCACCCTATGCCTAGGGATTCCCCCCCATATATAATCCCTCTCAAATCTAGGGTTGCCTCTTTTCTTAGGAAGAGCCCTATTTTCAAGGAGGTAAGTTTCATGCCATTTTAATTCTAGAGCCCCTTTCCTATTCCTATTTCCTTCTAAATTGTTCCAATAGGACCTAATAGGCCTGTCATTACTGTTGTTGAGCTTCCATTTCAGTTTGAGGTTGGTTTGGATTGATTTGGTCATCAAGTGAGGAGCTAGCAAGGAGACTTTTCCATTGAAAGTTCACATTGAGGTAATTTCTCCAAAACTCCATGAAATTCCAGTTAGACTTCATGAATAGGAAGCCCTAAGGGTCCCCCTAGGGTTTGGATAGGTTTCGTTCCTGGTGTCGGAGATTTCGTGTCCGTTCTGGACACGTATCAGTGGCCATGCATTGTGTTCGACGAAATACCTCAAAGGGCATTTCGATCGATTTATTTCATTATTTTTGAATAGGAATAATAGATCTGATGTTGTCTTTTGATCCTTGTGTTTATGTATTAGTGTCGTGTCATTTTCGTGTCATTTTGATAGCCTGGACACGTGCGTGCACACGGCCGCGCGCTGCTACAGGGATCCCCTGCCTATCGGGCCCTGTAGCGGACACGACACGTAGCTTTTAGACACGAAACTCGACACATGGCAAGGGGCAGTAACTGACATGCCACGTGTCAAGTCTTAAGTGTCCCCGTGTCGTGTCGAGAGAGTTATGAATCCCGCATGGGGATTTGCCTAAGCAGTGCACAGTAGATTTTCCCCACTGACACGGGTCTCGTGTCCGACCCTGACGCATCGTGGACACTGGCCAGTAGGCCCATGAGGTAGCCCTATAGGTGGGCTACCAATGTGTATCACCACGAGATTCATTCGTGTCCTGTGTCGTGCACACGACACAAGTGCACGTGTGCACGAGACAGTGCACTGTAAGTGCACTGTATGTGTTCTTTTTGTGTTCTCTTGTAATAGACACGCCGTGTCGGCTCTGGGGTGACACGAGATGATGTGTAGGGTTGTGCACGAGGGGTGTTTACATTTCCAAACCTTTAGATCCATGATTAATTGTTTTTGCTATTTTAATTTCCCCATTTAACCAATATACTGTCTGATACTAAGTTCATGTGCATCCCAGTTTTGCTAAGTTGATATTGTCAAATGATTTTAAACCTGTAATTATGTTTTAATGCTGAGTTTAAACTCTAATTATGTTCTCCTATGTGCTAGCTTGCCATGTTAGAGAATTGGTGTTAAAATGATGTGTGTGGGCTGTTATGGGTATTGGTGTGATGATAAGGGTATCATGGATTGGTTTTTACTGCTGACATAGATTCAAATGTTCCCTAAATTGCTAAGATGAACCTGAGAAATTCCTCTAGACTTTATAACTGAGATTGAGACATGATTTGATTTACCTTTTCCTTTTTCCCGTCTTCTTTAACTGGAAATTGGTTGGGTTAATATTGAGGCCATGAACCGATTTCCTGCAATGACATATTTACACCACACATGTTTCCTTCTTCACTGATTATATGTTTCTCACACACTTTGCACTGTTATTTCCTGCTCTTATACCGTATGCTGTTTTTCCTGCATATTATAATTCCTGTACACCACCCTTCCTCACATTGTTATTTCCTGCACACACTCATTTCCTCCCTGTTTTCTATTCCGCACAGTTATTCACATTTTCTTCACTGTTTCTTCAATTTATATTACACTGTTTTTGGACTGTTGATTGTCCTTACAGTTTTGGGTGATTAACTGATTTTTGGACTGAATAGTTAAGTCCAGAATTATACTTTAGCACAGCACTCTTCACTGCCTTGTTTTTTCTGCAAACACACATATGTACACAGAGCACATCACACACACCCTGTTAATACCCTTGCACTGTCCTAGATTTTGTTCACTGTTGAGTAGCTACTGCATTTACATGTGTCACTGCTTACTGTCACATTATCCTGCCACATTATTTTCCTGCATACACTGATTATTAGCCTATACTCTTGCTAACCCTGAACACACACACACACATTTTTACTGATTTTGATACATGTATACTGTTTTGCACATTGCCTACACTGCTCACTGTTGGAGTATGTTCCTGCACACTTGGTAGCCTATGTATACACACACCCTTAATTGTCTACACACACACATGCTTTCCCTATATTCACATGTTTATGCATCCTAGATAGGAATGCTTATGGTGGTGTGAAATGCTTGTGTCTATATGAATATACCTATAGTGTTGGCCTAGGTATACTTAGTGTTAGTTCAATATATTGTATCTATATATGGTGTGTATATGTATAGGTGTAATGAGTACTTGAATGTGTGTGTTGCCTAGTATAGCCTTATTAGACCTAGCTAGTTGAGTTTAGCCTAGTTTAGACTAAATTAGACTTGGTTGACCTAGTTTGACTTCTAGGGTTGACCAGAGTTGACCAAGTGTTGACTTTGGTCTAGATTGACCTAGAATCATGTAGAATGCATAGTAGGACTCCATTATACTATTCTGGACTTGTTGTGACTTGTGCTGTTCTGATTAGGAGCCAGACACCACTCCTTGGACAGTACGATTCATATCGGACACTCAGTTACAAGCGAGTACATTCTCTGATCATTTCATATCCTGCTTAGAATTATTACCTGCAGTAGATTACTTTACTTGTACTGTCACGTTGGTCACACGGATTGGTACTATATGGATCTCTACATGCGATATTATCCTCCTCGGGAGCATCGGGTACATTATGCTTGTGCGTTTCACTTACATCGTGTACTCCTGTGCTTTCATTTACATGTGCACTCCGGTAAACTTTGTACTCTCAGGTTCACGGAGCCCCCATGTATACTATCATGTGCACCCTATATGGGCCCCCATGTGATATCTTGTACAATAACATAACCTGTATAGATCCTTGTATATTGATTGGGGTACGGGGGAGTAGAATTGGGCATGTGAATAATACACCAGTAGTTTCTTATCAGAATCTCATCCTTAGTGTCTTATCAGAATCTCCTATGCCATTTACATGTCCATATTGTACTCTGACTCACTAGTCACTGCTAGTTCTCTATGTATAGTAGATATTTATATTATAGTTCTCTTCCTGTTTACATACCGCATTTCTTCAGTACTCGTATCTTACTTTACTGCATGTTTTTACTTTCTAACCTGCTATGATCTGTTGAGATGTACTGTGCTCGCTCCTGTCCTGACTGGACCTGTTGAAATATTACAGAGGACGAGGAGGAGGCTTGCCTGGACACCTACTACGGGGCAGCCCTAGATGACACCTGTGACCTGGACCCTCAGGACGATCCATCAGTAGCTGAGGACCTTCTCCCGACTGCCTAGACTAGATTAGCTAGCTTGTTTTTCATTTGTAGTCTTGAGACATGTTCTAGTTAGACTCTTATTTGGAGATCAGTTGTATATATTCTTTTATCTGAGACCTTGTACTGCTGGGATTATCTTAGACTACTGTTTTATCTATTTCATTTCCTTGAGTTCCATTCATATCGTGCTATATCTTCCTTAGTTGTGATTGAGTTTCTATTGCTATGTCACCCCCATTCGGGGAGTATAAACTGTTTAGATATTTACATTGCTAGATGTTGTGACCTAGGACAGCATTCTACCGTCGACACTGCGGCATAGGCTGGACGTATTCACGTCTCGTGCCCTTACTCTAGGGTGCGGGTCGTGATACGTTGTTCGCTCGACAGTTCATTTACGCGTAGTTGTTCTAGTGTTCGTGTGTTCGTGTTTGTGTTCGTAGTCATTTTTCGTGTTCCTGTTTTTCTTGTTTATTTTCTTGTGCATGATAAAACTGTTAAATAGGCATGTATATTATGTATCTTGCTATGTCCTCTGAGGACATGATGATCTCTTCAGGTTTAGCGACTGCATGGAGTTAGCTAGTTATTCTGGATGGCGGAGGATTTGTGGTTCTTGTGGGATTCAGGTATCATTATTACGTTTGTTATCCTTTCGTGCTCTACATTACTTATAATGAGTTATCATGTTTATTGATTCAGTTTAGAGACTCTTATTTTTTTTTGGAGTCTCATCGGACATATATGCTAGTGAGCTGCAAACTACGACACATAGTGTTCATTCATGTTTATTATTCTTGTTGTGGATTAAGATATAGATTTGTTTGCCATGATTTGGCAGCTTATCCTAGCCGTGACAGCGTTTATGTTTTCGAGTCGGACTGGAGTCCGCTTGATCCGTAGCTGGCTTGCTCACGCTCTCGCATCCCAAAAAGCGGGTGCGGGTCGTGGCAAGTTTTTTTGGTGGCCCATACAGGTGAGAGCATATCGTATCGGTTACGTTATTGTACCGGTACGAGCCTGCGAATATGACTAAACCTTAGAAATCTCAATCCACTCTGCCTTGAAAATTCTCCTAGAAAATTCTCTACGTCCTTGAAATTTTTTATTTGCATCTTTATTACACTTTCTTGTTTTTCATACCCTTAACTCTCGTCCCTTCCTATTTCGGGGTGACGAATAATCGTGCTGTCTAGAATTCATCAGAAACTCTTAAGTTATTGTATAATATTGCTTGATTATTGAATAATTGGTTGTTTGTAGATATGAGATATTCTAGATACCATATGTCCTAGATATTTTGGTAGAATTATTAGTCACTGGTTAGAAGATTATAAGGTTTTAGTGACTTGTGTTCCAAGGGAGAAGTGTGACCTAAGGTGGGTAGAAGTCCTCGAGATTTCGTAAATACCAAATGACTAGAGATGGTCATAAAAATATTTTGAAAAAATTAAATTTGAGGAGATTAAGGTAATAGTAGACTTTGAATTTTAAGGGATAGTCATGAATTAGAATTTCGAGGACGAAATTATTTTAAGGTGGGTGGATTTGTAGCTCCCCTTCCAGAAAAATTTTTGTTTGAAAATATTTTTTATTATTTATTTGATTTAAATGGCAATTTTTAGATTTTATGAATAATTATTTAGTTAATTATTACGGTGGATGATTTTATCCATGGTGGAGTTTTGAAGTACAAGACGACTAGGAATCACAGCACGGATAGTATAGTTGTGTGCCTTGACTAGTGTATTAGCCATACCAGGGAAGATCCAGCCATAAGTGTGTCCTAACTAGGAAAACTAGGCCAAGTTGCGACTTAACTTCTATAGATGTTTAATTATTTATTAATTAATTTATTGACGCGCAGAAGACCCGGGTGTACTCAGCTAGTCCGTATTAGACTCGAAACAAGCCTAAGCCATATAGACCCTTAGTGCGACCGAGACGGCCACATAGATATAATGCATGTATATGGGTGTTTTATTTTAATAATCAATGACTAGTTATAAATATTAGTTAAATAATATATGTTATTGCTATTAAAGTTATATTTATATTTTATATATATGTTTTTCTCGAAATAATACGTTTACTTGAAATGTCATTATTGGTTTGTAGGACTGTCGACTAGAACAATATACATATGAATATATATTGTCTGTGTTATTTGATTAGATGAAATATATGTATTAATCGTTTTGTGTGTATTTATTTCATGTACTTAAGTAATTAAATGATTAGTATTTCATAAGTAAAATATATAAATATACGAATATTATATAAATAAGTCTATATAAATATATGTATGTATAGATAAATATACATGTATATTTTTTTGTGTGTATATGGATGTGTATATATAGATATATATGTTAAAATATATATATATATATATATATATATATATATATATATATATATATATATATATATATATATAGATATATGTGTATGTGTGGATAAATAAATTATATATACATATGTATTTGTATGTGTGTGTATATAAATATATATAGTAAAATGTATACGTATATGTGTATATATATATATATATATATATATATATATATATATATATATATATATATATATATATATATATATATATATATATATATATATATATATTTATATATAATATATATATATATATATATATATATATATATATATATATATATATATATATATTTATATATATATATATATATATATTTATATATAAAAAATATATAAAAATATATATAAAAATATATAAAATATATATAAAAAAATATATAAAAAAAATATATAAAATATATATATATATATATATATATATATATATATATATATATATATATATATATATATATATATATATATATATATTAGTGGTAAATAGAAAACAAACTAATTTTTAAACCCCAAAATTCCAGCCCATTCCAGCTTAGCCCAGTCAAAGCCCATCCCAGGCCGGCCCAAAGCCCAGTCTTCTTCTCCCCTGAACCGAGCACACTCGGGACACCCGATTGTATATAAGAGAAATCGAGAGAGTTAGCATCGAGCAAAAACCCTAAACTCTCGCCACCCCCCACGACCCTCGCCAACACTGGGCGCACCCCCACGTGCGCGCGCCGCCCTGGGCCCCCGTCGGACGGCAGACTCGCGGCCAGCACCGGCGAAACAGTACATCACAACAACAGCAGCGGCAGCAACACGCCTACTTTGCCACGATATTCCGGTCGCCTCAGTCCATCATTTTTCGAAATGATTCTTCAAGTACGACCACAACAGATACAACTTTAAGCCCTATCAATTAATTTGGCTTCGATCGATTTGATTTTGACGAGAAACGGAGAAGAAATCAGAAAAAATCACGAAGAACACTACCAGTTTTCAGTTTCTCGAACCTGTTTTGGGAGACGATTACCGGTCGAACCATCGACTAATGTAGGAAACTACCTGAACCATTATTGAAGACAACATATAGGGCATGAAAACCTCATTAATAGTTTTATTTATTATGGATTAGACAGTTGTAGAATTCGGATTGAAAATCATGAAAAACATGTTTCAAATATTAGAAAATTCATCGATACGACGTGCGTCCGGCCATACCGGCCGACGAACCGAAAGCATCGAAAGGTGCGTAACGGCTTCGTAGATGTGTGGGCTTTGCCGGAATTCAAATTGGTCGCGTGTGTGCGACGAATTTGATGCGTATCCGTCGAAATTTACCGTATCGGCCTCTGTGCAAATTCCCCAATTACTTTGTGCACGCTCGTCAGATCGAGACGAAACTTGCTCCAATAGGACCGTATCATTTTTTTGGTCCTGTATGCCAAGTTTTGTCCAGTTCCGAGACAGTTGATCGGATCGCCGTTTCGCGGGCCCCACGGTCCGATTCAACGGGCGATTTTGTGCACAGCCCACCGGAATCTACAATGGGACATACTGTTGGGTTCGTATCATCAAAACGAATCCGTAGACCTGTAGTTTGACGACTTTAGAGACCATTGACTCCGGCACACTTTTTGGCGCAAAGCGGGTCCAACGGCGGACACCGTTTTGGCCCGAAATTACCGTTTTGCCCCTGTGTCCAGAATTGGGTTTAAGGACAGACAATCCTAGCTAATTTGACTATTCTAAGAATGTTGGCAATGTCTGTTTCAGCTTTCGGAGACACTTATGATGATTTGGACTCATCGGCTTACTAGTTGACTATATGTTGTTGGATCTTCGTGCAACCTCCAGGCAAGTATATTCTTTTGAGTTGTTTTCATTGCATATAGCCGTGTTCATGTTTGGTCTTGTGGTTCACACTTAGAGTTTCTCGTCAGTACCTTGCTTGAGTCGTGTCATAGAACGAGTACGTGTAATTGAACTGCTAAATCCTTGATATTATTTCCTTGGCACCAGATAGTCCACACTCGGGACGAGGGTGTTTTTCTTGATCTGTTTAAATCCGTGAGTCCACACTCGGGACTAGGATGTCGATTATTTGCACCAGTGAGTCCACACTCGGGATGAGGGTGTTGACTTGACTTGACTTGACTTGCACCAGAGAGTCCACACTCGGGATGAGGGTGTTTACATCAGAGAGTCCACACTCGGGACGAGGATGTTATACTTGGCACCAGAGAGTCCACACTCGGGATAAGGGTTAGTACTAACCAGAGAGTCCACACTCGGGACGAGAGTTAGTATTTAGTTCAAATTCGTGAGTCCACACTCTGGATGAGGGTTTGGTTCTTCCATTGATCTCGTGTTCATTTTTCGCTCGGCAGTTCATTTACGCGTAGTTGTTCTATTGTTCGTGTGTTCGTGTTCGTGTTCGTAGTCATTTGTCGTATTCCTATTTTCTTGTTTATTTTCTTGCGCAAGATAAAACTGTTAGATAGGCATATATATTATGTATCTTGCTATGTCCTCTGAGGACCTGATGATCTTTTCAGGTTTAGCGATTGCATGGAGTTAGCTAGTAGTTCTGGATGGCGGAGGATTTGCGGTTCTTATGGGATTCAGGTATCATTATTACGTTTGTTATCCTTTCGTGCTCTACATTCCTTATCATGAGTTATCCTGTTTATTGATTCAGTTTAGAGACTCTTGTTATTTTCTTTGGAGTCTCATCGGACATATATGCTAGTGGGCTGCAGACCACGACACATAGTGTTCATTCATGTTTATTATTCTTGTTGTGGATTGAGATATAGATTTGTTTGCGATGATTTGGCAGCTTACCCGAGCCTTGACAACGTTTACGTTTCGAGTCCGGCTGGAGTCCGCTTGATACGTAGCTGGCTTGCTCACGCTCTCGCGCCCTGAAAAGCGGGTACGGGTCGTGACATATATATATATATATATATATATATATATATATATATATATATATATATATATATATATATATGTATGCAAGTATAGGTATAACCTTGTAGACATACTTGCTCCCAAGAATTTTCTTTTTAAAAAAAAATATACTATAAATTAAATAAATTCATCTAAAATATAGGGGAATTACATCCTACCCAACTTATTGGAATTTCGTCCTCGAAATTAAAATCTAACGTCGAGGAGTATGCAATGCAGAAATTAAATAATCAATATGCAAGACGTACCTTGGTCTTCGAACAAATGCGGGTAGCGATTTCGAATGTCGTCCTCGCGCTCCAAAGTAGACTCTCCCGGCGAGTGATACTTCCATGCCACGCGAACCAATGGTATAGATTGATTTCGTAACACCTTCACTCGGCGATCAAGGATGCCTACAGGTTGCTCTTGGTACGACAAACTTGGTCCAACTGCTATTTCGGAGTGATCAAGCACGTGATTACTGTCTGCCACGTATTGCCTCAGCTGAGACTCATGGAATACGTCATGTACTCCCTCTAGCGACGGTGGTAATGCCAATCTGTAGGCCACCTCTCCAACACGTTCTAAGACATCAAAAGTGTCGATGTATCTTGGGCTCAACTTGCCACGTCCTCCGATTCGAATCGTGCCTCTAGTAGGGGATATCTTCAAGAATACATGGTCGCCTTCCTTGAACTCCAAGGGTCGACGACGATTATCTGCCCACTGCTTCTGTCGATCCTGCGCTGCTCGTAGGTGGTCCTGTACCTTCTTTACCATCTCTACTGTGCTCAAAATCAACTCGGGTCCCAATATCTGTCACTCTCCGATATCGCTCCAACAGACAGAAGATCGACACTCCCTACCATACCATGCTTCAAACGGAGCCATCTGGATGCTCGCTTGATAGCTATTGTTGTAGGAAAACTTCACAAAATGAAGGTGGCCTTCCTATGATCCGCCAAAGTCAAGCATACACGCTCTCAACATATCTTCTAGCGTCTGAATAGTTCGCTCTGACTGGCCGTCTATCTCCGGGTGGTACGTCGTGCTAAACTTCAAATGCGTACCCAAACTTTCTTGCGTACTCCTCAAAAAGTGGGAGGTGAACCTCGAGTCATGGTCCGATACGATGCTAACTGGTATACCGTGTAGCTTCACTATTTGCTTCATATACATATCCGCTAAAACTTCTGTGGACTGCTCCACTCTAAAAGGTAAGAAATGGGCCGATTTGGTGAGTCTATCAACGATCACCCATACCGCATCTCGTCCACTAGGACTCTGTGGAAATCCTATGACGAAGTCCATCGTAATGTGCTTCCACTTCCACTCAGGAATGGGTAGCGGCTGCAATAATCCGGCCGTCCTATGGTGCTCGGCCTTCACTTGTTGGCATACCAAACACTTGGCCACGAAACAAGCTATCTTCCGCTACATTCTGTGCCACCAATAGTACTGCTGTAAGTCCCGGTACATCTTAGTTCCTCCGGGATGAATAGAGTAAGCCAAACTGTGGGCTTCTGCCATCAACTCCTGCCGTAGCACTCCATTAGGAACATAAATACGATCACCACATCGCAATGTCCCATCGGGATGAATCCTCATTCCTGTCTGCTCTCCTGCTTCAGTCCTTTCTCTAAGCCGTCGAAATTTAGCATCCGTGGGCAATGCCACCTTGATCCTCTCTACTAATGATGATCGTACTTGGAGATTGGCTAACATGCCATCTTCTCCAGGCAATACTATCTTAATACCAAGCTTCTGCAAGTCTTCTATCAATTCCTTCTGTGTGGTCAAGAAGTGAGCCATAGGCTTACGGCTTAATGCGTCTTCCACGACATTAGCCTTGCCCGGATGATAGTGTAGCTCGATCTCGTAATCCTTCATCAACTCCAACCAACGTCATTGTCGTATATTCAACTCTTTCGTGTGAACACGTACTTGAGGCTCTTATGATCAGTGTAGATATCAACCTTCTCGTCGTACAAGTAGTGTCTCCATAGCTTCAAAGCAAAGATAACCGCTGCGAGCTCTAGATCGTGGGTCGGGTAATTCTTCTCGTGCACCCTCAACTGTCTCGATGCATATGCTACTACACGACCGTGCTGCATCAATACGCATCCTAATCCCTTCCTGGATGCATCATTGTAGATCACAAATCCTCCTGGGCCCGGTGCTATTGTCAGGATAGGTGTCGTGGTTGAGCGCTTCTTCAACTCGTCAAAAGTGGCTTGACACTCATCTGTCCATACAAAATCCTGATCCTTGCAAGTGAATCGAGTCATAGGCCCCGCTATTCGAGAGAAATCTTCTACGAACCTTCGGTAACAACCCGCAAGTCCAAGAAAACTTCTCACCTCGAAAGCTGACGTGGGAGCAGGCCATGCCTTGACTGCAGTAATCTTCTCTGGATCTACCGATATGCCGTCTCCAGTAATAATATGTCCAAGAAAAGATACCTCCTTGAGAATGAATTCACACTTGCTAAGCTTCGCATAAAGTCGCTCATTTCTCAATGTTTCTAAAACAATCCGTAGATGCTACTCATGCTCCTCTTAGCTCTTGGAGTAAATCAAAATATTATCTATAAAGACGACTACAAATTTGTCCAAGTACTAGTGAAAGATCTTGTTCATTAAATTCATGAAGACTGCGGGAGCGTTGGTCAAACCGAAAGGCATGACCAAGAACTCTTAGTGTCCATACCATGATCGAAAAGCCGTCTTCGTAATGTCTTCCTTCCGAACCTTTTGCTGGTGATAGCCCGATCGTGAGTCAATCTTGGAGAATACTTTTGCTCCACTCAGTTGATCGAATAGATCGGCTATACGCGACAAGGGATACTTGTTCTTCGTCGTCACTGCATTCAAAGCTCTGTAGTCGATGCACAAGCGTACTGTGTCACGCCCCAGAACCAGAATACTGGAGAGCAGGGGCGTACATAGCCAGCTACGTATTTTGAAATGGAATCCATCTCGCTATACGATCACGGCTGTCTAGATATGAGGGTTTACTACAAGCCAACGGTCTTTTAAGGTCAAGCCTATTGTCTTAATCTCAAGCAAGTAATATAGTTACAAGATGTTAGACCACCAAATATACAATAAAAGGCGTCCCAAATATTACATATTCAGCTGATCATGAAGCTAGTCATACAAAATACGAAGACTAGCAAGAGTTTAGTCATACATGATCAACCCTAGGATTTGTTAATCATGTTTACAGCCCGTAGACAGACAGTAAGTAAATATGCATCGAGCTAACAGGTGCTCGTCGGCTAAACGTTTCAAAAGAATAATTTTACAATGTAGTGAGCGAATCAAAATGGAAAACCCACTCGTAGCCCGGGTTCCTTCTTGTCGCCACCATTGGGCTGGAGGTTCGGTAGATCCTCGGGTGCTGCTACAAAATCTGGCCACACAAAACCAGCTGGGTCAAAACCCAAAAAGAGCAAGTGCCACAAGGAGGCCACGAAATAAGAACAAAAGCCAGCATATCAGAACATAAGAAATAGAAAAAAATACCAGTACAACAGGACAATAAACGACTAGGGACGTGGGACCATTCTGGGAGCCAGGTTACAACCCTTAAACCAAACAAGGACCGGGATTGTAACCCTTCGCCTGAATAGCAGTTGCCTCTACCCATTTATTGTTAAAGATAAGTAAAACAATCATGTTCACGAGTACCAGGTATTGGGACTAGACGAGACTTAGATAAGGCTGGACACCATCCATTCACAAACGGCCAAACAAATACTACGGCTTACTACTTAACTAACTAGGGTTATCACAAGCCTAATTACTAGCAAGATGCAATTGAGAATTTTCCAGTCCCAAACCCTACAGACTATCTAGTTATCCTTCCGCGGGTTGAGAGTATGGTTGGGTACATCGCCCAGGAGACTATATACCCTTAGGTGACTTAGAGGGTGCAACACATGACAGTGTGCTGGAAATCTGCCCTACTCGTCGGCAGGCTACAAGTCCATTAAGCGCCCAGATAACGAGATTGCCTGTGACTTGGAAATTCTCTATAAACTATAGTTTGATCTAGTCATTAGCCTAATCCATATTCAGTGTGAATCCCTGACCGTGGTAACCAGGGGGTCACGCCCTAGACATGATGCAAGACAAGACAAGACAAGTGGATTGCACAAAGCAGCAAGAATGAACACCCAGGATGTCAGAGTTGATTATAAGAGTCAAGTTAGCCATCGCAACAGCATCGAGTCAAGTCAAGTTACAAGTCAGGAGTGCGCCGCCATGGGCCACTATCAAGTTATCCAGTACAAGATTAATTATCAATCACAGGTTACAAGTTAAGAGCGCACCCCATCGGGTCACTACTAAGAAGATCAGAAAGTGCTAGGATCATGAATCACAGAAATCACGAAAACCGTACTAGTCATAAGCAAAACATCAAAAACCGTGCCAGGTCGTATTGGATCAAGACAGTCGTGTTGTGTGGAACAAGATCTCAAAACTCCAATCCACAAAAGAGAAGTCAAGCCCAAGGAAATAAAACCGAACCACCATGGGCAAATAGGTTGTGCTGGGGTCCCTAGGGTCGGGTTGCGCTAGGGTTTGATTGCGCTAGGGGAATGAACTGCGCAGGGGGAATGAACTGCACTGAGGAGTGAGCTGCGCTGGGGATGAGCTGTGCTGGGACTGACCTGCGCTGGGACTGAGCTGCGCAGGGACTGAGCTGCGCAGGAGATCGGATTGCGCTGAGGGCGGATTGCGCTGGGGTCAAGCTGCGCTGGAATGAGCTGTGCAGGGGATCGAGTTTCGTTGGAGTCGAGCTACGCTGGAATGAGCTGCACAGGGGATCTGGTTGCGCTGGGGTCGAGCTACGCTGGAGTGAGCTGCGTAGGGGATCGGATTGCGCTGGGGTCGAGCTGCGCAAGAGTGAGCGCGGTTCGCCAAAGGGCACCGAGCGCGGGTCAGCCCAGCGCTAAAGAGCGCTGGCCGAGGAAGGGTTGGCGCGGTTCAGCCCCGCGCTAATGAGCGCTGGCCGAGTCTTCTTCTCCAGCAGGCCGAGAGAGAAAACCCAAGAACACCAAAATTCCAAACTTTATAACTTAGCCGAATCAAAACAAAATTTAGATTTTCAAAGTTCTATCTTGTGTAAAATTGAATTCTCTTCCACGTGGAAGCCTCAAAACAAGCAAAAATCTAAGTTTAATAGATCAAAACCAAGAAAATACGAAAATGGTTAAAACTTAGATCTAGAAAAATGGAGACTCCAAATCATAAAATGCCAAGTTCTAATATGATTCACCATGGCCTAATCTAACTAATGGACAAATAAAATAGGGTTCCTATTTGGTGGCAAGGTGCACTTGCCTATGGAGGTTGGGTGTTGTGTGGAGGAAGGAATGAGAAGAAGATAGAGAAAATTAATGAAAGAGTAATAAGGAGTGAGAAAGTTAGGTGGGGTTTTAATGAGGGATGGTGTGTTGTGTTGAAGGTGGAGGTTAACTAAGGTAGTCCAAAGCAAAACCAAACCAAATTCTCTCCATAAGGAATAAAACCACGCCAGGTCCAAAAACTAAATTTACGAGAAAACCAAAATCCGCAAGTCGAGCCAAAATACAATTACAGACCAAAATCTGAGAAAAATAAAATACAGGTCCGAAATACATATGGGCCTAATCAAAATACGTATTCCGAAATACGGACGTTACAACTCTACCCACCTTAAAAGAATTCCGTCCTCGGAATTTAAATCAAGATGCTTAGAGATGTAAGAGCCCGCTATATTATCCACAAATAAGCTACACTAAGCAAACAATCAAACAATCATACATGCAAGCAAGGGATGGAAAGCATAAGACATAAGGAAGACATTATACCTTACGAGTCAAACAAGTCGGAATATCGCGATCGGATGTCGTCCTCTCGCTCCCACGTTGACTCACCTAGAGAGTGATGACCCCAAGCAACACGGACTAAGCTAATAGTCTTTTTCTTGAGTATCTTTTCTCTCCGGTCCAGTATAGACACATGCCTCTCCTCATACTAAAGGTTGGTACCAACAGCCAGTTCCGAATGGTCCAGGATATGGCTCGGGTCTGGGATGTACTGTCGTAATTGGGACACATGGAATACATCATGTACCTCACTTAGAGACGGTAGAAAAGCGAGACGATAGGATACATCTCCTACTCGCTCCAGGATATCGAACGACCCTATATACCTAGGACTAAGCTTTCCCCATACGCCAAAGCGAATGACGTCGCGGTTAGGCGAGATCCTAAGGAATACATGGTCGCCGATAGCAAACTATAAGGGACGTCGATGAGCATCGGCCCAATGGTGCTGGCGATCTTGGGCCACTCGAAGACGATCTCTGATCCCTCTGACCACTTCAACTGTCTGGGCAATCATCTCTGGACCAAGCATCTGCCTCTCTCCGATGTCGTCTCATGCTAGCGGGGATCTGCACTTCCTTCCATATAAGGCCTCGAAAGGTGCCATCTGGATACTGGCCTGGTAACTATTGTTGTAGAAGAATTCTACCAGGTGCAGGTGATCCTTTCATAAACCATCGAAGTCAAGGGTACAAGATCTCAACATATCTTCAAGAGTCTGGATTGTACGTTCCGACTGGCCATCTGTTTGCGGATGATAAGCTGAGCTAAACTGAAGGTGAGTTCCCAAACTCTCTTGCAGGCTACGCCAAAAGTGTGATGTGAATCTTGAATCCCTGTCCGAGGTGATACTGACGGACATATCGTAAAGCCTGACAATCTGCCTGAGGTATATTTCTACCAACTGTGCCGTCGACTGACCAACTCTGAACGGAAGAAAGTGAGCCACTTTCGTGAGCCTGTCAACTATAACCCAAATAGCATCTCGACCAGCTGGGGATCTAGGCAATCCAGTCACAAAATCCATGGTCATATGCTCCCACTTCTATCCTAGAATCGGCAAGGGCTGAAGAAGTCCAGCGGGCCTCTGATGTTCTGCCTTAACCTGCTGGCAAACCAAACACCGAGAGACAAACCGGGCTATCTCCCTCTTCATGCCATTCCACCAAAAATGCTAACGAATATCTCTATACATCTTCGTGCCACCGGGATAAATAGAATACTGTGAACTGTGAGCTTCTGCCATGACCTCCTGTCTGATATCTCCACTAGGTACACAAAGATGAGTGCCATGTCGAAGTGTACCATCTTTATGAATGCACAACTCTGGCCTTCTTTCTGCCTCACACTCTGCTCTGAGTAGCTGGAGCTTGGAATCTGCTGACTGTGCCCTCCGGATCCTCTCAACTATGCTGGACTGAACCTATAAACTGGCCATCAATGCCACGTTGGTAGGAAGAACCACATCAATTCCTATCTTCTGAAGATCTGCCAATAACTCTGGCTGCGCCGTTAGGAAATAAACTTCGGCCCTCCTACTCAATGCATCTGCTACAACGTTGGCCTTCCCTGGGTGATACTGTAAATCCACATTATAGTCTACCAGTATCTCGAGCCATCTTCTCTGCCGCATGTTAAGGTCCTTCTGGGTGAAAATGTACTTCAGGCTCTTGTGATCTGTAAATATCTCCACTCTGTCTCCGTACAAGTAGTGCCGCCAAAGCTTAAGCGCAAACACTACCGCCGCCAGTTCCAAGTCATGGGTCGGGTAATTCTTCTCATGATCACGAAGTTGTCATGACGTATAAGCTATTACCTTCCCATGCTGCATCAAGACACACCCCAATCCTCTGCTTGAAGTGTCGTAATAAACTGTGAATCCTCCGGTCCCATCTGGAAGTATGAGAATGGGAGCCGTTATCAAACCTCGCTTCAACTTCTCAAATGATTCCTGATACTCTGCTGTCCAAGTAAACTGCACATCCTTGCGGGTCAACTAGGTCATCGGTGCTGAAATCCTTGCAAAATCTGAAACGAATCGCCGGAAGTAGCCAGCTAATCCAAGGAAGCTGCGAACCTCTGCCACTGAACTAGGTACTAGCTACGTCTCGATAGCCACAATCTTCTGGAGATCCACTTCCACTCCTCCTCGGGTAATAATGTGACCCAAGTACGAAATGCGATCGAGCCAGAACTCGCATTTACTGAACTTGGCGTACAACTGATGCTCTCTAAGGGTCTGAAGGACGATTCTGATGCTGCTCGTGCTCTGCTTCGCTCTTGCTGTAAACCAGGATGTCATCTAGGAACACGATCACGAACTGATCCAAGTAAGGCATGAAGATACGATTCATGAGGTCCATGAATACGGCTGGCACATTGGTTGCTCCGAATGGCATAACAAGAAACTCCCAATGCCCATACCTAGATCGGAAAGCTGTCTTCGGGATATCCTGCTCTCTGACTCTGATCTGGTGGTATCCTGACCGTAAGTCTATCTTTGAGAACACTGAAGCCCCTTTGAGTTGATCAAATAAGTCATCTATCCTCGGAAGAGGGTATCTGCTCTTGATTGTCACTGTGTTCAAGGTACGATAATCTATACATAATCTGGACATACCATCCTTCTTTTTTGCAAGAAGCATTGGGGCTCCCCAAGGCGATCCACTTGCACGAATGAATCCCTTGGTCCTGAGCTCTTCAATCATTTTTGTACAAAATTTCCAACTCTGAAGGCGCCATCCTGTAGACTCGCTCTGATACTGGTGCCGTCCCGGGATCAAGTCTATAGTAAACTCAATCTTCCGCTCTGGCGGCATCCCTGGAAGCTCTTCTGGGAAGACATTTGGAAACTCTTCAACTATCCGGGGTAACTGTACCGCTGCTACTGCCATCCGCATTACTGGAGGAGATGGCTCCACTGCGCCTCTAAAAATGAAAACTCTGGCTCACCTGGAATGCTAAAGACAACCCTGCCAACATGGCAGTCTATCCTAGCATACTGGTTCCTCAACCAATCCATGCCTAAGACTACATCATAGTCTGCCATAGGAAACTCTGTAAATCTCGCGGGGAACTCTCTACCGCTAACTACGATCCGATACGCGGAAAATACTCGATCTACTCCCACAAGACCATTACCAGTAAGTATATTGAGCCTTACTGATAATGACTTGGGCTCCAATTCTATCCGTGTCGCGAATCGTACAGACATGAATGAATGCGATGCCCCAGAATCAAATAATACCGATGCAGAGAGGAGTTGACGAGAATAGTACCTGCCACTACCTCACCTGGAGCAACCTCTTCTTCTATAGTCATCATCATTGCCTGACTTTGTCCTCTCGCTGCGGGTCCCCCTGCTGGAAACCTCTCTGCCTGCTCTGTACTTGAGTCTGGGTATACTGCTGCTGGTTTTGCTGCTGAAATGCCTGGACCTGAGGCAACAATGGCCTAGGGTACTGCTGCTGTATAGGTGCTGGTCCCCTAACCGACGGACTGGTTAGGTTGGAAGAGGACGAACTACCCCTATTCGGGCAGGCTCCTATCTTCTGATCTGCCGCTCCACAAGCCAGGCACAGTCCCTGCGTTCTGCGACAATCTGCTACCATGTGCCCTGGCTTCCCGCAATGAGAACATCCCATCGCGAAAGTCTGTTTCTGCTTCTGTCGCTGCGGGTACGTCGGGGTTGAATGCTGAACCGACGTTACTGAGGTCACCAGCCTCGGAGTTCCAATGGTCAAACCCCTTGCTGCCGGGACTGGAGCTGATGATTGGTGCATCTGATTGTGGGACCGCTTCCTACCTCTGGTCCTATCCACGATCCTCTGGGAGGTATACTCGTGCCTCCTAGCTGCCCTCAATACTGCATCGAACGTCTGGTGCTCGAACTGCTCAACTGCCAACAAGATCTCTAAATGCAGCCCCTGCTGGAACCGCTGGGCCCTATCAAACTCGGTTGCCACCAAGGTGGGGACAAACCTACTGAGTCTAGAAAACTCAGATGCATAACCGTCGACCGTCCTGCCTCCTTGCTTCAAGTTGGTAAATCTCGTCTGTAGGTCATACCGAGCTACAGCATCAAAATACTTCGTCTGGAATCTTTCTCTAAACACCGCCCAAGTAACCGACGTCGCTAATCCCACGGCCTGTGCCGCCCACCAACTGTGAGCTAAGTTAGCAACTATAGACGTACCACTCCACCTTCTTATTCTTAGGTGTACTAGCTGCTTCTAGAACCACCTCGATATCCTGAATTCAAGCGTCCGCGGCAATCGCATCCTCGCTGCCGTCGAAGAATGGAGGATTCAGGCGCTTGAAGCTGTTGGCCGTGCTGTTCCCAGGATGACCGTCTGGTCAAAGAATCTGCCACTACCTGGTACAGGGCGTCGCCCCGATCCTGGGAATCTAATAGGGACCTGATGAGACCTATCAAAGTGCCATCATCAGGCTCGACAGGCTGGACGGACTGAACTGGTAGCTCTTCTCCAGTAGTTACAACTCTGGAGGCTACTCCGAAAAGCTTGGCTTGATCTCCGGGTTGCTGCTGGTCCACGGGAAGTGCTCCACCTCGCTGATCGGTGGGGTCATGTACAGTGCCGCTGAAGAAGATGACATAGGGAACAATAAGGAAGGACCAGGACAGATCAACGATACAAGCATGTGATCAGGTCAAGATTCTCAGGGATTTGAAGATACGAGCAGAGATCAAGGGCGAATACTTATTGAGACATCTATTTGGTAAAACCTCACATTCTTGAATGCCAAGACCTGCATGGGCCACCACTTAAACCATGTCACGCCCGAGAACCAAAATACTGGAGAGCGGGGGCGTACATAGCCAGCTACCTATTTTGAAATGGAATCCATCTTGCTATACGGTCACGGCTGTCTAGATATGAGGGTTTACTACAAGCCAACGGTCTCTTAAGGTCAAGCCTATTGTCTCAATCTCAAGCAAGTAATATAGTTATAAGATGTTAGACCACCAAATATACAATAAAAGGCGTCCCAAATATTACATATTCAGCTGATCATGAAGCTAGTCATACAAAATACGAAGACTAGCAAGAGTTTAGTCATACATGATCAACCCTAGGATTTGTTAATCATGTTTACAGCCCGTAGGCAGACAGTAAGTAAATATGCATCGAGCTAACAGGTGCTCGTCGGCTAAACGTTTCAAAAGAATAATTTTACAATATAGTGAGCGAATCAAAATAAAAAACCCGCTCGTAGCCCGGGTTCCTTCTAGTTGCCACCATTGGGCTGGAGGTTCGGTAGCTCCTCGGGTGCTGCTCCGAAATCTGGCCACACAAAACCAGCTGGATCAAACCCCAGAAAGAGCAAGTGCCACAAGGAGGCCACAAAATAAGAACAAAAGCCAGCATATCAGAACATAAAAATAGAAGAAAAATACCAGTACAACAGGACAATAAACGACTAGGGACGTGGGACCATTCCGGGAGCCAGATTACAACCCTTAAACCAAACAAGGACCGGGGTTGTAACCCTTCGCCTGAATAGCACTTGTCTCTACCCATTGTTAAAAATAAGTAAAACAATCATGTTCAGGAGTACCAGGTATTGGGACTAGACGAGACTTAGACAAGGCTGGACACCATCCATTCACAAATGGCCAAACAAATACTACGGCTTACTACTTAACTAACTAGGGTTATCACAAGCCTAATTACTAGCAAGATGCAAATAAGAATTTCTCAGTCCCAAGCCCTGCAGACTATCTAGTTATCCTTCCGTGGGTTGAGAGTATGGTTGGGTACATCGCCCAGGAGACGATATACCCTTAGGTGACTTAGAGGGTGCAACACATGACAGTGTGCTGGAAATGTGCCCTACTCGTCGGCAGGCTACAAGTCCATTAAGCGCCCAGATAACGAGATCGCCTGTGACTTGGAAATTCTCTATGAACTATAGTTTGATCTAGTCATTAGCCTAATCCATATTCAGTGTGAATCCCTGACCGTGGTAACCAGGGGGTCACGTCCTAGACATGATGCAAGACAAGACAAGACAAGTGAATTGCACAAAGTAGTAAGAATGAACACCCACGGTCAGAGTTGATTATATGAGTCAAGTTAGCCATCGCAACAGCATCGAGTCAAGTCAAGTTACAAGTCAGGAGTGCGCCGCCACGGGCCACTATCATGTTATCCAGTACATGATTAATTATGAATCACAGGTTACAAGTTAAGAACGCACCCCATTGGGGCACTACTAAGAAGATCAGAAAGTACTAGGATCATGAATCACAGAAATCACAAAACTGTACTAGTCATAAGCAAAATACCAAAACCGTACCAGGTCGTATTGGGTCAAGTCAGTCGTGTTGTGTGGAACAAGATCTCAAAACTCTAATCCACAAAAGAGAAGTCAAGCCCAAGGAAATAAAACCAAACCACCATGGGCAAATAGGTTGTGCTGGGGTCCCTGGGGTCGGGTTGCGCTAGGGTTTGATTGCGCTAGGGGAATGAACTGCGCAGGGGGAATGAACTGCGCTGAAGAGTGAGCTGCGCTAGGGATGAGCTGTGCTGGGACTGAGCTACGCTGGGACTGAACTGCGCAGGGACTGAGCTGCGCAGGAGATCGGATTGCGCTGAGGGCGGGTTGCGCTAGGGTCGAGCTGCGCTGGGGTCGAGCTGCGCTGGAATAAGCTGCGCAGGGGATCGGGTTGCGCTGGGGTCGAGCTACGGTGGAATGAGCTGCGCAGGGGATCGGGTTGCACTGGGGTCGAGCTGCGCTGGAGTGAGCTGCGCAGGGGATCGGATTGTGCTGGAGTCGAGCTGCGCAGGAGTGAGCGCGGTTCGCCAAAGGGCGCCGAGCGCGGGTCAGCCCGGCGCTAAAGAGCGCTGGCCGAGGAAGTGTTGGCGCGGTTCAGCCCAGCTCTAAAGAGCGATGGCCGAGTCTTCTTCTCCAGCAGGCCGAGAGAGAAAACCCAAGAACACCAAAATTCCAAACTTCATAACTTAGCCAAATCAAAACGAAATTTAGATTTTCAAAGTTCTATCTTGTGTATAATTGAATTCTCTTCCACATGGAAACCTCAAAACAAGCAAAAATCTAAGTTTGATAGATCAAAACCAAGAAAATCCAAAAATAGTTAAAACTTAGATCTAGAAAAATGGAGACTCCAAATCATAAAATGCCAAGTATTAATGTGATTCACCATGGCCTAATCTAACTAATGGACAAATAAAATAGGGTTTCTATTTGGTGGCAAGGTGCACATGCCTATGGAGGTTGGGTGTTGTGTGGAGGAAGGAAGAAGGAGATGGAGAAAATTAATGGAAGAGTAATAAGGAGAGAGAAAGTTAGGTAGGGTTTTAATGAGGGATGGTGTGTTGTGTTGAGGGTGGAGGTTAACTAAGGTAGTCCAAAGCAAACCAAACCAAATCCTCTCCATAAGGAATAAAACCACGCCAGGTCCAAAAACAAATTTACGAGAAAACCAAAATCCGCAAGTCGAGCCAAAATACAATTACAGACCAAAATCCGAGAAAAAAAAATACAGGTCCGAAATACATATGGGCCTAATCAAAATATATTCCGAAATACGGACGTTACATACTGTCCCGTCTTTCTTAGGCACAAAAAGGACGAGTGCTCCCCATGGTGACGCTCCGGCACGAATAAAGCCTTTCTCCAATAAGTCGTCAATCTGCGTCTTTATCTCTACCAACTCCTTCGGTGCTAGTCGATATACTCGAGATGAAATAGGCTCGACTTCCGAAATAAGCTCAATAGAAAACTCGATGTCTCTGTCAGGCGGCAGCCCGGTAAATCCTCGGGGAATACATCTTCAAACTAAGAGATGACAGGGCGCTGAGGGGTATCCTGCATCATCATGTTAGTCCCTAATGTGGGTGCATCAATACTCTCTCCTTCTTCCTTGGTGAACTCGAACTCCGTCGCATTCGGTGGTCTAAAGACGATACTGTTCCTATGGTAGTCTATAAGGGCAAAATGCTGGCTTAACCAGTCTATTCCGAGAACCACGTCGAATGTCGGCATAGGGAATACAAAAAGTCGTGCTTTCATCTCTCTACCACATATCACTATAGGACAAAGTCTACACACACCACTAACTGGTACAACTCCTCCTCCAGTGAGGATTCTAATATTCTTAGATAAGGGTGTGACGGAAATATTGTGTCTAGTGGCAAAACTAGTGGCTATAAATGAATGAGTGGCTCCAGTAATGGCATGTAATGAAGCAACTAAAACCATACCTTGGTCTTTTGTGGAACTCTATAAACTGTGTGGTTATATTTGATAAAATTGTGGAGATGACTAGACAGCGTTCTACCGCTAAATCCTTTTCGAGGCATGGGACACCACAAAAATTTGTCACGAACCGCACCCACTTTTCGGATATGAGACGTGTCAAAGCCCGCCTACGCCGCAGTATCGGCGGTAGAATGCTGTAAAGCCAGCAATAAATAAATGCTCAAACACAGTTCTAATAGATTACAACATTTACAAGATAATATTCAAAGAAAATACAATGTTCTTACAATTAATAAAATAATACAACTGCTATCTATTTCTAGGTTTCTGTCTGCAAGTACACCCGTATCTCCCAAAGCTAAGTGAAGTCACAGCTAACCTGAAAAATATTAGTTTCCAGTCAGGAATGGAACAAGTACACAAACCGACGACAAATCGAAAACACAATAGAATTCACAAGTCATGAAAATAACACATGTGAAATGAGACTAAAAAGTAACTGATATCGTGGCATGTCCAGAGAGAAAGTAGATAACACTACCACATGATGTACTCTCCAAATGAGCAAGTAAATGAGGTGACATGACAATCAAGGAAAACAAATAAAAGACCACTATCTATGTATTTTGAAATATCAGTTTCGACATGTGAACGGCTAGGGGGTAAATCCGGTACCCTGCTCGTGTCGTGTGCAGCTGCTATCAATCAAGAATAGACGTTACAGGGGTATTTCTAGACCAAATATTTTTATAGCTCCCCTTACCAAAATTTAGAAATATTTTATTATTATTTATTTTATTTGAATGGTAATTTTTAGATTTTATAAATATTTATTTTGTTTATTATTACTGTAGATAATTTTAGTCATTGTTGGGAATTTGAGTACAAGGTGACTAGAAATCGTGGCATGGATGTAGGGGTGTCAATGGATGCTTATCGGTACGGATATGACAATATCCGTATCCGTATCCGAATTTTTTTGTAATATCCGAATCCGATCCGATATCCGAACGGATATCTCTTTTGACACTCGGAATTCGTATCCGTCTAGTTTAACGGATATCGGATAATATCCGATCCGATTAGCTAAAAAATTCGAATGCTAGTATCCGTATATCGAAATCCGAAATATTAAAAATTTAGTTATTATCCGAATATCCGAAAATCAAATTCAATTTCTCTACATATTTGAGTCCGAAAATCAAATTAATTTCTCCGAAAATCAAATTCAATTTCTCTACATATTTGAGTCCGAAAATCAAATTCAATTTCTCTACCGAAAATCAAATTCAATTTCTCTACATATTTGAGTCCTTTCTTCTTATGTTGTAAATTGTAATTAATATATAACTATTATATATAAATTATATTATAATTATTTTATAAAAGTTAGTTGAGAATAAAATACTTTAATCTTCTCTATTAATTATATATTACATATACATTATACTATAATATATATAAAATTTTGGATATCCGAATCCGATATCCGAATTCGATATCCGAAATTTGCTATTTAAGTCGGATCGGATAATAACGGATTCGAATACCTTAATATTCGAATTCGTATCCGAAAATGGATAATATCCGAAAAATATTCGGATATCCGAATTCGATATCCGAAATTTCGAAAAATATCCGAAAGTTCGGATACAGAATCGGATCGGATTCGAATTTTCGACTATCCATTGACAGGTCTACATGGATGGTGCAGTGGCGTGCTTTGACTAGTGTATTAGTCCTGCTAGGGAAGGCCGAGCCATAGGGATGTCCTAACTAAGAAAATCAGGCCAAGTTGCGACTTAATCGCTATAGATAGTTTAATTATTTATTATTAATATTATTTGACGTTTAAGTGACCGGGTGGTACCAAACTGGTCCGGACTGGACCCGGACCGAACATAGCCCATGTAGGCATGCAGCGAGACTAAAGACACCCGTGTAAACATATTTAGGTATGTGTAAATACTTTGTATTTATTTTAGGAAATGCCTAATATTTTCTAAATGTAAAATTACACGTATAAAATATATTGATAAGATCAGTTGGTATCTTAGAGTATTAATACGATTTTCTGGAGCCCAGTAATGGGAATATATGATATGGCCATCCAGGGACTACTATTGAATTATTTTGCTATTAGAATTTATTATTATTATTAATATTATTATTGTGGTTATTAAGTATAAATTATTTATTATTATTAGTTATCATTTATTCTTTATCAAAAGATATATAATGTGTGTATATATTTATATAGGCCTAAAATGGATGTAGACTAGAAATGGTAATATGGAGTTTATCTAAACGTAAAGATATATGTGTGCTTGCATATATTATATATATATATATATATATATATATGTGTGTGTGTGTGTGTGTGTGTGTGTGTTGTGTGTGTGTGTGTATATGAATATATATATGTGAATAATATATATATATATATATTATATATATATATATATATATATATTTTTTTTTTTTTTTTTTTTTTGGAAAGCCCCCCATTTTATTAATCCAGGCTCGAAGACCGAAGCCGGTAAAAGTATACAAGGCGCAAAATGCCGAAGCCTATACAAGTATACCACCGAAAGGAGAGAGGAAGAAGGATGGGGGGGCCGGCAACGAACGAGAACTAGGGAAGAATAGAGGCCCAGAAAGCCCTCGAGCTGTGAGTGCACCGGGTGCTCCTTTTACGACATTGACGGAAGACTTCCTGGATGAGCTGAATGGCCGTGTAGTGGAGACCTTCATATCTTGCTTTGTTACGATTCTTCCATATGACCCACGTGGCGGCCGCTGCGACGATCTGGTGTCCGTGGGAGGCAGAGCCCCAAGAGTATGCCAGATCGTGGAAGCGCCCACTCCCTGGCGCAATGCTACACAGTTGGTTGAGGATCTTCCAAATGTGACCTGGCAGATCCCCAAGATAGAAGATATGGTCGATAGTCTCCATCTGGCGGTCCGCGCAACAGTTGCAGGCTGAAGCTAAGCTGAACCCTATGGTCTTCAGAATCTCGTCGGTGGGTAGTTTCTGCCTGATGACTCTCCATATCAGAATGGACCACTTCTTAGGAATGCAAGGGTGCCAGTAGGGAGCAATGGTAGGGTTCGGATGCCCAATAACCCGCACCGCACGTCTCGCCGACCGCGTAAATGCCCCCGAAGCCTCGAGCGACGACCTCCATGCATCCTCTTCGTTTCTGATTCTAACTCCGCATCGTCGTATGCTCTCCACGGTTTCGTTTCCGGACCAGTCACGAATCTTTTCCCAGTTCCAGTCGTTACAACTGTGGTCCCACAGGTCGCTAATCCTGCCATTTCTAGGGGTCTCCGTGATGCTCGGGATCATGTTATCGCCAATCCATCTCTCCAAAAAGGGTCCGAGTGACCGTCACCCAATTGGAGTCTCATAATAGGTTCGGCGCTAGCCCGCCCCTCGATGATGCGATGCCACGTCGCAGAGGATCGGCTGTTGGAGATGGCTACTGCAGGGTGACTGTGCTTGAAGTATCTGGCCTTCATGAATCTGGTCCATAAGTCGTTGCTCGTCCGAAGAGTCTACCACAGTTTCAACGAGAAAGCTTGAACGATGTGGGAGAGTTTGGTAAAGCCTAGTCCCCCTTCCTCGGTAGGGCGCGCCATAGATTCCCAACTGGCCCAGTGATGCTTGTTCTGACCTTTGTCCTGCCCCCAAAAGAAGTTACAGAATGTCTGTTCAATCGATGTTAGAACCTTCTTGGGTGGGGAACACATGGCCAAGGTGTGGATTGGGATAGAGGTGAGAACATGATTGATGAGAATCTTCTTACCGCCGAGGGATAAAGTGGCATTGTGCCACCCCTCAAGTTTTTTCCTGATTCGAGAGATCAACTCCTCGAATATGCCGGAGTTGGATCTCCCGTACACAAGGGGGCATCGAAGGTACTTGAAGGGGGGGTGGGTCACGTTGAAGGATGTTAAGTTGGATAGGCCGCGGGCGTGCTCTCGATCGAAGTTATGGTGGGCGTAAATGACGCTCTTGGCGGTATTGATTTTCTGACCGGAGCATCTTGAGTATCTCTGCAGAGTGTGGTGTACCACTTCAACCGCACCAATATCCCCGGACGAGAATATAAGAACGTCGTCGACGAAGGCCAGGTGGGTGATGAAGGGGCCGCCGCTGGAGGTATGGTAGTGCTGGAAGTTGGGAGTATTGATCATGTTGTTAAGGTTTCTGCTCAAGGCGTCAGCCGTAATGATGAAACAGTGGATGAGAGGGGGTCGCCCTGTCTAACACCACGAGTGGATTTGAAGAATCCATCGGCCTGACTGTTAATAACCGTCGAGAACCAGAAATTGCTAATGGATCTCCACACTGTGTTGGTCCAGCTTTCCGAGAATCCGAAAGCTCTTAAGACCCATATAATAAACTGCCAATCCAGTCTGTCATAAGCTTTCTCCATGTCGAGCTTGATGGCGATGTTTCCCCCTCTAGTAGGAAACTTCATGCAGGTGATTAATTCCTGAGCGAACATGATGTTGTCCTGGATGTTTCTACCGTGAACAAATCCGCTTTGCTCCTCGAAGATGATCTTGGGGAGCAATCCGGCCATTCTGGTTGCAATGATCTTAGAGATGATTTATTTGTGAAAGTGCATAGACTGATGGGACGGAAGTCGCGAAAGATTCAGGGTTGGAGTTTTTCGGGATAAGGATCAGCTTGGCGCTGGAAATTGCTCTGTGGTAAGTGGCTCCCTCGAAGAATGCGATAGCCGCCGCAGTGATGTCCTGTTTGATAATCTCCCAGCAGGTGCGAAAGAATACTTTCGAAAAACCGTCCGGGCCAGGTGCACTGTTCGCTTCCAGGGCCCAAACCGCGTCGGTCACC